>CM028135.1:400812500-401433000 GCA_016271365.2 Neoceratodus forsteri
ATCTGTTATGTTTGGGAAGCAGGCTGCAGCCCTTTTCTATCAAAAATAAATTAATGTATTTAGTCTGGGTAGTTCAGTGAAGACCTGGCATTTTGTCAGATAGGTCTTCAGAGGTTAAAAACAGTGTAAATCTTTACAGAATTTGCTGGGAAAGGGTAACATTTATGAGGTATGAATCTTTCTTGAAAGATATTCATCCCTAACTGAATTAGTAGCAAACAATGTTTAAATGCAAATCATTTAAATGTGCAAGCTGTTGCATTTCGAAGGGGATAAACACATTTCAAGTTTAATAGGCAGCCAATATTTAACAACCTGTTTCAGTTTCCTAATGGTCATCAGATAAGCAGCTTGGAGTTATGTCTCCAACATTCTAAACAGAAAGAAGGGATTATTTTTAGTTGCCATAGTGATTAGTAGATTTGGGCCGTGATATTCAGAGCACCTGCGCATGGCGCAACTGAGGTGCGCAGGCACAAGTACGAAGATGCACCACCAAGTGATATTCAAAGGGAGCCATGGTGCAGTGCAAATCCCATTGCACCAATGCACAACTATAATGTATGCAGTGGCAGTGCAGGGGGCGGACCCATGAATAAATGGCACAATGGTGTATTCAACTGTAGAGTATGGTGCAAGTCTGGAGCAAACCCCAAGTTGATCTAGGCAGACTTGAGCCTATAAATACAGGCTCAAACACACAGACAGCAGATGCACAACACTGAGCCCAGAAAGAAAGGAAGTGAGACAGTGTGAGAGAGAGAGAGAGAGAGAGGGGGAGAGAGCTACAGACAGACAGACGGACTGACAGAGTATCATAGGCACCCAGGAAGACACTCATTGACTGAATGCTGGACAGTGGCCCATTCATAATGAATACAGTAATGAGGGGTGTGAGGAGGCAGGAGGAACACCAGCATGGCCGACAAAGGGATCAGTGGTGGTATGCCTAACACAGGTGGTACTGTACCAGGATCACGTATGAGAACTACAGTGACACTGAGATATTGGGCTAGTACCACCTGAACAGGTCAGTTCTGAGGCAGCTCTGTGAGCTGTGCAGTGATGAGATGCAGGCACACATCAGACATAGTAATGCCATGTCAGTGGAGACCAAGATGACCGCCATGATGTGCTTGCTCACTACGGGCACCTTCCAAAGACCAACAGGGGATACCACGGGCATCACCCAGTTGGCCACGTCCTGTCTTCTTACTCAGTTCCTCAGTGTTCTGCTGCCACATGCTTCGGAGTACATACATTTCCCCATCACATAGGCAGAGCGTACATCAAACATGCAGGAATTCCACCAGGTGGCATGCATGTCAGGCATGATTGGGGCAATATACTGCACCCACACCGGCATCTGCACAACACCTGTCCCAGAGGGCCAAGTGTACATAAACCACAAGGGATATCCATCCATCAACTGACAGGAGGTGTGCAATGCCATGGGGGTACATCATCAATGTCTGTGACACACACCCTGGGAGTGCTCATGATGCCTTCATATGGCACAGTTCTGCACTGTGCCAAAGGTTTGAGTGGGGTGACATCCCACGGGCCACCTTGTCAGTGAGTAGGACATGCACTAGGGTGGCTGACAGCCACAGCCCTGGGGGTGTGGGAGGGTTGTTGGGGCAGGCATTGAGGTGTGTGTGGTGGCTGAGAGAGAGAGAGAGCAGGTGGCAGCACAGCACAGGGATAACCAGGTCTTCTTCCACACAGGAGACAGTGCTTAACACCTAAGGACATGGCTGCTCACCCCCTACAAGTGACCATCGTCCCCCACAGAGGAAAGATACAATGAGGCACATGCCAGCACATGCAATATAATTGAGCATGTCTTTGGCATGCTAAAAAATGCAATTCCATTGCCTAGGTAGGTCAGGTGGTGCCCTACAATACAGCCCATTAAAAGCCCGTGGCATATTCCTGGCCTGCTGCATCCTGCACAACATGGCCATTGACTGTGGGATAGTTGTCAAGGCTCATGATGGTGATAGTAGTGGGGACGATGGTGGTGAAGGGCCAGATGGTGGTGGACAGCCGCCCCTTGGAAGGAGAGGCCCTTGAGTGCTGCAGGAGGCAAGGCAGCACCGTGACACCATCACAAAGTAGCATTATGGACAATGCAGGTGAGTTCACCAACACACAAGCATGGGCCATACAGACTAGCACACAGCGCAGTGGCAGAGATGTGCACAGTGGTATGCATGCAGGGACAGGGGCACACAACATACATGGTGGATCCACTGGCACACAGGTGTGCACACACATACACAAACAGCAATGGCACGTGCACACACACACACACACACACACACACACACACACACACACACACAGCCACCACACACGGTGAGGAACATGTCATGGATCATAAGCATGACACCAGTGCACAGGCACGACCAGTGCTTAGCTGCCCTCATCACATCCATGTCACATGTCTCAGCAGCATGGTCCACACACAGGGGGCATGCAGCACAACACACATGTGAGACACCACTTGCATGCTGCACCACCACCACCCACGTGTGCATGTGGCAACAGCAGCGAATGGCAGGTCAGGACAGCAGACACGTCACTCCGACCATGCAGTCGCATGACCACCATGGTCACATAGGCGGCCACGTTGAAGCCAACCAGAAGATGCATGCTGCACATCGGCCACAGGAGGCATGTCAGACGCCCCCCAGGGGTTGATGTGCAGGACTGCGACTGAGTCCATGCAGGGGTGTCGAGACAGCCCAAAAATCCAGCCCTGGGGGTGTTTGGGATGCTGACATCTGATCCTGGTATCCACTGTGTGAGCCTCACCAGACAATGGGACCATGGGGGGGACAGTGCACTGCGGGGGTGTCCTCTACACATGGCCGAGCCAGTGGCTGCCACTGACTCCAGCCCAGCTGCAATGTCACCAGTCATGCGGTCTAATGCTGCGGTCATGGCCTCCTGCATCTGCGTGAGCCCATCCATAAGCCTTGCATTGCCCCTGTCCTGCTGCTCTGCCATCTGGTGCACCTCTGCCCACAGTGCACACATCTCAGCAGCAAGCAATGCCTGGTTGTCCACAGATGTTCACAGTAACCGTGTGTGCTCTGTCAGCCTCTCAGCATCCTGGGCCTCCTAACCTGCCCATCGAGCTGGGCGGATGACAAGGCACGCTGCTGCACAGCCTTCTGCTCAGGAGGATGCTGCACAGTGGGCCATACAGTGGGTACGGTGCTGTCTGGTGCACTGGCTGTGGGCACTGTGGCACGCTGCCCATTGTCACCTTCATCCTGCCACCACTGCCTGACTGTCTGCTGGGCAATGCCCCACATTGGCACTGCAAAAACAGCACCACCGCCACCCATGTCGGCCACAGCTGTGGCACCACACATATCTGCACCAGCAGGAATGGGGGGTGGCTGTGGAGTTGCGGGCACAGTGATGGACCCTGCTGGTGCCTGTGTAGTGGGAAGAGGTGTGTTGGGCACCACCACCCCTACGCTGTCCAGTACTGGGGTAAGGTCATCATCGGTGTCAGACAGCACCCCAAGCTTGGTCTCTGCACACAGCACCCCCAGGCCATTATCATGCAGAAACCCAGCCAGGGGGTCATTTGACCCCATGTTAAGCACAGCTGCCTAACAAAGCTGAGACATGGCCTGTCCCAGCTCTGGATGCCTGTTGATGTTGAGGGTCAGGCATCCATGTCTGCGGCCGCCTCCGCCTGGTCCCCTGCATGGAGGCATGCTGGTGCTGCAAGACAGACACAGAGGGTTAGTGAAGCAGCATTACTGATGGCTCCCCCAACATGCCACCATTGCCACCTGCCACCATGCTGCATTGTGTGTCCATGTCCACACACGCATGTGGCAGTGGGCATGACCTCAGGCAAAAATGCACACCACACCCACACCAGGCACACCTAGTGGCTGGTCATACTCACCATGCAGTGAGGGGCTGACACCCATCTGGAACCCACTACCAGGCACACCCTCCAGTGCTGTGTGGCTGATGGTGGATCCCACAAGCTCCTCTGTGACTGTCAGTGGTGGCACAGTTGCTGGCCCACCACCAGCCACCCTGCGGGTTGCCTGTGTGGCCGAAACCTTATCCTTAATCTGCCTCCTGTCCATGCCAACCTTTTTATTGCACTCCTGCAGGATGCAATGGTGGTGGCTGTGGGTGTTAACGTATCAGACCACCTCCTCCCAGCCCACTGCCTGCTCCTGCATTGTGCCTGTGGCACTACTGAGAAGGGTCTTCCAGTCCATATAGGCCTCAAAGAGAGCATTGGTCTCAGCTGCTGTAAAGTTAGGCCTGTGCTTGTGTGCAGGCATCTGACTCTCCTCTCCCTCAGTTCCCCACATCCTGCCATCTGTGGATATGAACAGCAGAGTGGGGCAGTGTACAGCATGTTGCAATGCAGATCTCTGTTGTAGTATTGGATTAGGCTGCAGTTCATCCATGTTGCCAGTCACTTACCTGAATGGTTGCAATACCGGTCTGTGGCCTGTGCTGTTCCATGGTGCTTATAAGGTGCAACTCAGATGAGCCTGTGCACAATTGAAATGATATGCTAATGCTCCCCACTGCACCATGCATTGACTAATGAGGTGATTTGCATGCGGCATCTCAATATCACATAATTGTGCCAGAGCATCTCTGTGGCGCAATACCTGCTATCATGAGACATGCACAGCCTGCATGATGCCATGGCATGGCGCATGCAGCACTGGTATGCCATCACACATGCGCTCACTGCCTCTATCATGCACCTGCACACTGCATGTGGGGAGATGATCTCTGACCCATGGGTCATGTACATGACCCTGTTAGGCCCTGGCTTGCTGCACATGCCCATGACTGTATTATGGCCCTGTATTGTGCACTGTGTTTGCACATCTAAGTGCTGTGCAATTGCAGCCTTGTGTATCCTATTGCACAGCCTGCACATGTGGCAGACACATACGCTGTTCCATGGCTATTTTCCTCTTCAATTCAGCTACTAATCATGGTACAAGGACAAAGCAGGAGGGCAGGAAACTGGATGGAGTTTGAGCTCATCTACCAGGTGGCTGTGGTTCAGCCCTTTCAGGGGCAGCTGTTTGGCCAGGTGCCACTCCAGCAGGCCAGGGTGGAGGTGTGGCTCCATGTCGCAGAGGTTCTGGAGTGGAGGACTGGTGTCAGGTGCATGGTCAAGCAGTGCAGGCACCGGTATGGGGACCTGAGGTGGAGGGCACCAGAATGCCTGTAATGCATGCAGTCCCACATTCAGCGAGGATCTGTGGCACAACCAGGTAGTTGTGCTCATGTTGCTGTTCCACACATCTGCAGTACTGTGGTGTTGGCATGGCTGCACGGCATGACCCACAGCGGGGTACTTCATTGTCCTGGGGGACCCATGCTTCTGGACTGGCTGTTACCTAAGTTGCAGCTGTGCTGGCGTGTGGGCCTCAGGACTGAAAGGGCCACACCCAGTGCACAGCGGGTTATGTGGTGGTGGGGGCTCCACATGCATGACTGTGTACTGATGTCCACATCTCTTCATTCCTTCCACAGGGCCGGAGAACTGTAGATGGGCCACGGTGGTGGCAGTGGTGGCCAGGGTGGTGCAGCCTAGTGGGCAGCAGGTGGTACCAGCTGAACAGCAAGGGGCAGGTAAACACTGTCACATTCCATCTCAGTGTCACAGTAGGACAGCAGTGGTGCCGCCTGTGCCATGTGCCTGGATATTGTACTTGCCACTGTGGGCCATCCATTGGCCACTGTGTACCAGCTGTTAGTTGGGTGGGTGTGTGAATGGCTTCCACCATTTTTGATGCTGTGCTGCTGTTGCTGTGTGCCATGTGGCCCTTACAATGCGGACCTGTGACTGCTGCACTGCATCGTCCGCCTCTGTGCAGCACTGTGGTGTGCCGTGTAGATGGCTGGCATTGCTCTCCATGCGAGGGTCCTTTCCAGTCTCTCCAAGGGTGTATTCCCCCACTGTCCAATGCACTCTGTGGGTGAGCAGGGGTCCTTGGGGCATTGCACTGATTGCCTATCTTGTCCCATCCTTTAGGTGTCAGGTATATGACAGCGAGGAGAGACCCAAGGGCACAGGCACAGACACAGAACCATATCCTGGTGATGCTGCAGTGGATGCCCTCTCACATTGCCTGCCCACCTTTAGGTCATCTGATATGACTACCCCCAGGTCCCTTTCCATTTTTGTTGTTGTTAGTATCTCACCCCACATTGTGTACTCTTCCCCGGGTTTTTGTTTCCAGGTGCATTACCTTGCACTTCTTAGCATTGAATCTAAGCTGCCATACATTTGACCATTCCTCTAACCTTGCCAAGTCCCTTCTCATCCTTTCCACCCCACCTTGTGCATCAACTCTGTTGCAGATCTTTGTGTCATCTGCAAAGAGACATACTTTTCCTTCCAGTCCCTCTGCAATGTCGCTTATAAAGACATTGAAGAGGAGCGGTCCTAATACAGAACCCTGCAGTACCCCACTACTAACCCCCCTTTCTTCAGAGTGGACTCCATTTACTATTACTCTCTGTGTCCTATTCTGCAGCCAATTCTTTACCCAGGCTGTCATCTTGGGACCCACGCCAAGGCTGGCTAACTTGTATATTAATCTTTAGCGTGGGACTGTGTCAAATGCCTTGCTAAAGTCTAGGTAGGCCATGTCCACAACCCCTCCCTGATAAACTACTTTGGTCACCCAGTCAAAGAAATCTATCAGATTTGTCTGGCATGACCTTCCCACTGTGAATCCATGCTGCCTTGGGTCTTGTGCCCCTCTGGCCTCTAGATACTCAACAATTCTTTCCTTCAGAAGTGATTCTTCAATTTCCTACCACTGAGGTTAAACTAACAGGTCTGTAGTTTCCTGCTTCTGCCTTGCTCCCACTTTTGTGAAGGGAATCACTTCTGCCCTCCTCCGTCCTCGGGTACCACCCCATCCTCCCATGATTTGTTAAAGAGGGTAGTCAGTGGTGTCATTAGTTCTACCCTTAGTTCTTTAGAATTCTGGGATGAATCCTTCAGGCCCCATTGCTTTGTCCACCTTCAGTTTTAAGAGTTCTTTCAGAACCCTTTCTTCTGTAAATGGGCTGGTATCAACTTCTGTATCCAGAGTGTTTCTACTGTTTGTTTTAGGTACCTACCCTCTTCCTTTGTAAATACTGAGCAAAAAATTTGTTTAGTATTCTGCCTTTTTCACAGTCACCCTCTGCCCACCCTCCTCCCTTTATTAAGCCTCACTATCCCTCCCTTGGTCTTCCTTCGCTCCTGATGTACCTATAAAAGGTTTTATCCCCTTCTTAACTGAGTTGGCTATCTTTTCCTCGGTTTGGGCCTTTGCTGTTCTGACTGCCTTCCCAGCTTCTTTGCTTTAACTGATACAGTTCTCTGTCCTGTTCTTTCTGTGATTCCTTGTACTTCCTGAATGCTTCTTTTCTCTTGAACCTTCACTGCCACTCCTTGAGAACCATAGTGGTTTCTTACCTCGTTTTCATTTTGTTTATTTGCTTTACACAAAGGCTTGTTACCTCTGTGATGGCAGTTTTTATTATTCCCCATTGTTCTTCCACCCCTCCTTCCTGCCCATTTGCTAGTGCATTCCTTAGGCACTCACCCATTTTGGCAAAGTCTGCCCTCCTAAAATCCAGTACCTTTGTCTTTGTATGACTTGACTCTATTGCTGTGTTTATTGTGAACCATACTGTTCGATGGTCGCTAGTTCCCAGATGGCTACCCACTTCTACATCTGTGATCCTCTCTTCATCTCCATTTGAGAGAACCAGGTCTAAGACTGCTCCCTCTTGAGTGGGTTCCAATAATAGTTGTCTAAGGCATGCCCCCTGTAGGGCATCTAGAATAACCCCACTCTTAGAAGTGGCTGCTGCAACTGCACTCCAGTTAACATCTGGCATATTCAGATCATCCATCAGCAATATCTCCCCTTTTTCTGCCATTCTAAGTATACTTTCTATCATTTCCTTGTCCATTTCCTCCCACTGAGAAGGGGGTCTGTATACAACCCCTGTGTGGATTGTGGTGCCATTGCCGGTCTCCAAATTTACCCACAGTGCTTCTTCTCCTCCCTGTTTACCCTTTTGTTCTGTTGCTTTGATTCCTTCCCTTATGTAAAGAGCTACTCCTCCTCCTCCTCCTCCTCTTTTACCCTCCCTGTCCCTCCTTTAGATAGTGTATCCTGGTATGTTTATGTCCCAGTCATGGTTTTGTGTGTACCAATATAAAGGGAGTGCAAGGCCCAGAGGGCCCGTGCTCCCACTAACACATACCATTTACCAGTTACATTACACTTTCTCAAGAAAAGGGAAATTCATGGCAAAAAAACTGTGTTAATGCATCAGTTAGGGTTCATACCACAGTGACAAAAGCATGGAAATGTGGTGTTAGGGTTACCACCCCTACCAGCCAACACCCACCCCCCACACACCAACAGGCATTGGGGTGTGTGTTGGGGTCATCGTGCCTAACTCTCACCCATTCTCTTACACTGCACCACCTCAGCTTCTTTACACATGGAATGGGGTGAGAGTTAGGCTGACAAACCCAACGCACACCCCAATGCCTGTTGGTGTGGAGTGTGGGGGGTGGGTGGTAACCCTAACACCACATTTCCATGCTTTTGTCTCTGTGGTATGAACCTAACTGATGCATTATCGAGTTTTTAATGAATATATATATATATATATATATATATATGTAATAGATATACCACTCTGAGGTGTGTGGTCACGCTCTGATATATGCACTCCTTGGTGTGCATTGCACACATGAGGATGCAGGCTGAGTGCGTCAACTGCCCAAGGCATGCATATATCAGAGCACAACCGCACACCTCAGAGTGGTTTATCTATTTTATAAAATGTCAAAATTGTTTTGTAGGGGGTTAAAAGTGCAGGTGTGCGGTCATGCTGTGATATATGCACGGTCAAGTGATGCTCATCATTCAATAAAAGAACAACAATTTCCCTACCCATTTTATAAATATATATATATTCATGCCAAAAAACTCCATTAATGCATCAGTTAGAGTTGTTCCACAGCAACAAAAGGTGAGAAATTCAGTGTTGGGTTGTCACCCTTGTGCTATGCCATTACCTTCCACCAACAGGCATCAGGGTGTGTGCATTGAGGTCATCGACCCTAAGTCTCACCCCATTACATGTGTAAATAAGCTGAGGTGGTGCAGTATAGGAGAATGGGGTGAGAGTTAGGACCAGTGACCCCAATGCACACCCTGATGCCTGTTGGTGGGGTTGGGGTGGGAGTGGGGCGCAAGGGGTGGCAACCCTAACACTGAATTTCCTCACTTTTGTCTCTTCGGAACAACCCTAACTGATGCATTAAACAGAGTTTTTTCCATGAATGTCCCTTCTTTTTGAGAATGTGCAATAAAAATAGTGAATGGAATGTGGTGGTGGGAGAGTGGGGCCCTTCGGGCCCCGTGCTTCCACCATGCTGCCTATGTCTGCATAATAATCATAACAGTAACGCTAATGCTAACAGCAATGGAAACGGTGAGTGAAACACAAACGCTAATGTTAAGTGTAACAGCAACAGAAACCTGAATGCAAAAGCAACCTCTAACTGTTATGGTAATGCAAATGGAAATGCAAATGCAAGTGGTAATGCAAATGGTATCACAAATGCAAATGGTAATGGTGACACAAATGATAATGTGAAAGGCAACGGTAATTGTAACAGAAAATGTAACTGCAAATGCTAACAGTCATAGCAAAAGTGATGCAAACATAAATAGAAACAGAAATGGCAACAGAAATGGAAGCAGAAATGCAAACTGTAATGCAAAAGGTGAGGGAAACACAAAGGTAAACGCAAACAGTAATACAAACAGAAACAGTAACAGCAAGCTGATGTAAGGCAACAGTAGTGAAAAGTCTGTATCTCGCTTTGTTTCCAAGTTAATAGCACAAAGGCGATGTGATCCAACAGTAGCAAAAACTCTGTATCTCACTTTGTTTTCGAGAGAACGGCACAAAGGTGATCTGAGCTAACAGTAGTGAAAAGTCTGTATCTCACTTCTTTTTCGAGACAGTGGCACAAAGGCGATGTGAGTCAGTAACAAAAAGTCTGTATCTCAATTCATTTCCAACATAACGGCACAAAGGTGATCTGAGGCAACAGTAGCAAAAAGTCTGTATCTCGCTTTGTTTCTGAGATAACTGCACAAAGGCGATGTGATCCAAAAGTATCAAAAATTCTGTATCTTGCTTCATTTCTGAGATAACAGCACAAAGGCGATGTGAGTCAACAGTAGCAAAAAATCTGTATCTCACTTTATTTCCGAGATAATGGCACAAAGGCGATGTGAGCCAACAGTAGCGAAAAGTCTGTATCTCGCTTTGTTTCCAAGATAACAGCACAAAGGTTAATGTGAACCAAACCACTGAAAGGCATCTTTGTACCACTAGGGCTACCTATGCTATAAATTTCAAGCCACTAACACCATGCATAACGCTATGCACAAAATGATAAGTGTGTCATGCAGTATCTCCACAGCAAATTATTTTCCCAACATGTAAACAGCATAATTTACATTTCCAGGACATCCACTCAGCATCCTCCAAATTTCATGTGAAAAGACCAAACCGTTCCAGAGATATTACATTTTTAAGTTTCTGCATCTTTAAGAAGTCTTCCACCACAAAATGGCGGAAACTGCGATCGAAAATGCGGTAAAATGGCAGGACTCATGACCGAAAAATCTCTGACTGTGAAGGGGGGCAACTTCAAATACTTATAACTCTGGAACAAAACAACATTTTTTCACTAAACAAAAACTGGCATGTTCCTTGAAGAAATGGCTTTCTACTTGCCAAGTGTCAGACCAATCAGCCACACAGTGACTGTACTATGTGGCTCGCAAGGCAGTGCAGAAAAATAGCAAAAACAAAATGTTTTGCACTGTACTACGCAAAAACTGTATTTACCAGTGAAATATAAATTGGTAAATAAATAGATGCACCATTCCACTCCATGTATACAAAATCTTATCCAAATCTCTTCAGCAGTTGCAGAGTAGCATGAGTATAAGACTTCACATGAGTGGCGAAAAATACATTTTTGGGTGCTTTATTCTGCAAAAACCATATGCAGATGTCAAATGAAAACTGGTTAATGCACAGAAGTACAGTACCATAGTAGAGCAAGTATTACAAATGTCACAGACATGCACAGAAATGCAAGTGTTAACACAAAAGAAAATGGTTACGCAGCTGGTAACGTAAACACAAGCGCAAACGTTAACACAAACACAAATTGTTACGCAAACAGTAACGAAAATGCAAAAACAGAAATGGTAACGTAAACACAAACATTATGACAACAGTGAGGTAAAAGAAAATAGTGACACTAACAGTAACACAAATGCAAGTGCAAGTGGTAATGCACGCAGTGAATGAAACGGAAACCATAACGCAAATGGTAAGACAAATGCAAGCACAAATCTAAATGCAAACACAAATGGTAAAGCAAACAGTAACGCAAATGCTTATGACAATGGAAATGCAAATGGTAATGAAAACAGTTACAAAAACACAAATGGTAACAGAAATGCAGACAGAAACACGAACGGTAATGACAATGGCGACGCAGAAGGAAACAGTAATGCAATCAACAGTGGAAATGCTACCAAAACTCAAACACTAACAGTAATGGAAACAGAAACCAAATGGTAATGAACATGCAAACGGTAATGGTAACACAACTGGAAATGCAAACGGTAATGGTAACACCAACAATGACGCTAAAGGAAACAGTAACATAAATGAAAATGCAAATGCAAGCGCAAATGGTAATGCACATGGTGATGCAAAATAAACTCTAATGAAAACAGCAATGGAAATGCAAACAGTAACAGTAACACAAACACAAGCGCAAATGCAAATGCAAAGGATAACGCTCACGGTGACATAAACGGAAACACAAATGCAAATGGTGGTGTAAACGCAAGCATAAACGTTAATAGTCACAGTACCACAAGCGCACAGACTTTTTTTCCCAAAAAGGTGCATTCAGAAGCACAGTGAACACAAAGAATGTGGCCATAATAATGAACCTCGGAGCAGAAAATGAGCACTTGGAATATTAAATTGCTAATATCTCAGAAACCGTAAAACGTAGAACAAAAATTAAAATCTCATATTATTTATGACTTTCCAGGCTAGTTTTATATTTAGGAAAGTCCGTATCTCGAAGTGTTTTCGAGATACGGAACCTGAAAGACACGTCGGATGCCGTAATGTTATCCTATGGGAAAAATTGTCAACTTTGGAGTGCCATAACTTTGCAGCCCTGTAATATTTTGTCACCAAACTGCCAAAAGGCACATCTGTGGCATGTTGGCTTTCTTCTCTGCAAATTACAACCCAAAAGACCAAATTGTTGTTTTGCTGCAGGGTGGCAAACATTTCCTGTTGTTTTGGCCATAGTGTCTCAAAGTACTTTTGCATATCACAACAGTTTCGCAAATAAAATCACGAAAGTGTCATATATTCAAAAGTACTTTGCAACACTACTGTTTACAAAAATTTAAAAAACATATTTTTGGGGTGTTTTACCTCCCCAAAAAAGACACGTCTAGCATCCTCAGGGTTCAACTAGGTGAACACAACAAGAATAGTGTCCCTAGAGGGTCCCAAATTTAAACATCAAGCATTTCTCTGACCACCAACTGAAAACAAGATGGCCGATTTGAGAAAGTTAAAGTGTCATTTGCGACAGTGAAAACTACATTTGCGAAACTTTCGAATATTTTGTTTACTTTTCCCATAGACTACAATGGGGAATAGTTTTTTTGAATAACTTTTAAACTGTTTACTATTTTTTCACGAAATCTTTGAAAGGCACATCGGCAACCCTGGCTGCATGTTCCCTGAAGGTTTTGAACTGATCGCACAAACCATGCTACCTGAAGGCGCGAGCAAAGAAACATGCCAAAACCTGTAATTTATGTGTTTTTTGGTGCTCTGTAGCTGTGCAACTGTACATCCGACCATAACAAAACTTGGCAGGTCCAGAGATCTATGGTGCCAGACCGTTTCAGGCAAATCTGTCATACAGTTGCAAAGTTATTAAGCTGCCAAATTTCAGATTTAACCTTAAATAGGGTATTCAACCCTAACTATAGTGTATATATATTTATAAAATGGGTAGGGAAATTGTTGTTGTTTTATTGGATGATGAGTATCACATGACTGTGTGTATATCAGAGCGCGACCGCACACCTGCACTTTTACCCGCTCCAAAACAATTATGACATTTTCTAAGATAGATAAACCACTCTGAGGTGTGGTCGCCTCTGATATACGGCCTTGGGAGGGTTGACGACTTGGCCTACAGCCTCTTGCGTACAACGCACACCAAATCGTGCATATATCAGAGCGCGATTGCACACCTCAGAGTGGTATATCTATTACATATATATATATATATCTCAATATATAAATATAGTTTGACCTTGAAAGTAGAAACAATGATGTCTAATATCACCTGTTCTGAAAGTCCATTTCAAAGTGTCTATCATTCATTCTGAGAAGAAATTCTGGTTAATATTTTTATTGAAGCTTCATCATTTCAGAGAAATTAAGTGTCCTCTTGTCCTTTCATCATTTTAAATCCTGAAGAGCTGCCTTTGGTCTGATGGTATTATCCCTTAAATACTGTAAACATGTCCCCCGCGCACCCTCCCCCAACCGAGTCTTGTCTTTTCTATGGGAACAATCCAGTTCTGTCAGTTTATCACCCATGATTTACAAGCCTTAATCCACTTTGGCCAGTCATTGTCAGTTTAAGATAAGAAATCCTTAGAACTTCAGCAAAAAGCTTGGTTTGGAAAAGTACAGAACTTCTAGTACAGTAGTTCTCACTTTTTCCTTACAATGTGATAGAAAGAATAGCTTAGAAAACTACAGTATGAAGGTATTGCCCCTGGATTTTGTAGTAAAAGGTTAGATTATATATATAACTGTCAGTCTAAGCTTACTGCAGCTACCATTATCCCATATTTCACTGAACAAGCTGGTTAGTGCCTCTAAGGAGAAATGCATTCG
The DNA here is from genome assembly GCA_016271365.2 of Neoceratodus forsteri. Classification (NCBI taxonomy): domain Eukaryota; kingdom Metazoa; phylum Chordata; order Ceratodontiformes; family Ceratodontidae; genus Neoceratodus; species Neoceratodus forsteri. The sequence continues at coordinate 400,826,595 of CM028135.1, forward strand.
CAATTTTTATGTTGGCTCGCGCTCTTGCGTGCCAGCCAACATCTTGCGGTGGTAGCACATTTGAAGGCACGGTCAGTGTTGGGTGAATGCAGGGCATGCATCAGAAGGTGTTTCCCTCATTCCCCAATCAGCCAGCAGCAGGCTCTGACCTCACGTATACCAAATGTGGCCACCAGAACAAGGAAAAGGTCCACTGCAATGAGAGCAAAGCTCTCATGCAGCATGACCACAACATGCCTCCCGAACTGCAGGCAACATGGCGGCAGTGACTGCTGCCGCTGCCTGTCACAATGCCGACAGGGAAGCCCACTCCCCATCGGGATAATGTGCCCCCTCACATGTACAATGTATGCCGAGGGGGTGGCCAATCCCCCTCGGCATCATGCGCCCTTCCCCCCAAACAGTTTTCCTTTGCTGACGGGGGGCCCAATCTCTGTTGGCATTTATCCCCCGTCCCCTTTTATTTTGCCGATGGGGGAGCTCACTCCCGTTGACAGAATATGTCCCCGTCCTTTAATTTGCTTGCCAAGGGTGTCTAATCCCCCTCGTCTGTGTGCCCCGTGTGTGCTGATGAGGATGCCCAATCCTCTGTCGGGTTACAGAATCTCCCCCAAAAGACTTTAGGTGGAATGCTGGGAGCCCACCCCAGCATGCCAAATGCCCTGAAAAAAAAAGTCCCACAATGTTTTTGTTTTTTAAAAGCTGTGAAAAAAGAAAATGGTCCCTCGCCGCCTCCCTGCCCCCGCAACTCGCTCCCACCCTCTGGACACCCTGCCTCCCCACACCCCCCTCACCCCATACTTACCTGGAATCTGGTGCAACGATCTTCAGTGGACCTGGAACACGTCTGCACTCTTCAAAGCCGACCACGAACTGACGAAATGCCGGGTAAGCTGTATAATGGTATAAATAGGTTTTTTTTAACGTTGATGCATATCTCGGGCATTTTTTTGAATTTTTGCACCAAATTTTCAACATGGGGTTTTTGGGACCCCTCATCATGAATTCTGCCACTGTCATGGCGTTATTCAGCCTGGAAAGGTGATTTCATGGCCACTGCACGGAATCACCTTTCGGGACTGATTAACGAAATGACAGTGCCAATGTTCATGAGGGGGGCTCTCAAAAAGCCTATATTGCAAATTTGGTAGAAAAAGTCCAAAAAATGGCTGCTTTATGAACGTGCATTGCACAGTTGCTACGCATGCTCGTAACTTCGCGAATTTGAAATATTTTCATGCCAGATTTTCAACATTGGCATTTTTTGACACCCCCTTGTGAACAGTAGAGCTGTCATTTTTTCACATCCTTGCCCAAATGTGTTTTCGTGCTTCTGGCGCAGAATAGCACGGTCGCTGTGGAAAATCAGTGTTTGGGACAGATTACAAAAATGACAGTGACACTGTTCATGAGCAGAGGTCCTAAAATGCCTATGTTGAAAATTGTGTGATGATACTCCATAAAATGACTGAGTTACGAGCGTGCATTGCGCAGTTTGCATGTATGCCTGTAAGTTTGCGAATTCGTAATATTTTCACTCCAGATTTTCAAACTTGCCATTTTTCCACACCTCCTTATGAACAGTAGAACTGTCATTTTACATATCCTGGCTGAAATGTCTTTTTGCACGTCTGGCACAGAATAGCATAGTTGCTGTGCAAAATCACTTTTTGTGACAGTTTGAGGAAATAACGGTGACACTGTACATGAGCAGAGGTCCTAAAATGCCTATGTTGAAAATTTGGTGCCAAAAGTCCATACAATGACTGTGTTACAAGCATGCATTGCGCAGTTTCTATGCACCCTTGTAACCTCGCAAATTTGCAATATTTCCATGCTAGATTTTCAACACTGGCATTTTTTCACACCTCCTTATGAACAGTAAAGCTGTCATTTTTCACATCCTGCCCAAAATGTGTTTCCGTACCTGTTGCACATAATAGCGTGGTCACTGTGGGAAATCAACTTTTGGGACAGATTAACAAAATCACAGCACCACTGTTCATGAGGGGAGGTCTCAAAATGCCTATGTTAAAAATGTGGGTGACAAACTCCCAAAAATAATTGGGTTACGGACGTGTGTTGCGCACTTTCTATGCATGCTCATGACTTCACAAATTTTTCATATTTTCACTCCACATTTTCAACGTTGCCATTTTTATAAAGCCTCCTCACGAACAATACAGTTGCCGTTCTCCACATCTTGCCAAAATGTGTTTTTGTCCCTGTGTCGCCAAAAGGCATAGCCACTGTGCAAAACCACCTTTCAGCTAACAAACTGATTGTGCCGCTTTTCATGAGGTGGGGTCACAAATAGCCCATGTTGAAAATTTGGAGTGAAAATACCACCGCACACCTACGGTGTTAGGGTTTCGAACAGTAGCACCCCACCCAGTACAGACTGACAGGCGCTGGGGTGTGACTTGGGATCATCAGATGTAATGCTCACACCATTCCACCCCAACCCCCACCCTGCAGCCACTGACAGGCATTGTGGTGTGCCTTGCACTGTTCGGCCACAAAATTCACCCCATTCTCCTATACTGTACCCATATCAGCATATTTCCTTATGGAATGGGGTAAGTATAATGCCCAAAGACCCCAAAGCACACCACGACACTTGTCAGTGTCTACAGGGTAGGGTGAGGTACAATTGCATGAGCATTATAGCTGATGACCCAAAGGCACACCCCAACGCCTGTCGCTCTCTACAGAGTGGGTGTGGGGTTGGTATCACTTTAATACTACACAGCCATTCCTAGTATGCATCTCTAGCTCTGGCACTACCAATGCCAATGCCAGCGAGACAACATTTGGCATTGACAAATGCTTGTTTAATTTGTAGGCATGTGCCTTTACTATAGATACCATGCAGCCAGAGTGGTTTATAATTGCACACCTATGGGCTACATACTTTAATTACTCATTCCAGCTTTTTTTTCAGCTTTTCCCATTGACAGTTTTAATTCATCTGGAATTTTTTTGTCCAAGTTATTTCACGTATAGCACTATCAGTTTTATGCTTCTCCCACATACATTAAAACTAAAGCTATTGCATAACATTTAAAGAGATAGGCAATGAATGCAACCTGTGATGTTTTATTATTGTGAAGTAAAAAGCAGTGTTAAGAAACCTAGAAAAATGTTTAGTTCTTTATGTGATGCATAGTAAAATGAAAGTCCAGGAGGTACTACACATGATAAAACCACACTCCACCTTAAACAATGTGCAACATGTTTTTTGAAGACCTGCTCTTAAATGAAGTATCAAAATTTATTTTATACAGCTAAGAAACACATTTGGGCTAAAGTCAATTTTCAAGTGCATTCCTGTGTTGTAGTCCTACATGCCCACAAGTAGTAAACAATTGACAATATATAACTGACAAAGTTTCTGCACATACTGGCCCAGATATTCAAAGGGGTTCGCATGGTGCAACAGAGTTGCATCGGTGCAATCCCGCACTGTGCCCAAGTGGGATATTCAAACGGCTGCCAGGCACAGTGCAAATCCTGATGCGGCTGGGCGCCAATGGTCATGTATGCCATGCAAATGCGGGCGTGCCCATGCATGGCACATCATATTCCAGCCGGGATGTGCTGCTGGCATAACCCTGCATTGCGCCACATAGGGGGCTCAAAGTTGAGCTTGTGAAAATGTGGAAAACTCCTGCCCATATTTGTGACTGTCTAATACAGTATGCCCTGCAAGCCCAAACTGTACCTGTCATTCAGCAGGCGGGCGGGCAGTATGCGGGCGGGTTGCAGCCACCAGCCAATGATGGGGGAGTGGGGGGCAAGGGGTCCTGTGTGGGTGGGAGGGGTGGGTGGTGCCACTGGATCACCAGGGAATGTTTTTACAGACCTTTACTGGTGATCTGGGCTGGGGTGGAGGGTTCCACTAGACTACCAGGGAATGTAGTCTTTACAATTACACAGCGATCATGGAAACGGGAGGAAGGGGTGTACCACTAGACTACCAGAGTATGTAGTCTTTACTGTTGCACAGCAATCATAGAAACCGGAGGGAGGAGGGTACCACTAAACTACCAGGGATTGTGTGAGCAACAGAATACCCGCGATCGTGGCTATGGGGTGGGGGATGCACCAGTACCCCTCAGTCTACACATCATGCTGTGCAGGGTGCCTGGCGCAAGTTGCCAGGCTGCCCTGCGCAAGGCATGCAAATGGGACTATAATGACATGCTAATGGCCCCGGCTGTGCCACGCATATATTATGGCCTCTTCTGAATATCGTGGGTGCTGCGCCCAGCACAACTGCGTTTGTGCTGGTGCATCCCCATGTTTCTGATCTGTGACTTGCGCAGTGTGCAGTGCCACTGTGCCGTGTGCCCTTCCATGCCATATTCAACGGTGCTGCGCCATGTCTCATCACTGTTGAATATCACCTGGTCCTGGCCCCAGCACATCCCGGCTGTGTTTTGCCCATGCTTACACCATTGCCAGGTGCAGTCTAAGTATCTGGGCCACTGTATACAAACTAAAAGCAATTGCACACCTGTGTCACTTGATTTAAAATCACTGTTTTAAATAGTTCCAGACGGGTTTTATTTCTTGCTTCTCAACTAAATTTATTCCATGATCTTTCTTCAGTAAAAGACATTTGCAGTGCTCCAGATTTATTTTTGTCCTTGCACAAGTATTTCTCCACTACTAGATTCTCTCAAATTGTAAGGTTTAGAATTATTCTGTTCCACTTGTAGTAGATGATGCTGTGGATGGTCATTTCCAGTATGAATAGAGGATAGGGGTAATGCCAAACTTCACCCAACAACTAACACACCAAAATCTGGCCAATGGAAAATCATGTACACAAATGCTCACAGCCTGGGAAATAAGATCCCAGACCTGCAGGCAATAATGTCAGAGGCTAAACTGGACATAGTAGCAATTAGTGAGACGTGGTTTACCAGTAACCACACTTGGGAGACTTCAGTACCTGGCTATGTATTGTTCAGAAGAGACCGAGGTGCAAAAAGGGGGGGGGTGGCCCTGTATGTTAATGAAAATATCAAAGCTACAGAAATTCAGAATACACATAAGGAGCCAGAAGAACTGTGGTCACCCTGGAAACAGGAAATGGGACAGCCATAAGAACTGGGGTTGTCTACAGGCCCCAGACCAGAGGGAGGACATAGACACATTACTGTTAGAAGATATACAAAACATGACAGCTAAAGGGAGGTTCTGATAATGGGAGACTTCAACATGCCAGATACAGATTGGTCAATACCAGCAGGAACATCTGCCAGAACTAGACTCATAGTGGATTCTGCAGGGGAGGGCCTCAAACAACTGGTACAGCAACCCACAAGAGACAGGGCTATCCTAGATCTAGTACTGACTAACAAAGAAGGGATCACAGATCTCCAGGTAGAAGGTCACCTGGGAGCCAGTGACCATCACATGGTATGGTTCAATTTGGCTACTACATCTAAATCATCCCATTCCAAAGCAAAAATATGGGACTTCAGAGGAGCTGACTTTGATAAGATGGCCAACAGAGTTAAGCTAGCCCTGGCAAAAAGAAACACAGGTGAGGAGGTACAGGCAAAGTGGGCAAGCATTAAGGATACAATACTTGAAGCAACATCCCATTGTGTTAGACAGAAAAGGAAGTGCAAAAGAAGAAGGAAACCACTTTGGTTCTCAAATACAGTAGCAGAAAAGGTCAGAGCCAAAAGGCTGGCCTCAGAAAATATAAGGGAACACAGCGGGATGAAGATAGGGAGGCATACCAAACTGCCCTAAGGGAAGCAGGTAAGGCAGTAAGGCAGGCAAAGTCCCAAACTGAGGAAACACTAGCACGAACAGTAAAGAAGGTGACAAGACTTTCTATAGATACATTAGTGAAAGGAGAAAGTCCAGAGGGGTATTGCTAAGCTTAATGGAGAAAAGGGAGCATGTGAGGAGGAGGATCCTGTAAAGGCATCTATCCTAAATAGATACTTTTGCTCAGTATTTACTGAAGAGAAGGTAGGGCAGGGCCACAGCTCCAGCATCATGGACACAGCGGGAGGGAGGTGAGCACTACTCCCTTCACAAAAAGAAAGGGTCCTACAAGAGCTTGCTAAGCTCAGGGTGGATAAGGCAATGGGACCTGATGGCATACATCCCAGGGTACTTAAGGAGCTAAAGGAGGAACTAGCAGAGCCATTAGCAGAATTGTTTAGTGAGTCTCTGAGCACAGGAGAGGTCCCAGAAGACTGGAGAAGGGCTCATGTGATCCCACTCCACAAGAGTGGTAGCAGGGAGGAGGCGGGGAACTACAGACCGGTCAGTCTTACCTCAGTAGTGGGCAAGATTATGGAGGCACTCCTTAAGGAAAGGATAGTGCAACACCTGGAATCCATAGGGGCACAGGATCCAAGACAGCATGGGTTTACAAAAGGAAGGTCCTGTCAAACTAATCTCATAGATTTCTTTGACTGGGTAACCAGAGTGGTGGACCAAGGGGGAGCAGTTGATGTCGCTTACCTTGACTTCAGCAAAGCTTTTGACACTGTTCCACATAGAAGATTGATAAATAAGCTAGGTAGGCTCGGGGTGGGTCAGAAGTTGGTCAACTGGGTGGCAAACTGGTTGACTGGCAGAAAACAGAGAGTGGTGGTAAATGGTATACAGTCAGAAGAGATGCAAGTCACAAGTGGGGTACCTCAGGGATCAGTCCTGGGGCCAGTCCTATTCAACATCTTCATTAGTGACCTCGTAGATGGACTAGAGGGTAAGGCTTGTCTGTTTGCAGATGACACCAAGATCTGCAACAGAGTAGATGATCCAGATGGGGTGGGCAGAATGAGAAGAGATCTGGATAAACTAGCAGAATGGTCAGAAGAGTGGCAACTGGGATTTAATGCAAAGAAGTGCAAAATCATGCACATAGGGAAGAGAAACCCTGAAGCCACTTATAGGCTGGGAGGGGAGTTGCTAGCAGTCACAAAGGAAGAAAGAGACTTGGGCATCATCATCACTGATGACCTAAAATCATCCAAGCTGACCTCTAAAGCAGTAGGTAAGGCTAGGGGGGTGTTAGGGTGTATTAGTAGGGGTATCACAAGTCGTAAGAGAGAGGTAATAATCCCTCTGTACAAGACATTGGTTAGGCCCCATCTGGAGTACTGCGAGCAGTATTGGAGGCCACACCTTCACAAGGACATTAACCAAATTGAGGCAGTCCAGAGAAGGGCAACCAAAATGGTGCAGGGACTGCATCAGAAGACATATGAGGACAGATTAAAGGAGCTCAATATGTATACCCTTGAGCAAAGGAGGGAGAGAGGTGATATGATCGAGACATTTAAACACCTTAAGGGCATAAACAAGGTGAAAGAGTCTAACATGTTTAAATATAAGAAAATAGCAGGACAAGAGGACACAGCATGAGATTAGAGGGAGGCCGATTAAGGGGAATATGAGGAAATTCTTTTCACAGAAAGGGTGGTGGATGCATGGAATGGCTTACCACAAGATGTGGTGGCTATGAATACAGTGCAGGGCTTCAAACAGGCATGGGATAGGCATAAGGGAGCAATACAAATGACTATGAATAGATAGGTCACTGACAGAGCAAAGGCCGATGGCACATTTATGAGGTAGAAAAAGAAATGGGCAGACTGGATGGGCCTTGCGGTCCTTATCTGCCGTCAACTTCTATGTTTCTATGTTTCTATGAATAATCTTATGTAACATATCACCAATTTCCTGTCTCTTCAAACTCCTAATGATTCCCACTCCAACTCCTCATATAGTTGTCAGTGGTGCACATTCAGTTTCCATTTGAAAATAAATTGAGCTGATCTATTAAAAGGTCTATTTAACTTCATCAAGTCAATCATCCATGAACTCATATGCACTGTATTACCATACTCCAACACGAGTAAGATCATCTGTTGTACTATCTTTTTTCTTGTTTCTTTGCTCATATCTTCTTCTCAGTGCACCTAGTTTTTTATCAACCTTTTATAAAACAATTGAAACATGCTTTGAAAAATATAACCCTGGTTCAACTTCCATTCCTAGGTACAGTACATATATTCTTTTACATCACCCAACTTAGTTCCCTGAATATTCTTAATTCTTGAATTTGCAGTTGTTTCTATCTTTAAAAAATAAATGTTTTTCACACTCAAATCTTGTTTGACCTGGTGAACCACCCCTGTAAAGCCACAAAATCTGCTTTAGAGTCGTTCAGCAGCATCTCTCTTGAATGCAGAGGCTACTGTAACTGTGTCCTTAACCTACATCTTGACCTCCAAGTGTTCCATGACTCCAGGCAGGTTTTTTTTGTGTGTGTGTGTGAAGACTATGAACAGGAGAAGCCTCAGGATACACTTCTGGGGAACCCTCCTGCCCACATCTCAAATATCTGAACAACCATCCTTTATTTCAACCATGTGTTTTCTGCCTGTTATTTCAGACGCCTGTTGCAAGCAGAGCAGCCAATCAACTGCTCCAAAAAAAGGCGCCACTTTTAAATCACCGTGACAGCCTTACAAAAGAGGGGAACAGCCACTGTTTAAGACTTATAGCACGGGACTCAGGGGAGCTCATCAGAGCTCCAGGAGAGCAATCTGCCCTCAAGGGAAAAAGGAAAACTCATCAGAGCTTTCAGGGACTATTGGAGCAGACTTTTCAAGGAAAAGCTCATTGGAGCTTTCAAGGTCTGCTCAAGTCATTAAAGTTCATTTTTTCTGGCACCCCAGGCTTGTGTAGCTCAACAGAGGTGCTTCCCGTACTTGCTGATTTTTCATATCTTCCACCAGAGGACCAGTGTACCTCAATGGAGAAGATTCCTGAACTGGTAATGTTTCAAACAATTTATTTCAGACACCTGTTGCAAGCAGAGCAGCCAATCAATGTCTGCAAAAAAGGCACCACTTTTAAATCACAGTGACAGCCTTACAAAAGAGGAGAAAAGCCACTGTTTAAGACTTACAGCATGGGACTCAGAGTAGCTCATTGGAGCTCTGGGAGGGCAATCTGTGCTCAAGTGAATAAGGGAAAGCTCAGTTGGAGCTTTCACGGACTGTTAGAGCTGATTTTTTCAAGGAAAGGCTCATCAGAGCTTTCAGGGTCTGCTCAGCTCATCGGAGCTGATTGCTTCTGGCACCGGAGGCTTGTGCAGCTCAACAGAGGTGCATCCAGAACTTCTTGTTTTTTTTTGTATCTTCCACTGGAGGACCTGCACAGCTCAACAGAGCTGATTCCTGAACTGGCCAAGTTTCAAACAATTTATTTCAGACACCTTTTGCAAGCAGAACAGCCAATCAATGGCTGTAAGAAAAGACACCACTTGGGCCAGCCTGCTGATGCAGTGGTTGGATTTCAGCTTGCGACGCTGGTGACCCAGGTTCAGGAACAGACCTGCGGAGCCGAAGGCCCGGCTTGGGGGGAGAAGGATCGAGCGCCCTCAGGGCTGCTCTCCTTCTCCAGGAGGGAGGGGATGGTGAGTGCCCAGTGCATGTGTGACTCCTGGTGGAGGCCTGGGGGAATCATAAGCGCTGGCCCCAAAAGCTAAGAAGGGTGGGACAGATGCAGGATGTCATTGCACGTCCCTGCCCTGGGGTAATCCGACCCAAAAAAAAAAGCTTACGGCCACCAGGAATGAAGCCTGCCCTTGGCTCTAATTAGCTTCCAGGCCAGACTCCCCGATCCAGCCTAGGATTGTGGCATTAACCCTGATGCCACAACCCCACCCTGGGGGGGGGAAAGCCTGGGGTGTTAGGGGAGTCGCGGTTGATCGAAATGGGAGCTCAAGGATCCGTGACTGGGCTGATGTTCTGGCAGCCGTGGGCAAGAAAAAGAAAGAATAAAAAAAAAAGGCACCACTTTTAAATCACTGTGGCAGCCTTACAAAACAGGGAAACAGCCCCTGTTTAAGTGTAACCACCCCCTGCTACTTTACTCAGTTAGCACCCCTAGCACCCATACCGGGCACACACTTGTACATTTAGAAATAGTACCACCCCTAGCTTTGGGAACATATACCAGGCACATTTTTTAGAGATCAAGAGGTGGGGGTGTATAAAAGCATAACTATTTGATATTTACAAACCAGGTCCTGGGGAGAGATTGTTTGTTAGGCATATGCTAGACCTATCTTCTGGAGGGGTATGTAGTAAATTCACACAGGAAGCACTAACATAACTGTCCAGACCATAGTTGGGGATTTAGAGTGTGAATTTATTCCAAAGATGTTCTTCAAAGCAAGGGTGGACCCCCAAGGTTTACACATTCGGGTACTAGGACTTGCAGAACAACAAAATTCATACTGTATCTAACAGAAACTTTTTTTGTATTCACAATGCAGTAGGATATAGGACACTTGCACTTGGTATTCCCACATGTTGTAGGACATAGAACAACTTGGAATTGTATTCCCATGTGCCATAGGATACAGAACATTGCTTTCAGTGGCATATTGGCCACAACTGAAAACACATTGGGCTAGTACTAGCACCATTCTTCCATAAGCCAATATGCCACTGAAAGCAATGTTCTGTATCCTATGGCATACCAAACTGCCCTAAGGGAAGCAGGTAAGGCAGTAAGGCAGGCAAAGTCCCAAACTGAGGAAACACTAGCACAAACAGTAAAAGAAGGTGACAAGACTTTCTATAGATACATTAGTGAAAGGAGAAAGTCCAGAGGGGGTATTGCTAAGCTTAATGGAGAAAAGGGAGCATGTGAGGAGGAGGACCCTGTAAAGGCATCTATCCTAAATAGATACTTTTGCTCAGTATTCACTGAAGAGAAGGTAGGGCAGGGCCCACAGCTCAGCATCATGGACACAGGGGAGGGAGGTGAGCACTACTCCCTTCACAAAAGAAAGGGTCCTACAAGAGCTTGCTAAGCTCAGGGTGGATAAGGCAATGGGACCTGATGGCATACATCCCAGGGTACTTAAGGAGCTAAAGGAGGAACTAGCAGAGCCATTAGCAGAATTGTTTAGTGAGTCTCTGAGCACAGGAGAGGTCCCAGAAGACTGGAGAAGGGCTCATGTGATCCCACTCCACAAGAGTGGTAGCAGGGAGGAGGCGGGAACTACAGACCGGTCAGTCTTACCTCAGTAGTGGGCAAGATTATGGAAGCACTCCTTAAGGAAAGGATAGTGCAACACCTGGAATCCATAGGGCACAGGATCCAAGACAGCATGGGTTTACAAAAGGAAGGTCCTGTCAAACTAATCTCATAGATTTCTTTGACTGGGTAACCAGAGTGGTGGACCAAGGGGAGCAGTTGATGTCGCCTACCTTGACTTCAGCAAAGCTTTTGACACTGTTCCACATAGAAGATTGATAAATAAGCTAGGTAGGCTCGGGTGGTCAGAGTTGGTCAACTGGGTGGCAAACTGGTTGACTGGCAGAAAACAGAGAGGGTGGTAAATGGTATACAGTCAGAAGAGATGCAAGTCACAAGTGGGGTACCTCAGGGATCAGTCCTGGGGCCAGTCCTATTCAACATCTTCATTAGTGACCTAGCAGATGGACTAGAGGGTAAGGCTTTGTCTGTTTGCAGATGACACCAAGATCTGCAACAGAGTAGATGATCCAGATGGGGTGGCAGAATGAGAAGAGATCTGGATAAACTAGCAGAATGGTCAGAAGAGTGGCAACTGGGATTTAATGCAAAGAAGTGCAAAATCATGCACATAGGGAAGAGAAACCCTGAAGCCACTTATAGGCTGGGAGGAGTTGCTAGCAGTCACAAAGGAAGAAAGAGACTTGGGCATCATCATCACTGATGACCTGAAATCATCCAAGCAGACCTCTAAAGCAGTAGGTAAGGCTAGGGGGTGTTAGGGTGTATTAGTAGGGTATCACAAGTCGTAGAGGGAGGTAATAACCCTCTGTACAAGACATTGGTTAGCCCCATCTGGAGTATTGCGGCAGTATTGAGGCCACACCTTCACAAGGACATTAACTAAAATTGAGGCAGTCCAGAGAAGGGCAACCAAAATGGTGCAGGGACTGCATCAGAAGACATATGAGGACAGATTAACGGAGCTCAATATGTATACCCTTGAGCAAAGGAGGGAGAGAGGTGATATGATCGAGACATTTAAACACCTTAAGGGCATAAACAAGGTGAAAGAGTCTAACATGTTTAAATATAAGAAAATAGCAGGACAAGAGGACACAGCATGAGATTAGAGGAGGCCGATTAAGGGGAATGGAGGAAATTCTTTTTCACAGAAAGGGTGGTAGATGCATGGAATGGCTTACCACAAGAAGTAGTGGCTATGAATACAGTGCAGGGCTTCAAACAGGCATGGGATAGGCATAAGGGAGCAATACAAATGACTATGAATAGATAGGTCACTGACATCGCAAAGGCCGATGGCACATTTATAAGGTAGAAAAAGAAATGGGCAGACTGGATGGGCCTTGCGGTCCTTATCTGCCGTCAACTTCTATGTTTCTATGTTTCTATGTTTCTATAACCAGAGAAGAAACTGTAACCCACTCCAGGGGTAGAAATTCTCTTCAGACATTTGGTCATTTGTCTAAAGTAACCAGGAGCCCTTACTAAACCTGTTAGTCCAGAACTGGTTACTCCAGATGGGGTTCTGCCTACCATGTGCCATTCATTCAAAGTTACACCTTAAACATATGGAAACCTTTTTGATTTGCTATTTGAATGAAACTTGCATTCAGAATTCAAATTCACCACCTCGGTAGTGTAAAGGTAAAAAAGTCCAGAACAGTGTGATATACCCCTGGACATCACACACCTCAGCCAACTTAAATTCAAGGGCAGTCTTGCATGTCTGTACTTACAGAAAAATAAATTGTGCCTTCCCTCTGGGCATGGAACACAACAGAACAGGTACTAGCTTTCGGAAGCAAAAGTCAGAATTCTCTCTCTGTTAGACATTTCCGGCAGCTTCAAAACATCCTGGACCCAAAAAGAAGGATTGTCCCTTGGATTCATCCACTAGCAGTCCTTTACACCCCACCAGGGATGAAAATCAGGAAATCCTGCTGTAGAAAAAGGTCTCCACCACTTCTTTAGGCAAGCTGCAGAAATACCAGAACTAGGGTGAGAATTCAGGGCTCTCAACTCAGAGCCTACTGGCAGCAACTCTCACTCCCTCACTCCAGCTCTACTCACTCCAAACTGACACTGACACTGAGTCACACTGACAGCAATCTCAACATTCTGTCTCCCACCTCAACAACTGGCATGAGCATTATGCTGCTGCGAGAGTTCCAAATGAGCTCATCACTTCAGTCTCAGCTGAGGCCAAGTAAACAAAAGACTGAGCAGGTGAAAAAACGTTTAACTAGTTAATCACCAGCTTCTTCTCCCTGCCTAGCAGTGATACTGAGGGGATTCTAGTAACCCAAGGGAACTCAGTGGTTACATTCACCGCATACCAGATGAATGAATGTCCGCAGTCATATCTCCATCCTGCACTAGGCCATCTTATCCTCTGTGTTACCTATGGGGAGGCTGTGCAAGTCCTCCCCTACCAGGTGCTAGGCACAGGCAGATAACACTAAAGGAAAAGAGGCCAGCTTATGAAACTTCAGCCCCTATCCTATGATCTATCTATGGATCCTCAGTGGCCTCAAGAATAGCTGCTTGAAGCATGCCCTGACAGAGCAGAATTGGAAGCCCATACTCGAGTTAAGACCTCCAGCCTGTCCATCCCCCTAGCCCTCTAGGAAAAATCTATCTGACTTACGCGACCTACCGCGGGGAAACCTATCCCCACAAAACTTCCCTGGGTACCTGTGGACAACAAAAAGGAAAACATAAACTACATTGCATTACATTTTCCAAAAATTACACCTGTGAAGAAAACATGTTAACACCCTATTAACCATAAACATTCCTAACAAACACTAAGAAAAGGGGAAGTCAGATGAGTTCCAACATCCTCCTCTGTTCTTCTTTTCCTCTTCAGGAACACCTGCAAGAGAAGAAAAACACAAAATATTTCACACAGTGCCTAAAACTCCACACAACACTACAGGACCCCAAAAAATGATTTTTCTATAAAAGTAAAAATGGAAAGAAAACATTTATGCAACACATTTGGGGACTGAAATCCCTACAACATCCAGATCTAGGGACCAATGTCACTGGTGCCCATAGGCATTGTCCATTAAAGAGTCTCTCCTAGGCTGAAGCCTGCTGAAGAACAGTCCTTGGACAGGACACAGCCTGTCTAGCGCTGCAATCCATTATGAGAGTATTTGATGAAAATTAAAGTGCCTTGGATAGTCTTTAAATGTAGGCTGTGCTCTGCAAAGTCAGTAAATATAAATAAAAAGGGTTTGTCTTACCAGCTCTTTGAAGAACGAAAAAGTTTCATCTTACTTTGTGAGCTGGGGACCTTCTTCCTTCAAACCAGATGGAATATTTAGATATTGCTGGGATGATTTCCTGGAAGGCCAGACAATGGTACTGGAAAACAGCTGGGCTAATGCTTCTGGAAAACCAAACAATGAAACAGGAAACTGAAGGGTTGATGTCCTGGACAGCCAGATGATGGACCAGGAAAACTGCTGGGATGATGTCCTGGAAGGCCAGACGATGGAACAGGAGAACTGCTGGGCTGATGAATCTGAATACACCTGAAGAAATCCTGGAATACCAGAAGAGTTGTATTATCCTCCATAGATACTGCTGCTTAGAAATTTACTATTGCTGTACCCTTACCTCATTGCTCACATTCTATTGCTCATAATTTACTGTTTGCTGCACTTGCCTTTACAATGTACAGTTCTTGTTTGCACATAAATCACACTGTTTGCACACAGGTTTAGCTGGCTTTGCATTCACACACAATTTGCTTGCATAGTTTACTTGTTTACTCACTGTATTCAGTAGCTGGTTCCCTCTAATGGAAAATCTTGGCCTGCTGCCAATTCAAGGAAGGCCACTGGGGTGAAACAGGCTGGTGGTCCTGCTGATCATAGCCATGATTGCCTCAATTACTCTCCAGTCGGTCAGAATAGGGGTTAAGGCTGAAATTACACTTTAATGTCTATTTGCAAAAGTTAAGAATGCTCATAAGCTCTATGATGGTTGATCCTGGTCTAACCACCTCACAGGCCACTACCTCTCCCTCAGTGAACAATCTGCAGCACACAGATGCTGGCCAGGGGGCTAGACTGGATGCAACCACACCAATCACTCAATGCAATGAAAATGAGCCCCTCTCTCTCTCTCATCTCGCTTGCTCTTCCTTCATGGTGATAATTGAGCAGGAGCAAATTTAAACTGCAAACTGTAACTTTTTTCTTGGCTGCAATTTTCAGTGGTGGGAGTGCCATTTTGATAATTTTTAACACAGTTTCTGGACATTTTCTTTAGCGACTCCCCCAATCTGCACACTGAGTACATGAAACTTTCAGGGCACATATCTGAGTCTGTTCCTTAAAGTCCGCAATACTTCTGGCACTTGAAAATTGCATTTTAAAAGTTCTTTAAGCACTTTCTGATGCAGAGACCAGGACACACATTTCAGTGCTTTACTGTACATTAACAAGTTGAAAACACACAAGCAGTATTCTGTTTCTTTACTTGAACTGTAGGCACACAAGCAGCACATTTGAGTGGCATTTTTCTGGTCACAAGTCCCTTGTCCATAGCTTTCTCTATATTTGGGCTACACCACTACCAGACAGAAAGATGTTAAACATACCCTCAGCAAAAATTCTGATTCTGTCCTCAAATTAAGCATTCCAGACAAGCCCTCAGTTTTTGTAACCACCCCCACTACTTTACTCAGCACCCCTGGCACCAATACTGAGCACACACTCAAACAAGGAAGGATTTCCCCTTGGATCCATCCATTAGTAGTCCTTTTCACCCCTTCAGGGATGAAAATCAGGAAATCCTGCTGTAGACAAAGGTCTCCACCACTTCACTAGGCAAGCTGGAGAATATCAGAACTAGGGTGAGAATTCAGGCTCTCAACTCAGAGCCCACTGGCAGCAACTATCACTCCCTCACTCCAACTCTACTCACTCCAAACTGACACTGACGCTGACTCACACTGACTGCTGGTTCAGCATTCTATCTGTCACCTCAACATCTGGCACAAGGGTTATGCTGCTGCGAGAGTTTCAAATGAGCTCATCACTTCAGTCTCAGCTGAGGCCAAGTAAACGAAAGATTGAACAGATGAAAAACCATTTTACTAGTTAATCATCAGCTGTCTCTCCCTGCCTAGCACTGATACTGAGGGGATTCTAGTAACCCCAGGAGACTGGATGTTTACACAAGACTTACAACATAGAAACATAGAAACATAGACTTTGACGGCAGATAGGGACTGCTTGGCCCACCTAGTCTCCTAGTGGGACTCAGGGGAGCTCATCGGAGCTCCAGGAGGGCAGTCTGCCCTCAAGGGAACAGGGAAAAGCTCATCAGAACTTTCAGGGACTGTTGGAGCTGATTTATCGAGGAAAAGGTCATTGTAGCTTTCAGAATCTGTTCAGCTCATTGGAGCTGATTTTTTTGCCTGCGCTCCCACCCCCATCTCCAGCCATTATTAAATAGTCCTTCCAATGTACTACCAAGCAACTCTCTGTCTGGTTGACACTAAGGAAGGAGGACTGGCATAAAAGCTATTGCCCAACAAGTGGAGCACTGCTTCATTTCAACTGCTTTTGTTACCTTCTAGCTCATTACTGTGACTGCAGCCAGAATTCTAAACAGCACAGCTTCACAGAACAGTCTCACCCATTGCAATTACTGTGATACTATCAGCTTGACTACAGCCAGAGTCCTAAAGAGCACAATTTCACAGAACACTCTGCACTCTGCCTGCAGCTAACTTAATTACCACTGAAAACAGTAACAGCTGTTCTGACACTCTGCCTCTCAGTTCATTACAATTAGGCCCTGTCCACACTGCACTGAAAATCTGTAACATTTTGAAACCATTACAGATTGAAAGGCCCTATCTACACTACCCTGGAAAATCCCCTCTGTAACGTTACAGACGGTCCAAGCAGTTTCCGTAATGGTTTGTGTTTACACTGCTAACATTACAGAAAGTGTTTTCATAACTGTTACAGAAATCTGTTGTGAGGTGGTTTCAACAACGGTTTCTGCAATGGTTTCAAAGCTCTGTTTAACTCTACCCACACTACACAAGTAAAATCCTGTAATGTTTTCGTAACATTTTCAGTGGTAGTGTGGATGCACTGTAACGTTTAAACACTTTCTGTGACATTACCAGTGTAAACACAAACCATTATGGTAACGGTTTGGACCCTCTGTAACATTACAGAGGGATTTTTCCAGTGTAGTGTGGACAGGACCTTACTGTGATGCTCTCAGCTTCACTGCAGCCAGACTTCTAAACAATACAGCCTCACAAAAGTACGTTTCTCACTCCTACCTAAAACTAACTCATTTAGCATTGCAAAACACACTCATGTGTCTCCCAGAGTTTATAACATTGCCATCCCATTCAGAAAAGCTCACACACAGAATGAGCAAACACATAAACAGGAACAGAACATAAGAGAGCATAACAAAACTTCTAAAACTCTTGGCCCTATTGTATATATCGAATACATGGTGGTCAGATCATGTGCTATGGCAAATATTGTCACTCCTGCATCATGAGCTCTGGATATCTCACTCTGCAGGAGAGACAATATTTGCCATATCACACTCATGCCCATCATGTAACCATATATATATATATATATATATATATATATATATATACATGGGTGCGGTCATGACCCTATGGTTGGGGTTGAGTAGGCACCTTAATGTTAAACCTCAATTTGTGCACTTTAATAACTTTGCAACCATTCAACTGATTTGCACAAAATTTGGAATGTGCAGTATGGTATGGTAGATCTCTTAATTTACCAAGTTGTGTTTTGGCTGTACTTATGGTTTCTGTGCAGCAAAGCACGAAAAACACGTTTTTCACCACTTTTGATGCATTTTTTGCCCATGGCACTGCAACCACAACATGTGGTCTTTTGGTCTGAAATTTAGAACATAGAATGAGTTTGTGTCAAAGAATAATCCAGCATTGGTTAAAAAATATTAATCCATTCCAAAGTTATTTAATTTTTAAGTTTTGGGTTCTCAGCATGCTCAGTTGGCTCCAAGATTTATATGTATGTTTTGTGAAAGAGGATTGGGCTCATGGTCAAGAATTTTGTCAGCTTGCAAATAAGGATTTAAAAAAATTCCTGGTCTGCCAAAAACATTCCTTGTCTGCGAGCCACCATCTTGTTTTCATTTTTCCCCCAAACAAAATGTCTTAGCTTCTTACACAAGTGACGTTTTCTTGTAATAAGGCATTGGTTTTGTTCGGGGTGATGCCCTCTACAAACCCACATCTTTGGTTTGCTTTGTTTTGTCCAAAAACAGCCTTTTAAAATGTAACAATTCTTTGACCAGGACTCGCTAACGATCCTCTTTCGCAAGGTGACACAATCCTAGTCCGCTAGCCGATCCTTTTTCTTGAGGCTGCAAAATCCTTGTCTGTGACTTTGTGACCAAATGGCCCTTCTCACGGACCAGGATTAAGCTGATGGTCAAGGAATTTGCTACCTCATGAAAGAGGATCTACTCATGATCTAGGATTTTTTCAGCTTGCAAAAGGGATTGGGTTTTTGAATCCTCTTTGGTGAGGCGACAAAATCGCAGTCTGCAAGCTGTCAAAATTCTAGTCCACCACCCGATCCTCTTTCGTGAGGTAGCAATATCCTTGATCATCACTTAGGGACCAGATGACCAAAATCTGATGGTCAAGGATTTCTTGCGGACTGCGATTTTGACAGCTTGTGAACAGGAATTAATCTGACGATCGGGGGTTTTGCTACCTCATGAACTAGGAAGTTTTAAACTTTTAAAAACGTTTCCACTGCATTGTGAATTAACCGTTTGGGCTTTTAACTTGCAATTTGCAGAGTATTAAGGGGATGCCCTAGAGATGTGAATTATGATATTTACAGTAGGTGTTGGAAACTTAAGCAGTTGCATAGATATGCCATCACAAAGTTGAGATTTTTCCCATAGGCTAACATTGTGGTGCCCATTGTGACTTTTGGCACCCGTACTCGGAAACAAAGCAAGATGTGTAATTTTTGCTACTTAGGTGACCTAAGCCATAGAAACATCTGGAAATCACAGATTACACCTGCAGTGGAATTTTTTTCCTAGGCTGTACAGTTACTGAGATATTGATAAATTAGTATCACAAGGGTTCCAAGAGTCCCTTTCCAGTGCTTTTCTGCAACCATAGCTCATAAACGATGCAAGATATGGATTAATTTGATTTATCTAGAGTAGACGGCTTGCTTTCATGATTACAATGACATTTCTTTTCCTAACTGCTACGGTTTCCGAGATATTGGCAAATTAGTGTTACAAGGGTTCCTTGCCCTATAGGGCTGCTGTGTGGCTCTGTAGCAATGTGTAAGTGGGAGCACATGGCCTAGAGGGCCCACACTCCCACAGATGCATTCTTTTATGATCACAAGGTTAGCTTGGTGGGCCCCGTGCTCCCACCATCACATGCTATTTACTTGTTATAGTACACTTTTTCAAAAAGTAAGGAAATTCATTGCAAAAAACTTCATTTAATGCATCAGTTAGGGTTAAAGTGACAAAAGTGGAGAAATGAGATGTTAAGGTTGAGCCTCACAACCCCATGGCACACCCCTGCAACTGTCTGTCTGTGGAGGATGGGGGGTGGGGAGGTGGGGGGTTAGGCACTCAACCCTAATGTCTCATTTCCCTACTTTTGTTGCTTTAATCCTAACTGATGCATTAAATGAAGTTTTTTGCAATGAATATATATATATATATATTTGTGTGTAATATATAATCCACTCTTTGGTGTGCGGTTGCTCTCTGATATATGCATGCCATGGTGTGCGTTGTACACCCGAGGCGTGCATATATCAAAGCATGACAACACACTGTAAAGTGGATTATCTATCCTATAAAATGGCAACATTGTTTTGGGGGGTAAAATTGCAGGTGTGCAGTCATGCTCTGATATACACACGGTCATGTGATATGTTTTATAGAATCAGAACTTTGGATTTGGATATTGATTCTTTGTCCATTTTATATATATAATATATATATATATATATATATATATATATATATATATATATACACACACACACACACACATATACACATATATATATATATATATATATATATATATATATATATATATATATATATATGTATATATATAATGGTAGCACGGTAGTGCTACCATAGTTAGGTTGAGGAGCCATTTACATGTTAAACCCAAAACTTTGCACCTTAATAACTTTGCAACCGTTTGACAGATTTGCCTGAACTTTGGAATACATAATCAAGACCCATACGCCTTGGGATCTGCCAAGTTTCGTACAGGTTGGCTATAGGGCTGCGGAGTTATTAAGCATGATCTGAGCGCGTATTTATGCTTTTTTGAGAATTCTACGGTCGCACCTACAGGTCGCATGGTTTGCACAACCAGTCTGAAATCTTCAGGAAACATGTGTCTAGGGTCCCTGATGTGTCTTTCGAATATTTCGTGAAAAAATATTAAACGGTTCAAAAGTTATTCAAAAAACAATTTCCCATTATAAGTCAATGGGAAAAGTTAACAAAAAGTTTGACAGTGTCACAAATGCATTTTTACTTTCGCAAATGGCCCTCTTACTTTTGCAAATCCGCCATTTTGTTTTCAGTTAGTGATCAGAAAAATGCTTGCCATTTAAAATTGAGACCCTCTAGCAACCTAATTATTTTTGTATTCACCTAGTCAGAGCCTGAGGATGCTAGCCATGTCTTTATTTTGGGGTAAAACACCCCAGAAATATGTTTTTCAAATTTCTGGAAAAAGTACTTTCACAAAGTACTTTCGTGCTCATGAAAGTGTCGCAAATTTTTGCGAAAGCTTTTGCAAATTGCGACAGTACTTTTCTAGGCTGTGGGGAAATGACAGAAATTCTTTGGCACCCCGCTGCAAAAGAAAGGTTTGGAGTTTTGGGCTGAAATTTGAAGGGAATGCAGCCGACATCTCACAGATGTGCCCTTCAGTGCTGTGTTGAAAAAATATTACACGGCGGCAAAGTTACGGCACTCCAAATTTGACGCTTTTTCCCATAGGATAACATTACGGCAGCCGACTCATTGCAGCAATCGCTTGGCGCCCTGCTGCAAAATAACGGTTTGGTATTTTGGGCTGAAATTTGCAGAAGATACAGCCAACATCCCACAGATGTGCCTTTCAGTTTTTTGGTGAAAAAATATTACAGGGAGGCAAAGTTATGGCTCTCCAAATTTCTGTTTTTTTCCCATAGGATAACATTATGGCGTTCGCCTCGCCTTTGAGGGCCCGTATCTTGAAAACTGTGCGAGATATGGAGATTTTGTAGAAAAACTCATGGCCCCCTCAGGGGGCTAAGCACAAATCTAGCCAGGAAAGTGATAATACATATGACTTTTAATTTTTTTTCTTGTACGGTTACTGAGATATAAGCAATTTACTATTCCAACTCCTGATTTTTGTGTTCCGAGAGTCATTATTTTGCATACATTCTTTCTACTCACTGTCTTTCTCTATACAGCTTTTGGGGAAAACCAGCCTGTGTGCTTACATTACTGTTACCATTACCGTTTCTGCTTGCAGTTCCGTACCCGTTTCACTTACCGTTCACGTTTATGTCACTATGTGCGTTACCCTTTGCGTTTTCATTTGTGGTTGCGTTTCCATTGTTTTTAACATTTCTGTCTACAGTACTGTTTCTCTTTCTGTTTTGCTTTGCATCACATGCGCATTATGATTTATGTTATGGGTGACAATGTTAGTGACTTCAAGGGCCCTGGCCAATAGATACATTCACTATTTCTCATTATCATTCTCAAAAAGAAGGGAAATTAGAGGCAAAAACTTCATTTAATGCATCAGTTAGGGTTGTTCCACAGCGACAAAAGCGAGGAAATTCGATGTTAGGGTTGAAACCCCCTTTGCACCCCTCCACCCCACCCCCCCAACTGGAATCAGGGTGCACATTGGGGTCATCGGTCCTAACTGTCACCCCATTCTCCTATTCCTCAGCTTCTTTCCACATGTGATGGGGTGACAGTTAGGGCTGATGACCCCAATGTGCACCCCAATTCCAGTCAGGGTTTTGTGCAGGACATTCAACAGAAACTGCATTTGTTCGGGTGCAAAATGATCTCCTCAGGGCTTGAGATCAAGGGTAGGGGACAATTCTCTTTCTATTCGATATCTCTTCTGCTTTTGACATGGTGGACCACCTGGTGCTGCTGGACCACCTGAGGGGCTTCTGTGAACTCACCAGCATTGTCATTCACTGGTTCAAGTCCTTTTTGACAAACAGAAGACAGAGGGTGGTGATGGGGAATTTTCCCCACCTCTCTTAGCCTTTTGTCTTGTGGGGTACCTCAGGGTTTTGTGTTGTCTCTGATGTTGTTCGCCATGTACATGCTACCCCTGGGAGAGATCATTAGGAAGTACAGCTTGGGATTTCATTGCTATGCCGATGATACCCAGCTGTACTTATCCTTTGCCCCTGGAACATCAAATACGATGGATGTATTAAACAACTGTCTTACAGAGATCAATGACTGGATGGCCACCAGCTGGTTGTGACTGAATCCTGATAAGATGGAGGTACTGGTGGTGGAGTTGAACAGGAGGCTGGTGGGATTGCCCCCGGGGGCCGATTCTGAACTTGTTCTAGGGCCAGTTCCTTTGAAGGTATCCTCTAAGGTGTGTAATCTTGGCATGATGTTTGACAGTGGTATGACGATGGAACATCAGGTGTCTGCCATTGTCAAGGGAAGCTTTTTTCATCTAAGAAATATCGCCAGGATTGGGCACTTGATTTCGCCCCTGGACCTCCCCACCTAGGTACATGCATTTGTCACATCCAGGTTAGACTACTGTAATGCACTCTACCTCGGGGTCTCCAGAGGGACCCTCCATCGACTGCAGCTAGTGCAGAATGCAGCTGCCAGGTTGCTGATAGGCCAGTTGAAATATTGCCATTTAATTCTGGTGCTGCGAGAACTGTACTGGCTGTCAGTTTGATGGATGGTGCTCTTCAAGGTGGGCTTGCTCACCTATAAGGACTGGGCCCTTGTTACCTGGCTGACCTTCTTATACCTGCTGCCTTGGTTCGGCCCCTCCAGTTCTCTTTAAAGGGCCTCCTGATGATTTTGAGGACACAATTAAACACTGCAGGTGATCGAGCATTCAGTGTCGCCGGTCCTGTATTTTTGGAATTTGTTCCCATTGTTGGTAAGGGAGGCCCCGTCAGTGGAGGTCTGTAAGACCCACCTTAAGTTCTACTTGTTCAATCAGGCATTTTCAGACTCTGTTTGACACTAGTGTTATTAGTCCTTTTTAAATTTAGAGGGTTTTATATATTTATGGGACTTGTATGAGTTTTGTGTCTGTAAATTGAGCTTGTGTTTTTTGTACAGTGCCCAGAGCCTCTGGGATTGGGCACCAGAAAAATAAAACTTGCCTTGCCTTACCATTGGCAACATATCCAGTAGATCATTCAGAACTGTGTACATGCATGATGATCGTAAGGGCTCACATGATACCAACATTCCACAAATACTCCAGAGCTGAACTTGAGAATTATAGACCCATCAGTTTAATGTTAGTATCAGGGAAAATCATAAGAAACACAAGTTTTGAACACTTAGAGAAAAATAACTTAGACTTGGGGCCTAAAAAGGATCAACAAGTGGATATTACACCAAACCTGTCTAATTGCACGACTGATAATTTATCACCATGGAGCTTAATGAAAGGAAACATGTAAATGTTGTGCTGTGGTGCCAGACAGGATGCAATGCCGTACATTGTAGTATTACAGGGTATGCTGCAGGGAACAGTGAAATTTGTATGAGTATTACAGCAGTAAGCTGCAGGGAACAGTGAAATTCGATGATAATTTTGTCACATAGTATTTTGTGGCATGTCATTTACTGCAAGTTATTGCATTGCATCTGTGCTGGCTCCTTTGTATATCTGGACTTTAGCAAAGCCTTTGACTCTACCTCACCAGAGACATATACAAAGTGGCAATAAGTGACACATACAAACAAATTCTAAAACCTATTAAAGCATAATTAGAAAGGTTAGCTTTAATCGTTTTATTTTTATTTTTCCGGATGTTCTCCCTTGATGCCCATCCATCTCGTGCCCTTTACCTGCCATCATTCTGGGGAACCAGATACAGCTGTAACCTCTGGCTGAATGCCCCATGTACCACTGAGCAGCAGAGCATCATGCCTGGTACTGATGTCTTCACATCCTTCTAATATAGGGCCCCTGCCTGCCATCAGCCGGATGACAGGCAGAAAAAATGGGTTTTCTCACAGAATGGCTACCCACCCCATAGAGAAATTGGAGGCAGACATTTCATGGGAATGCAGGAGAATCTCTCCTGAGTGAGGAAGATAGCCTTAGGAATGCATCTCCAACTCCGGGCATGGCATGCTAGAACCATAGGCTTGGGACATGAACCTGTGGTTCCCCAGTTGGAAGGTAAGTGCCCTAACCACCAGGCCACAAGAGCAGTTCCAAAAGGTGACTGTAAATGGACCTTAAGATGCTCCAGAGAAGGTACCATCTGCAAAAGAAGTTGAACATGCATTTCACAGAACTGACATTGCTCTCTCAAAGGACATGTACCTACAGAATTGTTGTCACAGTCTGCAAACTGCATAAATGGAAGCCTCTGTGGATCATAAGTGATGATTTGGGGTGGTAGGAACAAAGAGGTCAAGGATGTAGTGGGGGTCTATTCTGTTTAGGGCTTTACAGAACAAAACTAGAACACCGAAGGTGATTCACTACTGAACTGGCAGTAAGTGCAGATCATGCAGTTCAGCGTGATATGATCTGAAATTCTTTATGACCTGAAATTAGTTGCCAGCCTGGTAGCAGCATTCTGCTTTAGCTGCAGGTGTACATCAAAAACTGCAGATGGTACATCAGCACTCACAACAAAATAAATCAGGCAGTTCAGCGGTACATCAGGACTCCACACAACCTTAAAAGCACTGCAGTAGTCCAATTGTAAGGTCATGAATGCATGCAGATTGGCCATACACTTGCCTGTCAGAGATACAGTAGCCTTAAAAAGAACACAAACAATGCTGCTTACATTATGTGACATAATTGTAAATATGAGCATGTGAAAAGTTGATGTTATCATCCCAGTGAGTTGTTTTGTGTGTTTGTTTTGAAACTGTCCTTTTTTTTCTTATTTCAGGCCTCATATTAATGTAGCTTTTTTACTGTCCAATATTCAGGCTTTTTGAAGTACTTAACAGTTCAAGAAACCTGTGACATCAGTTGCGCTGAAGACTACAGTGAAGTGGAACCCAGTTATCTCAGCTTAGCAGATGTCATTGTGTTCCACTTCATTGTAGTCTTCAGCTCAACTGATGTCACTGGGCTGTGGAACTGCTAAGTAATTAAAAATGAATACTAGGAAAAAATACAATTATTTGAAAAGAGACACACAAAACAATACAGCAATCTGGGATGCTAAAACAGACTTCTCATGTTCTTGAATTTATAGTTCTATTACATGATGTAATATAATGTGGTTACATTCCTTAGGTGGAAAAAGCTTCTTCAGACAACTGCTGTCAACTGACATTCCAAGAACAGAATGCAGTTAAGTAGCACCTCAGTTTTTTGCCACATACACTACTCTCAACAGCCCAACAACTCACCATGGTGGTGTCTCTGGTAATTGCTGGTGGCCCAAAACAAAAAACAATGATTAACATTTCTGTTTTGTCTGGATTACACATCAGCCAGCTACTGGCCATCTTATCCTTACCCACAAACAAGCACCATTTGAACAGAGCAAACACATCTTCCCTGCCATGGGGAAAAAAAGGTACGGTTATGTATCATTTGCATAGCCATGAAACTCCAAGCTATACTGCCTACTGACCTCCCCAAGCAGAAGCCAGTAAATGCTAAACAGCACTAGGGGCACAATAGAACCCAGGGGCACCCCATAGTTCAGAACAAAGGGTTTCAATGTGACATTAATGCCCAGCATTACTCTGTGTCAGGTGTTCAACTAAAAAAAGTTGGTTCATTATATTAAATGTTGATGAGAGAAGAACAACAATGGACTGTTCCCCTCTTAGTCTTTTTATGGGGAGTGTTCAAAGCAAAGAAAGAAAAAGCTTATTATAATACATTGTTCACAGTCAGCAAGGAAACCAGTGACCAATGGATTTCAGCAAGGTTCTGTGTTCGGAATAGTCCTTCAGAGCATATGGTGTCACCCTACACTGTTTACTTTCAAATGTAAACTAGAAATGCACTTTGTAGAAACAGATTTGATGCTATACCCATAGAACTGGTCGGGAAAGGAACCTGACGGGGCAGTGATTTTTCTTTCCTAAATTTAAGCATTGACATGTTCATAGGATTTGTTTTGTTGAGATTATGAGCAATAAAACTGTAGAATTTGTTTTATAAACCCCATGATTATGTATTGATGCATGGTGGGTTTCTTTTGTTTATTTGTTTTTTTGACAGACACTCATAAATAATCCATATCTGATGTGTTTATTTAGTCTATATCCAATTTATATCAGTCTGCAGAAAACTGTGTTTACTAACAAAATATTTTTAAATACTAAGTGACAGAAAAGTACTTCCAGGGTGGGAAAGTAAGATATTTCACAATAAAAATGGTAGATTATCTAGACATTAAATATTCAGTACTGTACCATGGAATCAATTAAATCTATTTTAACAATTCTAAACTGGAAAATACTAATGATTTTTGTGGAAAAAGTATTCTGGTCATCAGTGCAATATAACTTGATATCAACATCAAAGCATGCTGAATAGTTATCATTCCTTCTTCCGTAATAAGCAGAGGCATCTGACAGATACATAAAAGCCTTTTAGTTTCATCCTAGATATTAACATGGTGTCAACAAGTCCATATCTTGGATAAGAGCCTACTCCTATGATGCATAAAAAAAACATTTTAAACTAATTAAGAAAGAATTCATAATGATGCAGAATTCTAGGTTCCATGCAAAGTTTTTTATTTTATTTGGGAGAATGCTGTAAGAGTTACTGCATACAGTATTAAAACCTATACTGCATTCAAAGTTGTTTTCCCCATATTAAAGCAAACCTTCTCTAATCATTTCCAGCAATTACTAGGCTACAGTTACTGTATGTCTAAGCCAAGACATTCTACATTTCAGTGAAAGAAATTCATTTAGTTTTTATCTAGTGCATGTCTTTCATAATTATCCCAAATCATTTTATAAGCCTAGAACAGTAACATTCAACTTCAGACTGCGCAAACAAACTATGAGAGATTGAAGGAGGTTAAAGAACAGCTAAGGCTTGTGGGAAAACTTTAAAGAACATGATATTTGGACACAATTCAGGTTACATTTCCTGTATCTTCTATACATTTCTCCTTTCTATTATTTATTACTGAAAAATTCCCACAACAAGCTCTGTATCCCTTAGACTTCATCTGCCACTATAGCTTATTCCCTACTTGAAATTATAATGCTCTGTTGTAACATCATAGTATACTGACATTGGAATAAGTGTGTTGTCACAAGCAGAGTATTATGACAGGGTAACCCATGAGGTGGGCGCATGAGGAAGAGCGCAGTCCATAATGGCAACTCCTTCCCAGTACAATCCTTCATGGCGAGGGGGAGGGTAGGGTGACCAGATGAGGCTGTGGGTGAACTGGATGACAGGATGTCACTATGCGTATGCGTGTGGGGGGTGGGACCGAGCACAGCGAGTGTGGGCTGGGAGGAGGTGGAGAGGTTGTTGGGGGGAGGTGGTTCTGTGGTGGCTGGCCAAGCTGCATCATGGCATCAGGGGTTGGTGAGTGGTTGTGGTGGGAGTGGTAGCAGGTTTGGTTCCGGGCACTGGTAAGATTTTATTGCAGCCGGCCCAAACCTTTTTTTTCTGCTTTCACCCCCCCCCAACATGCACCCCCTGGAGTTGAGAATCCCCCACAGAAAGCAGTAAAATACTGTCCTGGTGCCATTGTCCTGATGTGCCAGGGTTGTCAGAGTGTTTTTGGCACTCTGACTGAGTGATAACTGTAATCGCCTTTAGGCATTCACCGTTATCACATAAACCCTTAAGACATGAGGTTGGGAAGAAGAAAAAGGAGCTGTTCAACATTCAAGGAGCAACTATTGCATTTTCATGCATATGACCTCAGTAATAAATGGTGTGGATGAAAAATATAGAGCTAATGTAAAACATGCTGGATGTGCTGGATACTTGTAAATGCACATGTTTTAAGGAATGATTGGTTCATTTTGTTTTAACGTGACAATGTACTGTTTGTATTATTTATTGTTATGTAAACTGGGTTTGTATGACATATGTATTGTGCTTTGCATCCGGGTTGGCCCTGAAAATTGATACTTGCACTCTGTGGACTTATCTGGTTAACAAAAATAAACAAGCAAACAAATAAATGTAAACTACTTTGTGTCCAGATATTATTTTTCAGTTCTTTCTTGTGGCATTGGTGGCTCTTTAAGGAAAGTTCAGGCTCAGCACAGAGTGTAAGAAAGAGAGAGAGAGCAGGAGAGACAGGAAGTTAAAAACAGGGGTTTCAGTGATTTACTCAGAGTCACACAGTGGGATAATGACACTGATGGGATTCAAACCTAGATCTACGGGTTCACAAATCTGTGCTGTAATTACAATACTACACTGAGTTAAAGTTTTCTTGATACATAGACTACATATAGCATATTTACCAAATGCTTTACAGTAACCTAATGTATTATATTCTTACGTTTCTAAAACTGAACCCCAGAATACTTTGTACTCATCATTTCTTTGGTTCTGTTTGAATAAGAAACAGAACTGATGCAAAACTAAAGATGCATAGTATAACTTCCCACTTGCAGTGTAGTTCATCAAAGTATAATGGGTTTGTGATTTTTCATGATAAGTACCAAGAGGAAAGCTACATATTTCTGTCTTTTATGACATAAGGCATTTTGGTATGGTGTCAATGCTGCACATGAACATATTAAGTATTTTATCTCTCTCGAACATGTTTTTTTAGTTACGATCTTATGGTATGTTCCAAAGATCAAGGAGCACACTTTCTTTGTACAGCACAGCATTTGGCTTTTTTTTTTAACTCAAACCTAAATCTAGTTGCAGTACTTTATATGTCTCTTTGAACACCGTCATCTACAACTAATGTAGTAAAAGAACACCATTATCATTTTGCCAAAATATTGTACTATAATTAGCACATCCAGTGAATAATCAGTTACTACAGGTATTATAGGGCTGTTAAATGAAGCATTTTATCCTAGTCATTCTTACAAAATGAAGCATAACAAGAGATGACCTTAAGCACTTTTAATAATAATTATAATGTGCCTCACAAGCAACCTTCAAGAAGTACCTAGAAGGACATTTCTTCACTAACTACATATAAACTAGCTCTTACAGATT
This sequence comes from Neoceratodus forsteri, assembly GCA_016271365.2. Taxonomy (NCBI): domain Eukaryota; kingdom Metazoa; phylum Chordata; order Ceratodontiformes; family Ceratodontidae; genus Neoceratodus; species Neoceratodus forsteri. The sequence goes on from CM028135.1 coordinate 400,856,128, forward strand.
ATGCTTGTGATAATACTTGTTTGTTCATATAATGAGGATTAGTAGAACTTGAGCAATATGGTTCTCTCATTTGATCTTTGACCCCTTATAGAGTACAAGTCAGTGGAAAAAGATTGTTGTGCTCTATTTAAAAAAGGTCTTCATGATCTTGAGGCTTGTTTTGAAACCAGTTAGACTGTCAAATAATTACATCAATGTGTGATGAACTTTTTCCTTTACATTAAAAAGAAATTGTGCCATGGGCCCAACATATCCTGAAAGAAGAGGAGATTAAGTTTGAGAGGTCACTTCAAATCAGAAAGCCACCATTTAATTACAACTCACAGGAAATTACAGACAGAATGGCTAGGGCGGTGATAAGGGACTGCCACTGGGGGATGACAGGTACTGAAATCCGACCACTTCATCACAAAGCTACTTATCACAAAAGGCTGTCTGGAAGGCTGACAATCTGATTGTACTGTCAACTCAATTCATAAGTAATATATTTATCAAATTAATTACTGAAATATTCTTGCTGGCGCTTGCCATAAAACAGTGGCTAAATTCATTGGCTGTTGGCTCCGTTTACTGCTAATAACTGTGCTGTCAGTTTAATGATGGCGGTGAGTGGGCACTGTTTTAGCTGCATGACAGACAAATTGCCCTCTTATACAGAATGATACCAAGAATTTAAGAGAAGAAAAGAAATATGTCATTGTTTGGTGACAGCCACAATCGCAGCCTTGTCTTGGAAACTTAGCATCAGTTCTAACACACATGAAAGGGAGCATGAGGAATTCTTACAGCAGTTACAGAAATATGGGCTTCAATATCCCCTTCATCAGGAATTAGTGAAAACAATATAGGCTTCAATGCTCAAAAATATGCAAGAATGCAACTTTTGCTGAGTATCTTGAATCTCTGGACTTTTTTTTTTACATGTTCCAGTACGTAAATGTTTGCATTTTTTCTACGTGATAGTCTGTATGTGCCATCACCTGTATAATTGTCAGTAAAGTATAGTACAATCATATTTAAAAAAGCAGAAATTTACTTGCCAAATATAAATGCAAAATTTAATTTTTCAACCTTGAACATCTGCCACAAGTAATTTATAACACAGGAAAAATACCTGAGGGTAATCATATTAAATGACCTAAAGGTGGCCTAGCAGTGTGACAAGGCATTTGGGAGGGCCACTGGGATGCTAGGTGCATAGGTAGGGGTATCACCAGCAGGACGAGGGAGATGGTGTTGTCCCTAGATAGATCACTGGTAAGCCCCCACCTGGAGTATTGTTTCCAGTCGTGGAGACCACATCATAGACAGATTGGAGGTGGTCCAGAAGAGGGCTACCAAAATGGTGTAGAGTCTGCATCTAAAACCTTATGAAGAGAGGCTAAAGGAGGTCAATATATACACCCTGGAAAAGAGGAGATGGGGATATGACAGAGAACTTCAAATCATATTGGGGTTAATAAAGTACAGGTCTAGGGTATTTTTCAGAGAACAAAGTACTTTAGAACAAGAGGACATGCTATGAAGCTGTAGGAAGGTAAATTTAGTAGAGATGTAAGGAAGTACTTCTTCAAAGAAAGGGTGGTGGATTCCTAGAACAGCCTTCCAACAAAGGTAGTTGGGACAACAACAGTGGTAGATTCAAAAATCCCTGGGTTAGGCACAAGTGAATTGTTGGGGTAAGGGGGAGAGAGAGACAGCACCATAGATCAAGTAGAATCTGCAGTAGAAATGAAGAAGATTAAAAATGAGCAGACTGGCTGGGCCCAGCAGCTCTTATCTACCATCAGTTTCTATGTATGTTTCTATTAAGAAAATATCTATATCTAAAAATGCCTGGTAAATGATGACTCTGAAGTACATACTAAAATAAGAAGATTTGAAATGTCATTTATTTTATGTTTTTTGAAGTACTATTCTTATTAGGCAGCTTTCATTTTACATGACTCAATGACAAACAAACAGTGTACTTTGCCGTATTGATCCAAGTAAGAACAGATCCAGAAGCAAATGGTTTGATACCTTTTATTGGACCAACTTAGATGTTACAACAAAAGAACATGACTCAATGCTAAAGTCATTCTCCTTATTAAAGAAAACAGATTTGAACTAATCTAAGGATGTACTGTTAATAAGTTTCTGATTTGTACAGCTGCCTTACCACAGCATAAACAGAGAGAACAGCCAATAAGTGTGCCACATTTGTGGAGTCACTTACATATACTAATTGTAGCAATTTTGAATGTATGCCTCCAACACCAAAAAATCAACAGGGTGTTCAACTTAAGCTGTGATACTGTACATAGTTAATGGAACACACTGGACTGCTTTTTTTTATACAGTATGTCTGGGATATTCAAGGGAGTTGTGCCTGGCACAACAGAGTTGCACCGTTGCAACCCTGCATTGTGCCCCAGCAGGATATTTAAAAAGCTGCCTGGAGCAGCACCAATACCGATGCGCTAGGGCGCAATGTAATTGTATGCAGCACAGGTGCAGGGAGAGTGTCCATGCATTTGCGGCACATCACGATATTCAGCTCGAGATGTGCGGCATATATGCCAGTGTGCCCTTCCATTGCACCGCATAGGGGGGTGCAAAGTTGAGCCCATGAAACAGTGGAACAACTCCCAGCCACCCACAGGCAGGGTGCTGTATTACAGGGCACAACACAGCAGCCACCAGTCATGGGTGGCAGCCTGCCCACCCAGAACACCGTCATGAAGCACCCACATAACCCTGGTAGTCTTGTGGTACCCCCCACCCTCCTGTGTCCTCGATCAGCAGTAAAAGTAGTTATATAAGCCCATGTAGTCTAGTGGTACCCCCCCATGCCCCCGATCGGTGGTGAACATAGTTATATTGAGGCCCTGGTAGTCTAGTGGTACCACCCTGCCTGTTGCTGCAATTGCTCTGTATAACACTTTCCAGGTGATCCAGTGGCACCCCCACCCCTCTCACCCACACAGAACCCCGTGCCCACCACGCTCCCCACCTCCATCATCGGCGGGCAGCTGCAACCTGTCCACATACCACCCGGCCGCCCGTCACATGACAGGTACAGTATGGACTGTAAGCCCATTGGTCCACAGTGTGGACCAATTGGCTTGCAGGGCACAATGTACTAAACAGACCCAAATATGTGAATGACTTCATTCACATATATGGGACTGTCTAATACAGTATGCCCCCCTCAAGCCCATTGATCCACACTGTGGCCCAATGGGCTTACAGCTTATACTGTACCTGTCATTCAGCAGGTGGCCAGGCAGTATGCGGGAAGGTTGCAGCCCCCCACTGATGATGGGGGGGTGGGATGAGCATGGGGTTATGTGTGGATGGGAGGGTTGGGGGTTGCCACTGGATCACCAGGAAAGTGTTATACGAAGCAACTGTGGTAATGGTTGGGGGGGTACCACTAGACTACCTGGGCTTCAATAAATCTACTGTTACCACCGATCGGGAACACAGGAGGGAGGGGAGTCCACTAGACTACCAGGGAATTGTTGTACTGTGGGTTTACCATGATCATGGCTATGGAGGTGGGGGATGCCCTGGGACTCCCACTGTGAACAGGTCATTCCGTGCAGGGCACCAGGCATGCTTTGTCAAGCTGCCCAGCCAAGGCATGCAAATGGTGCCAAAATAACATGCAAATGGCCCCAGTTGCACCTTGTACATATTATGGCCTCATCTGCATGCCCTCTGCTGAATATCATGGGTGAAGTGCCCAGCACAACAATGTTTACACTAGCACATCCCCGTGCTCCCTATCTGTGGCTTGCTGTGGCACAGTGCCACTGCACCAATGCACAGTATGTGCACCGCCTTTGCCATATTCAACAGTGCTGTGACATGGTGCTTCACCATTGAATATCACCTGGTCCTGGTCCCGGCGCAGCCCAGTTGAGCTGCGCCCAGACTTGCGCCACTGCCCGGTGCAGTCTGAATATCTGGGCCTATGTGTGCAATATCACACTATACCATCTAAATAACAGTTATAATAAAAAGTGCTTGAAAGCAAACAAACACATCTATTGATAAAGAGATTTATATCTTTATAATGTGTCACCAGTTTAATTAAAGAAAACAGGAAAACATGCCCACCCCACACCCCCCTCCATTTCTGTCAGGTTTGCACGCGGCTTTCCCTTTCTGTAAAAAGATACAAAGGTGTTTCAAGGCATGCCTAAATATACAGTATCTCTTTTCTATGCTAAAAAGCTGTATGGGAGATCAAGTTGGCATAAGATCCAACAGCCATGATTTCAGGTTAAAAATTTCACATTAGAGCTGGCCATTGGTGCAGCAGCAGAGCTACTGCTTACAATACTATAGGGCTACTGCTTACAAGAATGTAGAGTTACTGCTTACAATACTGTAGAGCTACTGCTTACAATACTGTAGGGCTACTGCTTACAATAATGTAGGGCTACTGCTTACAATACTGTAGGACTACTGCTTACAATACTGCAGAGCTACTGCTTACAATTCTGGCAACTTGGGTTGGGGGATGAGCCAGAGTCACTGGAGGCCTGACTTGGGGGGAGGGATGACTGTTCCAGATGACACTTTCCCTCTCCGGAGATGGAGGGCAGACTGAGCCAATGCACAGTTCAGTAAAAAGCAATACTCCAGTTACCTTTTGCAGAAGTTGCATGACCACTGAATTCAAAAAGAAAATGTTGTTCTATTTCCAATAAAAAAACAGAACTTGAGATTCAGCAGATGCAATTGTAATCACCTATTTAAGCCATTCACACTAGCCCCAGCACTTTGGCTCCAAGCCTTCCTCAGGGATCCCAAGTTCTGTTTTGTTACTGGAAATAAAACAATATTTGCTTTTTGAATTCAGTGGTCGTGCAACTTCTGTGAAAGGTAACTGGAGTAACACTTTTTACTGAACTATGCTTTTGTTATAGGGTTTTCAGCCCTCCAAAATGCATCCTGGCCACTCTCGTAGGGTGCAGTAATGTTGCTCTGTTGAACTGAACTGATGTGCAGGCACCTGTTGTGGGAGCATATGAAGCACAGCTCACATGACTAGCAAAGAGGGCTGAATTATCTGGCTTGTGCACACCCGCTGTGTGCTTGCATCCACATGTTCATGCCATCAAATCAATTAGGAAGAGAATGCTTGAAAATCCGTCAGGACTGCTGGGTGATGCTGGCACCTTGCAGGCCCCTCACCTGCCAACCATGCTCTCACCCCCAATTGCAGATTTGATTTCCACCAAGGTTTGGCCAGCTTTGATAGCCTCAACACTGGGAGCATACCGTGGGACTACTGGGAGGAAGAAGAAAGTGTTGGGGTTGAAGGGGTAGTGGGGATGGAGATGCTGGTTGAAGGGGACACCAACCAGGAGTTTGGGAGGACAAAGTAATTAAAAAAATATATATACTACCTTATGACAGTCTGATTGATTGGCAAAGACCTACAGGACTTGACAAAAATTGTAAACAGCTTTCCTTAACTTGGGCATGTGCTGTGGACAGGATGACCTGATACAAGCAGGGGGCACCCATGATTGTGTGGGTGTTGGCTCCTGTTAATGCTGAGGAATTGCTAACACTGACCCAGTTCTGAGGGTGGTCCCTGCACCTCTAGCAGTGTGCCCAAACTCCACCAGGGGTGGTGGTGGTCCCTTTCTGCTGGTGTCCATCCCAACTCCTTGGAGACTCTCTGGCACCTGCTTGTGTGCCCTTGCTAGACCTACCATTCACCCTTGGAGGTAATTCACTGTATGGTAGCACTGGTCTCTTCCCCTTTTGTAGACTGTTCCAGCACAGATTACTATCTCCAGCCTCAGGAAAATGGCAAGCCAGTTTCCCTACTGCAAGTGAAGGGACTACTTCCTTTTAGTCCAGCTCTCAGCTCTGAACTGCCAGACTTGGGCTTGTACAGTTTCTTTTAAAGTTAAGTCTGGCCATAGTACCTGTCAAATATCCATGTGCTTAAATCCTAGATGTCAACATATTTTTTGTCTTCAGGGTTTAATAATACAGTACAGCCCTCTTAAATGCACACCCCTCTTGCACAAAAAAAATGTACTTTTAAGTGGGCTATGCACTTATCCAGACCTACATGTTTAGAATGGTAAAAACTGAGCCTAAGATCTGTAGAATAGCATAAAAGAAGTATTATACCAAATAAAATACATTAATGTGATTACAAATCATTTTGTTAGTGTATTTATTTTTTTCACTTTACTGTGTTTTAAAAAGGAATTACAGGCAGGATGCTTATTAAAATATTATTTTCACACCAGCTGAAAACAGGCTCTGCACTTAACAGGTGCTAATTGCATGTTAATAGATGCATCGGTGAACTGTGAAAATGTGCACTCAACAGGAATGTGCACTTAACCAGAAAATTTAACATTGTAGGGATAGAAAGAAAATTGGGAAATAGAAAAAGTGTGCATATATCCAGAATGTGCACTTATCTGATATGCATTTAAGTGGGCTTCACTGTGTAAAGACATAGAAAACAAATATAGTAATAACACTAATGCATAGGCATGCCTAATTTAGTTCCCAAAATGAATAATAAAGATATAAGGGAAAAATCTTTTTAACTTCTACACAGGAAGTATTCCCCATCCTCTTCCCAGATTCCTTTAGGCCAGAGGTCCACAAAGTTCACAGTTTATAGTCAGTCCTAAGCCTATATAATCAACAAAATGGAGGCTGGGAGGGTGTCCCTCTACCAAACCACCACCAGGAGACAATGAGACCAAAATGTAAGTCTTCACAGGGAAATTGGACTGCCCCTATTCTTTGCCTCAGTAGCTACTTTGGTGGTGGGGGGGAGGTGAAGGTAAGAAACAGAGAACAGGAAGAAATGCAGTGAAGACACTGCGGTTTGTTCAGGGCTAGATAAAAAGACTGAATATCAGAAAAAGGAGAATAAAAGCCAAGAAGTTTGCAGTCAAACAGAAAACAAAACAAATAAAAAGAAAATGAGAGAGGAAATGGCTTCTTCTTTAAATTTATTCCTCACTCTTAACCTACTGCAGGTCAATTGACTTTAACTTGATTTTCACTGTCTCCTTCCTTGGAGTGGCTTTACAGTACTGGTGCCACTCATACTAACAAGCCTTCATGACATCCTTTATATAATCCTTCAAAAACCTATTTGGTGGTCACCATATACCCATCTAAACTGCAATAGATACAGCATATGAGGCCTGATTCACAGATGTTTAAGTTGGTACTAAGTGGTTACAAAGACTATAGAAACACAATGACGGCAGAAAAAGACCACTGGTCCATCCAGTCTGCCCATAAAGTTTAACAAACCCAGGACATATTGTCCATACAGGATTGTAACCCACACTATCCACCCCTATGCCCCCCACCATTCAGTGCAGACATTACCTCTGCAACCACATTAAACCAATGCCAACAGGGGTTGAAAACCAGCCCATGCACCAGCAAAGGTCTTTGCAGATGGTCAAAAAGTGAGTAGTGATACTAGGTAAATGTCCTGCAAAGACATTCACAGCACACTTTGCCCCTTGAAGCAGGCTGCAGCAATCTGCTGAATTTAACATCAAGCTTGATTAACTGACTACAATCAAACAAGATATGAAAAGATGGAATAGTCTTCTGCTTTCATTTTGGGGAAAAATAAGTATAATCATAATGAACATTTTTCCTAGAATTTTCCGTCCGATAAACATGCTGAATACTTTTACTCCCTCATCATGGTTTAACAAACTTCATTCAGAAATCTCAGATTTTCTGTGGGGTGGTAAGACACCAAGAATAGCCTTAAAAAATATTCCTTCTAAAAATTCAAGGGGGTGTCAAGCTACCAAATAGCATTTAATATTACATAGCCAGTCATTTAATAAATATATAAAATGACATCAACCACCAGCAGATCGAGGGAATTATAGCCCTATATGGTTGGATTTGGAACTTAGTTTAATGAAAAAACACAATCTTTCCCCAGAAGATATCCTATATTGTAATCCTAGCTCTTTACCTTCAGAATTAAAACATTCAGTAATAGGAACAACTCCTAGAATTCATCAGCAGATTACAGTTTACTTGTGTTTAAACCTTCAAAGGAGTATTAGTCAGCCTATTCTAGATAACCTTAACTTTAGGATAAATGGTCAACCAATTCCCTTTAAATGGTTTTCTAACTTAAAAACCTTAAGGTTAATTCTTTTGTACTGTAAAAAATGGAGCAATAATTTCATTGAAGGAGATACTAGAAAGAGAGTATCTAAATAAAAAATACTTAGAAAAATGATTGCTAGTAAAAATAGCCCTAAAGGCTCATTTGGGTGCTACCTTGTGGGCGACAGACTCTAATGATTTATTAAAGGACATGAGACAACGAATCTTAAAACCCTATCCTATAGCAAATCTTTACCACTTGTTAATAACTTTAAAGTTTTCATCAGTTCCTGTAGTCTCGTCTGTTTGGCATAAAGAGAATAAAAATTACCCACAGAACTGGACTAATCTGTACAGCAACATTTACAAATATATTCCTTTAGACAGTTTAAGATTGATCCAATTCAAGATTCCACATAATGCATATTTGACTCTGCAGAAATTATATAACTTTGATTTATTTGAGTCCAATAAATACATAAAGTGTGGGATGTCAGAGGGATCAATAACACACATCGTTTGGTTTTGCCCAAAGACACAACAGATTTGGAATATGGTGATAAATAACTTAGGGATGAAACTTTCTTTACAAAATGCAGTAAACTTTGAGACATGCATTCTGGGTAACCTTTATACAGTACAAGGGATAACTGATAAGTCAATTTTATCACTATTGGCTGTTTCCACTAAGCAACTTATAACAAAACACTGGTTAGATAAAGATGACTTCGGTATGAAAGAATGGACAGAGGATATCACATTTAGCTTACAAATTACAATATTAATCTATTTATTTCACAACAAGCTTAACCTATTTTATGGTAGATGGGGTAAGATGTATGAATTATGAATTTAGGTTAGCCCACTGCCTAAAATTTTTAGCTGTTTAGTTAGAGAGACTCTGAGCATGATTATTATATTTTAAGCTGCATCAGAATTAATTAGTTAATCTCACAAATTATCCTTGCAGGCCTTGAGTTTGGGTAAAAGATTAGATAAAGGACTATAGGATAGCTAGCTGGGGGGGGGGATAAGTAGTTTTTGGTCTTTTTATATACTGGAACAGATTGATATTCATTGCTGACCTACATTGAAGTTTTCATTGTTATAGGTATATATTTTTTTTCTTTTGTATTATCTGGTTTTAAGAAAAGTTGTTTAAATAAAAGAAAGTAAAAAAAATAACATCAGCTCAAGCAGGGAGTTACTGGGGGGGAGTTAACAGCTGGGCAGTCCAGTGGGGTGGATTAATCAATATATTGTGCAAGTGGGAGAGGAGTCACTGGTCATTAAGAATACCCGCCAAACAGTTGAGGCAGGAATGTGACTACTGGGCACAAGGGACTGCTTAAAACATGTGGCTGAAGGGATAAACCACTGATTAGATACATTTCTAGTGCCATCAATTCTGTGCAGTTTTGAGCATGGCAAAATGTCACAGGTACATATCACAATGCCAAGCTGGAGGCAGTGTAGTGCAGTGGTTTAAGGGTCTGAGGTATAAACCTGGAGACTTGGGTTTGAATCCCACAGCCCCCACTTGCATACTGTGCGACTCTGGGCAAGTCACTTAACTTCCTTGTGCTCCCAGGTCGCACGTGTAAACAAGCTTTCAGCTTAGTGTGTCTCACCTGTTAAAAAAAAAAATCTGTGCCATGTTTACAGGTGTCAGCTGGGTTATCAGCAGGCAAAAATCCTGCAGTGTAGCGCAGTGGTCTAAGGCTCTGAGTTGCAAATCTGGTGACAGCCAGCAGACCAGACCTGGGTTTGAATCCCCCAGCTTCCACTTGCATACTGTGTGACCCTGAGCAAGTCACTTAACCTCCTTGTGCTCCCAGGTCGCTCCTGTGAAAAAGCTTTCAGCTTTGTGTGCTATACCTGGTTAAACAACTAAATAAAAAAAAAAATTAAAAAATAAAAAAATCCTGTTTGTGCCATCACACATCTGAATTGGTGATTTGCATTGCACTAGACATATAGAAGGAGGTCTAAACCTGCAATTGTGGCATTCTTTGTGCATTGCAGTGGTAGCTGGCATTGCACTGATATAAGTTCAAACTGCCAGTTTTGTGCTGCCCCTGACTGTGAATAGAACCAGCAATATTAATACTAAACGCTGGAGAAATGTAAAAAGTTCAGAGATTCTGAAAGTTCCTGATAAGCCACGAAACATTTAACTTAACAGAACTATCAGGACCTTTTACATTTCTGTTCATGTAAAGCATTGTCACACACATTCAATACACTCCCATGGGCCCTGGGTGGCATGACAAAGACAGTCTCATTTGCTTACTTTTTCACGCTGCCACCAACTTCGTTGCAGCTCTCTCAGGGCTGTTCCTTTTGAGTTCACCAAGGGCACCTGTTCACACAGCACAAGGCTGTGTGCTTGCTCACACAGTGCAAGGCCTTTTGGACATAAGGAACCCACTTAGTCACTCCAGCTAACCTCTCCCTTTCTCTGTATCAGTGCAGGTTTACTTTTTAAGTTTGATAATGTTCTCTTCAGAATCAATCACAGATTGTGCCTGATAAAAATTAATTACCTTTGCTTATTAAAACACAGTAGTCACAGATTTACATTAAATACTGTATAAACTATTTAATATTTACACAAAATTTACAACATATGCAGCAAGCTAAAAGAAATACAATAAAACCAAGAAATGTACCAAACAGCATTAAACAGAAAGAATTACACAAGGAAAAACCTTAACACATTCACTTAAAAATCTGTTGCCTTACCCCACAGGCCTTCTCTGGATAAACAGACTTAGTGCAAAACAAGCCTTGAGATACAAAGGTCAAGCACTCTCTTTTAGCTGGTGGTTATCCTATTTTATGGCTGGCCCAAGATCATCTCTGTTTCTATAGCAAAGATTCCTGTTGATAAAATTTGAAGGTCTGGCACACTTCATCAAATCCCTTGGAGGGTTCAGCCCATTTCCTACTGATATGGTCTACACTTATTTATAAGTCTAAGAAATGGTTTGGACCAGTTTGACTTTGTCATTTGTCCAGGTTAATTAAGAGCTTCTCTCTTGACAAACAAACCAATTACTTTAATTATCTCTCATTGAGGGGTTGGGACTAAACACAGTACAGGTCTCCTCTATGAACTGGCTTGCATATAGACACCTTGACCCTGTGCTATTCAAATTTGAATCCAGCAAATTTAGTGTTACATCTTGTTACAATTACATGTTGATACAAGTATACAAAGTTTTTAAATCTTCATTACAACTTTTAGATAACTGTCAGAAAAATAACTCAAAAAAGAACTTATGGGCTGATCCACAAATGGCTTCCCAAACCCATGGAGTGCCTCCTTTGCACATATGGTGCACTCCAAAGCATGCCCAAAGCCAGATATGCTTAGCTTTGGATGTGGAAGGGGTGTGGTTGATTTGCTGGTTGACACCATGTTTTATGTTTTCTGTGCTCCATACTGTATTCCCCAATGTTTAGTGGAGCTACAGCCAGGCCCCCCATTCCATTTCCCCATCCCTCAAGAATGTAACAGAAGGCTGGGGGTACAGTGGTAGTCATACGAAAGTTGATTAGTACTCAGGTATACTGGGGTAATGCTGAGGCAGAATCACATCACATTACAGCCAATGTAGAGTGTACCAAGTACATCAGCATTACCTCAAGGTAGTCAACTTTTAGATAACTACCACTGTGTGCAGTGTATTTTACTTTTTATTTAAAAAAAAAAAGGTTTGGGGAACTCATATCTCACAATCCCCATTTCTCCTGCAGCATGTGATCCATTTACTGGCCAACCTGGGATTCCGATTAAAAGCCTAATGATTGACTGGGCTCTGCTCCTAGACCACTCCTTTCTCTGTGCAGGGATCCTTGTTCACAGACAAGGATAGCATGAGGCTGTGGATGTCACCAGTACATTTGTCATGCCGAGCACCATCAGGGAACAGAGGAGCATGGGTCAGATATGCCCAAATTGCATGTAAGTTATCCTGACTGTGGAACATGCACATAGAATAGTTTTAAAAATGTGTTTCTTATGATGATAGATACAGCAGATATAAGATAGATAGATAGATAGATAGATAGATAGATAGATAGATAGATAGATAGATAGATAGATACTGTAGATAGATAGATAGATAGATAGATAGATAGATAGATAGATAGATAGATAGATAATCGATAGATAGATAGATAGATAGATAGATAGATAGATAGATAGATAGATAGATACTGTAGATAGATAGATAGATAGATAGATAGATAGATAGATAGATAGATAGATAGATAATCGATAGATAGATAGATAGATAGATAGATAGATAGATAGATAGATAGATAGATAGATAGATAGATTTTTCTTTATTTGAGTAAGTACAATTTTAAAATTGTTCAGGATGCCATACAGGAGAACAAGTTATACTCAACATGTAATATAGCTCAGCAACTTTTTTCTCTCACTCTGGTAACACAATAATTTAAGGTAAGGAAGGGACCCTAGGTCTATCATATCCATCCCCTGTGTCATAAACAGGGATTAAATAAATCTGCAGTGCAAACACATACCAATTTATAGGGATAGTGACATAGAGACCAGTCATTTTTTTCAGTCTACTTAAATATCTCCAGTTTTAGATATTTTAGTAAAATGCAATATGTCAGCTGCCTCTTTCACTTACTTATCAAACGGAACAAGTGAATCTCTGCAGGGGGAAAGTACCAGAACACTTGAGAAACAATTGTGAAAGCATGATTGTCAACTGATTTAAGGAGAAATATAAAGATGCATGGATCTCTCTGGCCCTCAGGGTGAGCTAACCTGCTGTGGGGCATAGGAAACCAATATATCATGCAATGGCCTGGTCCATTTAGGATTTTAAAGTTAACATAAAACCTTAAATTTGATTCTTCATGTTCTAGTCAGCATGTGCAATTTGCAAAGATTTGGGCTAAAGTGATCCAACATTCATGTGAACTTCAGAAGCAACTCAGCTGTGTCTACATCACCTGCAAGCACTGGATCAGACTTCTGGTAAACTTATGCAAACAACAACCTACAACAACGCATGAATTTCTAAAGAATGAATGCATGTAATGGGTGAATTAGAAAGCATGAGGCCAATGTCCGAGTGACTTTCAACGCACTCAGGAAGTACATTAATTCTCAAGAAACTCCTGCCCTAGACTGGGTTATTGCACTTATAAAATGGAAAATGTTTTCAATGGTAAAAAGAGCTTTTTTTGACTTCCTGTGATGTCAGCAGCCGTAAGGCGGCATAGTGAAGGAGCTCTCCTCTAGTACATTTAATCTATAGCAATCCTTACATTACAAACCTGCAAACTGAATGGATAAAGATTAATTTCAGACCTCATAATCATGACTCATCAGCATTTAAATACATTTTCAGCCACCGCCAGTCCAAAACAACAGAAACACAAGCCAGAGGAGATAAGCTGAGCTTTAGCCTAACTCAAGGACCATACGCTGGTGAGTACACATCCAGGGAGTGACTCAGGAGAAGTGGAGTACACCATCACATCAAAGAGCCACTGTGCTGAATGACAAAATATAGGCGACACTTTGAAAAGACTGGAGAATGCAATATTGGAGAATCGCTGCAACCTAAGAGTAGTAGGACAACACATTACTGCACTAGAGACCTTACCTGGTTATCAAAGCCTAAAAAAAAAGAACTGTGTTATAGCCTGTTCCAAAACAGTAGACAATCATACTACTGCTCTGTTAACACTACATCTGAGGAAGTAACAGCTTGAGTAAAGAATGGAAAAGATGGACACCACCAAAATAATATCTAGCTTCATCGGGTGCCAGAGGGAACATAATTAGGGGCTCTAAATAAGTCTATGGAAGGCTTTCTAAGAGAGATTCTAGGTCTCCTACTGACATGCAGTTCAATATAATACATGCACATGGGGTGCTTGTTCACCCTCCTAAAGTTATCAAAGTACATCCCCAATCATTTGTAATGAAGAAGACTAGTGGAAGACTAGGTTTGTTGGTAAAGGCACCTAGCTTCACCCAAGCTCTTTTCTTCCAGGTTTGCTTGTAAGGACAGAGCAAGGAACATTATCAGAGCAAGGACAAGGAGTAAGGCTTATTTTGGCTAGGCAGATTTAATGTGTGATATTTTCTTTTATACTCACAGGGTTTGTTGCTGTCTTTTGCTAAACATTTTACTGCTTTATTGTTCTCTGATTCAAATTGCTGTCGCAGGGTATACTTTCTGCTGCATTATTACAGGGTGTGCCTACAGGTTTGTAATTGTTACAGTTTTGTACTTACAGATTACTGCTGTAATCATCTCTGATTCAAATTGTTTTTTGCAAGGTATGTCTTCTGTTACTGCTTTATATTTCTCTGTAGCAAAGTGTTTTTTGCAGGGTATATCTTCTGTGAAATTGTTACAGGTGGTACTTAAAGGTTTTACAGTTTTATCTATCATTAGGCTAAGCTTTCAGGGCTACTGCATTAGTTGTTGGTTGATTGTATCTGCTCTTACCTCCTCTTTTCTTTCATCCATGGTTCTTCCTTTTCAGCAGAAAGGCCCAACCACCCACCCCCATCCCCAACCACCCCATTCAACACTCCTTTTATACGGTAGCACAGTTGCGACATTTCCTGTAGCAAAGCAGGAAGGGGAGGATCAGAAGGGTATCCACACAGTGACCTCACTTATAGGGGCACAAGTAATTTAACTTGTTATAACAAGTTATACAAAAACAAATAAACAAAACAAAAAAAATCAAACTTTTGCTTTCATTTTTCTCCTTTTAATTACTCAGACCAGGTTATAAACCCGGCAACTCATCTGGAATGGATATTATAAACTGCAGGTATGGTGGGACACTTTTCAAAAGAGCAGTTATATAGGATTTAGGACACTATGCTTCATGCTGGATCATTGGAGATCTAAGGGCTCAGCTCCAGGCAACATGGGCAGAGATTGTGTGCCTCAAATCACGTGTTCAGGAGGAAAAGTATTATAAGAACTGCCTTCCATTTCCCCAACATCCAAATGAAGCACCTCGATTGCAGAGGGTAGTTGGTCCGGGAGGTTGGCAGGTGGTTAGGAGGGGCAAATCACATGCCCCATCACTTAATGCTCTCCAAAGTACCACCTCCACAAAAGATATAAAAACTACAAACAGGTATCTGCCTCTATCTCTGAAATCAAACAAAGGGGCAGAGAACACTGCAGAATAGGAGCTAGCACAACAAAACTTGCCCAAAACAGGGAACCCCCCCCCCCAAAAAAAAGGAAATCTAAAATACTTTTGATCATAGGAGTCTGCAGGAAGCAGGAAAAAACATCAATGTCCTGGTACACATAGGGACTAATGATTTCACCAGCCGGTCAGTTGTGGAGACCAAGGAACATCTGATCAGGCTGGGAGACAAACTGTCTTCCATTTCATCCAACATCTCCTTCGCTGAGATCCTGCCAGTCTGAAAGAGAGAGGCAGATGGACAGAAGGTCAGAGAAGGGGAGATAGGGGAGCGAAACATGTGGCTCAAGGGCTGGTACCAGGAAGAAGGACACAAATTTGTAGGTAACTGGCAACAATTTTGGGAGTGAAAGTGCTTTTTTTTTAATGGTCTGCATCAGACTAAGGAGGGAGTCAGTGCATTGGGGCAGACATTTGATGTCTTTGCAGAATATTTAAACTAGCGAATGGGGAGAGGGGTGCAGCACCCGATAGATCAAATGAGAAGAACACCCTTCACCTCTCAGCTAGTTAACAAACAGGAGTTCAGCATGTTTATAGTTCATTTGCATCACCAGGTAAGGAAAAAGGTCCGGCTCCCCACATGACACACAGGGGGAAATGCCGAACATCGCCCAACAACTAACACACCAAAATCTGGTCAATGGAAAATCATGTACACAAATGCCTGCAGTCTGGGAAATAAGATCCCAGACCTGGAGGCAACAATGACAGAGGCTAAACTGGACATAGTAGTCATTAGCAAGACATGGTTCACCAATAACCACACTTGGGACACTTTAGTACCCGGCTGTGTACTGTTCAGAAGAGACCGAGGTAAAAAAGGGGGGGTGGAGTGGCCCCTTATGTCAATGAAAATATCAAAGCTAGAGAAATTCAGAATACACATAAGGAGCCAGAAGAACCGTGGGTCACCATGGAAACAGGAAATGAAACAGCCATAAGAACTGGGGTTGTCTACAGTTCTCCAGACCAGGGGGAGGACAAGACACAGTACAGTTAAAAGATGTACAAAACATGACAGCTAAAGGGGAGGTTCTGATAATGGGAGACTTCAACATGCCAGATACAGCTTGGTCAATACCAACAGGAACATCAACCAGGACTAGACACATGATGGATTTCCTGCAGGGGAGGGCCTCAAACAACTGGTACAACAACCCACAAGAGACAGGGCTATCTTAGATCTAGTGCTGACTACTGGGGAAAAGACCACATATCTCCAGGTAAATCATCCTATTCCAAGGCAAATATATGGGACTTCAGAGGAGCTGACTTTGATAAGATGGCCAACAGAGTTAGCTCACCCAGGCAAGAAGAAATACAGGTGAGGGGGTACAGGCAAAGTGGGTAAGCATTAAGGATGCAATACTTGAAGCAACACCCCATTGTGTTAGAGAGAAAAGCAAGAGCAAAGAAGGAGGAAACCAATTTGGTTCTCAAAAACAGTAACAGAAAAGGCCAGAGCCAAAAGGCTGGCCTTCAGAAAATATAAGGGAATACAATGGGATGAAGATAGAGAGGCATATCAAATGCCCCTAAGGGAAGCAGGGAAGGCAGTAAGGCAGGCAAAGGCCCACACCAAGGAAACACTAGCACAATCAGTAAAAGAAGGGGGCAAGACTTTCTATAGCTACATTAGTGAAAGAAGGAAGTCCAGAGGGGCTATTGCTAAAATCAAAGGGGATAAGGGGGAGTGTGTGGAGGAGGACTAAGGAAAAGCATCTATCCTAAATAGATACTTCTGCTCAGTATTTACTGAGGAGAAGGTAGGGTAGGGCCCACAGCTCAGCACCATGGACTCAGGGGGAGAGAAGTGTGCACTAGTCCCTTCATAAAAGAAAGGGTCCTACAAGAGCTCACTAATCTCAGTGTGGACAAGGAAAGCTGACAGGATGGCATACATCCCAGGGTACTAAAGGAGCTAAGGGTGGAACTAGCAGAGCCATTAGCAGAACTGTTTAGTGAGTCTCTGCGAACAGGAGAGGTCCCAGAAGAATAGAGAATGGCTCATGTGATCCCGCTCCACAAGAGTGGTAGCAGGGAGGAGGCAGGGAACTACAGATCAGTCTGTCACTCCTTAAGGAAAGGATAGTGCAACATCTGGAATCCATAGGAGCATAGAATCCAAGACAG
Source organism: Neoceratodus forsteri (assembly GCA_016271365.2). Lineage (NCBI taxonomy): Eukaryota > Metazoa > Chordata > Ceratodontiformes > Ceratodontidae > Neoceratodus > Neoceratodus forsteri. Next base: position 400,873,636 of record CM028135.1, read on the forward strand.
CATGGGTTTACAAAAGGAAGGTCCTGTCAAACTAATATCAGATTTCTTTCACTGGGTAACCACAGTGGTGGACCAAGGAGTGAAGTTGATGTCACCTACCTTGACTTTGGCAAAGCTTTCAATACTGTTCCACATAGAAGATTGATTAATAAGCTGGGTAGGCTCAGGGTGCTTCAGACATTGGTCAACTGGGTGGCAAACTGGTTGGCGGGCAGAAAACAGAGAGTGGTGGTAAAAGATATACAGTCAGAAGAGATGCAAGTCACAAGTCGGGTATCTCAGGGGTCAGTCCTGGGGCTCGGTCTTCTTCCATATCTTCATCAGTGACATTGCATATGGACTGGAGAGTAAGGTTTGTCTGTTTGCAGATGACACCAAGATCTGCAACAGAGTAGATGATCCAGATGGGGTGGGCAGAATGAGAAGTGATCTGGATAAACTGGCAAAATGATCAGAAGATTGGCAACTGGGGTTTAACACAAAGAAGTACAAGATCATGCACATAGGGAAGAGAAACTCTGAAGCCACCTATGGGTTGGGAGGAGAGTTGCAGGCAATCACAAATGGAAGAAAGAGACTTGGGCATCATCACAGATGACCTGAAATCATCCAAGCAGACCACTAAAGCAGTAGGTAAGGCTAGAGGGATGTTGGGGGTGTATTAGTAGAGGTATTGCAAGTCGTAAGAAGGAGGTAATAATCCCTCTTTACAAGACGCTGGTTAGGCCCCATCTGGAGTACTGCGTGCAGTTCTGGAGGCCACACCTGCACAAGGACAATAACAAAATGGAGGCAGTCCAAAGAAGGGTAACCAAAATGGTGCAGGGACTGCATCAGAAAACATATGAGGACAGATTAATGGAGCTCAATATGTATACCGTAGAACAAAGGAGAGAGAGAGAGGTGATATGATTGAAACATTCAAATATCTGAAGGGCATTAACAAGGTGAAAGAGTCTAACATGTTTCAATATAAGAAACATAGCAGGACAAAAGGACACAGCATGACATTAGAGGGAGGCCAATTAAGGGGTAATGTGAGGAAGTTCTTTTTCACAGAAGGGGTGGTGGATGCATGGAACGTCCTACTTCAGGAAGTGGTGGCTATGAATACAGTGCAGGGCTTCAAACAGGCATGGGATAGGCATAAAGGAGCAAAACAGATGAGTATGAATAAATAGGCCATTGAAAGAGTAAAGACCTATGGCACATTCATAAAGCTCGAAAAAATGGGCAGACTGAATGGGCCTTGCGGTCCTTATCTGCCATCAACCTCTATGTTTCTATGTTTCTATGACCTTTTTGGATTTTAGTACACAAAAGTAAATCCTTAAGATGGTCTGAGGCAAAAATGAACTTTATTCCCGAGGCAAATATTATTCTTTGACCATGATTTTATGACACTCATATTTTCCTGCCATAAGTGGGTCCTCATGGTGCAGAAGCATTTAAAGCAACAAGGGCTTAAATCCTATCTGAAATACCCTTCTTGTCTTAAGGTAAATCATCCAGATAGGTACACAGCACTTTGCAGAACTTGAGGATACAAAAGAATTTTTAACAACCTTTGAAATCAAACTACAAGGAGTCCTGCTTGCTTTTCAGAAATGGAACATAGCAAGGCAGTCCTGGAGAAAGCAGCAGGATTTGCACACAGCAGCAGCTAAGAACAAGAAAGTACCGAAAATTTGGGGTATCCTTGAACAGCAGCACTTGACTGACAACAGATGAACCCAGCACCATTGCAGCCCCTTTCCTAGTCCCAGGCTTTGCCTTCCACTTCAAATGGGACTTCAATACCTAACATAAGATGTTGCTAATAGTTTGTCTGTTTAGGCTTCACTCAGCTTATGTAACTAGGCATAACTCTGAATGTTTAAAAAGAAAAAATATATATATTTTTTAGACAGGTTGTGATTTCTTAGGGACACTGCTATATGAACACCAGATTTTTCTTTACCACCCCCTCTTTATGGGGCAGGAATAGAAACATAGAAATGTAGAATTTGACGGCAGATAAGGACCACTTGGCCCACCTAGTCTGCCCATTTTCCTACCTAACGGATAAGCTGCAGATCCTAGTTAACCAACAGCCTACTTCCTCCTACCCCCACTAGAACTGCCTTATTAGTCCCATGCATTCTTGAACTCCCCCACTGTTTTTGACTCTATGACCTCCTCAGGAAGGCTGTTCCATGTATCCACAACCCTCTCTGTGAAGAAATACTTCCTCACCTTACCTCTGAGCCGTCCCCCCTCTATCTTCAAATTGTGCCCCCTTGTTTTTGTACATCTCTTTTTCAGAAAGATGCTACCCTCTTGGACTTTGTTGATTCCCTAGAGGTATTTTAAAGTTTCTATCATGCCCCCCCTCTCCCTCCTTTCCTCGAGGCTATACATCTTTAGTTCCTTTAGTCTTTCTTCATATGTCTTCTGATGCAGACCGTGCATCATTATGGTTGCCCTCCTCTGGACAGCCTCCACCCTATCTATGTCTTTAAGGAGATGGGGTCTCCAGAACTGTACACAGTACTCCAGATGTGGTCTTACCAACTGTCTGTACAGAGGGCCAACAACTTCCTGTTTTCTACTGGTGATGCCTCTCCCTATGCATCCCAGTATCCCCCCAGCCCTCCTTACTGCCTTCTCACATTGCTGGCCCACCTTTAGGTCATCTGATATGACTTCCCCCAGGTCCCTTTCCATTTTTGTTGTTGTCAGTATCTCACCCCCCATTGTGTACTCTTCCCCTGGGTTTTTATTTCTCAGGTGCATTACTTTGCACTTCTTTGCATTGAATCTAAGTTGCCATTCATTTGACCATTCCTCCAACCTTGCCAAGTCCCTTTTCATCCTTTCCACCCCACTTTGTGTATCAACCCTGTGCAGATCTTTGTGTCATCAGCAAAGAGACATACTTTCCCTTCCAGTCCCTCTGCAATGTCACTTATAAAGACATTAAAAAGGGCCGGCCCAAGTACTGAACCCTGCGATACCCCACTAGTAACCCTCCTTTCTTCACTGTGGACTCCATTTACTATTACCCATTGTGTCCTGTTGTCCAACCAGTGTTTTACCTAGGCTACCACCCTAGGACCCACTCCCAGGCTGGCTAATTTGTTTATTAATCTTTTGTGCAGGACTGTGTCAAATGCCTTGCTAAAGTCTTGGTAGGCCATATCCACAGCCCCTCCCTGGTCTACTGCTTTGGTCATCCAGTCAAAGAAATCAATTAGATTTGTCTGACATGACCTTCCCGCTGTGAATCCATGCTGCCTTGGGTCCTGTGCCCCACTGGCCTCTAGGAACTCAACCATTCTTTCCTTCAGAAGGGATTCCATCATTTCCCCTACCACTGAGGTCAAACTGACAGGTCTGTAGTTTCCTGCCACTGTCTTGCTACCACTTTTGTGAAGGGGAATCACATCCGCCCTCCTCCAGTCCTCAGGTACCACCCCATCCTCCCATGATTTATTAAAAAGGGTAGTCATTGGTGCTACTAGTTCTTCCCTTAGTTCTTTTAAAATCCTGGGGTGAATCCCATCAGGCTCCATTGATTTATCCACCTTCAGTTTTAAGAGTTCTTTCAGAACCCTTTCTTCTGTGAAAGGACTAATATCAACCCCCCTATCTAGAGTGCTTCTATTGACCGGATTAGGTATTTCCCCCTGCTTTTCCATTGTGAATACTGAGCAGAAGTATTCTTTCAGTATCCCTGCTTTTTCACTGTCACTCTTTGCCCAACCACCTTCCACTTTGTTCAGCCTCAATATCCCTGCCTTAGTCTTTCTTTGCTCCTTAATGTACCTATAAAAGATTTTATCCCCCTTCTTAACTGAGTTGGCTATCTTTTCCTCGGTTTGGGCATTTGCTATTCTGACTGCCTTATCCACTTCCTTCTGCTTTAACTGGTACAGTTCTCTGTTCTGCTCTTTCTGTGTTTACTTATACTTCCTGAATGCTATCTTTTTTCCCTTACCTTCCCTGCCACTTCTTTTGAGAACCCTAGTGTTTTTTCTTTCGTTTTAATTTGTTTATTTGTTTCACACAAAGACTTGTTGCCTCTGTGATGGCGGTTTTGATGTTTCCCCATTGTTGCTCCACCCCACCTTCTTGCCTGTTTGCTAGTGCTTTTCTAAGGCACTCTACCATTTTGACAAAATCAGCCCTCCTGAAGTCCTGCACCTTCACTTTTGTGTGGCTTGACTCTACAGCTAAGTTTATCATGAACCACACTGTTTGGTGGTCACTTGTTCCCAGATGGCTACTCACTTCAAGATCAGAGATCCTCTCTCCATCCCCATTTGAGAGTACCAAGTCTAAGATTGCTCTCTCCCAAGTGGGTTCCAAAACTAGCTGTCTGAGGCATGCCCCCTGTAGGGCATCGAGAATGGCCCTGCTCTTGGATGTGGCTGCAGCAAAGGTGCTCTAGTCAACATCTGGCATATTCAGGTCCCCCATCAGCAATATCTCCCCTTTCTTTGCCAACCCAAGGTGTCCAGTACTGTGTGTGTATGTGGGGGGAGGTCTCTGGTGGAGTGGGTGTGCTGCTCACCTGAGTAGGGCCGTGGGCCATGTGGCATGGAAATAACTCCCCTTGTCATTTCTTACCACATGGAGGGAAACAAAGATAACTGAGCAGTAAGCTCTGTAGCTGGCTCCCTTTCACAGACACCTACTCTGTTAGAGCCCCACAGAACACAGTCATCAAGCTGCCAGGCAAAAGCGACAAAATGTTCATCTGGGTGCCCTAGGTCCCTACACACAGTTGGGTTCACCTACAGCAGGGATGTTTTGGTACATCTAAACAATATGAATTCCAGCTTCAGCTAAATTCCTGGGGTTCTCTTGACCTCAAAGTTTGGTGCAGACACCGGCTACTAGGAGGTCAAGGGACGCAATAGCAAAATGGTGCCTGTCAGTGGAAGGGCTAGATGTGGCTTAGATAATTTTTTATGTCCAGCAGATAGGTGACACAGCATGGTACAGTCTGGAGCAGGATCAAACCCTTCAGATGTTGACTGTATCCCTGTGCACCAGCTATCCTGGAGTGCATATCTTATAGAGGTGCAGGGGAGTCTGGGTGGATCTGGGTGCTAGATGTTTAGGGGTTGGGGAAGGCAAGGGAGACCAGCATCTAGGTCTGAAGGGAGAGCTCTGGTGGGTGCAGGGCTGGACATTTGGTCAAAGGGGTGTACATTAGTCCAGCGGGAGCTGCTGCCCTGCCCTAACCGCAGTACTACATGTACCTACAGTTACAGTAGTTATTTTGACTGAAAGTTAGCAGCTGGAGTTGAGAAGTATCTACTTTTGAAAGATTGGTGCCCATACCTCAAAAAGGACATTAACCTGCTGGTGAAGGTCCAGAGGAGGGCTACAAAGATGATAGCTGGTCAGCAGGGTAAGGCATGAGAGGAGAGGTTGAGAGCACTGAACATGTACTCCCTGTAAGACAGGGGAGAGAGAGGGGACATGATTGGGACCTTCAAGTACTTGAAAGAGATAAATAAGGTTGATAAGAAGAGTCTCTTTAAGCTGAATGGCAACCATAACACAAGGGGGCACAGTCTTAAACCTGAGGATGGGTGGTTTAGGAGGGAGGTCAGGAAGCACTTCTTCACAGAGAGGGTGGTGGACACTTGGAATGTGCTGCCAGAAGAGGTAATCTCATTGAAGACAGCAGGCAGCTTTAAGAGATGCTGGGACAGGTATAGGGGAGGGTAACAGTCATGGGTAGGAAGGATGGGAGGTGTGGGGAGAGGTGGCAGGGACAGTAGCTCAAGCTGTGGACCCTGCCACATGAGCAGACTTGATTAAACTAAATGGCCTTCTTCTGCTGCCTTCTTCATATGTTCGTATGTATGTGTTCTGTTCCTGGTGGACTGTGACAGCTGAGTGACTACCTTCTGACACCATTGCATCTGTAGTCCCACTCACATGAGGGGACAGATGGAGATAGGAGACTTCAATTCAGTCTTCCATCCTGCCCCATGGACCCAGATTGGCAGAGGGTGTGGACTTGGTGGATCACCATGAAGCGCAATACAAAGCTGAGGGCTATCAGCCTGGTTCACAAGTTTTATTATCTGTTTGCCACCAGCTGTGATAATTTATTGTTCTTTGCATACTTCGTGTTACACAGCACCAGTATATTTTGGGCATAGCACAGTGACCAACCAGGCACCAGTTTTATTATGGCTGACTTAAATATAGTGACATACAACTTCAAAGGTATTAATAATCCAGTCAAATGTACATGGGCCCGGCAGGAATTGTGGTTGCAGGGAGCCACAGTGGTCTTTCTGCAGAAAACATTCATGACAGCCCTGAGCATGCAAAGGTCCATCAAGCTGGGGGGACATGCCTCACAATATGAACTATATTCCCATAGGCAGGGCACCCCTTCTGCAGGTTACTAAGATAGATGAGGATGTGGATGTCAACATCTGAAAGACGTGCTGCCATTCAAATCTGAGTAAGCCTTGATTTTCAAAAATGGAACATTTGTACTAAACAGAACATACTCTAAAACAGATGAATTTTGGAAGACAAAAAACTCCACTAAAAAAATAGAAAAACCTACACAAACCTAAAGCCTGCCCTTTCAGATCCTCTACCCAATGAAGCCCATGTTTGGGCAAAATGTTGGGCTAGGACTGAAGGATTTTGGCTTGGCATAAAATAGAGCAACAAAAATGCTGTTTTTTTTTGTTTTTGTCTTGGAACTCTGCTGTACCAGCCCCTGACTACATCAATAATTACTAGCACTGAAGCGGACCCACTAATCACTGTTTTTGGAACTTCAGGTGTAAACACTGCCATATGGATGGGAAGGAAGCTCTGTGTTCTAAAGGCCTGTAGGAATTCCCAAAGCCTTGGAGTAGATTTGAGGAACCATCCCAGCATCTTAATCAGTCATTCTCTGCCACTTGCCTTGCCAATGCTGTGCTTTCCACCTCTCAGTTTGGCACAATCTAAGCAGGTAGGTTGGGGCAGAGTATTTGTTGAGAGAATCAGGGGGGTTGCTGTGCCATTAAACATTTAAGTCTCCCAGTTTTAGTGTGATGCAACTTTTGAGTTTTGGCACACCCATCAACCTTCATCCTGCATATGGACCAAAGAGTCATTCTCTGCTGTGTTGAGTCCTTAGTTCCAGAAATCTCCCTGGCCACATCTGCAATTTATTTTTCGATGCAGTTTTCTGGGAGGTCTGGGAACTTTATCCCTTGGGCCAGGAGGTGCTTTGCAGCAGGCAGTAATGAATCATAAATTCTAAGACCTTTCTCAATTGTGACTAACAGCTTTGCTGGGTAACATATTTGACTCTTAATGTCCTTCACATTTAGTGCTTTAATTACTGAGTGGACTTTTTTATACTTTGCCAGCATGGTGGGTTGGAAGTCTTGGTCAACAAAGCCCCATTGACCATCCAGATTGATGTTTGTTTTTGCCCCAAGCCTTATGCAGTAAAACCTCTTCAATAGGATATTTTAGAAACTGCAGTCATCACACCTGCCATGTAGCAACTAATTCACAATCCCTGGACAGGGTATTCACTCCTCATATTAAACTAGAGGAACTAAAATGTACCCCCAAAGAGATTGGCCCCTTAACTCTTATATGATGCCACAGTGATTTTATTTCACCCAGTTTACGCCAAGGATTTGCTCACCGGGAACACAGGGGACTTAACAAGGTTCACCCAATGCGTCTCCACACAAGGCTGCCCTACATTTGCCACCCTGCAACATACATTTCAACTCTGACAGGGAGTCCAGTATATAGTAGGTATTTGCAGGTTACCCATTACTTAAGACAGCCAGAGATTATAGACAAAGTAACACGATCACAAAATTACCTTGAAAAGTTTTTCTACTGTGTTGTAGTATTGGAGGTCAAACTCAGATATTTAGCAGAACCCTATAAGGTATTGTGGGTGGGACCCTCCACCCCAATACCTAATAAAATCTGCTATATATGTCAGTTTTGAGATTTTGAGTAGAGTCAGGAATCCTAACACTAAATCTTGGAATGTGTTCAGAATCTGGCCCTCCCCATAACAAATACAACTTGCATGGGAAAGGGAGACTGGGGAATCCATATATATTTTTTATTCAAAGTTTATTAAAAGTTTAACATACAATACACCATAGTCACAGATACAGAAGATATGAGTATATACTTTCGGCAAAACCATAAACATAAACTCCTTTCCTTTCCCTCAATACCCTCCCCTCATCCAAACACAAGTACATCAAGAAAGGAAGAAAAAAAAAGCCCAGAAAACCCTCTACAATATCCCACCGCCCCACCCCTCCCCAGGTTTGTTTGTCCAGAACAATGGTTAATTCATACCACTTACCCCCAGGGATCTATTACATTATGTCATTTGAAGAATAAAGGGATAATACTGGGGCCCAGATTTTATTAAACTTACTCATTCTATTTCGCAGACTGGCTGTCATTTTTTCCACTCTAAGATTAGCCAGGAGCTCCTTCAACCATTCAGCATATGGTATTTCTTCACTATCTTTCCAATGTCTGAGTACTAATTTTTTAACTGACATAGATATTAATGCCATATGATTTTTATGCGTGATTATTGGAATTTCAGAATAATCTCCTAAGAGGCAAATTCTTGGTGAAAACAAGTCATTGAGCCCTAGCAGGGGATCTACTCTTTGTTTAATTTGTGACCATAGGAAGGCTATCTTGGGACAGAGCCAGAAAATGTGCAATAAGTTACCCTCCCCATGGGCACACCTTATACAGTTGGCAGAAGAGGCAATACCAAGTTTAGCCATTTTTTGGGGAGTATAGTATAAATGTTAAAAAATGTGGAACTGCATGAGTCGGAGCCTGTCTTGCATAATAAATTTGTGACACCCTTGCCAGAGCATCTCCCAATTAATGGGTACCTCAGGAAGGAGTTCCGCCCAGTAGTCTGATGGTCCAAAGGGTTCGGGATAAATCCAATCAAATAAAACATTAAAAATCTTCGATACGGCAGGAGGAAGGCCCGCCATTTGAACCAGATTCACCCTAAAGGGAGGGCACCTGGATGACTGGGCCATCATCCCTATGACCTTCACAAGTATGTGCTGCAATTGGAAGATTTTAAAGATATTAGAGGTCAGAACTCCCAGCTTGTCTAGAATTTCTGGAGATGAAAACCATTCCCCTTTGGTCTCATTCCAAAAGTATATAAGTTTAACCTCCTTAGCTTGTGAGAGCCACAAAGGGGAAAGAACCCTCCTATCTAATTTAATATTGGGATTACCTATCAACGGTTGCTCCAAATCTAAACAGTGGTTGTATTTTATAAAGCTAGAGAATTGGGAGTGCACCCTCACAGATGTTGCAATGGGTGTCAAACAGATCTGTTTTGGAAGGTTCTTGGGCTTCACAAAGCAGCGCCGTGGGAGAAAGATCATAATATCGGATTAGGGATAATTCTATTTTAATCCAGAGGGGCTTATACACATAGGGCTCTTCCAGATCACTTAACTTAAGCCACCTTAGGTATTTGCTAGCATGGCTGGCCCAATAGTAAAGGCCGACATGCGGCACACGAAGACCACCTCTGAGTTTTAGGGCCGCTAACTAGAAAAGCCAAGCGGGACATTTTCCAGCCCAGATAAAATTGGTGAAGATGCTATGCACTTTCTTGAACCATGACTGAGGTAGCCATATATTCAAGAGACTAAGTGGGTAATACAACTGAGGGAAGACATTCATTTTAATGGGGTTGATTCTGCCCCAAACAGTCAATGGAAGAAGGGACCACCTATTTAAATCTTGGGTAATAATCTGTAATAAGGAATCCAGATTGTTCTTTTGCAGCAGTGCAACACTTTCTGCGAAAGTAATGCCTAAATATTTCAATGATTTCTTTTCCCAGAAAAGACCTAGTGCACTAACTTCATGTTTCATCACTCTCTGATTGAGAGGGAAAACCACAGTCTTTTCCACGTTTAATTTGTAATTGGAAAATCTACTGTACTCTTTAATAATGTGGGATAGATTTCCCAGGGTAAGAAATTTGAAGTAAAAGGTCATCTGCATAAACCGAGACTTTAACTTCAATACCTTGTATAGTGATACCTTGGATCTTAGGACTGGCAACCAGTCTCCGGATGAGTGGCTCCAGATACAAATTGAAAAGTAATGCGGATAAGGGGCAGCCTTGTCTGGTGCCAGAGCCCAAGGAAAACAATTTGGAAATACACCCATTGCATAAAACCCTGGCAGTGGGGGCCTTGTAAAACGCCTGTATCCAGTTTTGGAACTCTGGAGGAAAACCGAAAGCATGTAATGCCCGGAAAATAAAATTCCAATTTACTCTGTCGAATGCCTTCTCGGCATCCAGGGACACCAGGGCGGCTGGGTATTCCGCATCCCTGAACGCCGAGAAGACAAGGGCCAGGGTGTGTAAATGGTCACTGGCTGACCTTCCCTTCATGAAGCCCACCTGTTCTGCTCCTATTAGATCAGGAAGGACTGCATTGAGATGATCCGCTAACAATTTACTCAAAATTTTAATATCTTGATTAAGTAAAGATATAGGCCTATAACTTGCCATATACGCAGGAGCCTTATCAGGTTTTGGCAGTAGAGTTATCAAAGCCTCAAACAATGTACCATCTGCACTACTACCTGCAAGAATCTGTTGGAACAAAGAGAGGAGTAAGGGGGCAAGTTGCTTTGCAAACCTTTTGTAAAAGTTAGGCGAAAACCCATCTGGTCCGGGGGATTTATCGAGGAGAAAGCCATCTATAGCTTTTAGGATCTCCACTTCAGTTAGGGGGGCACATAGTGCAACTTGCTGCATTTCTGAGAGAGAAGGCAGATGAGATTCAGCTAAATAGAGATCCAAATCTTTAAGAGGAGGGGGGTCAGCCATCAGGCAGTACAATAATTGGAAAAATTTCTGAAATTCTGGCGTAATTTCTTTCTGGGTATTTACCAGCACTCCATCAGAAGACCAAATTGAAGTGATAAACCTAGCGGATTCTTGCTGCTTAATTCGAGCAGCTAGGAGGTGACCTGCCTTCTCCCCTTGGTTAATATAAGTAGCACTCGATTTCAAGATCAAAAATTCTGCCCTCTCCCTCAGAAGATCCGAGTAGGAGTCCTTTAATTTTATAAGTTCCAACTGAGTTTGTTCCGGTGTATGAGGGGACATAGTCCTTTCTATAATTCTAATCTGGTTAAGAAGCTGTGTTAATTGCTGCTCTCTCATTTTTTTCCTCTTTGATGCCACCCCAATTAACAGTCCCCTCAGATAGGCCTTTAAGGCACCCCATTCCATATTGGGTTTCCCAGTGGTTCTAAGATTAGCAGATACGAATTGTGAGATGTGACTACTAATGTATTTCACTGTATTTGGGTCCTTTAAAAGTTGGTTATTAATTTTCCAACGACCTTCCACCTTTGGAACAGCAGCCAGAGAGAGCTGACAAGTAACAAGGGAGTGGTCCGATGGAGGTCCTGGATGTATGGACGAGTCTACAACCCCCGATAATAATCATTGAGAAATCATGATGAAATCAATCCTGGAAGACGTTTTATGAACTGGAGAGATGAACGTATAACATCTATCTAAGGGATGTAGAGTACACCACATATCACATAATCCCACCCTGTCCCACATGTCTCTTAAAGCCCTTTGGGCCAGTGAGAGGCCTCTGAATTTATTACCTGTACGGTCTATATTTGGGTCAAACACTAAATTTAAATCGCCACCCAAAATCATAGGAACTGCTATAAAACGGACTAATATGTTGATTAATTCCATAAAAAACCCCGGAGAATCAGTATTCGGTCCATATATACTACCCAATAATACCTCCGTAGTGCACATTCTCCCTTGAACTAGTATATACCTCCCATGAGCTTCCCTAATAACTTTAGATGGTGAAAATAGGACATTACGCTTTAGCAGAATCATCACCCTGCAACTTTGTGTGGTACCCTCAGCTGTGAACACTTGCCCTATTTGCTGCCTTCTCATCTTGAATTCTTCTGAAATCAGTAGATGGGATTCTTGAATAAAAGTGATATCAGACCTTAACAACTGTAAATGCTTCCGGAATTGGTATTGCTTAATCTTCCACCTAATTCCCTTAACATTCCATGTGGAAAAAACTAGACTACTGATCATGGATTGGATGTATACAAATGTGAACATTTCTGGACATTTTATCAACAAGCTCTGATCCCGGCCGGGTATTCAGGGGTTGATCCTAGCAAACCCGGTCCCTCCCCTAACCTCCCTCCCTCCCCGCCTCCCGAAATCCAACAGCCCAAAATGAAAATATTCCAGTACCTGCATCAGGATACTCTCCCTACCCATCCTCCCACCCTCATAGCTACAATCTACAGTCAACAGAGCACCTCACTATGCCTGCCCTCTCCTCAGCCCTCCTGACCCGACTACCACCCAGCCAACACATTCAACCATTTGAACCGCTTGTAGTAAATATAGCAACGGGGGGTATGAACCAGACTATTCTTGTTAACCCCCATTATACAAATAGACTATCCTCCTACTGTAACTACTCTAAGTTATTAATTTTATTAAACTGGTATTTTAACCCTAATTAACACCTATGCCTCTAAACTCATTTAAACGTAAGCGAGCAATCAAATCTCTTCTTTCCCATGCTTACCTGACCACATAATGCATTGCAGAACTTTATAATAACATCATCTGGTCATCAACGTCACAAGCTTAATTTCTCAGAATAAGAAACAGGAGGCAACTAGCAAGCTCTCATATATATAAACATCCTTGAAGAAAATAAGTTAGAGCTTCAGCCCCCATATGGATGTATAATAAAAAGGAAATAACCTTTTCATAGTAAAACTCTTAACAATTGTTCACTTAGCCCCTTTTCTAAATCAAATGTCCCTTTTAACAATGTATTGTCCAGTAATGAAACCTCCATTGTCTGGAAATGAAATCAGGGGTCCATTTATCTTATACCACTGAGGCTGTAATTCTACAACACTCTTCTTGAGAGAAAAAAAAAGTGGGGACAGGCTTAAGCAGATGCCCCTTCTGAATGACGTTCCTGAAATATTGGCTGTTTGCCATTGTCAATGCCAGGATCGAAGCCCCTCGCTGGAGTGGAAATCATCCATAAGCCGCTCCGCCATACTGTAAGATCGCACCCAGCTACTCTGCAGCCAATATCAGCGATGCAGCTTTAACTATTTGCCAGCCTCGGAATTCAAACCACTGCCGGGCTCCAGGTGCCCTCTAGTGGGAAGCAATGCTGAGATGTAATGAGCACTGATACAGCAGTCCAGCAAAGCAAATTTAACTAGAAGACTTTGCTAAGCGGTAACTCGGAATGGAATAAATTAAGGAATGCTCCCCCACTAGTGTAGCAGAAATGGGGTTTTAAACTGAGTGTGGGCTATCTAAAACTTTGTAGTGCAAACAGAGCTCCCTTCAAAAGTTAAAATATTACACTGGGAGTCACCAAAAGAGATCAGAGGGCAAAGGAAAAACAAAACTTCATCTGGGGGCTACCCAATCTGCCAACTTTGCAAGTTGGATAACAGGCATGCCTTCGGGTTGCCAACATATAGTGAGACGGGCTTCAAACTTAAATTAAGTCCAACTCTGATATCTCTATCTCCCACTCAGTGACCAATGTCCTCCTGTACAGGATTTTCATGAATCTTTAAACAGATTGGGAAAGGCGTTCTTGAGCTCCTTAGACATCTGGGTCTTCAAAGGATGCCCACGATCCGGATATCATGACCCCTAATTTTGCGGGGTACCCCGTCCGAAATTTCTCACTGGCTGCAATTAGTTTGGATACCAAAGGGTGGAACAAAGCTCTCTTTTGCCTGACAGATGCTGGTAAGTCCTGTGCCACCCTGAATTTAACACCTTCCCATCGCACTTCATGCAATTCTCTGATTTTGGTGAAAAAATGCTGCCGTTCTAAATAGTTTAAGAATTTGAAGATTAAGGGGCGAGGAGGTGCTCCCGCTGGTGACTTTGGGTGAAGAGATCTGTGCGCCTGCTCTATGATGTATTTCAATCTGAAGGGCGATGGGCCAGCTAGTTTTTCCACCAGTTTTTGTACGAATAACACAACATCAGATCCTTCTTCGTTTTCAGGGAGACCTATGAGGACTGCGTTATTTCTATGACTGCGGCCCTCTAGGTCCTCAGTCTTAACCTCCATTCGCGCTGGTTTCTGATGGATAGCCACAATCTCAGGTTCCGTTTTCTTGATCCTTTTTTCCACTGAGCAGATTCGGGCTTCACTATCTGCCGTCCGTTGATGCAGGTCCTCCAGTGCCTGAGTTATGCTTTTAATCTCGGACATTATTGCACTGATGTTTTCTTTAAAGGGAGCAAATTCATGTAAAAATCACTGCAGGGTAAGGGGCTGCTGCTCCTCCACGGTAGCTTCCGAGGTCGGCCCTTCTGCACCACTTGAGACCCTGGATTTTTTGGAGGCCTTCTCAGGCGTTGCCGGCGGAGTGTGTTTAGACTAGTTTCTCCTCCACATAATTGTCTCCATATGCCTGCTTTACATGAAACTCTTGCTTAGATCCTTCCCTGAAGATGTAGGGAATAGTTTAATGAGCTTCAGACAAATACTAGCTGTAAAATTAGGGATTAAATGGGTCAGAGGGCTGGAGCTGTGCCGGAGAGCTGCTATCTGGTGGACTGCATCACGTGACCCTTGGGGAATCCATATTGAATAAACAGTGTGTGCACTGTTTATAGAAAGCCTGGAAAGTTGCAGCCTCCCCAACATGGAGGGAATAGAACTGGAAACTTGATTAGGTTTCTTGAGCTCTAGTGGTAATGAAACATTATGGGGCCACCTTTACAGATGCCTGCTGGAAGCACTGGGAGGGGGGACCAACCACTACATACTGTGAGTAGAGATGCAGCGAAGTAAAATTCTGCTCGTGAAGTGGGCACTTCACGTTACTACTCCACTATGCAAAGTGTCCATTTTAAAGCATCACTTCGCCACTTTGCATTGTAATTATGACTTTGCATGGCCACCCCACCTTAATTCGCTTTAAGGCAGAGCGAGAAGTCTATTGGCAGCACCCACACATCACATGGCTTACACTAGTGTAAGTCACAGGCTTAGCCAGGCAGGCAGGAAGTGACTCATGCTTGGAAGAGCATTTTACTTTCTCCTTGCATGAGGAGAAAGAGGGTGTGTGTGTAGGAGAACTTCTAGTGAGAGAGGAGAATCTTTAGAAAAAAACTTCTAGTCTTTTAGCTTTTATGGCTATATAGGTGATTTTGTTTGAGTATTTCATTTGTTGTCTGGATCTGTTTTTTCAGTATTAATTGTTTCTCTGTGTCTGTGTGTGTGTGTTGTTGTAGTGTGGAGGACAGTTTTACTGATCCTTTAATGGAGAGTAAGAGATGCTCCCAGGGGATTGTTCAACGTGGAGGCGATCGGGTGGGTGTTCACAAGCATGGTGGCGGGATTCATCTGGACCAGAGTACCATCTTCAGGGCTCCCCCCAAAGCAAGACATATAGGAGTTGATGCTGCTGCCATGGAACCACCACCTCCTTTGGCACCGCCTACCAGTGCCCAAACAGTGCCAGCAGCAGCACCCATGTCCCCCAAGGCAGCAGCTCAGCAACAGCAGAAAGTGAGGGAGGAGGAGGAGCTACAGCAGGAAATGCAGCAGAAGGTGTCTGCGCCTCCAGCTCCAACTGTAGAGCAGCAGCCCCTGGCTCCCACGCCATCTGGGCCCCCCACCTGCCTGTGCCTGGTCCTCCCCGCACATCCTTAGTTTGGGCTTTTTTTGATACATTGCAGGGGGACAACAGCATAGTGAGGTGCAAGCTTTGTGGTGTTGAGGTGTGCTGTGGCCCTTTAGGAAGTCCCCTGGGTACAGGGGGTCAGCTCACCCGTATGCAGAATCCTCACTGCCAAGAGTGGTAGTCTGCAGCTGCCGAACAGGTCAGCAATGCACCTGTTGGCCCTGCTGTGGCAGAGGGGTTAGAACAGCATCCACCCATGCGTGGCGTGAAGCGGGGGAGGGCCACAGCAGAACCTGCTGCTCCACCACCACCACCACCACCACTACCACAAGCTGCAGCACCTCCTGCTGAGAGTGGCAACCCTTTTGAACTGCCTGCCACTCAGGCCGATTTGGCCTTGCTGTGGAGCATGGTGGATGCTGCAAACCACCTGCTCACCAGTGTTGAGCAGCAGTTGGAACACATCGAGGGGCACCAACTTCAAATAATGGGGATGCTCAAACTGCTGCTGTCCCACCAAAACATTGACCATTAGTTTTTTAGTTTGTCCTGGCTTGCACCTCCCACCACCACCCTCTGTGTGAAAAAAATATATCCTGATCTTGCCCCTGATCCTTCCACCCTCTGTCTTGAAATTGTGTGCTCTTTTTCATGCACATCTTTTGTTCTGGTCTTTTGGATGCATCTACCCTGTTTTTGTGTCCATTTCTGTACTTAGTAGTTTCTATCCTGTGCCCCCCACCTTTCCTTCTGTTTGAATGTAATATGTATCTAATTTGTTTTATATATATATATATATATATATATATATATATATATATATATATATATATATATATATATATATATATATATATATATATATATATATATATATATATATATATATATATGTAATCATTGTTTTGTTTTGTGTCACAGGTCTCATATTCACAGTTGGTGTGTGTATTTCTGTGCTTGATGAGGAATTGTGGAGTTGGAATACTGTCAAGCCAGTGAAGGTAAGCATTTTTTTGGGAGGGGGGTCATTTGCAAGCAAGTTTCATTAATGGTTTATTGTTTGGTTAATTCTTCACAGGTTTTATCTGCATCCTCCTCCAGTCCAGTACTGATGGTCATGGTCATGGATTCATACTGCTTGTTGCGTGTCTCCCAGCCCAGGGGGTATGATGTTGAACTTGTTATTTGGAGAAAGCAACGATGACAGCATACAGCATCAGAAAGTTTCCTCCTAAAAGAGATGAAGAAGGAGTTATTAGTACTTGATTGTAGTAACACATTATGTTTAAAGTGCGGCTGTTCCATCCTGTCATATATGCTGATTAACAGATAGCAAGCTGCCTCACTAAGCCACATGAAGACCAAATCATCACAATCACAAATGTAGTACCTGTAACCCATATACTGTGTCACTGTCCCTATGCCTTAACTCAAGTTACATTGTAGAAACACATCATGTCACTGTCCCTATGTCTTAACTCAAGTTACCTTGTAGAAACACATCTTGTCAAGTCATGACCTGGATCAAACTTTGTTCAACACTGGCATGGCTTCTGCAGCAATACAGTGTGTGGTGTGCATGACAAATATATTATGTGACGTATATGTCACCTACTTTATATGACCCGTCAGTCGGATTTACAATCTTTTGAAAAAATGAAAAACAAAAAAGAACTGATGAAATAAAATTGATATACTTACCAGTATGGAAATGGATATCCTGTAGGTTGCTGTAGACAGTACTGCAGTACCATAGTCCTCCAGCGATGGAGAGTGGTTTGTTAACCTGTAAAAAAAGAAAATAAGCTGACCGTATGCATTTGACCACTGCATCTCATAAACTCAACAGGAAACATAACACAAATAAAGGAAGTTCCATAGTATGAAACATTAGTACACATACTCACTTTAAAGTATTGATAGTAACTAAGAAGTCTTGTGGCTGTGGCTGATGTATGAGGTCTCCTCTCTGACTCTGTCTGCCATGGCATGGGCAGGACACAGAATGGAAAACATCAACGTACTGGTGGTGGTGGATGGTTATGGGCACATGATGATGACATTCCTTCTCACATTTATCTGCATCTAGTGGCTTTGGCTAACAGCAGTTTTCTGGTGGTGATCATGGGGTCACATGCTGACATTCCCTCTACATTTATCTGCATCTGGTGGCTTTGGCTAACAGTGGTTTTCTGGTGGTGGCCATGGGGGAACAGCTGCAGCCTGCAACACATTCACTATCACTGTCAGTCACACAGGTGGATGCCGGGTGGGATATAATGAGCACTGTGTTACAAACATGACATATGGAATTTGAATCATTCTGAGTTGGACACTGATTTAACTTTATGAAAAACAAAACATGTACCATAGAAAAAATGTGACAGCCTTTTAACCACTTCACTTAAAACCTACCAGCATCAACCTCATCATCATCATCATACAGAAAGCTGCCCTCACAGTCCTCAGTGTCTGAAATGTGCCCACTAGGTAATTCTTTCTCCATCGTGTCATCATCTACCTCACTGGTAGGCCATTTCATACTGCCAGTGCCACCAGGATGGCACATTTCTACAACATCAACACAACCATGACCATGCTAGGGTACAAATACTGAGGTTGTAGTTTGAGCTGGTATGTGCCCCTCATTCATTTTTATGAATGTCAGCAAGCTGACATTTGAAGGAGAGAGGTTTATATGACAATCCCGAACTATTGCACCCGCTGAACTGAATACCCTCTCAACACTTACACTGAAGGGTGAGCATGTCAGGTACTTCAGTGCCACTGGGGTCATCTCTGGCAATTCACTGACCTTTCCACTCCAATATAAAAGAGGATCATCAGTTATTCACAGATGCCTGTTTTCAGCCAAATATGAGTCAACCATTCGCTGTGCTGCACGAAGTCCGGTGGTTGATGCATAATCCTGTTCTCTGGAATCATTTATGTAACAAATCCTGACTTGTGATAAAGCACCCCAAAGTGGGTTAATGACAACTGGTTTTGATGACAGACCACCTGGAACTGCGGCCCTCTTACAAGATGTGCTTGATACTACTCTGAACTGACCTTCAACCTGATTATGCTGCTGAGGTTTTCTGACCTTGGCATGTGACTTCTGTGCCCCATGAACCAAGCGCACCAGTTACCCACTGACATTTTTTACCTGTAGTGAGGTAATTCCACGTTTGTATTGTGGGTTCAGCATTATTGTTATTGCAAAGTCATCACTCTGCTGAATGCTCAAGATGTGTCGATTGTGCTCGAATAGTGTCAGCATGTGTTTCAGCAACACACTGCTAGCACAGTCTCCGAAACCATCAAGGCTATACTGTAGATTCAGCAATGTCTACCTTAACACCTGCGGCAGTGGAATTGATTGGCTAATGGAGGCAGATTCACCACTCACTGCCTGTGAGGCATGTTCAAAAGGCCTCAAAATTGTTATGACAGAGTCCATGAGGCACCACTGCTCAGTTGTGAGAGACATGGAGGCCCCAGAAGTGTCACGGCTAGTGTGCAAGACAAGATATTCTGAGATGGCTTTGTATTGTTCATACCTCTCTGCCATGTATAAAGTGCAGTTCCACTGGGTGACAACTTACAGCTTGAGACGGTGCTAAGGGAGGCTGTTTTGGATCTGCAACTGCCGAAGCTGCTCATGGGCCTTTGCAGAGCATAAAAAGTGAGAATTGATACGGTGTGCAACTGTCAGTATTTCCTTTGCATCAGGGTGCTGCAGAAACTCCTGCACCACAAGATATAAACAGTGGGCCATGCATGGAACCTGAACAAAGCCACCATTCGTGATGCATTCCACCACATTTGACCCATTGTCACTTGCTATAAACCCAGCTCTCAGGGACGGGGGTTCAGCCACTTGTCAATTTCAGCCAGTAGCAAGTCCAGTGTGTGATCAGGTCAAGCTGCGCATATCAAGCATTGCATGCTGTTGAATTCCTGGAACCTGGAAGATTACTACCATAACAGTCCACCTTACTACACTGATTATTCACACTACCAACAGCACAAACAACCCCTGGCACCTGTACCCAATGTGCAGTTATTCACAAATATGAACTCCCCACTGTTTTGCCACTTGTCCACATATCCATACTTAAATGGATGAATGGAGAGGAGGAATGTGGAAGGGCATGTCTTACAGAGTCAGCCACAGTACGGTATAACTTGGGGACAGCATTGGTGGAAAAGTATGTCCTGGATGGGACTTTCCATTTTGGACAGGCGCGTGCCGCAAACCGCCAGAATCTGAAATTCTCCATGAAGGAGAAGGGTAAAAGATCAATTGCCAGCATTTCAGCTACAACAGCATTAAGTTCACTTGACACTGCATGGTTGGGTGAGTACTTCAGGTTATGGGCAAAAACGCTCTGCAACGTGGCCTTACATGTTTTGCACGGGGTGTGACAAATGACTCTGCTCTTTGAATGGCCGGGGGTGGGATGTGAATGTGTGATGAAGAGGGCTGCACAGGTGAAAAATCCACAAATTATTTTCCCAGATTTATGCACAGGGGTCGATGTACCACTTGCACTAGATGTACTGCATTGACATCACCACCACCACCACTGCTACTCTGACCACCAGCTGCCAAGATTTCAAAATCATTATCCTCCACCTCATCATGCCTGCTGTAATTCTCTGCTCTGCTTTCATCGCTACTGCAGACATTCCTACTTGCTCTTACAGTCATGGAAGGGTATAACATGCTCATTAAGGTTGATGATGAGAGTGAATGCCCCACTATGGCATTAGCTGCCATCTGGTGCCAGGTCCACAGTGCCATGTACCTGTTCTTAAGATGTGCATGCTGCACCCCCATGCCCAGATTACTCCCCTTTTTACCTCACCTCACACGTGCATGGCAAAGCTGGCAGATTGCAACTGACTCATCATTTGCATCTTGAACAAAAAAATCCCAAACAAGGGATTGTGATCCCCTACTTTTAACATGTCCCCGATGCTGCTTATTGGACTCCATTTTTTAAGACCTGAAATGGGGGTGTGCTATATGATTTTTCAGGTGGGACACACTTGGACTGCAACTGACCACCACGGCTACCTATGATTATTACTGGGTCATCATCATCATCAACATCAACTGGAACTGTTAAATCACAACTTTTTTCATGAAGAGGGGATTTAACGCCAACAGACCCAGGCACTGCCACCTTGACTTTCATTTTCTCCGATTCCCAACAGGGGTCACTGACATCATCATTACATTCATCAACATCATCCGCATCCACATTTTCTGCTTGGATGCTGTCATGTGGACTACATGTTGCAACCACAGCAACATCATCAGCATCATCACCCGATATTTTTGCACCACACTGTTAATCATTGCGTGGCAAAGGCTGCAGTGGCAGAAATGTGACATTGTGCGTTATCATCGCCATAATCAGAATCATGTTCAACTACCATGGGGATGTTACTGGGGAGTATGACATCATCTACACTGTCACTCACAGCTTTAGACTCAACTATATTTTCTGACGTGGTTAGCTGGTCAGAAGTGGAACTTGAGGCAGCAATACTCATGCCCGCAGAAACTGCACTGACACCACCAGCTGGGACAACATCATCTCCTTCAACTATGAGTGAAGCTACAGATTGCACTGTAAAAAACATTGATGGAGAAATCCCTTTCTTCACATCAGCTATGCACTTCTGCGTACTACTATGCCCACAGACCATCTTACCACTGGCAGCAGAGCCATGGCCAGAAACAGCTTTGCTTGCACATCTCTTTACAGACATTTTGGGGGATCACCAAGAAAATTGTAAATCAATTTAGATTTTGGAACTTTTAGTCTGGCCCAGTGGATGTGAAGCCCAAAAAAACAACAACTGTGGCTTGCAGATGTAGATTGTGAACTAAACAGATGCAAAGGCACAGACAGATTAGATTGCCTGTGCAATCAAGAAAAGGATGCAGATGCAAAGTCACAGCAACACTTTAACCACTGCTGCTCACAACAGTCACAATCCAAATCCAATATGGAAAAGAATAGGTTTTGCCAGTTTTTTTGGGGGGGGAGGTTGTAGTGCACTGCAGTAACAGTCCAAAACCAAGATACTACAGTCTCGACCACAAAGTAGTACAAAATCATGCAGCTGCAGTGGATAGCATGTTCACACTGCTGCAATTACTCTGTAGTACAATAAAAGGTGCCTGTGATTTGATGGCAAGTGTCACACACACACACACACACACACACACACACACACACACACACTACAAGTAATGTGTGGCAAATTGAAAACTTCAGTAATATAACCATATCTTTTCAACAAACTGAAATTGTGCACTGCTGCAACACAAAAATTTGCAAAAATTTTCAAGAATTATTGAAAATATTACTGTGTGCAGATTAACACAGTTATACAACAAAAATAAAACCAAAACAAAAAGACTGCCTTTTTCTTCCAGTTAATCTAAACTGCACAATACAGAGACGCCCCTCCGCCAAAGCACACTTCAAGTGTCTGTCAGTACACAGAATGAATGTTCAAAATTAACATTCAAAATCCACACACAAACAATAAACACTTGATGATACAAGTAGAGGAGGGTTTCCTACAATTGATGTACTATATTTCGAGCCAAAAAATGGCTCAAAAAGGCTTTTTTAACAGCTTTTATAGGGTTTGAATCGCAGAGCTCTGACAGCAAACTGTCTCCAGCTACCACTATACACACACTACACAGAACTGAGGCTGTGCAGAACAATCTAGAGCCCACGTGACCTGCAATCCCATGAATCAATGCAAAATTCGCCTTTGAGCCCAAAAACAAGACGAAGTGATGCGAAGTACATTAGAATCAATGTACTTAGCCTAATAATAGGCACAAAAGTGGTTGGAGGAAGGTGGAGTAATGCAAAGTGCATTGAAATCAATGACTTCTCCATCCTCATTATGACGCGAAGTACTCTGCTTCGCATTTCGGAGTACTATGCGGATTCCCACTGCTCCGCAAATTGCTTCTCAGAGCGAATTTCAGCCACTTAGCCCACCTCTAACTGTGAGCCTGCTCAACTCTCAATTGATATTTGAACATTTGTCTCATGCAAATTATTCTGGGGACCCAGATTCTGAACACATACCAAGATTTAGTGTTAGAATTCCTGACTCTACTCAAAATCTCAAAAAATAATCAGAAACTGGGACAGATTCCAAGGTTGGCTGGAGTAAAATGTGTAACTATAAAATGATTGACCCTATATGCCCCCACAGTGGGGAATTGGTATAACAAAGTTGGGGAAATAAGAGTGGATGGAAAAAAAATCACAGCAAACCTCCACCTGGTGAGACAAAGTTCCTAAATATCTGGGACCCCTGGCACAGGTGTAGGAAGCAAATAAGTGATTCAGAGGAACCTGAAGTAGGGAATGAGGATACTGTAAAAGAAAATAACTAGATTGACATGTCATAGGAGAGTAATGGTATCCTCTGCAAATGTATCTTGCATTGGACTGATACCATTTTCTTTTTCATGCAGCACAAGGACTCAAATTCAGTGTGTTCAGGATACCGGGGACCTGTCCCTTGATAGGGGGATTAGGATCATTACAGAATTAACTGCAGAGGAGAGACTGATCTACACAAAGCTGGGTGGAAATAAAGGACATGGCTGGACATTTATCTTTACGAAACTGGACACTATGGACTTGATTTCAACTTGTAACTAAAGCTGTAATGTTGTATGCTGCAGTGCGTTACACTTGGAGCTCAGTTTGAGTCTCCATCAGCAATGTTGCTGTCAATTTCTGTGTTTTTGTGCACTGTATTAAACACTGGTTGAAATAAAAAGATTGTTGCTAGGTAGCAGAGGTGAGTGTGGTAACAAAGGTTGTGTGCCTTTGAATGAACCCTAGAACTGCATTTATTTTGAAGAAACTTGTGCCCTGTTGTGGGTTTTTGTGTTTAAAAAGTAGTAATTTGATTTTACTGGAAACCTTTTTTATTTTCCTTTAGTTCGGTTGTTGCTAGGTAGAGTGGAGCATTTTTGTTACTTCAGTTTCTCTGTAAATAATCAATGGTCAGGTGCTGTCTGTGTTTTAGCCAGTAAAGTTGTTTGATTTGGTCATTTTTTATACCCCATTTTATAAATGAGCATGTCGCAGTAATCAGGCTTCTGAATGCATGAACTCCTAAGCCTGATAATATTTTTCAGAAGGTCCAAGCTGCAAACACATCAGGATCCTTTCTCCACCCCTGAAGTCTTTCTGAGTGAAAATCAACCAAGAGATTATGAGTTCTAAAATAATTTTTTGTATTGCAAGAAACCGCTAAGAATATGAAAATACAGTTTGTTCATTTGTTCATTTATGTCTATATAAATATTATACAACAAAATGTTTATTTAGCTATTACACAGCTTGTTTACAGAGGCATCCTGGGGGAATTTACAATGGGGAAAAAAGAATGCTAAAATACAATAAAAGCAAAGGTAAAAACATTAAAACACATAGATAAGAAGAAAAGTAAGCAATAATCCAAAGTTGGGTGTGCAGTAGTATTGCACTAACTGGATGCCCTAGGTGGATTATGATGCACTGCTACTTAAAGAACTAGTAAAAAACAGCAGACAGAAAAAAATATTTATTCTTGAAAGCAGTCAAATCTTACTTTTTATTTTAGAAGCATCTTGCTGTTTCCTTTTCTCTTTAGAAAATGTTTTACCTGATAGTATTAGGGTTGATGTAGCAAGCAGTGGTTTGCCTCATTGCTGTATACTGGAGGACAGACCTTTTTATGTTGATTGCACGCATGCGGAAGAAACATGTTGTGTCAGCTTTCTCCACAAGCAGGTTGTGGAGGCATGGCACTGTTGTGGCCAATGCCCCCCCAGCCTGCAAAGGCTTGTCCCTCTTCCCCCAATGCTGTGTCACGCTGCTGCTGACACTAGTTCAGCCAGCGTGCCACAACTTTCTAAAAAATCAGCCGCTGCAATCAGGGGCTGCCTTGTCACTGCAGTGTCAACCATCCACTGCAATGAGGAGCAACCTGTCATTGCAGGGCTGGATGTAAATCCTAAATTGTTTGTGAACATGGCGGCAGCTGCTGCCCATGTTCCTATACATATTCACCATGTTTGGGTGCGACAGGGCCCCAATCCCGTCGGCTTTGGTCTTCTGTGTTTCTTTTGTTGCCGAGGGGAGCCTACTCCCGTTGGCATTCTGTAACCCGCTTCTATTCCTGCTGACAGGGTGCACAATCCCCATTGGCATAATGATACCCCCGCCCATTTGCCAGCAGGGTTGCCCAGTCCCCGTCGGCTTGCTGGCCCCTGACAAGAAAGCCTCTGCTGGCGCACTGGGAGCCCACCCAGCATGCCAGATGCCCCAGCGGATTAAAAACAGTCCGCGATATCTGTTTTGTTTTTCTCCTGGAAAAAACTATCATAGCACTCGCCACCACACCCTGCCTCCCACCCCCCTCACCCCATACTTATCTTAGAGCTCGGTGCAATGATCTTTGGTGGACGGAAGCACGTCTGCACTCTTCAAAGCCGACTGCGAACTGAGGAAATGCTGGTAAGCTGTATAATGTAATACATAGGGTTTTTTCAACTTTACTTCATATCTCGGGCATTTTGGGGAATTTTTTCACCAAATTTTCAACATGGGGTTTTTGGGACCCCCCCTCATGAATTCTTGAACTGTTATGGCGTTAATCGGCCCTGAAAGGTGATTTTGTGGTCACTGCGCGGAATCACCATTCGGGGCCAATTAATGAAATGACAGTGCCAGTGTTCATGAGGTGGCTTTCAAAAAGTCAATGTTGCAAATTTGGTGGAAAAAATCCAAAAAATTACTGTTTTACAAGCTTGTGCTGCACAGTTGCTATGCACGCGTGTAACTTCATCAATTTGCAATATTTTCACGCCAGATTTTCAGCATTGGCATTTTGTCACACCTCCTTACGAACAGTACAGCTGTCATTGTTCATATCCTGGTGGAAATGTGTGTTCACACTTCTGGTGCAGAATAGCGCGATCGCTGTGGGAAATCAGTGTTCGGGACAGATTAAAAAAATGACAGTGACACTGTTCATGAGTAGAGGTCCTGAAATGGCTATGCTGAAAATTTGGTAATGATACTCCATAAAATGACTGTGTTACGAGCTTGCATTGTGCAGTTTGCACGCATGCTCGTAACTTCGCGAGTTTATAATATTTTCACTCCAAATTTCCAACATTGCCATTTTCCCAAACCTACTTATGAACAGTAAAGCTGTCATTTTTCCCATCCTGGCTGAAATATTTTTTCTCACTTCTGGTGCAGAATAGGACGGTTGCTGTGGGAAATCACTGCCCGGGACAGATTAAGAAAATGAGAGTGATACTGTTCATGAGCAGAGGTCCTAAAATGCCTATGTTGAAAATTTGGTGATAATAGCCCATCGAATTACTGTGTTACAAGTGTGCATTGCACACTTTCCATGCACCCTTGTAACTCTGCAGATTTGTAATATTGTCACGCCAGATTTTCACCAGTGGAATTTTTCCACACCTCCTTCTGAGCAGTACAGCTGTCATTTTTCACATCCTGACCAAAATGTGTTTTCACAGTTCCAGTGCAGAATAACGCGGTCACTGTGGGAAATTACTATTCGGGACAGATTAAGAAAATGACAGTGGCACTGTTCATGAGCAGAGGTCCTAAAATGCCTATGTTGAAAATCTGGTGACGAAACTCCATAACATGACTGTGTTACAAGCGTGCATTGAACTGTTTCCACGCACTCTTGTAACTTCGCAATTTTGTAATATTTTCATGCCACATTTTCAACAGTGGCATTTTTCCATACCTCCATATGAACAGTACAGCTGCCATTTTTCACATCGTGGCTAAAATGTGTTTTTGCACTCCTGCCGCAGAATAGCACGGTCACTGTGGGAAATCAATGTTTGGGACACATTAAGATTGAACGAGTGAGAGGGGGGAGTGGCCGTGCTCAACTGAGCTCTGTCAGGACTGCTGTGGATTTGTTTGTGGGCAGAAAAAGAGCCCAATACAAGAGCCCAGTACAAAAAGGCAGCCTGCAGCACTGGTAGAAACAGAACGACAGAGCGAGTGACGGAGGGGGAGTGAGTGAACTCACTGGAGCTCTTTCAGGACTGCTGCGGATTTCTCTGTGGGCAGAAAAAAGCATCAATGCAGGCAGAGGCCCAGTACAAAAGGCCAGCCTGCAGTGGTGGGAGAAACAGTACAAGCGAGTGAGATGGGGACTGAGTGAGCTCAACGGAGCTCTGTCAGGACTGCTGCAAATTTCTTTGTGGGCAGGGCGCCAATGCAGGCAGAAGTCCCATTCAAAAGGGCTGCTTGCAGTGCCAGGACAAACAGAATGAGCATGTGAGAAAGGGAGACTGAGCGACCTCAACAGAGCTCTGGCAGGACAGCTGCGGATTTGTTTGTGGGCAGACAAAGGTGCCAATGCACACAGGGGCCCAGTACAAATGGGCAGCCTGCACTGGCGGGGGGAAACCAGAATGAGCGAGTGAGAGAGGAGAGTGAGCGAGCTCAACAGAGCTTTATTGTAACTGCTGCAAATTTCTTTGTGAGCAGAAGAAGGCGGCAACGCAGGCAGGAGCCCAATAAAAAAGGGCAGCCTGCAGCACCGGCAGAAATGGAATGAGTGAGTGAGAGAAGGGGAGTGAGCGAGCTAAACGGAGCTTTGTTGAGACTGCTGCAGATTTCTTTGTGGGCAGACAAAGGCACCAACAGAGGCAGGAGCCCAGTACAAAAGGGCAGCCTGCTGCACCGGACGAAACAGACTGAGCGACTGACAGAGGGCCAGTGAGCGTGCTCAACAGACCAACGCAATCAACATTCAGCATTGACAAATGCTTGTTTTTTTTCTGCTCCTCTTATTTGGAACAGCCTTCCCATGGATATTCAGTCTTCCCCTCGATCACCGCTTCTAAGTCTAAACTAAAAATGTGGCTATTTAGGCAGGTGTTTGATGGTGTTTGATAATATCTGTGTTTTTTTTCTAGATGTGCTGCAAATGCTGTAACATTTTATTATAATTATGAAGATTATTTATGGTCAGTATCTTTTTTGCTAAGTTATTTTTTTGCTTTGTTGTATTTACTGTATGTATCTTTACATACACCTTAGTGTCACAAAAGCATTTTTAAATTGATGTCTATCTAATTATATTGCTCTTTGTGCTTCATCAACATTGTGACACCACTAATATGTCCTTAAGGTTCCTAGCTTTCCTGTATGACATTCCAGAAAGGGTTTTAGCTATTTCCTTTAACCTATAATCTGCCCCTAAGAAGGTTTGCTGTGAGTCTCCAGGCAGTTGTGATACTTTTGTGGTGGCCTAAAATAAATGTTTTATAAATTTGGTCAAGCGAAACCTTTGCTGCCTTTTAGTTTGTGTGCATGGTGTGCTGTGACTGTTTTTTCTCAATGTCTATAGTGGCTACAGATAACATCCATGATATACTAATTGTAGCTGTAAGTGTATTACTAAAATCTATGTTTTATTAATGGACCAGGGTCCCACTATTCAAAGGTTGAGGTTTGTGCCATGCAAAGGCTCTTTCTCATGCACCGTTGTGTACGACGCGCAAACCGTGATATGTTTGCACAAGCACAAATCACACTGTGAATGCCCAATTCATGTGTGAATATAACCCCAGAGCACATCAGAAAGCAAGTCGTCTACTGGTTTGCAAAGTCACAAAGCACATGACTCTGTTGGCCACTGAGGGGATGACATCAATGCAGAACAGGAAGCCCAGGATCAAAGTATTGGTTAAAATTCTGCAAACATGAGAGCAGTTGCACAATAATGCTATATTCAAACATTCCCATACAAATGAGCCTGGACCCCATTCATAGTGTAAAGGTAAAATTTCTTGCTCATTATGTGGCCTTTGAAATTCTACTAACAGGACTTTGCTCCTTAGATTGTTTGGAGGTGGGACAAGTGACCGATATTATCAGATGACTGCAATATAACAGTGTAACACTGCAGCACAATTACAAATGTGCTGTGTTTAGAGTGCTATTTATGTTTGTTAGTACAGTTTGTTACCATTTCAGTGTGGCATGACAGTGTGTAGTGGTGTAATATCATTGTGAACAGATCATGTATAATGGACTCTCAGATACTTGTTTACACAATTGTCCTTCTTACAGGTAGGCCTGGCACAGACTAAAGTATGTCTGGTGTTTACATGCATTCTGTGCCCCAGACTGCATTTCTGCATGGTTTGGCAGTGCTCCTGATACTTTGCTTGCAGTTAAAAAAATGAATTGAAATGCAGTCAATGCACTGCATGACTCTCCCTTAAGCAACATCCCAGACACTTCTCATATAGCCCTATGCAGATCAAGCAGGCTTACCACTCTCATCTGCATGTGCACAATCCCTCACAGTGTGCTGCTGCTCAAATCATTTTGCAATGAGGGTTAGCATATAGTAAGTCCTAAGTCTAGACTCACAGCACTATCCATTGTTTGTGTGGTGCAAAGTGACTGTGCACTGTGCTATCTCTTGAAATAGTGGGCCTTAAGTTGCTAGAGAATTCTTTAAGCAGCTGCATGAAATATGACCTTTCCCAATATGTTTTCTGAATGTTCTGGTCACACCATGGCCAACTGAAGTTCATCTATGTTTGACCATGGTTTGTCCATGGTCATAACAGCATGGGATAGCTACCCGGTGAATATAGTGTGGGAATAACAGCGCAGGAAAATCTGCACTGTAAAAACAGCATCTGACAACACAGCAACAGGGATAGTATAGCACAGGTATGTTACTGCTGTCCCTGTAGGTGTTGTCAGTCGACAAGAAGTGGAGAAAGACTCCACTGCCGAGGTGCTGCCGCCATGTAGAGGATACAGGCACAGGCAGTGAGGAGTGGTGGAACATCCATTGGACTGGGGTTCAATTCCCTGTCCCGATACCGTTACTGTTTTTGTTTTTTCCCCCTCCCAACCTTTCTTTTTAAATTGTCAACCCCCACCCTGCACTTGTCACCCCCACCCCAGTTGTCCTAACCAATTCCACCTTCCTCTTTGAGTTGCTGCCCCCAACAATTCTCACCCCCTAGTTCCTCCCATCCCTGAGCTGCAACCCCTGTGGAGTTGATTATTTTAAGTTTGGGAGGTGCAGGAGGCAGAGCCCTTCCCCCCCTGCAAAAACTCAATGTAGTTATTCAGGCGAAGCCACGGTAATGATCCATGTGTTTCTGAAGCGCTACCATTGGCTTCATCGTCACGGCTGGTGTTTCTGTTGAGTGCTATATTTGAAAGCACTGTTTTCATGCACAATGTTTGACCATGCTGTATTTATTTTCTACATTATCACCTAGTGCCATGGGATAGCAACCACATTTGCATACATTATTTGCAGATCTGAATGCAGAATTTGACAGTAATACATATTATCACAATAACAATTTTTGCAATTAAGGAAAGGGAAAATAAGATTTACAAAAGAAAATTATTTCTGTGAGCATAGCACTACAGGGTTTTAGTTTATATTTGTAAGAATAGAAATTAAGTTATTCTATCAGTTGTGAATGAGAAGAGTATCCATTAGAAAGAGAACAATAACAGCACTATGAAAGTAAAAGAAAGCTACTGTATTTTAAAATTATGGATGGATAATACATTTGTTTAAGAAATATGTGAGGAAATACTGCTTCATGGAAAGGGTGGTGGATAACTGTAACAGCCTGCCAGAGGAATTAGTGGGGGTAAAGACTGTGGGGAGCGTCATGCATGCATCAGATAGGCACAGGGGCATATTAGGTAGAGGAATGTGGGAGTGAGTGACACTTATGACTAGGGCTGAAATATTTTCATGGTAAAAACTTGTGTTTTTCACGGTGCCTGCACAGTAAAAGAATGCTATTTTCACGGCTCTTGCATGGCACAACATAGCGTAGCCCGAGTTTTATTCTATTGTCTTCCCTATCGCTTTTTTGGGCATTTCTGTTCCCTTGCTAGTGTTTGTTGTCTCTTTTATTTAAAAGTATGCAGCAATGTAACCTTTTGCCAATGAATAACTCAACAAAGGAGATGTTCGTAACGGAGACAACATTGTCTGTGGCGTGTCTGTGACGGATCGTAGATCTGGCAATCTGGCAGGCTCGGTGAAAGGTCAGAGAGATGCTGCTTGAGCATTTAAGTAGTGAGATAGTGGTAGGAGAGCACAACCATCCCTTGTAGTTTGGGTAGTTCTTTACTTTTTAGGCAGCTGCAGCTGGCGGTTCCTGGGCTTTCGGTCAGATGAATGGAAGGAGTAGGAGTCACTGTCCTCTCGTACAGACTAGTCACTTAAGCTAGTGGTTACTGGGATTCAGACAGTGTGAAATGCTGCTTAGTTAGTTAGTTAGTTAGTTTTCTGCCCCTGCATGTCAGCTTTTCAGGGCAGAAGGCAGAATGAGCAAAATGTATGTTTTTTTAAGTAATTGTGAGTTTTTTTTTGCGCTTTTTTGAACATATAACACAAATTCATGGCAAAATGAAGAAATTAGTCAATTTCATGGTACCGCTTGTAAATCGCGGAGATAGAAATCTGTGCATGGCGTGAATTTCTTACAGCCTTACCTATGACCAACTAGGGTTTGTTAGGATGGAATAGTCAGGGAAAAGAGGCAGACTTGATGGGCCTAAAAGTCCTTTTCTGCCTACAAAATCTGTTTCTATGTTTCTATATAGTCATTACAGAATGTTAAGGTTGTTGAAACATATGAAATTACCTGAGCTGTCTCGGAGTTTGTTTTGTAGTGCAAGGCACATATGAAATTAACTATTATGGATAACCACGGATGACCATGATTAATTGAATAACTTTAAAATTGGATTGATCATTGTCATTTATGGTGTGTTCCTGGACTACTTATTGTCAGTGGTTGTCCATGGATAGACAAGGTTAAAATCATGGACAAACCATGAATGGCCATAGTCACTGTCCCTGTATCACCTTGGTCTAACCAGGAACAATTATGGTTAATCCATAATCATAAGAGCTGAGCTCTCTCCTTCCCTGGTGGTAGCTCCTGTACTAGCAAAGTTCAAAGTGGATTCAAAAAGGGGTTCACCTTAAGTGTGCTAACTGGATTACGGGTGGGGTGTGTTTCCTAAGGGCTGCCAGCCCTATTGCAAAACACTGAATTCCAATTTCAAAATGCTACTTTAGTATGTTGAATGCAATAGGTGGAACAATTTATGCACCAAGTTAATGACTGTTTTGTTGAAATATTGTGACCAAAACAGTGAAACTTTTGAAAATTCAACTGGTTGTCAAGCCTTCTTTATTGTGACTGAAGCAGCTTTTCAAAATTGGAATTCTGTGCCTCCTGCACTGCTTGTTAAAACTAATAATCCCTCTTTAGGGCCATCTGATTGGTATGGTTGTGGCTTGATGGAGACCTTAAATCAGTGGTTTGGTGGTGACCTTAGTAGAAAATGGGCCAATTGCCTTGGATTTGTCATGGGCAGCTTGGCATGGAGTCCCCAGAGGCTGGCACTTGGCAGTGGAGTCAGGATGGAAAACTCAGACCAAGATGAGAAAAACTCCATGCTTTGGTCAGACCCCTCAGCCACATGCAGTCACAACTAAAGTGCTCACAGTGCCAGCCCACAGACACTTTCACCCCAAACTCCACCCTTCAGTATCCTTTTTGTCTCTTTATATGCTGCCACCTGGACATTACCAATTTAGAGTGCCATAACCCAGCAAGGAACATACAGGGCACCTTAACTTAGAGGCTTAAAATAGGGGACTGGAATATACCCTCTCGAACCAGAACCACTTGGTGCTCTCATTAAGTAACAGACCTCCAGCAAGAGAGACAAAAACACACCATGGTATCACCCTTCTGTTCTATAACTAGCACAGGACACCCCAACACAGTGGCAAAATCCCCATATTGGAGAAAGAAAGGTGTAAGCACAAATATGTTCTATACATTAATACACTTACACCACAGTTTAACTTTCTACAACTACACAGAGATAGATAGATAGATAGATAGATAGATAGATAGATAGATAGATAGATAGATAGATAGATAGATAGATAGATAGATAGATACTGCAGATAGAGAGATATAAAAGTTGATAACCAGGAAAGGCACAATGAGCCGAAGCTCATTCCAGGTGCAACCCGCGGGTGGGGTGAAGCAGAAAAAAAACAAGCAGCAGTTACAAACAACTGAAGTATGAGAACAACAGTATAAAGTGCAATACAGTGGACGGTGGTATTTGATATGAATATGTAACCCACCCCATTCCCTGGCGTTATTAGAATCCCATCAGTGTCAGTGCTAGGTAGGGAAGGCAGCTGGTGAATAATTAGTCAAATGGATTTTCACCTGCTCCCTCTCTGTTTATGTGGTCTTAGCTGAGAGGAGAGAGGTGATGCCATTTAGAACTCTTGTAGCAGCATAAGCCAAAATAGCTAGCTGTGAGTGGGGGAGTTTTAGAATTTTCAATTAGTCTGCAGTAGTCTGTGAGTGGAGTTCAGTGTGAGCAGTTGGATGAGTGAAGAGCTGCAGTGCTGGCTCTGAGGAGAGCTTACTTTTTCTCACCCTAGTCTGAGAACCATTTGCCAGCCTTGTAGAACTAGTGGAAACCGTCTAGTAGGAGTTCCTGATGTTCTAATCCCCAGTGGGATGAGGAGTACTGCAGAAAAGATCTGAGAGGGCAATCCCCTGATTTGATCCAGGACATTTGCCTTTTGTGTACAGCTGTGAGTAAATCTGACTTTGGGCATTCCCAGGAGAAGTGTACCTGCTTTGTTTTCTCTGGGGTGTTTACTCTGATAAAAGGACCTATGCACCCAGTTCTGTTTGAGACTCTTCTCAAAATGTTTTTCTTAAAGTTGGCTGGCAAAAAGTGGAGTCCCCGGTGTTACTTAATACATTGTATGGAACTTTATCCTTACACTCCTATGTAGTGTGTTCTAATGCTGAGTGTGCCAAACATTCCAAGATGCATAGTTCTACTGTTTGCTTACTGTTGAGGTGTAACTTTAAAAGAATGGCTGGGTATGGACATGGAAACAAGAGGTGGGCAATCCCCTATCTGGAGTGACCAGTTCAGCACTTCAGGTTCTGTAAGGGCACCTGTTTATTCAGGTAATTTGGCCAATGCCTGAAGGGAAAGTTTACCCTCTGGTGTGGGTTGTTCTAGTCTTGAGCACCAGTGTGTTCTATCATGGCCAGTTGTCACATTGCCTACCTTAAAGCCTATGCCATATAGGAATATGTTCTAAGTCATGGTCAATGCCATTAGAAGAAGAAATTGTGTGCTCTGTTGTGGCCTTTGCCACTAGAAGATGTGTGTTTTCAGCTAAGGCAGTGCCACTGAAAAGAGTTCTAAATACTATGCTATATGGGAAGTTCAAGTTTCTGTTTTCTACAGATGTTGTTCTGCATTTGCCTTGTGCCACAAAGTGTAAACTCTTGGGGGGGGGTCCATCTTTGCTTTTGCGTACCAACTGTTTGGAATAAAGCCACATTCTAGAATCCCAGCCTGGTACAGACAATCTATTTAATGCTTCCTGTGTGGAATTACTGGGTACCCTTCCAGAGGTACAAACCTAGCATAGCCCTTTGCAAAATTTCTCTCCTCAGGACCTGGGTTTACTAATGATCATTTTTGTTGTCTTGTAAATACTGTTTATATGCTTCGTACCCCCACCCCTCTCTTTCCCCTAGACAGAAATACTATGGGAGGTGTGCTTACTAGTTAAACAAGTGGCCGGTGGGGGGTTACAAATACAATAAGGATAAATAAGACAGCAGGACAGTGCATTTGTGTCATTTACTGATTTATAAATATATGAAGTGTGGTTAGACTGGTTTGAATACAAGTAGGACAAGGCAGTCAGGGTAGGGAGGGATGGAGGGTGGGTGAGGGGTGAGTGAGAGAATATTAGAAGTGGGGAAGGGTGGCAGGGAGCAGAGAGGAGGGGGAGAGTGGGAAGGGAGTTAGAGGAGAGAGACACAGGAACAAGTAGTGGGGGGTTGAATTTAGCAGATGCTTTAGGGATAGTAGGGATGTGGCATGATGAAGAAGAGGACAGAGTTGGTTCCATAGGGAGGGAGGGCAGTAGGAGAAGACAGCCATACCAGCACTACAGTGAGAGTGTGGGACTGAGAAGGAATGGGAGTCTCTAGAACAAAGGGGGTAGGAGGAAGGAGAAAAGGGGAAGAGGAGAGAGGATAGATAGGAGGGAAAGAAGGAGAACCAGTATTTAGCAATAAGGGTGGAGTAGTGGGAAAGATGATGTGAGGTTAGCAAGGCAATAGAAAGAGTGGAGTAGAGGGAACAGTGATATGTGTGTGTGTGGGGGGGGGAGTTAGTAGAAAAGCGACAGAAGGCATTACAAAGTCTAGTGAAGGTGGAAGGAGAGGCTGCACTGTAGACCCTGTCCATGTAGTCAAAAATAGGGAACATCATTTTGACAAGCAGGTCCTTCCGAACATTAGAGTTGAGGCAGTCCTTGTTGCGTTAAAGGATGACTAATTTGGGGTGAAGCTTTGACTGAGTAGCATCGATGTGTGCTGAGAAGTCCAGGTTACTATTGAGCCACACACTGAGGTATTTATAAGTGTGGACTGCCTCCAGAGGGGTGCCATCTAGTGTGGAGAAGACAGGGAAGGGCAAGAGCCTAGATAGTTTTTGGCTGGAGTCAAAGGTCATGGACACTGTTTTCTTGGTATTTACAGTACTTTAAGTTGGTTGGCTTGAAACCCAACATAGAACATTATGAAAGTCATGTTGGTGAGAGGATACTTCCACTGATGTGGAGAAACATAGAAACGTAGAAGTTGATGGCAGATAAGGACCGCAATGCCCATCCAGTCTGTCCATTTCTTTTTCTACCTTATGAATGTGCCATCGACCTTTGCTCTGTCAATGGCATATCTAGTCATACTCATGTATATTGCTCCCTTATGCCTATCCCATGCCTGTTTGAAGCCCTGCACTGTATTCAGATCCACCACTTCCTGAGGTAGGCAGTTACATGTGTCCACCACCCTTTCTGTGAAAAAGAACTTCCTCACATTAACCCTTAATCGACCTCCCTCTAATCTCATGCTGGGTCCTCTTGTCCTGTAATTTTTCTTATATTGAAACATGTTAGACTCTTTTACCTTGTTAATGCCCTTAAGGTGTATTTGAATGTTTCGATCACATCACCTCTCTCCCTCCTTTGCTCTAGGGTATACATACTGAGCTCCATTAATCTGTCCTCATATGTTTTCAGATACAGTCCCTGCACCATTTTGGTTGCCCTTTTCTGGACTGCCTCAGTTTGGTTACTGTCCTTGTGAAGGTGTGGCCTCCAGTACTGCACGCAGTACTCCTGATGGGGCCTAACATCCAAAATGTCTGTAGGGCTAAGAATGGCAAACTGGGCCTTGCCTATAGAGCAAAAAGTTGCTTAACCCTGGCGGCTCGTGTTGCCCTAGCTAGGGGGGTCCTTCTCCCTTCTCTCTGCTATGGGCTAGTCGCCTTTCCCCTACACCCAAATCTAGCCTTTTGAAGTGGGATACAGCTTACAATAATATCTGTCGCTTTGCGCTTGCGGCCCCCCCAACTCACCGCTGCGACCTCTACTCACGCTTAGAGTGGCTACCCCCTGAGAAACACCGTACCTATGTTGTTGGGAACTTCATTGACAACATTGTCAGGGCTGGTACTCCTCCATCCCTTGCCTTCCCCCCTACTCCCGACACCTCCACCTACCCCCTCCGGTCGAGAGCAACCCATGACCGCCTGGTTCCCAGAACCCGTACCCAGTCGGGCGACCGGGCTTTTGCCGTCTATGCCCAAAAAATCTGGAGCTCTCTTCCGGCCTGTACTCGGTTCTCCTCCTCCCATTTGGGCTTCAAATCCTCCCTATGGAGTTACCTGAGGGGTCTCTCAACTTGTTTATGCTTCTCGCACTAACTCGCGGCTTGACGTGTTGTGTCAGGCCCTCCCCTCCTAAGGGGTACTATTTATATTATCTAACCCCTGGCACCCTGGCCCTGTAACTGTGACATGTCTCACCTGAGCCTGCTATACCCTCGGGTGGTCATGGTCCCCCCCCCGTTGGCACTTGTATTCTGTTTAAGATCTGCTGTTGGCGTAAAGTCATTCTCCCCTCTATGCACCGACCTGCACTGTGGTATATCCAGACTTTGTTTCCCCTGGTTTACTTACCCCTCTGGGTACTGTACCTCTGATATTTTGCACTATAGGTTTTCCTGTACTGTATTGTCTCCACATGTTAGCTTTCCACGACAGCCCTGTTCAAGCTGTCATGTATACTGTTGTAAACCTTAGCTTAAGACTTACTGTTTGTTGCACTCAACTCTCTCCCCCCTGTTTATGCTCATCCCGCATCTCGATGTAAACTTCACTCATGATTGTATGTAAACTCTCTGTAACCCAGTTTTTGTAACCCTCCCGGGTCTCACCTGAAAATAGGCACTTGGATGTCTAGTGTGACTTACCCGGTTAACAAAAGCAAATAAATAAATAAACTAGTGTCTTGTAAAGAGGGATTATTACCTCCCTCTTCCGACTTGTGATACCCCTACTAATACACCCCAACATCCCCCTAACCTTACCTACTGCTTTAGTAGTCTGCTTGGATGATTTCAGGTCATCAGTGATGATGATGCCCAAGTCTCTTTCTTCCCTTGTGACTGCCAGCAACTCCCCTCCCAGCCTATAGGTGGCTTCAGGGTTTCTCTTCCCTATGTGCATGATCTTGCACTTCTTTGCATTAAACCCCAGTTGCCACTCTTCCGACCATTTTGCTAGTTTATCCAGATCTCTTCTCATTCTGCCCACCCCATCCGGATCATCTGCTCTATTGCAGATCTTGGTGTTATCTGCAAACAGACAAACCTTACCCTCCAGTCCGTCTGCAATGTCACTGATGAAGATATTGAAGAGGACTGACCCCAGGACTGATCCCTGAGGTACCCCACTTGTGACTTGCATCTCTTCTGACTGTATACTGTTTACCACCACTCTCTGTTTTCTTCCCGTCAACCAGTTTTCCACCCAGTTGACCAACTTCTGACCCAACCCGAGCCTACTCAGCATAATAATCAATCTTCTATGTGGAACAGTATCGAAAGCTTTGCTGAAGTCAAGGTAGGTGACATCAACTGCTACCCCTTGGTCCACCACTCTGGTTACCCAGTCAAGAAAATCTATGAGATTTGTTTTACAGGACCTTCCTTTTGTAAACCCATGCTGTCTTGGATCCTGTGCTCCTATGGATTCCAGGTGTTGCATTATCATTTCCTTAAGGAGTGCCTCCATAATCTTGCCCACTACTTAGGTAAGACTGACTGATCTGTAGTTCCCTGCCTCCTCCCTGCTACCACTCTTGGGAGCGGGATCACATGAGCCCTTCTCCAGTCTTCTGGGACCTCTCCTGTGCTCAGAGACTCACTAAAAAGTTCTGATAAAGGCTCTGCTAGTTCCGCCCTTTGCTCCTTTAGTACCCTGGGATGTATGCCATGAGGTCCCATTGCCTTGACCACCCTGAACTTATCGAGCTCTTGTAGGACCCTTTCTTTTGTGAAGGGACTAGTGCACACCTCCCTCCCCGCTGTGTCCATGGTGCTGAGCTATGGGCCCTGCCCTACCTTCTCTTCAGTAAATACTGAGCAGAAGTATCTATTTAGGATAAAAAAAAAGCAAGGCGCTGTGTCAGCATGTGGTCTAAAAGGAAAACAAAATGGTTATATTAAATGCACGCTGAAAATAGAAAATAGAGTTAAAAATCTGTTCCCTATTTAGGATATATGCTTTTACATGGTCCTCCTCCTCACATGCCTCTTATCCCCTTTGATCTTAGCAATACCCACTCTGGACTTTCTCCTTTCACTAATGTATCTATAGGAAGTCTTGTCACCTTCTTTTACTGTTTGTGCTAGTGTTTCCTCAGTTTGGGACTTTGCCTGCCTTACTGCCTTCCCTGCTTCCCTTAGGGAAAATTGGTATGTCTCCCCATCTTCATCCTGCTGCATTCCCTTATATTTCCTGAAGGCCAGCCTTTTGGTTCTGACCTTTTCTGCTACTGTTTTTGAGAACCAAAGTGGTTTACTTCTTCTTTTGCACTTCCTTTTCTGTCTAACACAATGGGATGTTGCTTCAAGTATTGCATCCTTAACGCTTGCCCACTTTGCTTGTACCTCCTCACCTGTATTTCTTTTTTCCAGGGCTAGCTTAACTCTGTTGGCCATCTTATCAAAGTTAGCTCCTCTGAAGTCACATATTTTTGCCTTGGAATGGGATGATTTAGTTCTAGTGACCAAATTGAAACATACCATGTGATGGTCACTGGTCCTCAGGTGACCTTCTACCTGGAGATCTGTTATCCTTTCCCTGTTAGTCAGTACTAGATCTAGGATAGCTCTGTCTCTTGTGGGTTGTTGTACCAGTTGTTTGAGGCCCTCTCCTGCAGGGAATCTACCATGTGTCTAGTTCTGGCAGATGTTCCTGCTTGTATTGACCAATCTGCATCTGGCACGTTGAAGTCTCCCATTATCGGAACCCCCCTTTAGCTGTGATGTTTTGTATATCTTCTAACAGTAATGTGTCTATGTCTTCCCCCTGGTCTGGAGGCCTGCACACAATCCCAGTTCGCATGGCTGTCCCATTTCCTGTTCCATGGTGACCCACAGTTCTTCTGGCTCCTTATGTGTATTCTAATTTTCTGTAGCTTTGATATTTTCATTGACATAAAGGGCCACTCCACCCCCCTTTTGCACCTCAGTCTCTTCTGAATAGTACATAGCCAGGTACTGAAGTCTCCCTAGTGTTGTTACTGATATACCATGTCTCACTAATGGCTACTATGTCCAGTTTTGCCTCTGTCATTATTGCCTGCAGGTCTGGGATCTTGTTTCCCAGACTGCGAGCATTTGTATAATTAATTTTCCATTGGCCAGATTTCAGTGTGTTAGTTGTTGGACGAGGTCTGGCGTTTTCCCTGTGCGTCGTATGGGGAGCTAGGCCTTTTTCCTTACCTGGTGATGCAAATGAACTACAAACATGCTGATCTCCTGTTTGACCTCTAGCTGGGGGGGGGGAGTGTTCTTCCCATTCAACGTATGTGGTGCTGCACTCCTCTCCCCATTTGCTAGTTTAAATATTCTGCAAAGACATCAAACTTCTGTCCCAATGCACTGACTCCCTCCTTAGTCAGATGCAGTCCATCAAATTTAAAGAACTTTCACTCTCAAAACTGTTGCCAGTTCCCTACAAATATGTGCCCTTTTTCCTGGCACCAGCCCTTGAGCTACATGTTTAACTCCCCATCTCCCCTTCTCTGACCTTCCGTCCATCTGCTCTCCTCTCCCAGACTGGCAGGATCTCAGAGAAGGAGATGCTGGACAAAATGGATGATAGTTTGTCACCCAGCCTGGTCAGGTGTTCCTTGGTCTCCACAACTGACCGGCTGGTGTGATCATTAGTCCCTATGTGTACCAGGACGTCAATGTTTTCTCCTGCTTCCTGAACAATTTTAGCAATGCGCTCAGTGTCTCTCCACACTGATGTACCTGGGAGACATCTGACCATTACCCCTGGCTGGAGTTAGGTATCAACTCCCCAAATCATGGAGTCTTCTATGATCAGAAGTTTTTGGGATTTCCTTTTTTTGTTTTGGTTCCTGTTTTGGGCAAGTTTTGTTGTGCTAGCTCCTGTGCTGCAGTGTCCTGTTCTGCAGTGTCCTCTACCACTTTGTTTGATTTTGGAGATAGAGGCAGATACCTGTTTGTAGCTTTTATATGGTTTGTGGAGGTGATATGTTGGAGAGCACTGAGTGATGGGGCACTTGATTTACCCCTCCTAACCACCTGCCAACCTCCAGGACCAACTACCCTCCACAGTCGAGGTGCTTCTGTTGGATGTTGGGGAAATGGCAGGTGGTTCTTATAATATATTTCCTTTTGAATATGCAATTTGAGGTGCACACTCTCTACCCATGCTGCCCAGAGCTGAGCCTTTAGATCTCCAATTGCCCAGCATGTAGGACAGTGTCCTAAATTTTGTAAAACTGCCCTTCTGAAAAGTGTTCCGCAGTACCTGCAGTTAATGATATCCATTCCAGATAAGTTGCTGGGTTTATAACCTAGTCAGAGTAATTAATTGGAAGAAAATGAAAGCAAAAGTTTGATTTTGTGTTTTGTTTGTTTTTGTATAACCTGTTATAACAAGTTAAATTACTAGTGCCCCTGTAAATGAGGTCACTGTGTGGATACCCCTCTGATCCACCCCTTCCTGCTTTGCTACAGGAAGTGTCATGACTGTGCTACCCTATAAAAGGAGGGTGGTTGGGGATGGGGTGGGTGTCTGGACCCTTCCCATGCTGAAAAAGAAGAACCCACTGATGAAAGAAACAAGGAGGTAAGAGCAGAAACAATCAGCAGGCAACAAATGCAGTAGGCCTGAAAGCTTATCCTAATGATTGATAAAACTGTAAAATCAGTAAAGTACCACCTGTAATAATTTCACAGAAGATATACCCCATAAAAAACACTTTGCTACAGAGAAAAATAAAGAAGTAACAGAAGATATACCTTGCAAAAGACAATTTGAATCAGAAGATTACAGCAGTGATCTGTAAGCACACATCTGTAGGCACACCCTGTAATAATGCAGCAGAAGGTATAGCCAGCAACAACAATTTGAATCAGAGAAAAATAAAGCAATAAAATGTTAGCAACGAACAGTAACAATCCCTGTGAGTACAAAATAAAAATAACAACACACAGTAAATCTGCCTAGCCAAAAGAAGCCTTAATAATTTTCCTTGCTCTGATAAGGTTCTTTGCTCTGCCCTTTCAAGCAACCTAGAAGAAAAGAGCTCATGTGAAGCTAAGTGCCTTGGCCAGCAAACCTAGTCTTCCACCACTGGAGGGGGCAGATGTGTAGATGACCATGTCATTGGTGTCCATATGAATATGGGAGGAGACACAGATGGAAGGAAGGTCATTTAGAAAGAGAAGAAAATGGGGACCAGAATAAAGCCTCAGGGTACTCCTGGAAGAATGGGGAGGGGGGAATAGTGTACCACCCACTTGCACAGACTGCTGGTGGTTAGACAGGTAGAGTGGAACCACTTAGCTGTGGGAATGGAGAGACCAGCTGCAGCCAGCTTATTTAACATGAGAGGGTGTGATACTGAATTGAACTCCTTTGCAAGATCTATAAAAATAGCAGCTGCGATGAAACCATGGTCCACCCCTGTAAGGACTGAGTCGGTGATGTGGGGAAGGGTGGTGATAGTGAAGTGTTTTTTCCCTGAAACTGGACTGGAAAGGGGATAGGAAGAAAGAGGAGTCAGAGCAATCGAATAATCTAGAGTGGACTAGTGAGTCCTATAATTTGGCAAGGGAAGGAGGGAGGGAGAGAGATAGATCTGTATTTTCCAGGAGATGATGAATCACCCCCTTTGTGGATGGGGGAGTATCTTGGCAGTTTTCCAGGTGAGGGGGACAGCACAGAAAGAAAAGGAGAGGCTCCAAAGGTGGGTGAGGGGAGGTGAATAACAAGGACTGATATGTGAAGAAGTTTGTGGTCCAAGCCATCTGGGCTTTATTTAGAGGGGCTGAGAGATTTGAGGGCATGTAAAACTTCCTTAGGTGTGATGGTAGGGAAGTGAAAACCAGCAGAGGAGGTGGGTTGGGGCAGGGCATTTTTATCTATATTTTTAGGCTGGGTACATCATTCACCATCAATGTCTTAAACTGTTATACATGATTCTCCCAACAGTCAACTGAAAATTAAATTTAGATGATAAGAACTGAAAACTACAACATTGTTGAAATATAAGTAACTAGAGTGTGATGAACTTAAGTGTTTTCCACTTATTATCTCATTCAACTCTCTTTTCCTCTAATGTTGCTCAATTTGTTTAATTTCAGTGATGGACATTACAGAGCATGAAAGTTATGGACACACCCTCATCTTGCATTTTAAGCCAGTGGGCCAGGACTTAAATTCATCTTGTGCAACTGTTTCCTTTGAGGTGGGGATCATGGCTAAGAAAGTTAAGAAATGTATCTTTGCCAGCAAAGTTGCTGCTAAGATGGGAACTTCACGCTTTGTGTAGCAAAGTTAAGTTTGCAACTTTGACCTAACTTTGTGTGGCAACATTTTTTTTCTTCTTCATAGTATCAGTCTAAAAATAAAATTTCACCCACACCCACTTTGAACTAAGTGTATCACTTTTCATCCGGACCCTTTCAGGTATGCACTTCACCCTCCCTATCACCTACCATCCTTCTTTCCTTCATTCTCCCTACAATTCCAGTGAGGTTTTTATTATATTGTCTTTCTTTTACTATAATAACTGTAGCTGCAGCCACAGCGATCCTTCCCCCACCTCTGCAGCACGTAACACAGTGATAACACCAACTCATCCACCTCCCCACCGCATGAATCATATCACCTCAGAATGACAAACCCCAAGCCCTAATCAGCCTTTAACATCCTACATCCCTCCTCACCTCAAGCCCCCAAAGTACAAGAATAATGTAAACCTGTAAAACAAAAGAAAACAGTCCCATGGCAGATCAGTTGTGCTCTGTCTTCAATGTCCTGCAGTAGCATGAATGAATGAATGATGATGTTCATACCTTTAGTATCACCTGATTTGCCACATGTCAGCTAAGTGGGTGTTACCATAGGTGAGGATGTCATGATTCCTTCTATTGCAGAACACCAAAGACAGAGCAGAATTGCTCCACTGCAGGGCAGTTTCCATTTTTACAGGTTTACAGCATCCTTATACTGTACTTTGGGGACTTGGGGGAGAAGGGAGGTTAGGTGCTAGAAGGCGGGAAGTGTTGAAGTTGTGTCACTCGGAGGAGACATGTTTACTGGGAATGGTAGGTGGGTGGGTATTATCACTGTTTGATGTGCTGCATGGGTGAGGGGAAGGGTCCCTGAGGCTATGGCTTATTGTAATAATAGAAAGACAATATCATAAACTTCTACTTTTTTAAATACCTTTATATTGTAATTGTGTAAATGTCTGTATATTGTAATTGTACTGTAATCCTGCTCATGTACCACACTTATCCCTTTTCCGTACCCCAGGTCACACCTGGAAACGAG
This sequence comes from Neoceratodus forsteri, assembly GCA_016271365.2. Taxonomy (NCBI): domain Eukaryota; kingdom Metazoa; phylum Chordata; order Ceratodontiformes; family Ceratodontidae; genus Neoceratodus; species Neoceratodus forsteri. Next base: position 400,917,561 of record CM028135.1, read on the forward strand.
CCTTGGCTCTGTGTGCCTTTCCTGGTTATCAACTTTAAATAAATAAATAAATAAATAAAACTTTGCTGGGATTGTGAGGAGGATAGAGGTAGGGAGCTAGAAGGTGGGTAGGGTGAGGGTGCTTCTTTGCTATGGTATGGATGTTGGAAGGGAGTACACTAAGTTCACAGTAGGAGGGGTGGAATTTTGTTTTACAACTGATTATTTCTTTTTCATAAAAGAGAAGCACATTATGTCATTTTTTGCTGGCAAAGTGATACTTCACAAGTGAAACAATGTGTAATGTATTGACTAGAATGTTCACCAACAGCTCAATCTGGTTCATTTTCAGTTGGTATCCATCTGTTTCTCCCCCTCAACCCCCTATGAGGTTTAAAATAGGCAGAATTGCCTAGTTCTTCTTTCCAAGTTAACAAAACTAAAATAAATAGTGACACATTGCCAACACTTTCACCACTGAAGTACCAGTATGTATAGTTTTGTTGGGTGAAGTTGGCAATTTTCCTGACAAAGAACCACCTAAAGGGACATTTTGTGCTATGGAAAGTAAGGAAACTATGCATAGGGCTACACATGATGGAAATGCGAAAGGAAACGTGTGACTCCCACTGGGACTTGAACCCAGGCAGTGGCAGTGCTCTAACCCTAAGCTATGGGAGGCTTAGTGATTAGAAGGCTTCCGGGCTTCCTCTTGAAGCACGCACATATTTCTTTCTATGTGTTGCATAACCAGCAACTTATGTCAGAGACACCAGAAAACTTTCTCAGTACAGTAAAGCCACTGTGAGCCTCCCATAACTTAGGGGTTAGAGCACTGGCAGCGTATGCCAGAGGCATGGGTTAAAGTCCCAGTGGAAGTCACACTTTTCCTTTCACATTTCCATCATGATTTTAAAAATTGCCTTGCAGTGGCTTTACTGCACTGAGAAAGTTGCCTGGTGTCTCTGTCATAGGGCTACACGTAGCATAATTTCTAGACTTCACACAGACCTAGTCCTGGCAACACATACAGTAGCCTGTAGCAAATATAACAAATATATCTAAACAGGTCCTCAAGAGTTCTTTATATTTGGGCCCAAATGTCCCTTTTAAATGCCATTCTGTAATGGGCAACCACAACCAATTGTGGGGGGGGGGCTCCACTAGAATTCGAGAGTGGTCATCATGTTTTGTCCTTGTTGATTTCCTCAGGGAAGTGAGAGGAAAACTTAGCTGTCAGGGGACCTCAAATAAAATACATCCAAAGTACAGTACACCTAAACTTTATATTGTAGGTGTTTAAAAGGAAATACCAGTTCACATTCGCCTTTACTTCAAGGTTGCCAAGGCAGCTGCTCCTGCTGAAAAAAGGTAAACTGTGACCTCACTTCCCTAGTATGGAAACAAATAACTGGGAAGAGTCTGCTAAAAAATGAACAGCTATCAGACAATTTGAGTAATAGACCTACTCACTAATGCTCATCAGTTTCACTATGCCTGTCCTGGTGAGTCAAAGTCTAGAAGCTGTGCTCTGAAAACATCCTCTTTGTAAGGCTATAGGCAGCAGCATAGTGAGATAATAGTTGCCACAGCAAGGATAAGGAAGTAGAACCTGAAGTTATGTAAAATGAAGATAGACGATTTCATGTTCCCTGAAGAAGTGATATCAATCATAAAATGATGGTTCTTTAATGGGTCAAATGTATCATCTGTTATAAAAAAATAAAACATTGAAATTGATAAACAGTTGGTGAGTGGGTCTATTACTTTAATTTTCTGATAGCTCATCTTGAAAGAAACCTGCTGGGTACTTGGCTGTTGTAAACAACAGTACTGCACTTTTATTTGATGCCAGTCAATATATTCAGGCTCAGTCTGGAAACTGGGGCAAAACCCCTTCTCTCATGCCCTGGGGAGAACACAGTTTAATCATGAAGCAAAATTAACACTTAAGATTCAAACATAAATAGTTAATTTCATTTAGATAGAGCTCATATGGAACCCAGAGTTCATTTTTCCAGGTTTACAGTAGTCCTAGCAAATGTCCATAGTGTGACTCATGCTGGAGTGTCCATTGCAGATGCAAAACCTTTCTGAAAATTAGTCTCTGCAGCACTAGGATGAGAGTCCTGTCAAGCACCTTTTGCTCACCCCAATCCAAAGTGGAAAAGGGTTCCCTGATGCACAAACTCACTCTCTAACTTCAAGCATCTGGTTGATTTGTGACTGGTGCAGTGTCTTGGGGGTTGGGTCATGGTTGGAGCCTTTTGTCTTCTCCTCTTCCATAGAGGTGGCTTCTGGAGTCTCAATCACAAGATCACCCATATTTGGGGGTATTCAATTGATGTCCTTGTGGCCTGGTGGGGCATGGGTCTGGTGGTAACATTAGTGGAAAATTGCCCACTGTATTTCTTTTTATTCTTTGATGACTGGGTAAGGCTAACTAGGCGCAAGTAACTAGGCTCAAGCTCCTGATTTCAGGGGCTACCCAGGAACACTGGAGCAGTCAAGTGACTTACTCAGAGTCACACAGTATGCAAATGGAGGTTGGGGGAATCACACCAAGGTCTACTGGATGTACTAAGCTCATTCACAGCACATTACTCTAACCATTGGTCTATACTGCCAGCCTGCTGTGGCCAGGCTGGGGTGTGGCATCTGCAGACCAGCGCTCAGCACGGAGGTCAGGAGTGCACTCTCAGATGTGGCTGGACCAAACTATATGCTCCAGCCAGAAACCCATCACCCGCCCATGTCACACACAGTTGAACCAATGCACTCACCACATCAACCCACAGACCTTCTCAATCTGAACTTCATCCACCTCTACATCCTGTGTGCCTCCTTTTATAACCATACCTGTAGCATGCAAATACAGCATGCCATTCCCCAGTTGAGGATGTGTGGCCCACATTAACCCAGAATCTTGAAAGTAGAGTTACTGAGTTACAGTTAGATGTGAAATGTTACAGAATAGGTCAGTCACAACATTGAATTCCATTACTGCTATTTATAGTTTTATTTTCTAAGCAGACCAATATATTTTTGTTTCTATGGCTCTGCTCATCAGATATTGTACAATATTTACACATTTAAAAAGTGGCTTTCATCCCTTTACTATTTCCTTCAGTACTTGGCCAGTTCAAAACAAAAATAAATTCCATTCAGATCATTACAACTTACTGTAAGGCTTTCTATTCCAGTGTATCCTCCAATTCTCTATGTCTCCTTAAAATAAAAAATGTACTGCCTTTGAAACCTGAAAGTTATTGTTTTCCTTTAGAAAATGGGCAAGCAAAAATCTGTTCTGTGATTGACTAATACCATCAATTAGCCAGTCCGGTATGAGACAGCAGAGACCAGCAAATAACTAGATCAGTCAGTGTTTCCTCATATCATTCCAAGAATAAGTGGGCCACTAGAATGTTCAACTGACTAGCACCGCCATCTTGAATGAGCAACCTTAGCGAGTGCCAACCCCCTCACAGCAGCATCATTACCACATCAAACAAGCATAAAAAGCAACAGTAGAACAGAGAAAGTAAAAAAAAAATCAGCATAAAGTGCACCTCCATATTCATTTCCACATACGCGATCTCCCCTGTTGCTATGTGCCTGTCTCGAGGTCTCAGACATATTCATTTGCGGCCTAAAAGCCATCAATGTTCCCCAGCAGTAAAATATTGCGTGCCTTTCTTAAACAAGATTGAAATGAGCACCGAAAAAACTTGTTCACCGTTCTCTGCAATGAGGCATAAAAAAACCAATTGTACACAATAACAGATGGCACGTCAAACAATAAGTCTCAGTGACTAAGCCCTGACGCAGTTGCTAGTCATAAATCCCACAGTTAAACAACCATTAGCGGGATGTTGAAAAAACAAAGCACCGTTCCTCTGTGGCATTGCGGATCGCTTTACATACCCAAAATAAAAGCTGAATCAAAAAACCCCAATGGTAAAAGAAAAGTCAACCTAAAAAACAGGCAGCAAAGTGACAACACAAACAAAACAATAAGTAAAAAAAAAAGTAATAAAAAACACACAGAAACGCTTGCATGGCAGTGCGAGCTAGATCAGTTCCACAGTGACCCAATGCATTCCGCGTGAGTCCTTTAGTAAAAGAAAACAATTTCCAGTAAGCATTCAGCATAACTCAGCATAATTAAGCCAATTTAAAAAGAAATACTCATCATATCTGTTCCAGCTCCCGTTTTATTCAACCTTATGACCTCTATGAACATAGATGAGCTGTTCTCTAGCGACACCAACAGCAACCAGCAGGTACAGACAAAGCTTGATATTTAAAGAGCCACTGCCTATATCAGTAATATAGCCACATGAAATGATCTTCTTGGGTGTAAATGTAATAGTAACAGACCCTCATGTATTAAAAATGTTTCATTTTTACAAATAGCCCACATTGCCATTTTACAAATTATTGACACAGACTGCTGTTGCCTTTGCCTCTCTCTGTAGTTTAAAAGCAAACAAAGACACAAAAAAAAAAAAAAAAAAAAAACAATTGCTGATGGGTGACCTGTTGCACTACAGAGCTCCCCAGGAGAGAGTTTTTTTTTAAACTTAAGAGTATCCAGTAGGACAAAAGACCCTAACTCAAAAAAAAAAAAAAAACATCATTCTAATGCAGACGGAGGAACTATTTTTTTTACAAAATTACTTTAAACTAATTTTGTATTAATTTTCTTTTTATTTAACTTATGTTTTTTACAGTGCCCATTTTCTAAGCGCAATAATACCCTCCAGGGTGGGCAGTATTGTGCTATACCGGACCTTCCAGGGGCTATAAGGCCCTCCGCCTGTGGCGTCGGGCCTCATTAAGCCCCTGGGCGGTCCGGTATAGCACAATACCGCCTACCCTGTTGGGTATTATTGCTTACATAGAAACTGTGTTTCATGAACAACATTATGCAGTACTAAAGTGGTCTTTACCACCAGTGCGTAATTCTGAAACACCCACTACAGGCATCTCCACAAACATCTGTTCCATTTAAAATAATGTTAAAGTCCTGGAATACCTCTCAGTAAAAGTTTCTTAAAGTTGTCACCTCAAAGGTTCATGTAGAGCACAGTTCGTAGAACTGAACATGCCATACAATATGTTTATAATTCACTTCCTGAAAATCCTCTCAGATTACCTCACAAACTCCCTCCCATGCAAGTGATGACTGACTGGTTAATAAGTTTCTACCTCTTGTGAAAATGTGCCATAAGGGCGTAACTTGACTGTTGTGTACTTATTTTGCTATTTATTGCATTTTACTGTACTGTATGTAATATTACTTACACAGAAGTGAATGAACACCATTGAAAATTAACACAACTCAATAATTCATGCAGATGAAATTGAATGAATTTGCTAAAAGGTCAATAAATATTTGAACATGACAGAATGCAAAAAACGTATCTGAAAGACAACTTCTACAGAAAATACTGTACAGGATTACAGGATAAATGCAGTTCCCTTTTAAATATTTTAATTTTCCCCCAGTCATTGTCTTCTAGACAAAAAACGTCAGTTGCTTCTGGGATGATAAATCCCACTCATAGTATTACAAATGTATTTCCCAAGCAACATTCTGAACTCTAACAGTGTGTAAGCTTCACCCTTGTGGAAAGGATCCCAGCAAAAGACTTTCTTTTAAAAACCCATTTCCTCCTTATCACTTATACAAGTCTGAACATTCTGTTGCTTAGTTTTGATACACATGGCCACCTCAGAGGGATTAAGTTAAATTGTCTGGCTTTAACTTTCATTCACAAAGTCGAGTTGCAATTATCTAAGCAAATCTTCTCCATACTCCTGAGTTTGTGGTATGATGAACATTACACAGAAACAGAAATGTGATGCACTCGGGGTTTACTCAAATTCATTCCCACTGTGATCTGGAACTAGGCAGGGGTGTCCACTTTCCCTGATGTTATTTAATCTCTATCTTAAACCACTCCTATATCTTCTCAAAAATTCTCCAAGTATAAATGGCATCCCATTTGGACCCTTTAATTTTCAACTATCTGCCTATGCAGATGATATCCTGTTGCACATCTCTGATCCGAAAAACTCAATTCCTGCAATTCTGGACAAAGTTGAATCCTAGAGCTCTCTTGAACTATAAACTAATTATAGATAAATCCATAGTCATGCCCTTAAATAAGCTCACATATCGGTCACATCTAGAGGGGTTGAATCTAACCTGGTCACTCCAACTCAAATACCTAGGATTAACCCTATCCCAAGATATGTCTCAAATTAAAAAGCTTAACCTAGATTCTCTGATTGAGACCTTAAAACAGGATCTGGGAAGGTGGGCACCTCTATACCTTTTCTTGCAAGGAAGAATCAGTGTAATCAAAATGAATATCCTCCCAAGGATATTCTATCTTTTGAATATGCTGAACATCTATCTCCCACAATCCTGATTCTGCAAGTTCCATAGTATTATATCCCAATTTTTCTGGCAAGACAAACTGCCAAGAAGATCGTATATCAAGCTGGGGGCACCAAAAGTTGATGGCGGGCTCAGGCTCCCCAACCTTTACCATTAGTATTTAGCCAGTCACTTAACCAAATATATGCACTGGATACCCCCACAATCCTGATCAACAAGACTCCTCCTTTACTCCAGCGTGACTTCATTTAGAACATTATATAATTAGTCAGGATGGTTTGTCCCCACTGGGTTTGTTATATACTAAAGCAAAAACCTGTTCTACTGCTATTAACAATGAAATAATTATAATGTCTATAAGAGTACATGAACAGCTTTGCAGAATTCTTAAATATGAAAACTGTAAGGATATTTCACAGCCTTTATATTATAATCTTAATCTTAAACTAAATGGGCACTGCTTGAAACCGCATGAGAACCCTACTCTGAATGAGGCTAAGATGGCTGATTTACTAGAAAATGGGGCAGTGAAGGCTACACCAGATCTTTTACCACTCCTGAATCTCCCAAAGATGCAAATCTTTAAAGGATACAAAATTTGACACTTGCTGATTACTAAATTGGGCATGGGAACATGGCACATGGACCGCTCGGAACTCATTACCTTACTCCATAATTTAGCATGGCAACCTCATGCAGTCTCCCAGATCACTTCGATGTTATATTCTTCCATCTGCTCAGTGGGCCCCACTCCCTCTCCATACTGGGCAGACCAGTTTCCCAATAAAGAAATTAGTTGGGATAAGATCTGGCAAGCAGTTTATCGGTACCCTTCTAATGATAGGCTTCACCTCATGCAATTCTATATCCTACATAATATGTATTACACCCCAGTAAAACTATTTAAAATGGGGAAAGTTCAAAATGTGAACTGTAACAGCTGTGGCCTACAAGAAGGCTCCTTACTTCATATTCTGTGGGATTGTCCCATAATTCGGCCATTATGGAATGAGATTCGAGCTAGAGCAACCCCCTATTGGGAATTACAGATCTATTTAAGCCTGAAATTTGTATACTAGGGGATTTTTCACAGATCCTAATAAAGAAGATACATTGTGACTATTATCTCCCATGAAGTCAAACAAGCTTTTGTCAATGCCGAATGTTGTCATGCTGGCATTGGCATTGACAGTGGCAGAGCTAGAGGCGCATAATCAGAATGGCAGTGAAGTATTGAAGTGGCGCCAACCCTACCCTCATCCTGTAGAGAGCGACAGGCAGTGGGGCGTGTCTTTGGGTCGTCAGGTATAATGCTCATGCCATTGTACCTCACCCTACCCAGTAGACACTGACAAATGTCATGGTGTGCTTTGGGGTCTTTGGGCATTATACTTACCCCATTCCATAAGGAAATATGCTAACATGGGTGCAGTATAGGAGCATGGGGTGATGTTTGTGGCCGAACAGTGCAAGACACACCACGATGCCTGTCAGTGGCTGCAGGGTGGGCATGGGGGGTGGAATGGCATGGTCATTACATCTGATGATCCCAAGTCACAGCCCTGACTCCTGTCAGTCCATACTGGGTGGGGTGCTGCAGTTGGAAATCCTAACACTGTAGGCGTGTAGTGGTAGTTTCACTCTACATGTTCAACATGGGCTGCTAGTCAGGCCACCTCATGAAAAGTGGCACAATCACTTTGTTAGCTGAAAGGTGGTTTTGCACAGCGGCTGTGGCATTTGGTGACAGAGGGACCGAAAACACAGTTTTGGGAAGGATGTGGACAATGACAACTGTATTGTTCATGAGGAGGTGTAAAAAATAGCAACATTGAAAATCTGGAGTGGCAATATGAAATATTGGTGAAGCAATGAACATGCATACAAACTGCGCAGCAGACGTCTGCAACCCAATTATTTGTGGGATTTTTTTAGGCACATTTTCAACATAAGTATTTTTGGACCTCCCCTCATGAACAGTGGCACTGTGATTTTGTTAATGTGTCCCAAAAGGTGATTTCCCCACAGCGAGCACACCATTGTGCGCCACAGTTGCAGGAACGCGTTTTGGGCAGGCTGTGAAAAATGGCAGCTGTACTGTTGATAAGGAGGTGTGCACAAATGCCAGTGGTGAAAATGTGGCATGAAAATATTGCAAATGTATGAAGTTACAAGGCTGCCTGGAAACTGCACAACGTACACTTGTAGCACAGTCTTTTTCTGGACTTTCGGCACCAAATTTTCAACAAAGGCATTTTAGGAGCTCTGCTCATGAACAGTGTCATCGTCATTCCCTCAAACTGCCCCAAAATCTGATCTCGCACAGCGACAGTGCAATTCTGTGCCAGACATGTGAAAACACATTTCAGGCAGGATATGTAAAATGGCAGCTGTACTGTTCATAAGGAGGTTTGGAAAAATGCCAATGTTGAACATGTGAAGTGAAAATATTACAAATGCATGAAGTCACAAGCGTACGTGCAAACTGCACAATGCACGCTCATAAAACACTAATTGAATGGACTGTCAGCACCAACTTTTCAACATAGGCATTTTAGGACCTCTGCTAATGAACAGTGTCACTGTCATTTCCATAATTTGTCTCGAACATGGAAGTTCCACAGCGACTGTGCTATTCTGTGCCGGAACTGTGAAAACACATTTTGGTTAGGATGTGAAAAATGATAGCTGTACTGTTCATAAGGAAGTGTAGAATAATGGCCATGTTGAAAATCTGGAGTGAAAATATTATAAATTCGTGAACTTATGAGCATGCGTGCAAACTGCGCAACAGATACTCGTAACACAGTCATGTTTTGGAGTATTGTCACCAGATTTTCAGCATTGGCATTGTAGGACCTCTGCTCATGAACAGTGTAACTGTTATTTTCATAATCTGACCCAAACACTGATTTCCCACAGTGACCCCGGTATTGTGCGTGGAAGTGCGGAAACACATTTTGGCCAGGATGTGAAAAATGACAGCAATACTGTTCACAAGGAGGTGTAGAAAAATGACAATGTTGAAAATCTGGAATGAAAATATTGCAAATTCACGAAGTTATGAGTGTGGGTAGCAACTACGCAACGCACGCTCATAAAACAGCCATTTTTTTGATTTTTTTCCACCAAATTTGCAACATAGGCTTTTTGTCAGCCCACCTCATGAACACTGCCACTGTCCTTGCATTAATAAGTCCGGAAAGGTGGTTCCACGCAGTGACTGCAAAATCACCTTTCAGGACCGATTAACATCATACCTGTAACAGAATTCATGAGGAGGGGTCCCAAAAACCCCATATTGAAAATTTGGTGCAAACATTCCAGAAAATGCCCAAGATATGCATCAAAGTTGAAAAAAAAAATGATTCCATTATACAGCTTACCGCCATTTCCTCAGTTCTCGGTCAGCTTTGAAGAGTGCAGACATGTTCCCGGTCCACTGAAGATCATCGCACAGGACTCTGGAGGTAAGTATGGGGTGAAAGGGGGTGTGGGGAGGCAGGATGCGCAGTGGGTGGGTGCGGATGGTGGGTAGGGAGACTACGAGGGATCATTTTTATGTTACGGGGAAAACAAAACTAACATCGCGGGGACAGTTTTTTTTCTCAGGGGCTTGGCATGCTGGAGTGGGCTCCCAGTGTGCCACCTAACTGTTTGGGGGTTGCTGCAGCCGATGGGGATTGGGAACCCTCATCAGCACACAACAAAGGGGGATAATTTGTGCTGGCGGGATTGGGCACCCCTTCGCACCCAAGGAAAGCGGGGGGGGGGAGGCAAGAGCCGAGGGGGATTGGGCACCCCCCTCGGCATATAAGAAATGGGGGGGACTACTTTATGCCAAGGGGGAGTAGACTTCCCTGTCAGCAAATTTTTGCTGCCAGAGTAAGCTGGCAGGGGGATTAGGCACCCCCGAAGTTGGCAGTTGGGCGACCGCCCGCCATGTTGACAGTGTGGTGAGCATGTAGGAAGGGTCCACTGCATATGATGAGCTTTGCTCGGATTGCAGCAGACCTTTCCTTAGATGTGCTCACCACATTAGTATGCATGGTGTGACACTGGCATGCAGGCTGATTGGGGAATGAGAGACGCACCTACTGATGCGTGCCCTGCATTCGCCCAACAGTGACCGCGCCTCCAAATCCCCACTGTCGCAAGATGTTGGCTGTGCAAGCGTGCCAACATAAAAATTGGTCTTAAAACATTGGAAGGATTCTACCATCATTTCCTACTCTGAATGGTTAAATGAGTTCCTATTTAACCTGAGAACTGAAAAAATGATTGCATCTCTTAGACATATCCCAGCAGCTTTCGATAAGAAATGGAGTAAAGTTTACACGCTGTACTCCCTACATAATAAACAATGTCTCCCCATCTGAGTTATACCGGATACCAGTCCCATAGGAATGCCAATCTGTTTGGTTTAATTGCTTCCATATGTATAATCTTGACTATATAGTTAAATGATATGTGATGAAGGTAGGGTAGGGAGGGTTTAGGGGAAAGGGAGTGGGTGGGTTGGGGGCTAGTTAGATGGTATTATTTGAGCCGATGTAACTTTAAGGTTCCAGTCTATATTACCTTTATCATTTTGTACCTGTGCAATTCCTTGCTGTATCTGTATGCTTGAAGAGAACAAAAATTAAGTATACTTCATTTTAAAAAAAGAAATGTGATGCACAGAAAAAGACTAGCACAGACAATCCAGTTTTTTTAAATATTTATTTAAACATTTGGTAACCAGAAAAGGCACACTAAGCTGAGGCTAATTTTCAGGTGAGACCCAGGGAAATCTGGGGAGTGGGGTACAAAGAAAAAATAGCATAAACAATTCCCTTAACTAATACAGTAACAATTTGCAAGTTATAAGCAGGACAATTACAGAGGCAATAGGTAAACAGTGCATAGGATCACAAGTATGGAAGACAGTGTACATTGGTGAAAATTGCAAGACAGTGTACAATAGTAAATCATGTGATACAAGGCAGTGCCAGCAATTAAGGAGGAAAAAATACAAAGTAGCAAATAAATAAAAATAGGAAATTCGATAACAGCATAGAGTGGTAGTGCTTAAGTGCAGCCGGGTGACTTGGGAGCAGGTAGGAGGAGGCAGGAGGCATAGTTGAAACCTGACAGAAGGGTGTGAGAGGGAGTTTAGAAGGACAGGAGGTTGAGAGTTACAGAGTAAGGGGAGGTGATAGGTGTAAGCATATTTGTCCATGCTAGATGATGGTTTGGGAATGGAGAAAGAACGGGCATCCCTAGAACACAGGGAGTAGGATGCGGGGGGAGGGTGAGGGAGTGGGTGAGTTGATCAGAGAGGTAGGAGGGAAGAAGACTGAGCCAAAATTTGGAGATAAAGGAGACAGAGTGAATGAAGTGCAGGTGGGATAGGGGAGGGAGGTTCAGAGTGGAGAGGAGGGATTAGTGGTGGGTCCTTAAGGGAGAGTCTGAGGCAAAATGACAGAAGGCATAAAGGAGAGAGTCAAGTCTAACAAGCAAGGAGGAAGGAGGGGGGTTGTCCCAAGATGTACCTATTGGAGGCACTCTAGTCTCCATCCTCCTTCCCAGTCACCCCTTCCTCTCCCTCCACTACCAGTCTGATAACTCCTGATGAATTCCAATGTTGTCTTTACCTCCACAACCTTGTCAGGATGTTTGTTCCACTCATCCACTACCCATCCATGAAGTAATACTTTCTAATGTCCTTCTGAGCCTTCTACATTCAGTTTGAGTGCATTCCCCCTGGTAGAGACACTGTTTATTATTTTGAACAGGCTTGCTATGTCCACTCTGTCTGTTTGAAAGTCTCTACCATGTCTTCCTCTTCCCTCTGTCCTCCAGTAAATACATGATCATACTTTTCAGTCTCTCATTATGTGCTATGCCCTGCAGACCATATATCATCTTTTCTGTCCTCTGTTGAACTGTCTTTAATCTTTTTCCTTACCTTCTGTTGATGTGAGCCCCAGAACAAAACACACCATTCCTGATGCAGTCTCACCAGTGATCTGTACAGACTTTACAGAAGCTATATCTCCTCCCTTCTTCTGCTAGTAATCTCTCTCCCTATTCAGCCTAGCAACTTGTTAGCCATCCCATATATGATGTTGCACTGAGCAGCCTGCTTAGGTTATTGCTGATCACCACTCCCAGGTTTCCTTTCCTCCACCGCCCCCCTTCTTCTATATGCTCTCTACCAGCATCCCATCATTATTGCACACTCTTCTGGGATTTTTCTCTCATATGTGTATCACGTTGTGCTATTTGGCATTAAATTCTAACTGCCAAATACTGATCAATTTCTACTGTCTTCTCACACCCTATCTCAGAATGTTACTTCCTTCTTTACCCTCAGCCATCCATAAAACTTGGTATCATCTGTGAATAGGCTCACCTTGCCCTGAAAACCCTCTCCTGTGTTATAGATATACCTGTACACATTAAATGTGAGTAGTCCCGAGACAACCCCTGTAGTACCCTACTAGTCACTGCCCTGTCATCAAATAATAGAAACATAGAAACATAGACTCTGTCAGCAGAAAAGGACAGATAGGCCCATATACTTTACCCCTCCATCCTGCCTATTCCAATGCCTCGGACACCATTTTATCACTGGCATTTCTCCCTCCCTCTTTCTCTATTCAATTTTCTCCTGTGCCTATCCCACGTGTGCTTGAAGCCCCTACAATCTTTTCTCCCACTACCTCCTCTGGCAGGCTGTTCCAGACATTCACCACCCTTTCTGTGAAAAAGTATTTCCTCATATCTCTCCGAAACTCCCCAGCCCTTCAGCTTCATTGCATGCTCCCATGACTGGGCTGGGTTTCTAAGATAGCCACCAGACTGGGTGCGCTGTCAATTAGCCCCATGATCTCTGTGTGAGCTTTGTTTTTTTCTACCCATTTAAGTGCTTTAAAAGCGCTATTTGCACTTTAGCTCTTTTAATTGGCCTCAAGCTCTATTTATAATTTCATTTACATTCAGAGCTAAGATAGTTTAGACTGCTGTTGTGTTTTAGTTAGGAGGAGGGTTTTTAAGTAAGGCAGGCAGTCTGTTAGTAATGGTAGGCTTTTCTTTTTAGAGTAGATTTTAGTCCCAGTCACCACTTTTGGAAAGGGACTTTGGGGTAGTCATATCAAATGACTTAAAGGTGGATAAGCAATGTGAGAATTCAGTAAGGAGAGCCAGGGGGATACTGGGATGCATAGGAAGGGGTTGCACCATCATCCTACTGACAGGGGTTCTTTTCCAACAGTTATTACCCTTGTGTCAGGGGCTGCAGCATGCAACGGCACACACAGAGGCCGTGAAGCTGGTGTATGCCTTCAATGCCTGCCTCTGAATTTCAGTTCTGGTGACCATTGCTGTGCCACCTATCCTCCACTAAGTGGCATCCAAGCAGCAGTATATGCTGTCCCACCACCTGGAAGGAAGAGAGTCATTTATGTACACTCAGTCCTCATTCACTCCCCCCCCCCCACCAACCCCCGAGCAACCTCGGTCCATTCCCAAACAAAGGTCATCAATGTGGTGGGAGGTGAAGCATTCAGTGCCTCAGTTCTCCATGCCACTGGTCCAGACGTAACTTTACTATACCTCAGATATCCTTAGACAATATTGTTTGGGGGCTGACCCTGCAACCCACCATTTTAATGCTGTGCTTTTAGCATCTATGTCATTCAGCCATTACAATATTTTTACAATTCTTTCCCCCATTTTCTTTATTACTGAGGAAAGTGACATAAAAACAAGATTAATGTTCCTTGGATGTGATTAGCTTTAGCTGCTTGTCTACACATGACATGATAAAGTGCTGTTTGTGACATCATAATTCTCTGCTTTGCAACAGACTGGGATGTTATAAACAAAATTGTGACTGCAGAAGTAGACAAGCAGACAGAACCGGTAGGGAAGAGCTCCTGTTTCCTTAGTAATAAACAAATACAGGTGACAATTACAAAAAAGAGTGAACTATAAGCTAAACTGTGTCTAGATGATATTTTTTTTCAGAGTTGTCCAAACAACATCAGGGTCTCATTAAAGCTCTGCTACAGTGCAAGCAAACATTTTACATTGATAAATGCTTGTTTCAAGTTAAATGAGTAGGATACAATCATAAAAGGCACCATCTGAGCTCCAAGATGTCCTAGCAGATCAGATTTTGTTCTATCAGTATGCTACTTGCAGGCATCCAAGGTGCATGCACAGAGAATAAATCAGATTGATGGTGCTTAAAACACATGAAAGTGAAGTACAGAGGGGGAGAAAGGAGGCCATGTGCAGGTAGGTAAAATCACTTGCTTAAGGTACACAATAAATAGTAGTAGTAGTACTAGTAAGTAGATTTATTTCTTGAGCCCTCAGTCCTGTGGGCTCTGAGTTCTGTACATCATATAAAACACAAAAACATAATATCATAATAGAAAAATAACTTCAATAAGTAGAGGTTGTGTGATTCAAGCCTGGTTTACTTGGTTTACAGCTCTTCACTCTAACCACTAGGCTTCACTGTTTCCCACAGTATAAAAAACACTGAATATATTACTAATAGTCTGCCCTGTGGAACAAAGAAAATCAACAGGTACTTGTGCAGTGTGTCATGTTTTTGGCCTCAGGGAATATATAAACAGATATGATAAGACAACGTATAGGAGTGACAGTTATATCTAACCAAATTTTGGTTTTTAATTATCTAATGGTAAATTACAGAATGTTAGGATAATTAGTATCCCATTAAAAATAATTAATTGATAATTTGTATAAAACATTTAGGATACATGAAAGCAACTGTAACAGTAATGACATGCTTTTATTATAACATGAAGCATATACTGCTTAATGCATCTTTTTCACCTTTTAACTGATATTTTTCAAATTTTGAAACTAGAATAACTGCTTCTTTGTTGAGATTTATCACTTGCAATACTGCTCAAAATCTTGCTTATGTCTACTATTGTCATCACCACCACTAAATTTGCTGGCATCACTAAAATCTCCAAATAATTTAACGATAGAAAACATTAAAGAATAATTGCAAACTTGTTCAAGAAATTTTATGTTCACTCACAAAGGGAAACTAATGTAATGCAATCATTGCTCAGCATGCAACAGGCGTGCACACATGTAAGGGGCGTATAACCCACAAATGTGCATGCCACAGACATACAGCATGTATGTATGTGGTGCAGAGGTGCGCAAATGTGTCCCCGCATAGCACTGCCTCAGCAGCACTATCCCCAAGCAGAGGGGGTGTGACTATGTAACAGCATGCGTGCTCCACACATGCACACATTCAAGATATTTATAAAGATGCCCCAGCATGTGGTGCTGCATGGACAGCACTACACTATGTAGAGGGCTGCCATAAAATGCAGGCATGCAGGGCTGGTAGACAGCACAGGACACATCTGTGGTGTATGGGCCATGGGCACATGACCAGATGGACCACCACTGTGGACAATCCATAGTAACACATAGGTCTGAAACCAGCAGTGTAACATTGTGAAATGTGCACAATAAACACACAACATGGAGTAACCATGAGATACTAAGGGACAATGGTGCACTCCTTCTGGGGATGACAGTCCCAGCAGGTGGTATGACATCACCAAACAGAATAACAACATGATAGGTGTAGTACAAAACTATTCTTTGTGCATTGCAGCCATAGAAATATGTAATAAATTCCCCATAAATGGACAGGTGTCTCTGTATGACAGAACACCGTCCTGTGGCTAGTCCTCCTCCTCCTCCTCCTCAGAATCTCTGTTTGACCCCTTCAGGGTGGTGGTTGTGTACACCTTCTCCTCTAAGATCTTCTTTCTCACGATACCCCTGAAATGTCAAAAACACAGAAGACAGTCATGAGTGGGCTGAACATGCAAGGCCACAGCTTATCCCAGACAGCACATAGTGTGGCCCCCGCAGCACCTACTTTAGAGGGCTACTCCAGGGCCCACAGTTCCCCCACATTGTGCATGTGGTGGGCATTTGTGGAGCCCACCCTCCAGAAGAGGAAGTCAGGAATGTATATTGGCATCCTCTGCCTCTGGGCCACAACCACTACTGCAGTGCCATACAACCGCTCCAGCCTTTCCTAGATGTCCATGGAAGTCCTGCGGAAACATAAGAAAGAGGAACAACATCACAGACACAGAACACACAAAGCAGGAAATGCATGCATTGGTGAACCATGACAGGTGGATACCTACCGCTGCAGCGTTGGTCACCTGTCAGATTCCTCCTCCCTCCAGGGACTCTTGCTAGGCTGTGAGGGATGCCCTCCACAATGTCCACGGGTATATGCCCACACAACTCACAGTCACTGCGGACACTCCTTGATCTATTGCTGCCATTATTCAGAGCCAGGACAGTAAGAGCCAGTGATGCCTGTTCGTGTCTCATCACATTGCTGTAATGTTATAGGGGCCCCATCAGCCTGCATATCTCTCAACATCCTGCCTCATGAATCAGGGACAAGGCTTAAAAAATTCAGGGACAAAGACCCCAAATCAGGGACACATCTTAAGGACTGGTACTATTCACTCAGAAATCTGATGGAATAAAGAGATTTCTATTATGATGCATTTTCTGAAGAAGAACAAATCTGTAACTTTGTTTGACATTATTTTGTGCTTTTAATCCCCACTGTTCTGTCACAAAAACACAAATTTTACAAGGGACAGAGGAAAATTCTGAGGCAAAATCAGGGACATCCCTGAAAATCAGGGACAGTTGAAAGGTATGTTAGCCTGTCATGCCCATGCAGCACTCCAATCCAGACCTCTATTATGTGAATCACAAACATGTGGGTAACACACACAGTGTGACATCCCTGCATGGGCATCTCCATAGGGGTACACAGGATGTGCCTGGGGCTTATGATGAATGCCCTCCGCTGGATGATGACAGGGAACACTAGTAGGTATAGAGGGCACAGCTGCAGCCTCATGTATTCCAGCCATTGGTGGATGCCTGCATCCTTCAGGACACACACCGTCTGGAGAGAATCTGCTTGAACCATGACATGATCAAAAGGCTGTGTGACATAGTCCATGCACAGGTTGCAGTATGGTCTTGTCGGTCACGGGCAATGCAAGTGGAGACCAAAGTGCTATGTGAATTGGTGTACTATGCCACAGGTTCCTTCCTGAGGGGACTGGGGATGTCACAGGCATCAGTCAGTCCTCCATGTCCAGGGCACTGCACCAAGTCACCAATGCCCTGCTGCTGCATGTGCATGAGCACATGCAATTCCCCACTACACAGGCCAACATATTAAATTTTTTTATTTTATTTATTTATTTAGCTTTTGTTAACCAGGTAAGTACAGTAGACAAGACAATTGCCTATTTTCAGATACGACCTGGGAGAGTACAGGAATTACAGATTTGAATACATAGGACGACATGGTACAGATTAGAAACAGCTTACAAGTCTTGTGAGGATGGGCAACAAAGGAGGCATTCTATGCCATTCATGGCATGCCAAATGTGCTAGGTGCATGTGGCTATCCTAGCACCAGCTGTGGATAAGAGGTATACCGTAAATGCAAAGGGTGTTATAGTATTACCTGATTGTCTGGGATTCCACGGGTATCATCACTAATGTATGTGCCAAGTACCCTGTTTCATGCAATGAAGCCTGTACCTTTGATGAGTCCATGCTGAGTGAACTCTTCAGTACATGAGGAGGCAGGGATGGATGGTTGATAGCTGGGTATCTGTGACATACACATGTGGTACACTGGTGAACAATGCATAGCTGCATGGTACTAACACTACTTCTCACCCACTGCACAGGCAACAGAGGATATCCATTACAGCCATAGCTGATGACACCTTACCTGCAGAGGAGTCATACAACAAGGCACATCAGAAGATGTGGTTCATGAACAAGAGAACAATCAGCCTACTGAAGATGCAGTTCAGGTGTCTTGACCTGACAGGTGGCACACTGATGCTTGCCCCGGGGAAGGCATGCAGAGTATTCACTGCATGTATCTTACTGTACAACATAGCATTGTGGCATCATCTACTGTACCCATGGCAGGAACGTACAGGAAGATGTCCCACTGGGTGAGGGTGGGAGGAGAGCCTTCCATGGGCAGGGACTGAGTCACTGTCTGGTCAGGTGGCACAGCACAGAATCATGCAGGGGTCATTCAGCCTTTAGGTGAGTTACCACAGCAGCACTGTGATGATGACCCACTCTGACTACCAAAAAGCCCCTGTACAGAGGGGTTCCCTCAGTCCCCATGCTCGGGGTATATGTGTTGGGGGTATGCAAGGTCATGGTATATACATTATGCTGGGTGTATGTGAGGTAGGGGAATATGTGTTGGATGTATGTGAGGTAGGGGTATGTATGTATGGTGTCTGTACTGTGTGTGCTTGTGTAACACTCTATGTTTTTAACGTGTGTGGCTGGCATCACTGTTTCTTAGAAAATGGGCTTTTTATTTCCTGGCATCTGATTGGCTGGTACCCTTTCCAGGGGGATACATTAAGTAAGCAATAATACCCAACAGGGTGGGCGGTATTGGGCTATACCGGACCACCCAGGGGTGTAATGAGGCCCGACGCCACAGGCGGAGGGCCTTATAGCCCCTGAAAGGTCCGGTATAGTCCAATACCGCCCACCCTGGAGGGTATTATTGCGCTTAGAAAATGGGTCACTTTATTACTTTTGTTTAAAAAATATTTATTTTTAAGTTTAAGTGATGAAACTCTTAGCAGACTCATTTATTTTCTAATAAAATAGTCCCTCCACCTACTATTTTTTTTTCAGCTGCCCAATGGTATCATGGGAACTGTAGTTTGTTTGGGGGAGGCTGTGTAGCTGACCATGGGTAATGGCAGGAGAAAGAAAAAGTCTCTCTCCAACAGCATGACAAGAACGGAAGTGTGCTTTTTTTTTTATATACTGTACTTTTACTCCAGTTACTGCAGTTAGCGTACATCTGCCCCATTTCCCCCTTCCTCAGCGATATCAAGCTGACATCTTGAAAATAAGACACGGGTCATTAGATAGCATAGTTTAACTGACCACAAGTCCTTCACTTGACTGCTTTTTACTACCTGATTTTTTTCCCCAATCCTCTTCTTTTCTGTTCACCGTCTCCTTCACGAACCCCTCAATCCAAGGTATTTTTTTTTTTTTTTTAAATAACAGATGGCATTCAAGGGAGATGGGTTTGTAGGGTCAGTAATCAGCTTGGATTGTGGGCACCAGTGAAACATCGGGAGCAGCGTGGGAGCGCTCAGTATCTGCCTGCGATAAACTCATAGCGGGTACAATTTTCTCATTTTCCACCCCTAAATAACTGTTTTACTAAAACGTTCTGTGATGAGAGGGATAGGGAGCTGAGAGCGTGGAGCCTGTGCGAGCGGGAGAAAGTTGTTTTTGGTAGCGCATAGCACGCAATGTGCTAGCAGTACCGTTTTAAATGTCAAGAACATTTAAAAATTAAGTTGCAGGCAGAGAGAGGCCAGCAATGTTTTTGTTTAGGCAGATTACTGATGTTTAGGTGTAGATTTAGGGGGTCGGATAGATAGAGAGAGAGAGAGAGAGAGACTGTCCTGTATTATTTACTGTGGAATCGCAGTTAATGGAGAAGAAAAAAATGGTGTTCTGCCAGTTCAAAACTGCCACTGCCAATTGATTAGGAGGGGGCTGGTAGAGGAAAGTTACAAGTGCTACCAGAGGAAACAGTCTATTTTCAGGAACGTGGATGAGGGGAAAAACATGATGTCTGGTTGTGGCATAGGCTAAGCTTGAGAGGAGATGGTTGAAGGGCTGGATGTCAGCTCTCGCTAAGGGAGAGAAAAAATGGTGGCTAATTACAAATCAACATTCCATTGGCACATTTATATTGGTTATCAGGTTGGTTGGGACTGGCACCTTTTTATACCTGGGCTCTGTTGTCTGATAGATGCCCACCTTGCCAGGGCTATCAGCCAATCCGAGCCTGGGACTTTCTTTGCCCATTTTCTAACTTACAATAGATGCCCAAGAATTAAAAAGTACCAGCCCAAGTGCCCCTTTACCTAGTCAAGTATCCTTGTGCCCACCCTGATTGCCTATTGGCCGAAAGCAGCCCAATGAATTTGAAATTGCTACCATTTTCTTCCTCTCGCTTAGCGAGATATACTGCCCTCTCAACGACCCCTAATTCATTGCCAGCTACCAGATGAAATTTCTTGCCAACCTCCACTGGGCTCACTTGTCTAAATAATACCTATTCTCACATTAAACAATGGAAAGTAAGCTGTGACTCCTATCGGCTCCGCACAAAACCAGTAGTAATCACACAACTGCTACTTTCCATACGGTGGGCACCACAAGAGTGCTCCGTATCAGTAGAATCGTCTTCCGTCCCTGTCACAAACAGGTCACTACCACAATAGCTTTCATATTTTGTGCAGAAAATGCAAGTAGCTCCATGTTCCATCTCTGTTCGCATACATTGTCCCACCCATTCTCTCTCCATTACTTGAACGAGCTTTCTCTCCTGTGAGATGTAGTCATCACCTATTTTAAAATATAACAGAGCTCCTGCTTAACTTAACAGCACTGCTGGTTAAACTTTAAAAATAATAATAATCATAATTTACAGTGCTGTTGTCCTGCACTTTACTTTCACTTCCTTGTTTAAATGAAGGATGGTCACGTGCCTAAAAGTCGCATTTTGCTACCAGGAAAACTAATTGTTTTGTTTTGTTTTATTTTTTTGAGCACAAAAACGATGGCAACAAACTGCTGGTGAGACTCTGTAAAAATTTAACTCAGTCTCTTCTTCTTCCACGTGTTGGGGGAGGACAGTTCGAAGAGAATAGCTCTGTGTGGGGGGTGCATCAGGGATTGAACAGCACAGAAATGGAGGGACTGTTTTATCCCAAAACATTTTCTTCTGCTTTTTATATTTGTTTTAAAATCATCCCTCTCTTATTTTATTAGCTAATTTAAATTTACACAGAAGTCAATTTTCGAAACACAATAATACCCTTCAGAGTGGGCGGTATGGGCAATACCTGACCTTCCATGTGTTATAAGGCCCTCCACCTGTGGTGTCTGGCCTCATTACACCCCAATACCACCCATCCTGTTGGGTATTATTGCTTGCTTATATTTCTGCTGCACCTGTTTGTGGAGACATGTGTACTCAGGTGATGGGCTCTTGCTGGTTACTGTCCTTCTCCAGTTGTCCATGTGTTGGTGCATGTACCTGATGGCTATGGCATGTTGTTGTCCTCCTGCATCAACGGTGCATGTAGGTGAATCGTGCATGGATGACTCTGTGGGGGCCTTGGGTACAGATGGTGCAGCCTTGCAGGACCTGGCTAACATGTGTTATGTTAACCTGTGCAGCATCTCCCCTATGCAGTCTATTCCTTGCTTCATGCCCTTCAACTCTGCGGTCAGCTCCCACAGTGCTTGTGTGTTCTCCTTCTGTGCACAGAGGTTGTACCATTCCATCTGCCTCACCTTGGGTTAGTAAGTGCGGCATATACTCCTCATGGCTGGACTGAGAGTATGGTGGGTTGGGTGTGTTGACATGTCCTCATTCCTACAGTTGCAGGGGTGTTGTGTGGTCTCCAAAGGCCCTACTGTGTTCCGCAGTTCTGCACCAGTGGAATGACAAACCAGCTTGTGTGTCTGTCTGATGATGCTGGCAAACTGTGATGGCGGGCACACCACGTGTGGCTGCACAGCAGGGTTGACTGTACACTGTTGGGCATTCAAGGCCTGCTGTCCAGATCAAGTCTGTGTTAGGGGTTTGGCACGGTGGGATTGTTTAGGGTGGGTGTGTCCATCTCCTCCTCATCCACCTGTGTCTCTATGTAGGTTTCCATGCCTTAGTCCTCTAGCATGTCTTCTTAATCTGTGGGGCAATGGTCTCCTGCATCATACCTGGGGGTGGAAACCAGGCCAGGTGTTACAGGATGTGGCAGAGCTGTAGTATATAACAGCTGTGTCAAAGACCACAGGGGGTACAATTTACTTGCGCTGTCCTCCTGCACCAGGCTGCAAGCACCTACCTCCAGTCAAGTACCCTCTCCATAGGTATTGCAGACTTCTCTTCAGGGGTGTTCTCTGCCACAGGGTCTATAGGGTGCAACACAGGGTTGTTAGCGTGCTGTGTGGTTCAACTTCCTGGCATGCCAATAAAGTTTGCCACATACCTGGCAGTGCATCCATGCCTTCTTCCTCCCTGTGCAGACAGGGACACTTCAGCCACCATCCTATCTTTAGTGGATAGGATGAACTCCTGTGTGAGCAGCCACCACCAGTGCCGATCTGGCACCACTTGACAGCTGCCAGCTGGTGACTGACAGCTGATCAGAGACATGCCACTTGTGATTGATTACCACTAATGTGTATGCCTCCAGCCTGGCAGCATTGATGGTGGCCTGAATACCCAGTCATTGCCTAGCCTTGGTTTCGGCCTGCACTTTCTGAGACTCTGCCCATACATGATGCCATAGTTCTCCCATATATTGGTGACCATGGCTACACCTGTCCTACAGAGAAGTTGGAGGACCATGCCCATCCAGAACAGATTGTCTGGCCATGTCCCTGAGTCTCTGTGTGGCCAGATTCATAGCTTTTGGGTACAGATTGAGTTCCAGGTACCACAGGTGGTGCCCCTCCCCTGGTGTCCTCTGCTACATCATGGCTATCAGTATCAATTGCAGCATTCACTTCCATGGATGCAGGCAGGGTAGTGGAGATATTCATATATGGTGGGGTCAAGGGGCATGGCTGCGTGCTATAGGCCCATGTGGGACATGCTCTGCATGGTCCTGTGCATGTCTCTATGCTCTACACATGCATCTGTCAGTCCTGTTCATGTGCTTGTGTACAGCACGTACCTCAGGCTGCCTGTGCATTCAGAAAGTATACAATAAGAGTAGATCCAGGATTTGAAACAAAACAAAGTTGGGTACACAGTAAATATGCCATTAGAATACATTTTAATTCTACTAAGAAAGGAAACAGATAAAAAAACTAACAGCATCAATACCTTTGAGAGATTGTGCTAATCCATAACATGTGGGTTTTCAACAAGAAATATGGAAAAATGATTGACAGTGTCCCTTTAAGGCTCTGCATAGGAAATCTCTTATTGTGAACTGGCTCCCGCAAATGGAGGAAGCTGATTGGTTAAGAGGCCTTTGATGCCGTGATGATAACGGGCTACATCATCACAGCTTCAAAAAGCATCCTGTCACCAGCCTTCTCTCTTCTCACTCCAGAGAAATTCCTCCAATGGCAGCGGCACCTCTGAACTTTCAACTACAAGTCAGCCTAATGTGACAACGGCAACACGCTCCCACCCCAACAACACAACCACTGCTTGCAGGAAAATTTACTAGATGAAAAAAATAAATATAAATAGTCGGTCACTCAAAACAACGGCTGATGACCACCACACTAACCTCACATCAATGACCTGTCACCCGCTCCTCTCGTTGCTCGTGGCAGATACCACTTTCCCGTTTGACTCATAGTACAACTATTGCATCATTGACCCGCCCACTCTTCTTGCTGCTCGTGGCTGATACCATTTTTCCTGTTTGACTCACAGTACAACGACTGCCCCCCTTTAGTCCAAACATCTGCTACCTGTATCAAGTGCAGCTCGGGTAGTGCTTTCGACTCTGTCACATGAGACTCAGGATAGCGAGTGGAGGCTCGCTGAATACAAAATTAAATGCAAAATTGACCAGGCAATGTAGGGGTGAACACTGAAAGGGCAATGAGGTGGAGGGGAGGATGATCTACAGTAGACAAGAAACAGCACTACAGCATGCACATGAAAAGCAACAAATAGCAACACCACCTACTGGAGACATAACAGACTCCGGACCTCCTCTACATAAACTCCACTTGCAACAGCTGCCCAGAGAGCCCTCCAGGAACTATTTTATCAAAAGATACTACTCCACCACCCAAAAAAAAGCATTTCAAAACATTTTAGATTTTTGTTTTTATTATTTTTTACTGATAACACTTTTTTTTATTTAAAGTTTATGATAATGATTTTCTGATACAAAGGACAGATATACATGATACAAATGTCTTGCACAGAGGTCAATAAATCAGGACAAATGAATCTGCCCCCCCCCACCTCTCCATCCTCCCTGTACTAGTATACCCACCCCACTGTTACAAAACAATAATCTAGACCCATTCCCCAAAGCCGTACAGCACAGTCAGTTCAATTGGGAAATACAGATGAGTAATATACAGCAGCAACAATTACATATATCGAGTATAGTGTATACAGTGGATCCCAAATTTTCTTAAATCTTCCTGATCTTTTGTTTAAATTTACAATAACCCGCTCAGTTCTAAGATTAGCCAGTACTTCTGTTAACCATTCCTCATATGTAATTTCCTCTTGATATACCCAATGTCTCAATACCAGTTTCTTAACAGACATAGAAATAATGGCCATATAATATTTCCTGTTAAGGACTCTTATAATCGACTAATCACCTAGGATGCATATTTCAGGAGTAAATAAATCCTGTAGGCCCAAAATAGGGTCTGCACCATTCTGGATATTTGACCAAAGAGAAGTAACCTTAGGACAGGTCCAGAACATGTGGTATAATGAGCCTTCATTTTGTAGGCATCTGACACATAAAGGTGAGGGTGCCAACTCAAATCTGGCCATTTTTTGTGGGGAAAAATATAAATTATGCAGGATGTGCATCTGCATTAACCTCAATCTGTCTTGGTTTATGAATTTATGACAGGTGTACCAGAGTAGTGACCAGTTTATAGTTATATCAGGGAAATAAGTAGACCAGTAATGGGTTGGTCCAAAGCAGTCCGGATATAACCAGTCATACAAAATTCCATATAGGTTAGAAACTGCTTTTGGGTGGCCCACCAGTTGAAACATGTCTTTAGTAAAGGGAGGGTTTGCTTTAGAGTCAGGTTATGGTTCTAAGTCTTTGGTTGCAACATGTCTAAGTTGAATAATCTTAAAATAAGAACTATGTGGTATTGTAAATCTCTGTTTGATGTCATTAACTGATAACCATGTCCCCTTTTCATCTATTAAATTGTTGACTTGTATTTCACTCAGACCTGGTAACCAGTTAGGGGGGATAATTTTATTACCTATTTTAAAATTTGGGTTGCCAGATAGAGATTGCGTAGTGTCCATGGTATTATTATATTTGAGAAAGCGATGGAGTTGAGAATGGATTCTGATAGACAGGGCTATTGGGGTATTTTTCAACTTATTAGGTAAGAGGCCTTCTTTAATATGTAGAAGAGCCACTGGCCTTTACTGAGGTTAATTCTATTTTAAGCCAGGATGGAGAGTGGTGTAGAATGCCTGGTGTAAACAATCTTAAATATTTGTTAACATGACTGGCCCAGAAATAAAATCCTAAGTGGGACAGACATAGGTCACCCTCTAAGTTTTGGTGCTACCAATTTAACAAAAGCAATTCTAGGGGTTTTATTGGATCAAATGAATTTAACAAAGAGGATATGTATCTTTTTAAACCATGCTAGAGGGAGCCAGGTGTTAAGTAGTGATAGGGGATAGAAGAAACATGGAAAAATATTTATTTTTAGTAAGTTAATTCTACCCCAAATTGAAAGTGGAAGGGATGACCATCTGCTAAGGTCTTGAGTTATTAATTGGATCAGAGAATCTAGGTTTAATTTTATTGAACATCCAGAGTGCCAAGATAACTCAATACCTAAGTACCTTAAGGATTCTTATTGCCAGGAGAGTCCCAATTTAACAACGTCTGCCTTGAACAATTTATGGTTAATGGGGAAAACAGTGGATTTACTTACATTCAACTTGTAATCTGAGACTTGGCTAAATGAGTTTATAATATTTAACATTGGGAGGATGGAGGAAACTGGATATGCTGGTTCCCTCCCAGTGAATTTCCTGTAGCTCTCTGAGTTTGCCCAAGAATAATTGCTTCTCCTGAAAATTTAGGAACTTGAAAATGAGAGGCTGAGGTGCAGAACCAGGAGGTGGCATAGGCCTGTGGGCTCTGTGGGCTCTCTGTATAGTATAGGCTGTTCCAATGGGTGAAGGGTCTGCCAACTTTGTGGTTAACTTTTGAATAAAAAGGATCTTCTTTCTCTGGTATTCCAATAATAACTATGTTGTTTCTGTGACTCCTCCCCTCTAAATCTTGTATTTTAGCTTCTAATTTCTTGATTCTTTGCCTATTATCCACTGCGTCATTGTTAATTCTATCCACTTGCTTCTCCAGGGAAATGAGGAGTGTTTCGTTATCTGCCATCCTTGTGGAGAGATCATCAAGTGTGGATGCCATTTTTTTAACTTCAGAGGTTAAGGCTTTTAAGTCCTTTCTAAAGGAATTAAATTCTAGAAGGAATCGCTCAAGCGTGAGGGGAGTCATCTCCAAGGCCTTAGATGGTGTGGCGCTCGAGGTAGTTAGCTTACCGCTAAGCCCCAGCTGGGCCTTGGCTTGCTTGCTCATTTTCTCTGAGGACACCGGAGGGGTATGCTTAGGTGGAGCGAGACGCATCACCGCTTCCATTCTAGGAGTCAAAGCTCTTCTCCTCAGTCTTAGTAGTTGTTTGTGCCACCAAAAGAGCTTTGAAGAATAAGATTAAATAGGCTGGAGGTCTTTTTTAGTGCTAGGCGATGGGATCTGTCTCGAGGAGCTGTTACGTGTTGCACTGTATCACGTGGTCTCACTTTGATAACGTGATAACACTTTTAAGCCAGTTCATAATAGCAATAAGGCACTCTAGGGTGTGGTATATCATGGGATATCATCACTTCTCAGGTCATTGGATGCACTTGGCCTGTGGCCTTGCACCCAACCACCCAAGGCATGATGATATCCCATGATATACCACACCCTGTCATGCCTTATTGCTTAAATCACTGATATCTGATTGTTAACTGGTCTCTGCTGAGCATTGAAGGAGTTGCCTGAATATAGCACTTTCACTTTAAAGCCACATTCTGCAGCTGTGGGGAAAACACAACTAATTGGCAACTTATTGCAATCACATAAAGAGAGTGGGGTTCAGCTGGCTGCACTGTAAGTTTAATGTGATCTGCACTGTAGTACAAATAATCTACATAAAGAGTGCAATAATGTAACACAAATGTACATTTTGTAGAATTGTGTCATTCCAGTACAATTATCCTAAGATCAAAATTGATACACCATCGTAAATTGCAATGAAGCCAGCAACAACTGAAACATATCGTTATTATTGTACAAGCAGCTACAGCAGCAGTATGTATTTTCCAAGCTACAAAAGAAATACAAATACTGTATAACCATTCCCAGCATTCAATGAAGTGTGAGATACTAGTCCCATTTTCTAATTAGATCCAAACATTGAATAAGTAGGTTCAAGAAAAATCTTTTCCTGTTAGTTCAATACTGGTGAGTAAATGCCCACCAATTCAACAATATACAATACATTTGTACAGGATTTCTTACAAGGGTGCACTAGATACAGTACACGAAACATTAAACATAAACCAAAAATAATAACTAAATATATAAATATGTATTCAAACTTCAATCACAAAAATGTAGGCATTTGGGCTACCAGTTTTGTAGCAGAAGGAGTGATTGCTCCAGTGAAGTGTCAGAATGCAAAATTCAAATTCTGTTTATTACCATGCTGGTGTTAAAACAAAACAAAAAAAAATGCAACAGTTTCAAAACAAAGGTGTATGGAACCCCTTTGAAGAATTATTGTCTAATATATTTAAATACATGTCCAGGAGGACACACTGAGTTAGCAACAGCATGTTTTAGGTGCATCATGGATGAAAAGGGTGAAGGTGGGGTACAAACATTAGTAAACAAGCATTTGTCAATGCTGAATGTTTGCTTGCTGGTATTAGCATTGGAAATGCAGAGTTAGACAGATGCAGAGTAGGAATGGCAGTGAAGAGTTGAGATGTGCCTTGGGGTGTTCGGCTTTACAGTCACCCCACTCCATAAGGACATATGCTGAAATGGGTGCAATATAGGAGAATGGGGTGAACTCTGGGGCTGAAGAGTCCAAGGCACAACTTGATGCCTGTGACTGGCTGCAGGGTGGGGGTGTGGGGGTGGAATGGAATGAGCATTACAGTCGGCAATCAAAAGGCACACCCCTGATGCCTGTCAGTCTGTACAGGGTGTGACGTTATAGTTAGAAATCCTAAGACCCTAGGCATTTGTTGGTATTTGCACTACAAATTTTCAGCATGGCCTTTTTGTGACCCCCACCTCATGAAAGCATTTGGGACCTCTTCTCATGATCGGTGGCAGTGTGATTTTGTCAATGTGTCCTGAACCTTGAGTTTCCACAGCGACCGTGCCATTGTGCGCCAGATGTACAAAAACACAGATCAGGCAGGATGTGAAGAATGACAGCTGTACCATTCCTAGGGAGGTGTGAAGAGATGGCAATGTTGAAAATCTGTAGTGAAAATACTAAAAATGCTCAAACTTCCTAGCATACGTGGAAACTGCGAAACGCATGCATGTGACACAGTCATTTAGTGGAATTATTTCACCAAATTTTCAACATAGGCATTTTGTGACCTCTGCTCATGAACACTTTCTCTATGATTTTCTTAATCTGTCCGAAACATTGATTTCCCACAGAAACCACACTATTCTGCACCAGATGAGTAAACGCATATTTCAGGCAGGATGTGAAAAATGACAGCTGTACTGTTCATAAGGAGGTCTGAAAAAATGGCAATGTTGAAAACTGGAGTGAAAATACTACAAATTTGCAAAGTTACAAGGGTGCATGGAAACTGCACAATGCACGCTTGTAACACAGTCATTTTATGGACATGTGTCACCAAATTTTCAACATAGGCATTTTAGGACCTCTACTCATGAACAGTCACTGTGATTGTACATTTGAACATACATACAAACATATGAACATACAGATCTGCCAGCAGAACACACAGTCGGTCTATCTAAGTCTGCCAGAGTATGCAGCTAGCTCCCTAGAATGCAGCTGCCCCAGCCTCCTCCCCCTCAATTCCTCCTCCGCTTGTCCCAGCCCCTGCCCCCCTGACTCTTCCTCTTGCTTTATCTCACTCCTTCTTAAAGCTACTGACTGTCCTGCATGTTACCACCCCCTCTGGCAGTGCATTCCAGCTAGACACCACCCTCTCTGTGAAATAGTGCCTCCTCATTTCCCTTTTGAAATGTCCCCTTCCATCCTTAGTCCATGCCCCCTCGCCTCTCTTCCACTCCTCAGTTAAAACACCCCCTTGGTGCTAGGTTTATTTACCCTTTCAGGTATTTAAAAACTTCAATCATATCCACCCTATCCCTCCTCTCCTCTCCTCCAGTGTGTACATGTTCAGCTCCTTCAGCCTAACTTTATATTCCTTTCCTTCCATCCTCTTTAACATTTTTGTTGCCCTCCTTTGCACACCCTCCAGTAACTTCATATCTCTCCTCACGTATGGCATCCAGTATTGCACACAGTACTCTAGGTGCAGTCTGACCAATGATCTGTAGAGAGGTAGGTCACATCCCTGTGTCTGGATGAGAACCCCCTTGCAATGCACCCCAGCATCCTTTTTGCCTTCACTGCTGCGCTCCTGCACTGGCCCAAGTTGTTCATGCTCCCAGTTACCAGCACCCCTGGGTCCTTCTTCCCCTCTGTGATCTCCAACCAATAGTCCCTCTTCTGGTTCTTAGCCCCAAAGTACATCAACTTACACTTCTTTGAGTTGAATCCTAGCTGCCACTCCACCGACCATGTCTCTAGTTTGGTTAGGTCCCCCTGCAGTTTTTCCCATCTGTCCTCTTTGTCCACCACTGCCCTCAATTTGGTATAATCTGCAAACAGACTAACCCTGCTCCCCACTCTGTGTGCTATATCAGAGATAAAGAGCCCAAATAGTACCAGGCCCAGCACTGACCCCTGCGGCACCCCACTTGTCACTGCTCTGTGTGCCGAGAGCTCCACCACCACCACCACCACCCTCTGCACCCTCCCCTGTAACCAGTTCTCTATCCATTTAGTCTGCTTTTTTCCCAACCCAGTGCCGTCAGCTTCCCCCCCAGTCTCCCATGAGGCACTGTATCAAAGGCCTTACTGAAGTCCAAGAACAGGACATGTACCACATGGCCCCTCTCCAACTCCCTTGTCACCCAGTCATAATACTCTATTAGGTTGGTTTGACAAGACCTCCCTGAGACACACCCATGTTGCTGCCCATCTTGGAGGCCATTACTCTCTAGGAATGCCACCAGCCTCTCCTTCAGTATCGCCTCCAGAAGCTTACCAACTATGGATGTGAGACTTACCGGCTGATAATTTCCTGGTTCCTCCCTAAGCCCACTAGTGTATGGGCACCACATGGACCACCCTCCAGTCCTGGGGCACACACCCTGTTTCCAGGGAGGTGTTGAACAGATCTGTCACTGGCTCAGCCAACAGCTCCGCCATTTCCCTCAGCACCCTGGGGTGGATGCCATCAGGACTTGGTGCCTTGTTCACCCTTACTGCCCTCAGCCTCTCTAGCACTGCTCCCTGTGATTACTTTGACACCTCCTCCCCCCCCCTTTCCCCACTCTCCCAGCCCATTCTGGTAGTGGACCATCTCTCTCCTTAGTGAAAACAGAGCAGAAGTACTCATTTAGAATTTCCGCTTGCTCCTCCCTCTTTACCACCCAATCCCCTCCCTGCTTTATCCTCACAATATGTTCCTTGCACTTCCTCTTTTCCCTAACATACCTAAAAAAGTCCTTTTCCCCTCCCTTTATGCCCCGTGTGGACCATAATTCCTTGGAGGCCTTAGCTTTTTTCACCCTCCTGGCCACCTCCCTTGACCAACTCCTGAAAGCCTCCTTATTCTCTCCCTTCCCTGTTCTCCTGTTCTTCCGGTATGCAACCCTCTTTGCCTCACCCCTTGCAGCACTTCTTTGTTCAGCCACTATTTTCTGTTAGCCCAGTCTTTTTCGGACTCCCCACTTCTGTTCTGCATCCATCCCCAGCCTTATATCCTGGAGTCTCCCTTGCAGTATTGCTCCCATCCCCCAAAAGTCCACCCTAATAAAGTCCACCACCTTAGTGCCCGTGCCTCCTGTCTCCCTGCCCAGTGCAAGAATGATCCACACTGTTTAGCGGTCATTACCTGCTAGTAGATCCTCCACCCATAACTCCCTCACTGCCTCCCCATTTGCCAGTTCTAGGTCCAGAGTGCTTCCAAACCTTGGAGGCCCACTTACCAATTGCATCAGAAGGCCATCCTGAAATGCATCAAGGAGCACCACCAGAGGGAAGTGGAGTGCACACTTCCATCATGAGTCTCATTTCAGTGTTATATCAGTCCAGACTGACAAAGCACTGCTTTTCGTCAGCGCACTGTTAATACACTGCATTGACTTTCTGCTACACTGTTGTACTACTGCTCAGTCTTTCTTATTTTTTGATGCAGACTGCAAGACTACTGCAAATAACTATTAGATTTTCATGCACACTTCTTTAGCACTGTATTTCCTTCACTAATTTTTGCTGCACACTGCAGTAGTACTGGCAACACTTTATCATTTTTATTATACTTCTTTAGCACTGCACTGTCTCTGCAATCTGGTTGCACTTTCCCACGGAATTTTTAAACATAGGAGCTGACGTGATACCCAGCTGTGTACTATTTAAGGGCTACTTGAATATTAGCATACACAGTCCATTCAATTAAATTCCATTTATTTACCATGAAAAGGCTCCATGAGCTCATTCACACTGAGGTCTAGTTGAGAACTACAAATAGAACATTGAACATAAATTGACATACACTGAGTAACAAAGTAAAATCATATATATACACTGATCTTTATACTGAAAAAAAAAGACTTTTTGTTGCTTGGCACTCAACACATGTATAACTTTTCCAACCATTATAAAATAGTAAAATATGCATACTGAACTTCCACCACATGCCTTCAAGTTTTCGTTTTATAAATCTGAACCTTAATAAACTTCCACCATTTTTCAGTTTTAAGTATAAAAAAAACAATTATCCAAGTGTAGTTTACTGTTTAAGTTATGGTGTCCAAATTTATTTTATATACCCAGAAGAAAACAAAAACATGAAGAAAGTGTGGCAGAAGGGAGAGGGGACACAGGGAAGTAACTTATGGAGCAAAAGATAATACCTGCAGTCCTTCTCTCATCCCTGTGTCAGTTTCATCCCAGCAGTGTCAGTGGTCAGATTGTCGTGGCGGTCCTCAGGAGTTGGCAGCAGCAGTGTGGGTTCTGTTTAGTCCAGTCTGCTGTTATTTTTTTTTGTAAAGAAAAAATAAATGCCAGTCACCTGGCAGTGGCCCCCACAAGCGGGAAAGCATCATTAGATGAACGAGCATCAGGAGAGCCAGCTACCCATCAAGGGAAGATGTCCCACCTGCTGCAGCCAGCAGGGCAGCCAGCATACACTTAACCCACCTCCTGTCTCCTGAACTTCTCCCCGGTTTGGGGCAGTAGGTCAGTGACAGTGCTATAAAGCAGGCACTGTCCACCTGAACTAATACTGAAATAAAAAAAAAGATGTTTCTTTTCACACAGTGAGTGCAATACAGTAAAGGATGGCCGTGGATGTTAGTGTGGTCTGGGCAAGGGCCTGCCAAGGGTGGATCTAGTCAGATGTATTTAAAATCGGTCCAGGAAGGGAGGGAGCATATGGTGAGATGGTGGCTTTATTCAAAATTACATAAATTTATTTAACTCACACTCCTAAATGGAGCACAGGGGTGGGCAACATTCAAATTAAGCAGCTATCGGAGATGGCACAGAGGGCAGGCAGGCCCTGAATTAGATAGTAAACAGTATGCTAGAAGGAACAAGGGTAGAGTAAAGCCCCAGTTATAGCCAAGCTAGCTAGGTGAGCTAGTGAATATTGCTTGCTGTCCCAGAGGTTTTTTTAGCCGCAGATTATAAAGTCAGCATCCCCCAGGGTGATAGAGGAGACTAGTAGCCAAGTTGCCTCCAGTAACCAGGCTAGGGTTTTAGGGTTAAAGGGGGTCTCTGGGTCAGTTACTCAGGCTACTAGCCCTTTGCTAAGGCTGTGGTAACTACTGCTGGGGTGGAAACAGGTTATGGCTGTGGCAACTATGTTGGTCATGTGGGTAACTGCCTGGTCTACTCCCTTCCCCTTGCTCCTGATTGAAACTGATACCCAAGAGCACTTTAAATCAGTAAATTCTACAATTTCACAACACTAGTGGGGGGAGGTCACGTGATGTAGGTACCGATTGCAGGCTTCTCTCGTTTGCTCAAGCCACCCGATTGCTATTTACATTTATTTTTACATTTAGAGCAAAGTAAATTGTTGGAAAAGGGGGAGGAAAGATGTTTAAAAGGCTTGTCATGCTTTGAGTTTGCACCTCAGTCCGAATGGAAGTTGAAATGAAGAAAAACTTGGCTAAAAGTACGCCGCCTACAACCCCCGAGAAAGGCCCCAAGAAGTCTAGACCCTCAAGTGCAGCTGACTCTGGTGAGGTAAAGGCTAATGTAGCTGAGCAAGAGCCATTAACCCTGGCTAGGTTTCTAGCCGATTTCAGGCTCTTGAAGGAGGAGCTCACGTCTTTACTGGCTGAAATTAAAGTGTTATCGACTACTTTGGACGAAGTATCACAACGAACCTCGGATTCTGAAGTTAAAGTCCACTCTTTGGAAAAAAGAGTTGGTAAAATAGAGCTGGAGTTGGTAGCTACGAGACAGAAGATCACTAAGATGGAAGATAAGCTGAAGGACCTTGAGGGTCGAATTAGAAGAAATAATGCAGTCCTGATAGGATTGCATGAAGCCAAAGAGGGGCACGATGTGGTTATTTTCATCCAGAAATTTGTGGAGCGTGTTGCTGCTCCCTCACCTTTTGGGGCTAAGTATGATATAGATAGGGCACACAGGGCCCTTAGACCACCTCCCCTGTCTGGATCGCCACCGAGGCCCCTGATCTTCAGGTTCCTCAATTACCTCGAATGCCAGCATTTCTTGAAGAAAGCCAGAGAAACGCAAGGTATCACCTGGGAGGGCAGAAGAGTAAGAGTGGCCCAGGATCTCCCGGCCACGGTCAGGCAGCGATGCTCTGCTTTTCATCCCTATGTAACAAAGCTAATAGCAGCTGGAATTCGATTTAAGATGCTGTGCCTGGCTCATTTACAAGTCCTTATTTCGGGTGTCTGGTACAGTTTCAATGATCCAGAGGCGGCTCGCATTGGCTTGATGGAATTGCTCCCTGAGTTGCTCCATGAAGTCTGAGTTACATCTACTGCCAATTCTGAATCTAAAAGCATCTTATAGTG
Organism: Neoceratodus forsteri; assembly: GCA_016271365.2. NCBI lineage: Eukaryota > Metazoa > Chordata > Ceratodontiformes > Ceratodontidae > Neoceratodus > Neoceratodus forsteri. Next base: position 400,952,268 of record CM028135.1, read on the forward strand.
CTCTGGCTGGGAAATCAGCTTTAGAAATTTATCACCTTTTATTTAGAAAGGAAAAAGCTTGCCGAAGTAATGTCAGCTGGTACCCCCCATTCACCTCCTATTTCCTCAGTAGAGTGAAAGCAAGAGAAGCATGCTAGCATTATTTGAGATCAAAAGGGTTTGAACTGAACAAACAAACTGTGTAAATCCTCTAAACAAAGAACTTATTTAGTGTTTAATTCCCGATGTAGGAAGGGAATATAATCTGTTTTGTTTATGCTAACTTTTAGAGGGAAACAGCAGACTAGTTGATAGTCATTTGTACTTTGTTAAAATTGACTATATGGGGCACTATATAGGTTTTTCTCCCGGAGTTAATCTTTAAGGGTCTGCAACTATATCAAGCCAGTTTGCAGTATAAATAGCCCTGATTCTTAATTTTTAAAATTGAAGATTACATCACAATATTCCGGTTGGGAAGGCAGCTTCAGAGCCTTGCATATTTCTCTTTAGAAACAAAAGCGAGTGCTGAAGAAATACTTGTAGGTTCCCCAAGTTGGCTTCCTGGTTTTCAGACAGATCACACCAAGGCAGGCAGGATAATGCCATTAGAGGTTAAAAAGGCTTGGATTGAAAGAAAAATTAGGTTAAGCTTCAAAGTAAAAAATCGTATCTCCTTTTAGCTCCCGAGGTAAGGGCGCATTGTTGGTATTGCTCACTGTGATCGCTAGAGGGAGTCAGCAGATTATGTTAGGCTTCTATATAGCAGGCTGATACTACGTATATGGGGCACATAACGGATTTAATTTGAAACTCAATTTTTAAGGGGTTGTAAGTACATTAATCCAATATGTATTATCTCGTTGGGGATCTTTAAACTATAAAAGGAACTGCAGCATTAAAACTCAATTTTTAGTTGATAGTTATCAGTACTGTGTCAAAATTAGCTGAATGGGGCACCAAATAGGTTTTTCTCCCGAAGTCAATCTTTAAGGGACTGCAATTGTACTAAGTCAGTTCGCAGTATAAGTTGCCCTGATTCTTAACTTTAAAATTAAAGATTACATCACAATATATCGGTTCGAAAGGCACATTCAGAACTTCGCACTTTTCTCTTTAGAAACAGAAGCGAGTGCTGAAGAATTGCCAGTGCATTCCCCAAGTGGGCTTCCCAGCTTTCGGACAGAACACACCAAAACAGGCAGGATAATGCCAATAGAGATTAAAAAGGGTTGGATCGAAAGAAAAATTAGGTTAAGCTTCAAAGTAAAAATCATATTTCCTTTTAGCTCCCGAGGTAAGGGAGCATTATTGGTTCTGCTCACTGCGATCGCTAGAGGGAGTCAGCAGAATAGGTTTATACTTCTATATAGCAGGCTGACACTATGTATATGGGGCACAAAATGGATTTAATTTGAAATTCAACTTTCAAGGGGCTGTAGGCAGATTAATCTAATATGTGTTATATTGTTGGGGATCTTTAAACTATAAAAGGAATCGCAGCATGTAGTGATAGTATAATATGTTGATTATTGTCACTCCATTTTGTATGCTATTTCGTGTAATGTATGTCATTTTATACTCCATTTTGTATTGTGTGACTCCATTTTACATGCTGCTTCATTTAATTGGTGTTTTGCTCTTTAGATAGCCTCATTATTATGTTTTGCTTCAGACAGTGTATTTTGCTAACTTGAAGGTTGCATATTATCAGGCAACCTGTTTTTGTAGTTTTGTTTAAACTTCTGCTTAGCTCATAGTGTTCTAGGCACCCGGCCAGTGTTTGGAGCACAGTGACCTAGCAGGTGTAGGGAATTCTGAGCAGTCCTTATGGTGTGAATTCAGCAGCATACTGGGAGCCTGGCCAGCTTCTAGAATGTGGCAGACAACACTATGAAGGCTGCACGGTTATTTTTAGCATAGAATAAGATATAAATGTAGCTTTCTCAATGCCTGGTTAGAAGCCCTCACCTGCAGGGTGGACGACTGCCAGGGGGCCAATTCCCGGTTCGTGAGACTCCTAGCCAGGCTGGATAAGGGGGGCTTCCCAGCCATTGGAACAGGCTTGGATGTAGCTTTTGGAATCGGTGATGTATAACCTTTTGTATTATATTTTGCTATAATAAAGCTTTGGCTTGCTGTACTTATTGTAACCTTTTATATTATATTTTGCTATAATAAAGCTTTGGCTTGCTACACTTATTGTACTGTTATTGTGTGTATGTGAGTGTGAATGGCAAATAGCTGCTTGGTTTGAGTTGGCAGAACACAGCATTAAAACTCAATTTTGAGAGGGATATACTCATTTGGGATCGGTTTGAAGCAAGTCTATACAGACTCTCTTCGGATTGCATTAGTTTTAGAACTTATTCTGAAGGATGTTTAGAATGTATATGCCTTGCCCATTACTGTTATATTCAAGTTGAGGGTTACCTAAGGGTGGCTGGGGGGAGGGAGCAAAGGTATTGGTATGCTGCAGAGCGAAACCTGTGATAGATTGGACGGGAGAGTTGGTAGTTTAATGTTGGTTTTTCAATCTGGTTGGGGGGGTTAAGTGGGGTTTGGGGGGTGGGAATCAGCACAGCTCTTGTAGGTTTCTCAGGACTGAGTAATCTGGGGAGTTTATTACTTGTTCAAGTTATATTATAAGGAATGTGTAATAATGGCTAATGTTATAAAAATTGCAACGTGGAATGTTAAAGGATTGAGACAGCATGTGAAACAATATAAGGTTCTTAAGCACCTTGCCTTGTTGTCTATAGACATTGCTTTAATACAAGAATCACATTTATTGGATTCAGAGGCAAATTGCATGAGAAGGCAGCAGATTAGTTATGTATTTTCTGCAGGGGTTGCTACTAATAGGGCCAGGGTATTGATTCTAATTAATAGAAAAATCCCTTTCATTCCTAAGCAGGTGCTTAAGGACCCGCAGGGCCGGTTTTTGTTTATTGATTGTATTTCATATGTCACCGAGATTCTCCTGGGAACTCTTTAAGGGCCTAATGTAGATTCCCCTGACTTTTTTATGCACCTAATTGAACTCCTATACCCATTCATCTCCTTACCAGTTATCATTGGGGGGGGATATAAACACCGTCATGGATCCATTAATGGATCGTTCTTCTCCTCTGAGGAGAGGCCGCTCTCCTGCTCAAAGGGCCCTCCAAGAACTCATAGAACATTATGATCTGTGTGATGTTTGGAGAGTATTACACCCCTCGGAGAAGGAATTTACTTTTCTCTCACCAGTACGTAAAACAGCTACACGTATTGATTATATTTTTCTTTTCCAAACTCTTCTTCCGGGAGTGATAGAAGCTTCTATACAGTCGGGACCAGCCTCCAACCATGCACTGGTAACATGTCAGCTTGCCCTTTCATCTTTTCCTAAGAAATCTTCCTGGGGGACGATCAATAATCATATGTTAAAGGATGCCCATATAGTTAAAATTATTAGTAAACACATAGTGCATTTTATTGAAACTAACCTTCAGTCATCTCCAGACCAGACTTAATATGGGGCACTTTTAAAGCCTTCATTAGGGGCATTTTAATCAATATTGCTACACACAGAAAAAAGGAAAAAGATAGGGAACTAATTTCTCTTCTTGAACAAATCCGTTCAAAGGAATCACTGCTTTTCCATAATTTTTCGGAATTAACACAGCAGGAACTGGTTAAATTAAATGAGGATTATTTGGAAATTCTAAGGGATAAAGCTGAATTCACTATTCTGAAAGCTAAGGCAAATTATTCAGATCAGGGAGAGAAAGCAGGTAGATTGTTGGCACTCCGGATTAAACAACTGGAAGCGAATAGATATATTCCGTCAATCCACTCCCAGTTAGATGGTGTCCTAAAAACATCTCCGGAGGATATAGTCCTGGAATTCCAGCAGTATTATATAAATCTATACAACCCTAAGGTAAAGCCAGTATCTGAAGACTGCCTAGACAGTCACTTAGGGGCATCCGGTTTATCCTTGCTTTCAGAGCCTCAGCAGGAATGGCTAATGTCCCCAATATCATCTGAAGAAATTTTCGGGGTTATTAAAAACTTACCCTCAGATAAATCACCTGGCCCAGATGGTTTCTCAGCTAACTTTTATAAAGTTTTTCAAGAGCAGTTATTACTCTTGTTACTTCCTTTGTTTCAGAATATTCTATCAGGTGCTCCTGTGGATCCTACCTTATGGGAGGCTTTAATGGTTCTAATATTGAAACCGGGGAAGAATCCAGAATTACCCACGAGTTATCGCCCAATATCCCTGATGAATCAGGACATCAAGATATTAGCTAAAATATTAGCGGATCGTGTGGCATCAGTGTTGCCTGATCTTATTGGTCCTGAACAAGTGGGATTTATGAAAGGGCGCTCTTCAGTGGACCACCTCTGAACCCTGTCACACGTCCTTTCGGCATCCAGGGATGCTTCATTTCCAGCTGTTTTGGTTTCTCTGGATGCTGAGAAGGCATTTGACAGGGTAGACTGGAATTTCTTATTTAGGGCCCTTAATGCTTATAAATTTCCTGAGCTTTTTCAAAATTGGGTTAAAGCCCTTTATAACACCCCTTCAGCTAGAGTAATGGCTAATGGGGTTATATCAGAAAGATTTATGTTGCACTCAGGAACCAGACAAAGTTGCCCACTATCACCTTTACTTTTTAATTTATATTTAGAGCCCCTTATTCGCCATTTAAAATTGTCACCGATGATTCAAGGAATTACTATTCAGGGATTTGAGGTTAAAGTATCGGCCTATGCCTATGACCTATTATTACAGTTATCGCACCCGGATAAGTCAATACCTGCCATGTTATCTATTATAGAAAAATTTTCCAATTTTTCAAACTACAAATTAAATATTGACAAGTCTCTTGTTTTTACGCTTAACTATAAAGTGATTAAATCAACTATTGCAGAGACAGGTATGTCCTGGGTGCCTAACTCTTTAAGATACTTGGGCATTCAAGTCACCAGAAACCCAGTCTCACTTCAAAAGTTGAACTTGGATGCCCTAGTAAATATTTTAGGTGCAGATTTAGACAGGTGGGCCAAATTATCAATTTCACTCTGGGGCCGAGTGAATTTAATTAAAATGAATGTTTTTCCTAGGATTTTTTACCCTTTGTATTTGCTTAATAACTGGATGCCTATTACCTGGTTCCGTAAGATCAATGGCCTGATAACAAAATTTATTTGGGCTAATAGACAGCCTAGGATTGCATTTTATAAGCTGGTGGCTCCCAAGGATAAAGGGGGTCTCCGTCTTCCGCACTTGATCTTTTATTACTGGGCAAGTCACATGGCAAAGTACATGAGATGGGTGGAACAGATGGGAGAAACGAATTCCGCAGTCTTTGTACTTATCTGGCTCAAAATTGAGTTATCTCTAATTAAACAGAGTGGTCTCTCGCCTGCGTCGCTGCTTCATGTCAGGCTGGGCGCCCTCCCTGTACTTTTGAAGTCAACTCCCATTGCGACATCGGTCAGAGTACATTCCCAGATAAGCTTATTTATGGAATATAATCATACTTTAGATTTAGCTCAACCTATTGGGGGTAACCCTAATTTAAAAACAGGTAATAAGCCAATCTTGCCAAGTGGCTTCCTCAATTGGAAGATGCTAAGCTCTCTCAGTTTGTTACCCTGGACAATTCTTGGCTTTCAATTGTTGAAATACTAAATCATTTCAACATTCCTAGTAAACTTATTTTTAAAGTTTTTCAGTTAAAACATTTAATAATGAAGGTGTTGGGCAGAGCCCGCCCCAAAGAAGTATGAGAACTCTCTTGGATGAACTCTCGCTTATGTCTGGCAGGCCTCATTCTGTATCCGATATCTACAAATGTTATACAATTATAAATATCAGGCTATCTTTGCACCAGAGAGATATTGGGCTTTATGTTTCCCTGATCTGGAGATGGACTGGACAGCACTGTGATCGAATTGCCATAAATACATTACTCAGGATAGATTACAGCTTACACAGTTTCACATTCTACGTAACATACATTATACTCTCCCAAAATTATATAAGTAAGGTCTTATTGATTTGCCCACTTGTTCTCATTGTAAGCAGGCAGAGGGCTTGCTCTATCATATATTTTGGGCATGTCCTAAAGCCTGTACCCTCTGGAAGGACATTTAATGGAGGATGGATCCCTTATTGGGCCTTTCTGAGATCTTCACTCCGGAGGTATGCCTTTCAGGTGATTATACCCTCATTCCAGTAATCTCAAGACGATATATGGCACTGATTTCCCTATCGGTAAAGAACGTTATTCTCCATCACTGGAAAGATGATGGAGATATTTTGTATTCAGAATGGCTTAAAGAATTATTGGCCAATCTCAGGATGGAAAAAATGGTGGCAAGTCTAAGTAACAGGATGAATAGATATATTAAAATTTGAGAACCTTTTCACGCACTGCTTGCCATTTAGTATATTTTATGCTACTATCAAAGTTAGAGTTAGATTATCCATCTGATAAGTTTGAGCTGTGCTGATTGGGGAGGGGGGTTTTAGTATGATGGTGGGGAGTGGGTTTGGGGTGAGAACAGCTCCAGTGTATGCAGTGAAGAACTGTCTCTAGTTTCATTCACAATCCAAATTATCATGATTGGATCTGTTCTTTTTGTGTGTAAAGTAATAAACTTTGATTTGAAAAAAAAAAAACAACACTAGCTTGGCTACTGTTTGCCACTTAGCTATAACCACCTTTATCACCCTGGATACTCTCACTTTATACTTTGGGTTTTTCTTAACCTAACTGGCCTCCTGGTGCTTATTTCTGAGTACATTTATTTATTTTATTTATTTATTAAAAAGTTTCACCAGGAAAGGCACACTGAACAAACAAGTTGCTCATCTCCAGGTGCATCCTTGGGGAGACGGTAGTGGAAAACACAATTATACAAAATTAAACAGGTCATACAAGTTGAATGGGTAAATTGTTTAACCAGGAGTGGCACACTAAGCTGAAGCTTGCTTCCAGGTGCTACCTGGGAGCACAAGGTAGTTACTGTAAGTGACTTGCTTAGGGTCACACAGTATGCAAGTGGGGTCTTAGGGATTCAAACCTAGATTTCCAGGTTTACAGTGCAGAGCCATAAACCATTGCACCATACTGACTCCTATGAATGCCATACACATAAACAATACATTAAATACATATAAACAGAAAAATACACAATTAAAAAAACTTTTGGGCCAGCTAACCTTGATTCACTATTCTAACTGGTAAAATTTCCTGTCCTGTTTGCTATTTATATGGGACTCCTATTGTCCTGTATTTTTTGGTTGCTCCCCCCCATACTATTTAAAAGAAAACACTGTCTCAAGATCCGTAGTTGCTGTGAGCTTTTGAATGCATGCACGAGACAACCTGACTCACAACGAGACATGAAAGTGACTGGGAGAGAATGAGAAGCAGCTTGCTGCTGTGACTTGAGTCAAGCTGTCTTGCTTGCCTGTGGCTCTGTGAGTGAGTTGCTCAATGCTGTTAATTTTATTTGTCAGTCCATCCGTGACTCTAGACCTCAGCCCAACCAGATCCAACACCACAAAGGGGACAAAAATTAATTCAAGGAGCTGAGCTTCCAGCCGTTGGGCACTGGCTTGCCTTAGAGAAACCTCTTAAGACTTGGCTTGAGGTTGATTTTTGATCAGACAATCATCAGGGGCCTGGAGGGAGTCAGTGGGACCGTGGTGGTGAGGTCTGTGGATGCTGGTGTCATTGGAGTGGGAGTCAGACTCAGCCGGCTCGGAGGTGCGTGACAGAGGAGAGAGGATGGAGAAGGAGCTGGAGGACTGATCAGGGCCTACTTGGGGATGAAATGTTACTGCTGGCTTGCTGTTGGCTGCACTGGTGCAGCCTGAGAATGAGTCAGAGGAGCTCTGCATCTTCTTTAGTTCAGCCTGAACAACAAGGAACTTCGGGAGTCGACTTGACTGACTGAACAAAAAAAAAGTAAGTGTTGCAGTTGCACAGCAGCTGGTTGGGCTGCTGCCAGGCTGGGGTGGGGGCTGTTGTGCTGGGCCTGAGTGGATGCATTCAGATTTTGGTAGTTCTGGGCACTAAAAAGAAGCAATCACACAGTACAGCACCAGCACACAGACACAAGTGCCTAGTAGTTTTTTTTTTGGGTGGGGTTCACTGAGCCGAGTTAAGAATGAGAAGCTGGTACAGTAACAATTGTGGCCTGGTATAAATAAGGTGTGGTGATGTGGGAGGGAGTGGGGTAGATGGTGGTATGAATGAAGGACAGTTCCCTCATTGAAGTGGAATACTAAATTAAGTCTTAAAGCAGTAATTAATTCATCTTTTAAGACTAAGTTTAGTCATTTTTTAATCTTCTGTAACCATTAGAAGAATACTGCCTCTAGGAATTAATTCTAAGAAGTTCAACTGTAATTGTTTTTTAAGAGTAAATTATTACTAAATGAATATTATACACAGATTTTAGAAGTACACATTATTGAATACTTTTGAATGATAAATGAAGACTTTTCAATACTTCTGTTTGTTTTATATGCAAGTTTGTTAATTTTCATTCTGATCATGGGACATAACCTTGATTATGCACTGTAGATGATAGGAGCTTACATGGCATCTTTAGCCTCCCAGCTCATTCATTACCTTAGTATGATCACTTATTTTAGGGTAACTTTTGCTCTATCAAGAATGCTAAGACATTAAGCTCTGTCAAACTGTAATGCTCTTCAAAGTGCAATGTTTGTTTTAATTCTACTGCATCATAAATGAAAATTACAGTCAGCCGAGTAGGTCAAGGATTTAAATTAGCCAATCAAGGCTGGGCACATTGCATTTCAGTTCTACTAAGCAAGGAGACAGATAAAACAACCAGAAACAACAATGAATTTTAGAGAAGGTAAGCAATCATAAAATGTGGGGGTTTTACCTAGAAATAATATGATGCAAAAAAAAAAAAGTTGGCAGTGTCCCTTTAAAAGTCTATAATGATTTTCCAGAAGTCTACTCAGTCAGCAAACTACATTTCCCAGCTCACTTCCTGTCTCAGTCCAGCCTAAGCAAACAGAAATGCAGGAGCAGTAACTGTGGTCTCCATTTTTGAACTGTGTTTCCTGCAGTAAAGATTTGCATGGTAAGGAAAGTTGTTTTTCATCTTTGTAACTCCCTGAAATGTCAAGTACAGTAAGGGTATTATCAATCAGTTTTTTTTCTAAACGAAATGCTGTGCAGGTTTCACTATCAATGTTTTGTTATGAAAAAATTTTCTAAGCTCCGAACTCATGTGGCTAACCTTTAAAATACACAGTTTATTTCAATCAAATCCCTTCTTTAAGTGTGTAGTATGCATTGTGCCTCTAGAGTACTTATTTGTGGAATTTTTACTGATTTAGTTACTTTAAAGTAGTGCTGGGGGTGGGGGCAGGACAGCAGGAAGATTGTATAACTGAGCAAATTCAGAATGCATTTTCTGTGTGTATCCATTCAGTAGCATATTTAACTATATTGAGAAAAGATTACAACTTTTTTAATCTGAGAAAATGTGCAGTAACTTACAGATAAAGGAAGAATTATTTACTGCAGATATTTGAGTGTGTTTGTGGGGGAGCTGTTTTTTGTGTTTAATATTTGTATTTGATTAAAACAGTTGCATGTGTTAATCCATTTTGTAATATGGGGATCAGCGTACTTTTTTTCCTTTTGCTGAAGACTGCATGAATTTATATTTTATATGGTAGTGTCTCATATTTTGTTTTATACTATGTTGAGAAGTATGGGGGCCATGGTTGCAGAAGGGTGATCGGGGGGGTCTAGTTGTAGGGAGGGTGGTCTTAGGGAGGTTCTGCTCTGGAGCTAGGGTGAGTCCAGCTCCTGGGAATAGTGGTTATCTGGGTGTCCAGCTCCGGGGAGGTTGCTCAACCTGGGGAGGCAGGCTGGTCTATGAGTGGGAACGAACACAGGGGTCCAGCTGCAGGGAGGGTTGTCTGCTGGGGGAGGCAAGTCCAGGTCATGAAAGAGTCAGCCAGTAGCAGGGAGAGTGACTGGTGGTGGTGGGGCTAGTTTGAAGTTGGAAGTGAGGTCCAGCTGCAGGGTGGGTGGTCAGATGGGGCTGGTAGGAGGCTTCTGGTGGATCCAGCTGTTGGTAGAGTGGTTGGCTTGGGGACTGCTAGTCCAGGAGCTTAGAGGGACAGCTTCAGATATGTGGTCTGTTGGAGTGGAGGTTTGGGGTTGGTGCTCCAGCTACATTGAGCTTGTATGGCATGTAGTTGAAGGCTGCTTCAGAGGCAGGAAGGGTGGCTGGCTAGGGAAGAGGCTGGTCTGGAGCCTGTGTGATGCTCCCTAGCTCCAGTGAGGTTGCTCACCATGTGAGAGGCTGGGTCTAGAAGGGTTGTCCAGCTGCATGGAGGATAGTCTGGTGCCTGGAAGGGTGATCTAGCAGAGAGGAGGGTGGTTGGCTGTTGGGGGAGTTGGGCACAGCTAAAGATATTGATCAGCCTAGGAGGGATCCAAAGTGGTGAAATAATTAGAAACTGGTCAACAGGTCAGTCCTTCAACTCTAGCAGTAGCGCTATGGCCCATGGCACAGGTGACCTGAGTTCAGAAATGAGCCTGCGGCTGTGGCTCGCTGGGGGGAGGAGAAGGATCAACTGATCTACGAGAGGCGGTCTTCCAGGGAAGGAGGGCAGCCAGCTCCACTGTAGTACTACTAACTGAGTGACCACGAGGGGCAGTGCAGTCAGGAGTAGCTCATGGGTGGGAAGACATTGTCTGGTGCTGCACCACACAATGTCTGTGCACGTGTTTGTGTACCCTTGCCGCTTATGTCCTAGGGGATGGAAAAACATACGAAAGTATCCTAGCTACCTAGGCAGCTCCTCCACATATTGGATCCATTCTACGGTGGAGCAAGTCCTGGAAAATGCCAGTGAGATGGTGTTGTGGTAGCTGAACAGAAGGGAGACGACCAGAGATGCAGGTTGGAAAAAAAGTAGTAGCTGGGGGGGGGGGCTTAACAGGTGTCAGAGGGTAATGGTTAATGGCACTTATTGCTGTGATGGGACAGTGAGCAGCTCGGCTCAGTACTGGGACAGATCTTCATAAGTAACATTACAGAAAAACTGTCAGAGAAGGGAATGCCTTTTTGCAGACTATAACAAAATCTGTAGGGTGGGCACTAAAAAGGAGAGCAAGCACGGGCCTCTTGGAGAAACTCGAAAGGTGGTCAAGACCAAGCTGAGGTTCAATGACAAAGTGCAGAATCATGCACCTAGGGCATAGGAATCCAGGATCTGCTTTATAAGGTAGGGGATGGTACTGAAGATCACTAAGCAAGGGGGACCTTGGGGTTATTATGATCTTAAAGTTGCAGGGCTGTGTGACAAAGTAGTGGGTATGGTTAGCGGGATGTTGGGGCTGCATAGGATGGGGTATCTTCAGCAGGAGATGGTGGTGGTGGTGCAAGTATCACTCATTAGTGAGACCTGACTCGGAGTACTTTGTCCAGTTTTGGCGGCTGCACCTTGTAAAGGCCATAGGGTGGAGGCAGTATAAAGGGCAACTAAAATTGTACATAGGTTGTGGCAAAAGCCCTATTAGGAGACTGGGATCTCGGCTAGCCCCTCTTGCAGGCAGGACTTGGTTGCTGAAGCCCGAGACTCCACTCTGAGTCAGGCAAACTGCAGGCCTTGGCCCCCTCCCTCTGCCCTGGAGAAGGTGAACTGTCATGGGACGCTTGAGCCATCTCCCCCAAGCCAGCCCTCTAGTGACCCAAGTCCAATCCAGAAACCAGGTCACTAGCGTCACAAGCGGAAATCCAACCACTGTGCCAGCGGACCTATTTATTTATTTTTTGTGTATTTGTTTCTCCCCTGGCTCCCGCCTGCTATCTCTGACTTCCCTCCCCCCCATTGCACCCGAGCATCAGACCACCTCCATTCTTGCCCCCATGACTTACCCATCATGGTAGGGGGCAGGGATCAAGTCAACCCACCAGAACAGATCCAGCTGAGAGAGGTGTCTTCTCAGGGCAGGGCTACAGAGGGGGACCATCATTATCCTGCTGTGGTGGGAACCAATTTTTCATTTTTTCTGTGCTGGGCGTGTGAGCATACAATGCCGTAATGACACCTGGCGTCGTGGTTCGCACGCCACGTCAGGCAGCTGCTTGCACTCCTACCCCACATTATGGAAGCTGTATGTCGGTCCTCAGCTGCCGCTAGGGGTCAGGTAAGTGCTGGTCCATATCCCCACCCTCCCCCAGGAGAGGAGAGCTGTCCTCTGGATGCTCAATCCTCTCCCTCCCCCAATGATCCGCTCACACTATGAACACAGGTCGCCAGCATGGTAGGAGGTAAGGCAGTGATGCTTCAGCCCTCCACGCCACTGGGCTGGCTCACAAGCATGCAGTTTAAGAAAAAATATCTGACAGTTTCTATGTGTTGTGGGGAGGGGGAGCTCTAGCAGCAGTTGTAGTGAGGTTGGGGAAACCAGAGTGGAAGAGTGAGGGCTTATCAGTTTTTGAGGAAGCAGTTTAAAAAAACATGTTTGTCTGTTTTGTATATTGAGAGGTGCAGAGAGGACACACAGCAGCAGCATGCAGAGGAGTGTACAGCTGGAGCGCAGTTTGGAGCAGCCAGTTGAACAAAGCTTTGGTAAAAAAGCAAAAAACAAACTGTTAAACAGAAACAAATGATCACTGTATCATAGTGGGAAGAAAGGGGAGAAGTATGACTAAGTGGCAGGTGGTGTGGCTAAAGGACAGCAACCTAGAAGAAACAAAATGGTACTGCTGGCTGCCCACCCTCCAGACCCTCTTAACCTATCTCTTGGGGGCTCTTCACATAGCCAGTTTGTGGCTAATCGGTAGAGGAAGGCATATTGGCCCTAGCCTCCTCCCCCTCCCAAAAATCTCTCAACTTCTTTCCCACCCACATGGAGCAGACTACAGCCTGAGCTCTGTGGGCTGAATTTTAGAAACATAGACCTGGATGGCAGATAAGGACTGCTTGACCCACCCTTCCTATTTCCCTACCTATTGGATAAGCTACAGATCCTAGTTAGCCAACAGCTGACTTCCTTCTACCCTACCAATAGAATTGCATTATGTCTGTCCCATGCATTCTTGAAGTCTACCACTATTTTTGACCCCACAACCTCCTCAGGAAGGCAATTCCATGCGTCCACCACCCTCTGTATAAAAAAAAGAAAAACTTCCTTATGTTGCCTCTGAGCCGTCCCCCCTCTATCTTCAAAAAATTGTGTCCCCTTGTTCTTGCACATCTCTTTTGCTGAAAGATGTTACCCTCTTGGACTTTGTTGATTCCCTTGAGGTACTTGAAATTTTCTATCCTGTCCCCACTCTCCCTCCTTTTCTCAAGGGCATACATTCAGTTTGTCTGTCTTTGCATGGCTTCTGGTGCAGACCCTTCACTATTTTGGTTGCCCTTCTCTGGGCTGGCAGTCGAAAGTGCCTACCATAACTGTCATTGTAGCGCAGTAGCACTAAAGTAGCTGCAGCATTTCTGGCCAGCAGTTTTCTGAACAGCCTCCTGTCTGCTACATACAATCTGGGCCCAAGGACATCCCCCCACTCAATGCCAGGGAAAGATATTAAAAAAAAAATTGCCACTGTCCACGAGGGAGTTAGCCCATTACACCACTAGCCCAAAAGCATCCCCACCTGCCCATCTGGACTACTACTTAAATTTGCTGGCTACCTGCAGATCACCTAGGGGCACTGGGGGTCTGAGCCCCAAATATCACTTTACCTCTGTTCTTAGCTGTCTGTATTTTTTTTTCCTCTAGTTTCTTACTTTGACCTAGTTTATCTTTTCCTTATAAACTCCCTTCCTTTACTCCTATACTGTACTGTACCCTTTTGTGTATTTCTACCTGCTACTATAGTTCCCCATACTGATCTATTTTTCCTTTATTTCTACAGGTCTGACCAAACCGTATACCAATCAGATAAGTATCTTTGTTTAATTTTGCACCCTAATCTCTCCTCTAGCACCTCTGATCCTTTGTGTCCCCTCAATCATCTCTGTTCTCCCTTTCAGGTCCTACCAGAATACCCCAAAACCAAGGACACTACAACTCTGGACTCCCCGACTCTGATGGAGCAGGTAAGTCCTAATTACTTAACTGCCTTAGAATCGTAGAATCACAGAATCATAGAAATTGGGTGGCAGAAATGGAGCATTTTGGCCAATCGAGTCTGCCCCTTACCCCCTCCCCACTTATCACCTTTGTCAAGAGACACCCCACTCTGCCCACTGTTCAACTCCTGTTGTCTGTCCCATGCCCTCTTGAATCCTTTCACCATGTTTGCCCCCACCACCTCTTCCTGTAGTCTGTTCCTGGACTCCACCACCCTCTCAGTTGTGTAATGCCCACCACGTTGCCCTAAACCTTCCTTCTTCTAATCTTAGATTATGATCCCTAGTTCTAGCCCTTACATTCTTGTAATAAGCTTCCCACTCTCACCTAGTAGTCTCCAGGTACCGATCCAATTCCCTCCACCTCTCCTCATAGGGTTTCCTATGTGTAGCATGCACCATCTTGGTTGCCCTTCTCTGAACATTTTTAATCCTGTCTGTCCTTGTGTAGGTGAGGCCCATTTATAAAGGAGCAACAGCACCTCTCTCTTTCTGTTTATACCCCTCCCTATACACACCAGTATTCTATTCACTTTGCCCACCACCGTACTGCATTGGTTCCCTGCTTTAAGGTTATCTGAAATTATAATCCTCAGATCTCTCTCCTGCTCAGTATCCTTAATCCTTCCGTCTGTGTATAAATGGTTTGCAGGTTATTATACCCCATGTACATTACTGTACACTTTTTGGTATTGAATTTCAGCTGCCAAGTTTCCGACCACCCCTCTAGAATCTTTAGGCCCTCCCTCATTCCTCCACCCCCCAGGGTGTCCACCCTATTGCAGATCTTTGTATCATCTACAAATAGGCACACCTTCCCCTGCAGTTCCTCCGCTATATTGTTGCTATAAAAATTAAAAAAGATGGATCCCAGCACTGACCCCTGGGGTGCACCACTAGTCACCCTTTCTACCCTGGAATGCACCCCCTTTACCACCACCCTTTGACTTCAGTCCTTCAACTAGTTCTCCACCCACCCTTTTGTTTTCTGTCCAACCCCTATGCCTTCCAGCTCATTTTCCAGCCTTCTATGTGCAAGGTGTTGGAGACCTGGCTGAATCCAGGCTAAGCATCTACCATCCCTGAATCCACCTCCTGGTTACCCAGTTGAAAACCTATAGGTTCATCTGGTACAACCTCACTCCCATAAAACCAAGCTGCCTTGGGTCTTGGAAGCAGCATAGTAGTGGGTTAAGGCTCTGAGCACTGAGCTGCAGATCTGAGACCTGGATTTGAATCTCACAGCTGCCTAGTGCATACTCACAGGGAGTCCTGAGCAAGTCAACTTCCTTGTGCTCTTAGAATCACATCTGAAACAAGCTTCAGCTTAGTGTGTTACCCTGGTTAAACAATGTTCCTTTCCCTGTAGACCATTGGACAACCAGGTGTTCCAATTTTTCTTTCCTTCAGTAGTATTTCCATGATTTTCCCACTGCTTAGGTCAGGCTGACCAGTATGTAGCTTCCTGCATCCTCCCTGTTAACACTTTTGTACAGAGGAACCACATCAGCACTCCTCCAATCCCTGGGCATAGCACCTGTGTTCAATGACAGGTTGAACAGGGTAGTCGGAGGCCCTGCTAACACCTCACTTAGCTCCCTCCGTATCTGGGGGTGCACTGTATCTGGCCTCATAGCCTTATTGCTGCCAGTTCCATGAGGATCCTTTATTTTGCAAAGGGACTTGTGTCTATTTCTGTGATCTCCCTATCCTTATTACTGGCCCATTTCCTGTACCCTCCTTTGTAAAAACCAATCAGAAGTATGTGTTAAATATTTCTGCTTTTTGGTGGTCATCCTTTACCCTCCCTCCATCCTCCCCTTTCAGACTCACAATCCCTCCCCTTGCCTTCCTTTTCTCACTGATGTACCTGCATGTAAAAGATTTTATCCCTCCTTACCACTGCACCAACTGGCTGGCTTGCACCGGTGTGGGATTAGTCCCACTGGGCACTTTGCATGTGGGGCCATTTTTGTTTGCCTGCTATTTGCTGTAGTGTAGTAGATTATGGTGAATTGGTCTTGCTTGATTCTGCACTGACCACTTAATTTGCAACAGATCCTCAAGTCCTCTGCATCTGGCTTTGGTGTGGTGGGTGGCGGTAGGAGATTGTGTCCTACAGTGCATGTTAAGAGTTTATGTAAGCTCTCATCTTTTGTTTACTGGCCCCACAGTACTCCCTGGGCTAAGTTCTGTCACTGAGGACTGAACTAACTTACTGGACAAAAGCAGAAGTGGAAAACATCTGATCAGCTATTGTGGCAGCTCGATATGCATGGTGGGCTATTGAGCTTCTATTGCTGCCTGTTGCTCTGGTGCCAGCCTGCAGGGAGTTCTGGGTGGTTGGGGCTGGAGATCAGCCTAGAGATAGTCACAGTTGGCCTGCTGTGGTCTGCTATATTGCAATGGATGGTGGTTGGAATTCCCAAATCAAAGAGGAAAATGTAGAGGAAACATTAGGAAGTACTTCTTTACTGAGAGGGTTGTGGATAATTGGAATGACCTGCCAAGGGAAGTGGTAGGGGAGAGGATGGTGGGAGGATTCAAGAGGGCATGGGATAAGCACAGAGGGCAACTGGCATGGGGGAACTACAGAAAAGGCCTCGTGGATATCTAGGCAAACTGGGCAGACTAGGTGGGCCTGCGCCCATTCTTCCACCACATACCTATGTTCCTATGTATTCTACGGGCAGGTTGGAAAAAGAGACGGGGGATCCACAACACCACCAGGGAAGCATTCATTGTGCCTAGGCAAAATTTTTGAATATCTGTCCCTTGGTGTCTTTATCCTGCCCTGTGTTGGTCGATGTGTGGTGCAACATGGCCTCCTACCCCCAAAAATGATCAGTTCTAGGGCCAAAGAGACATGAATCTTCCTCCTTCCCCCAACCATGACATCTCCTGAGTGACAGAGTCCATTCTAAAAGCCAGGTTGATGGTTTGGTCAGTAGTCCAGTTAAGGGGTGTATCAGCATGTTTTACTTCCATTTTTGCCCTTTTACACCCCATGTAGGGTCCTGGGTGGTATCATTGGCAGTAGGTGTTTCCATGGACTACATGAGTCGCACTTTGGTCCACCAGACAGTGTGACCATGTCGTAGAATACTACCTGGAATTCTCAAATACCAGCTTGGAAAACTAGGACGCTTACTTCCTGGCCTAAAAGTTATCTGAGTACTGGGTGTGGTACAGATCTGGTACCACCTATTCCCTAAAAAAAAAACACACAACCAACTTTTTTTCTTTTAACCTCTTCAGATCCTTCCCAGCTGATTGGTATTTTTATTTTTTCATACTGACCCATTTTCCCTTTTATATCTATAGGTCTGACAGGACATTGGCCAGATGTAGGAGAACATGACCATATGTATCAGATAAGTATTGTTTTTTGTTTGTCCTTCATTGTTTGTCATACAGTAGTTCAGAATGTAGTTGCAGATCCTTTGGTGAGCCCATTGTTGTTCTTGTTTTACAGGTACCATACCGGCTGCTGGGCTGTGTCGCACTTTGTGCTTTATCTTGGACACTAGCCCTGGAAACAATTATTCTCCGGATCAGTAAACCACGATTGGCTGTTGGAGCCAGTCAACCGCTTAAATCTTCCTTGGACTCCTTGGTTTCACTCTACTCAATGAAGAGCCCACCCATATCAACAAAAGAATACACAAAAAGTACCCTTCTGGATGTCCTGCTTGTGAATAAACCCCATTCCTTCTCCCGCATTGGAACCTTTGACGCGGATATTAGTGACTATTGCCTAATAGCTGGAGTTTGGGCAGCCAACAAAGTGCCAACTATGGCCAAATTCTCCACCAAAGGTCAACCAGGTCATTCGGACCCAAAGGCATACTCTACTTGACCTAAAAACCCCTCTGTGGCAGAGTTTTTACCTTGCTGAAACAGTGGAACAGCATATTCTATACTACATGAAATCATTACCTACGCCTATGAATCTACTATGCGCCTGTCAAAATACGATAAAGGCTAAGAAATGCCATTGGTCTTCCTCAAGATCTCAAGGCTGCACTACTGTCCATGGATAAACTCTGGAAACTGCCCACAAATCCCAAAAGAGGAAGATTGGTACGCTTTCTTTAGAACAGCCAGAAATTGGTGCACCAAACTGATTAGGGGAAGCTTAAAGCCTGCTATTACCAAGTTGAACCAGATACTGCAGTTATTGTCCCTCGAAAAATTCTGGGCCACAATCAAAGAACTGGCGGAGCCATGTCACAAAATATGCTCCTACAAAATTACCTCTGACAATACAGTAATCAATGACAAAAAGAGATGCTGCATTCAACACGCGCCCATTCACACAGCAGGCTTAGCCTCGATACACCAGCCTGCATGTAGCCTGCGACCTAACTTGGCATGACCCCTGGCACCAAATGTTGGTTCCAATAGTACATTTCTCATTCTCATTGGTTTCACTCAAGGAAGTGGAAGACTTGATTCTCCACCTGATACTAAGAAAAGTGCGCACAGATGCACTTGAACCATACTTCCTAAAGATAGCACATGCCATGTATTGGCAGTGCCTATTACTCATTTATTCAACCTGTCCTAACACAAGGTACCATCCCTCAAATATGGAAGATCGCACACATTATCCTTCCGCTTATTTAAATCTGAGACCCTTATGCACCTTATTAAGCCAACAATTTCTCTCCCACCACACTCAGGCTACTGGAAAAAGCTGCAAATGGCCAACTAAGATCCTCTCATCAACAGAGAAAATTACTAAACCCCTTCAATCCGGATTCAGAGCCAAACCACAGTACAGTCTTAGCATTAGCTAAAGTAACTAATGCCTGGCAACTGGAGTTGGAGCATAAAAGTCAGTATGTGTTGTGTTTCTTGACCTCAGCAAAGCATTCGACACAGTCGACCATGACCTGCGCCTCTACTCGCTAAAAACACTAGGATTGGATGCTACTTCTCTAAACTGGTTCTCTGAATATCTGACAGACAGATACAAGCAGGTGAAAGCGACTGATGAACTATCTGCCCTAAAACTCTTACAGGGATCCATATTAGGTCCCCTTCTCTTCGCAGTGTATATCAACAACATTGATAAGGGAATCAAGGGTGCAAGCATTCACTTATTCACGGATGACACAGTGCTGTACCTGAGTCATCCCACACCAAAAGAAGCTTGTACTGACCTACAAAAAGATTTCAACCTCCTACAACTCCAACTAATCAATGAAAAACTGCTATTAAACGCTAAGAAAACTAAAACCATGTTATTTTCCCCCGCAAACTACACAAGCGCTACTGACTCCCTCCCACCCCAATAACCATGATGCTGGGAGAGTGCTTAGAGTACGTTCTGAAATTCAGATACCTTGGAGTCTGGATCGACTGTGAACTCTCCTTCACTGACCACCTGGAAGACTTGCTGAAAAAATTAAGGCAAAGGCTTGGCCTTTTTTACAGGATAAGAAGACTTCTTACAGCAGATGCAAAGAAATGACTAGTCCAAGCCACATACCTGTCCTTAATTGACTATGCAGACTTCATATACAGTAGCTATGCAGCTTCCTATCTTGGAAAATTGGATATGCTCTACCACAGAGTTATACGCCTCATCACTGACCTCCTCTTCTCTACCCATCATTGCACACTATATGCTGCCATGGGCTGGACCTCACTTCACTATAGGTGCAACTTTAATGCAGCACTCTGGACACTTACTGGAGCCCTCAGTAGCAAACTCCTATTACATACGTTGACTGTCTGTCTCGATTGTGCCAGGAAGTATTTCCTTAGAAGCTGCTCACAACTCCTGCTAAATATACCCAGGGCACTCACACGAGTCGGAGAGCCGCCTTTTGGATTCGTGACTTCCTTCAATATGGGAATAAAACCCAAAAATATTTAAGCTGAAAACCCTAGTAAGTACCATTTTGTTCAAAAGGCTTTTACCGTGATGGCATTATGGAAATTTGCAACTGCTTTACTAGACACTAACTAACCTCCCTCCCTCAAATGGTGGCTCGCAAATGGTGGCCCCCAGCTGAAATGTGTTTGCTGTCTTCAGCATGCCCACCAACAGATCCACAGCATGGATTGCTGAACTCCCATATCTTATTCTTTGACACTCTGAACAGCTGCAGCCTGATTTTAGCACATGCTACCGCACTTGGGGATAATTATCATCTTTCGCCCCAAATAATATTCAGTCCCTTGTCCATCCAACACCTCCCTCTGCCCCAACCTCCAGGATCCTCCCAGTTATGCCCCTGCTACTATATTCCTCCTCTTGCACTTAATACAATGGCAGCTTTTCTCCTCCATATGTCACTGCGTTTTGGGGTAAAAATCGCTTTGTCACCTTTCTCATGACGGTCCTCTGCCCTCCAGTCCCTCACTTGCTTTAACAATTGGTCCTCTTCAGCTTTGTGCCCTATTCCCATCTCTCTCCTACATTGTGCGCTTGATATCTTCTATCTGGTATGCCTACCCTCTCCCTAACATTTCCCACTACAAAATGCACAGCTTTTGGGCTTGATCCAGCACAAGTTCATTATCCACTTACCTTTGTAGTTTATGTTCTAATGTCATTACCTGTAAATGTTCATTTTTACTATAATAGCAGCTATTTTTACTGTTTGTACTATTGTAACTTGTCTTTCTGTATTATTACTGTAGGACCGCAGGTCCACCTTGTAAATGAGCTTGCTCAATGGTGCCCGCTTGGATAAATAAAGATATTGATTGATTGATTGATTGATTGATTGATTGATAGAAAGGAGACTATGGGTTGTTGGGGGTAGGGGATGTGCATTAAGGTTGGGAACTCCAAGGAACACCACACAACCAATTTGCCAAGACTCGTGAGGCTCAGACCCTGTTTTTTATTTTCTTGCTTTGTGTGCTTTGCATTCTAATGCCTGCATTAATGTAGTGTTTTTGTTTTGCAACAAGTAATATAGATATATACACAACACTATATGTATATGTGGTGGAGCATTCTGTGCTTTTTGCAGGGCATTTGGGCTCCATATGCTTTAAAGGCAGAGCACTGAGTAGCTTATAGAAGACACAGGTTTAGTCACCACAGCCCCCTCCCACTTACACACTGTATAACCATGAACAAGTAAGTTAACTTTGCCTATTACCAGGAAATGGAGCAGCTATTTGAACTAGGGTGATCTACAGACCTCCAACACATGTGGAGGAAATGGACAGGTTTCCACTGGTGCTCCAGGTGGGAGACTTCAGTCTGCCAGATGTGGACTGGAGCATCCTGGCTACAACTTCAGCTAGGAGTAGGGATATCCTGGACTCCCTGCAGGGGGCATTTTTAGGTAATTAGTAAATGAGCCAACTCATGGGGGAGCAATGTTTACCTAGTACTCACCAATGGGGACAGTGTTGCAGACATCACAGTGAGTGGCCACCTGGGGACCAGTATCACTGAATGGTGTGGTTCAATATAAGAACAGGGGTTTAGTTGAACCACACAAAGGCAATGGTCCTGGAATTCAGGAGGGCAGACTTTACAAAGATGGGGGAATGCCTCAGGGATGCCCTGGCAGAGAGGAGGACTGGGGAGTAGTAGAGGAACTGTGGCCAAAATTAAAAATAACTATAGTGAAGGTGTTAGACATGTAAACAGAAGCAAGAAGAAAAAAAGACCCACTATGGTTTTCAGAGGAACTGTTAAGAAAGGTTATGGCAAAAACATTAGTAATCAGGAGGGTCCCTATTTCTTTAGCAGTGGCTTTCATTTTCTATCAAAGGTTGCTTGAATGTCTGTGAAACCATTTTGAAAACAAGCCCCATAGACTTGTATAGGGGGTTCCTCGTGCCCTCTCTGGAGACCACTTAATGTCAGAATGTGGGGGCAGAGCAGACAGACAGGGAAGGGGAAAGGGGTCGGCTGGACAGCAGTTTGCCAGAGTCACAGTCTCTTCCCTCCTTCACAGGACAGCAGTAAATTTTATAATTGCTGCATGAACAGACTATCACCACTGCAGGATGGGCTTAATGAAGCCCAATAAAGAATGTCACACCTTTGTTTTTAAAGGCAATGACTGATCATGATTAAACATGACACATTATGCAAATCAATTACAGCAGAGCAGCCAGTGAGAGCCAGGTACTTCACTCATGATTAATCATGGCCAAATATTACAAGCCTAGTTGTGTTTATTTTGTTGAATTTTGTTGACCCAGTAGGCCCATTGAGGCTAGAAGTCCCTTTTTCAGAGGTGAGCGGGGGGAATGAGGGTTACAGATGGTAACCAACTGAAACTGAACCAGATTAAGCTGTTGGTGGTATTTTTGTTTTCTTTTAGTGAATATAATTAATCATGATAAAAAGAAAACACCTTCAGCAGTGAAAGAAAGAAGTTATGGTTTATGGCGTTACGGTATAGATCGATAATGATAGATAATGATTTAGCATCACCAAAGTATTGTTTAAAAATTATTACGACTGAGCAAAACTGTTGCATGTGTGGTCCCTTATCTGTGCAGCTGCAGACCCAAGTTCTGTGTGTAAGCTGGTGAGGGGACACTGGCATGGGGAGACAAAAGTGGAGGTGTGGAGAGGCATGCGGGGGGACTGGGGTGGGGAGGACCTGATGTCAGTATGATACCACACGGATGAGGGGACTCCGTGAGGACTTGCAGTGGTCAGTGTCATACCACATGAGAACCACTGTACTAATATGCGCTACCCCTTGTGGGATTACCAATAGCAGTGGTAGTGCAATGTCATCATTGAGCTACCAGCATCCCCTCAGTGCACCACTGCCCTACCATTGCACACAGATGGTACCACAGTGTCAACAATGGTATGGCAATGGAAATGAAACAAATCCATTGTGAGACCAATTTCAGTGGCGTTGCAATGGCAGCTCATTGTGTTACCAATGGACATGGAAATCACTCCTGTGTTACAACTGCGGTACATGGTACCAGAGTGGTAGCAGTGGTAATACATATGAATTGAAACAAATCCATTGTGTTACCGACAGCAGTGGTAATACAATGGTGTGTGTTTGATGAGCCATTGTGGTACCATCCATGCACACATTCTCATTGTGATACCACTGTCCATGTGGTACCATGGTGGCAACAATGGTTTTATAATAGAATTTAAACAAATCTAATGTGTTACCAGTCAAGGGGATACAGTGGTACTGCAGTAGAATTTACAATGGTATGGAAATGGTGGACAAATGGTAATGCTACGTTTTTCTGAGGATATTTTGGTACAGGTATGCAATAAGTAAACAATGTCAAATTTCTCTTTTGTTGAATGGAAATACTCTGTTAGCACAATGTGCACATGCTTATAAAAGAAATTTTGATAACGTAATAAAGCATATGAGCATTTTTTTTACTTTAAAAAGGTGTCACTTTATAAGTGCACTAATCTACTTCAGGGCCATGGGTATACTGGGCATTAATGCACTTCCAAGGTGGTTGAAGGTCACTATGGCTTCAGAATCATGCCTCACAACACACTTGGGTCATGCATTAATGCCAAGTATGCCCATGCCATGTTGTGGGTTAACTTCCACAATGGAGTACCTGAACCTGTCTTGTAAATTGATTTCATAAGAAGGTTGTGGTTATGCTCATCTGGCATAGTCTTCTTTTGGGCATTATTCACTGTCATAACATTTTGGGGAAAGGGGCAAAAAAATCCTTTACAGTATTCTGGAATCAGTTTGGGGGGAGGAGACAACAAAAAGAGGGTGTGGGGTAGTAGTTGAGGGGACAAGGGCAGAATAGATAGCTGAATGGAGTATTCTGCTGCTTACAATACTGCACACAGTGCCAGCAATGGTACAGTTTATGGTGTTTTAAAGGTATTCGTTTTTTGAAACATTCAGTAAATGTTGCTTCTATAGGACATGTAGTATTTTTCATGCTTTGTTGACATAGCTACACAAATATGGACTTTCCTGTGATTTGGGCCAATGGTAATCTGTCAACAGCATTTGTACTGTAGTACACATTTTCAAGCTTGTTTTGTCTGTGTTTGAATAATTCTATAGTTATCAAATTAGCACGGGCAAGCTGATGGACGTTATCAACTTTCTGCCCATAATTAACATGCAAGAAATGGAAAACTTAATAATTACATTAATTCTAATCATTAATTCTTATTATGATGAAAGTATACTTATGTTTTATCAGTCGCAGTCCATGTAGCCGCCATCTTTAATACAGCCATAATACACTGAAACAGAACTAAAACACTGCTGCCAGGAGTGCTACTAAAACCACACTGTACACTGAAGTGCACTAGAGGTGTTGGTGCAGTGCTAATTAACATAATTCACACACACTGAAAACGCAATGCAACACTGCTTCAGGCAGTGTTGCTGCACCAACAATGCTTCAGTCAGTGTTGATGACAAAACACTGCTAATCGCGGTACTTTCCGTAATTGCAGTGCTAATTAATCATTGCTGACACTGAAATTCAACACTGTCAGGCAGTGTTGATGACAAACACTACTAATTGCAGTACTTTCGCAGTGTGATTGCAGTGCTAATTAACATAATTTGCACACCCTGTATCAGCACTGCATGCACCAACAGAAACCTGCAAGTGCATTAATTAAACACTGAAGCACTGCACTATGGAATGAAGCGTGCAGGAAGTGTACACTGCTACTGTAACACTGAAATAGCACCATATAATGATTATTTGAGCACTTCACTTCCCTCTGGGCCTGCTCCCTGGCACTGCTAGTGGCTGTGGTGCTCCAGTCAACCCGTGGTAGGTTAAAATCCCCCACTATCACCACACTGCCCCATCTACACACCCTCCTTATCTGCTCTGCCAACTCCCCATCCAGTTCCCCGGATTGGGCTGGTGGTCTGTACACCACTCCCAGCCTCAGCTTACTGCCCTTGGAGTCCAGGAGCTGCACCCAAAATGCCTCTGTCCTCTCCTCTTCTCCCTCGTTCCTTATGCATTTACTCCCTTCCCTCACATAGACTGCAACCCCCCATCCAAACCCTCTCCCCGGTCCCTCCTGTATATCCTGTATCCCGGGATTGTCATGTACCAATCATGGTACTCTGTGGCCCAAGTCTCTGTCACTGCAGCAATGTCCACCTTCCCCTCTGAAAGGAGCACCTGAAGCTCTGTAATTTTGTTCTCCAGGCTTCTTGCGTGGAGAGAGACCACCTTCTACCCATAACCCTCCTTCTCCTCACTCTTCTCCTCCTTGGCCTGTGTCCCTCCTCCTGGTAGTCTGCATACTTTCTCCTCCTTATTCTTACTGGGTGGTGCTGCCTTCTGTATTACACTCAGACCACTCTGCCCGCCCCCTCCCAGGGTTACGACGCCTCCACCTTTACTTATATCTAGGGGGGTGAGCTCATTAGTCTATCCTGTCTGGACCTTTCTACTGACCTCAGTCTTTTGGCTACCCCCCCACTAGTTTAAATCCACCTTAGTAGAGATATACCCCTCTAATCCTGCCTTTAATACTCCCCTCCCCTTCCTGCTCGAGTGTAGCCTGTCCCCTGTGCACAAGTCACTATTCTCCCAGACCCTACCCCAGTTAGTCACTAACCCATAATTTTTGGTGTGGCACCAGTCCCTCAGCCACTCGTTGAACTCCTCAATCCTACCCTTCCTCCCCATACTTGCACATGGTACCGGCAGTACCTCCAAAAATGCCACCGACTTCCCCACCCTCTCACACTGCCTGCCCAACAACTCAAACCTCCCCCTCACTACTTCCACAGTCTCCCCTTCCAAGTCATTTGTACCCACATGCAACACTAAATGAGGTTTCTTACTCCCCCTCGCTGCACACTGAGCAGTGCCTGCCCTGC
Source organism: Neoceratodus forsteri (assembly GCA_016271365.2). NCBI lineage: Eukaryota > Metazoa > Chordata > Ceratodontiformes > Ceratodontidae > Neoceratodus > Neoceratodus forsteri. The sequence continues at coordinate 400,978,224 of CM028135.1, forward strand.
CCCTCCTGCAGTCAGCCTGGGGATAGCTTCAACTCAAATACAGCTGTGCCTTCCCCCCTGCCACCCCATCTCACCCCTTTCAGTATAGAATCCCCCAGGATGGGTACCCCCTGTCCCTTACCCCACTTTCCCTTCTAATGCCCCTTCCACCACCTTAGTATTCGTTCTTCCCTGCCCCTTACCGCAGCCAGATGCATCCTCTGTGACTTCTGTATCTGTACCCCCTACTTCTGCCTCACCCCTTTTCTCTGCCTTATTCCTCCCATCCCCTTAAACCCCTTCCCAGCCTGACTACTTCCTACTGGGCTTCCCATGTCAACCTCCCCTCCGCCCCTGCTGATTTCCAACCCTTCTCCTATCCATGTTGTTGTCAATTTAGAACCCCCATTCCCTTCTACCCAGATAGAGATGCCCCTCCCATCCTTCCCCTTTCCCATAGCCTTCTCTCCTCCAGTCATCACCCCCTCTTTCCTTTCTAGCCCACTTTCTACCCTTTCATCCTTGCTATCTCTTCCCCTACCTGTTGCCATTCCTCTCATGCCCCGCTTGTCCTCCCCCTTCAGTATGTTCCTGCTCCCCCTCTCTTTTCCATTGCAGAGACTCAAATCTATTCTTAGTCAATACCCCTCCTCCATCTCTTCCCCCTTTCAGTTCCCCTCCCACGTGTTCCGCCCCGTGCCACCCCTAGTACCTCCCTACCCACAGCCATCTGCTCTCTCCCCGGTACTCCTCGTGGTCTCTTCCTTCCCCATCAGGAGAACTCCCCTCGCCTCAGGCACCCCCTCCCTCCTCCTATCTTTTCTGCTAGTGCCTCTGATACTGGGGTCGGTTTCAGTCCCTAGTTGTTCTTCCTCCAAACCCCCTTGCCATCCCCTATCCCCCCCAGCCAGGATGCCTACCATACTCATCGGCCCTGCCACTTAGACTCCTCCCTAACCTCCACAGTTCCTCCCTCAAACTAGCCAGTTGTCTACAGACCATACACCCCCCATCCTCCAAGCCCAGTCAGGATCATGGCAGACCCACCCTGTTTAACACCTTCCAAGAGGCCCACCTATTGACATATGGCACTGCCATTGTGGCCTTATGTTACGAGCTCTTACTCCCAGTTTCTGTGCACCCTACTACAACTGTTAGGCCCCTATTTACTCAAGTTCCTGTTTCCCCCCCACACTAGTCCCCCTACTGCCCCTTGCCGACTGGGTTAATTCAGTCTCAAATCTCATCCATTAGATACTGTATTATGTAGCTATCCTAAAGCCTCCTTGTCCATTTTTCACCCCTCAGCTACCATACCTTTTGTTCTCAACTCGCGTATAGTTTCACTTAGCCCAGTAATAAATCTTATTGCACTCCAAGTATTACTCAGCTCAGTTAGAGAAAGAAACAGAACAAATAAATACGTATTATTGGGTCTAGTGTGATTCCCCGACTCTAGATTCACCAACGCACTATTCCCCGATTCCAGCTGTCAGTTTTAAAATTGCCCGCGATGTATATTTCACTGCTCGTTCATTCCCCTGTATTAGCTTTTGCCCACTAATATGTTAACACACAGTCCGCACACAGTCCACACACAATCCATCATCGATTAGCGGCAGCTGCAAGCATTCAATTAGCAGCAATAATTCAACTAAATTAAATATTACATTTAGCAGCTCCTTCCCCCCTGCTTTCAGTTAGTTAGTTTACAATGTCAACAGGAATGCAAGAAGCTCAGCCGCAAGTGTGTGAAGTTGCCAGCATCGAGAAACAGCCGGATGTCATGGCAGGGCTTCAACTGCGCTCGTGGGAGGACAACACCATCTGCAAAAGGTCACTAACATTGTTGCAGATCTGGATCAGCAGTCTGCAGAGGAACGTGGAATTGCCCACAACCTTGTACTTTAAATGGACTTCAGGCGAGTACTAATTTTTAAAAATGTATTAAATAAAGTTTATCTGATCGTGGGACACCTGGGGAAGCTTCATCTTTAAGTCTGGATAGCGGGACTGCGGAGAGTCAGGGCTGGTACCAGAGTTTTATACATGGCCAAAGTTAAGTTGCTGCATAGTCTGGAAGATTCCTATGTGTCTGACTGAGGGGGGCACACACCATGCCCACCAAGAGGCTGGCTGAAGGACATTGTTGCAGATCTGGGTCAGCGGTCTGCAAAGGATTACATACGTGGGATTTCCCACAACCTTGTACTTTAAAAGGACTTCAGGTGAGTACTGATTTTTAAAAATGTATTAAATAAAGTTTATCTGATCGTGGGACACCTGGGGAAGCTTCATCTTTAAGTCTGGATAGCAGGACAGTGGAGATCCAGCATGAGCTGGTAAGTTTATACTAAGTTATTTAGTGAAATGTGTGTTGGGAAGGTGAGAGTTGGGGGGTTGTTATGAGAGGCTGGTCTCAAATCGAGGAAAAGAGATGTCGAGCAAATACAGTGACAGTAATATGGACACGGGAAAATTCATGTTGGGCTAATAAGAGATGGGGAATCGAACGGATCACGTATTATTACAGCAGTCCTAACAGTATAGCTCAGTACTTAGCACAGCTAGAGAAATAAACAGAACAACTAAATCTGTATTATTGCAGCAATCCTAAAAGTATCCAATCATTGCTTTGTCTCCACCCCAGAGACTCTGCAGTAATATAGGACCACAGAGGACCCTGGGTAGGAGGGTGGGCCACTCTAAACTCCCGGCAGAGCTCCGTTGAGCTCACTCACTCCCCTTCCCCCCTCACGCGCTCATTCTATTTCTTCTGGCGCTGCAGGCTGCCCTTTTGTACTGGGCTCCTGCCTGCATTGGCACCTTTTTCTGCCCACAAAGAAATCCGCAGCTGTCCCAACAAAGCTCAGTTGAGCTCACTCACTCCCCCTCTCTCACTCACTCATTCTGTTTCTCCCGGTGCTGCAGGTTGCCCTTTTGTACTGGGCTCCTGCCTGCATTGGCACCTTTCTCTGCCCACAAAGAAATCCACAGCAGTCCCGACAGAGCTCTGCTGAGCTTGCTCACTCCCCCTCTCTCACTTGCTCATTCTGTTTCTCCTGGCACTGCAGGCTGCCTTTTGTACTGGGCTCCTGCCCATTTTGGCACCTTTTTCTGCCCACAAAGAAATCCACAGCAGTTCTGACAGAGCTCCGTTGAGCTCGCTCACTCCCCCTCTCTCACTCGCTTGATCTTAATCTGTCCCAAACACTGATTTCCCACAGCAACCGCTCAATTCCGCACCAGAAGTGTGAAAACACATTTCAGCAGGATGTGAAAAATGACAGCTGTACTGTTCATAAGGAGGTGTAAAAAAATGCCAGTATTGAAAATCTGGCTTGAAAATATTATCAATTTGCGAATACACAAGGGTGTGTGGAAACTGCACAACGCACTATTGTAATGCAGTCATTTTATGGACTTTCGTCACCAAATTTTCAACATAGGCATTTTAGGATGTCTGCTTATGAACAGTGTCACTGTCATTTTCTTAATCTGTCCTGAAAACTGATTTCCCACAGCGACCGCGCAATTCTGCACCAGAAGTGCAAAAACACATTTCGGCCAGGATGTGTAAAATGACAGCTGTACTGTTCTTAAGGAGGTGTGGAAAAATGCCAAATGTTGAAAATCCAGAGTGAAATTACTAAAAATTTGCGAAGTTACCAGTGTGCATGGAAACTGCACAATGCATACTCGTAAAACAGTCATTTTTTGGATTTTTTTTACCAAATTCACAATATAGGTTTTTTGAGAGCCCATCCCAAGAACAGTGGCACTGTTGTTTTGTTGATCGGTCCCAAAAGGTGATTCCATGCAGTGACTGTGAAATCACCTTTCAGGATTGAATGATGCCATGACAGTGACTGAATTCATGAGGAGGGGTCCCAATAACCCCATGTTAAAAATACGGTGCTAAAATTCCCCAAAATGCCCGAGATATGCACCAAAGTTGAAAAAACCCTATGTATGCCATTATACAGCTTACCGGCATTTCTTCAGTTCACGGTCGGCTTTGAAGAGTGCAGACGTGTTCCTGGTCCACCGAAGATCGTCATGCCGGGCTCCAGAGGAAAATATGGGGTGAGGGGGGGTCTGGGGAGGCAGAGTACACAGAGGGTGGGCTTGGGTTGGGAGAGGGGCACCGGAGACTTCAAGGGACCATTTTCCTGTTTTACAGGTAAAAAAAAGAAATCAGACAACAGGGTTGTTTTTCTTTTTTCAGAGGTGTGTTTGGCACACTGGGGAGGGCTCCCAGTGTGCCACTGGCATTTGTGGGTAGAGGGACCACAGCCGATGGGGACTTGGCCCCCCCATCAGCACAGAAACAGGCAGGGGGGTGCATGATGCTGAGGGGGATTGGGCACCCCCCTCAACACAGGCAAAACATGACTGTGGGGCCATTATGCTGACAGGGATTGGGCTCCCCTGTCAGCAAATTAAACTGGGAAGGGGAGACTGAAGCTGATGGGGATTTAGCCCCCCGTCAGCAAAAAAATACTGTTTTGGGGGGCACATGATGCCAAGGGGATTGGGCACCCCCTCTGCACACAACAAATGGGGGGCATTATGCCGACGGGGAGTGGGCTCCTCCGTTGGCAAATGACCTGGGTCGGGGGCATGCCGATAGGGGGATTCGCCACCCCCATTGGCTTTCATGGGGCTGTAAGACAGTGGCAAGCACTGCCATGTTTTCAAAAAATGTTACACTAGGCACGGTACCACCCTGCAATGACGGGTCACTCCCTCATTGCAGTGGAATGGCTCATGCTGCAATGATGAGGCAGCCCCTCATTGCAGCGGTGAAATTGTTTCAACTTGGTGCCACTTTTGGAAACCAATGTCATCATCACAGTGTGCCAGCATTGGTCCACCAGTGCCAAGTCCCCAAATGCAGTGCCGCCATTGGCTGCTACAGTGCCGCTCCTCCATAACCTGCTTCTCTCCTAAGCTGCCGCATAATGTTTCTTGTGCATGTGTGCAAGCAAACATAATAAAGGAGCATGATACCAGAATGCTGGGCAATTATGGCAAACAGAACAGTACAATTACAACTCATCACAATAAAAGTAATCAATGGTCAGGAGGAACATTAGTGGGAGGCAACAGCCAGCCCTTTACAGTGCAGTAACAAGAACAGCAGTGGGGGGGAACAGGAGAAGACAGCGGGATACGAAAAAGGGGGTTTGATGCAGGAGCAGACATGGGTAGTTTGGGTTACAGAGAAGGGATTTTACAATAAATAGGGAGGAGGAGAGGGGGGAGGGGATCATAGAGGGAGGAATTACATAGTAACATAACATAGTATTCAAAGATCAAAATAACTAGAACTAAAAATGTTTCTTTAAGTGAATTTGTTTAACCTCTCCTCTCTCCACTAAAGCCGCAGTATATATGGGTTACATTTGATAACACCTCTTATAGTTTTATCTACGTATTCTGGAGGGCTGGTTATTTGAAAAGAGTCCCATATGATTACAGAGCACTTAAATTGCAACAAAACCTACAAGTTACATAACATATATATATATATATCTACTCTATAAACACAGTATTTTGTGTGATAGTTTTTGTCAACTTGACAAAATACTACATTTATAAAAGTATGTATTTGTACATACACACTGCAATTTTGTTTATAGACTTTAACTGCTTAATATTTGCAAGCTATTTTTAGTGTTGCAACTATGTAAGTATAGGCAGTTTCATGGAAAACTTTACTTACGTCACCTGTGTTGTAGCCAAGTCCTCATGTTGGCAAGAGTAGCCCGCCCCACACAGTTTATTTACTTCAGACTCGGAATAACCTTTTCACAGATCATTAGGTTTAATGTTTCATCCTGTAACAGCTAAAATCTGAAAGGATTTTAGTGCCCAGTATTGTCACTGAAACTGTAAAACTGGGATTCAATGAATGTCATGAGCATCTGTTTGTTGTGCAATTCAAGCATAACACTATCATTCTCATTACAATATCTGTTTCAAATGTTTAGCTTGCTAGTGACTAATATAGCACCTACAATTCCCTACCATCTACAATTGTTGCCAGCTGCAAGATTTGCACTTTAAGAAAGTACAGCGGTGGTCAGAGGTACAAGTATGTTCCAGTAAATCATAAAAATATAGATTTTGTCAGCAGAGATGGACCTTTGGGCTCATCTAGTCTGCCCCTTGACCCTGCCACCCTAGCTGGTCATAGGTGTCACTCTGTCCTCCCCCCATTCCTGTACTTAATATGCCCCATATCTATTCCACACATGCTTGAAGCTCCCCACAGTCTTTGCCTCCACTACCTCCTCAGGCAAGCTGTTCCAGTCAGTCACCACACTTTACATGAAGACGTATTTCTGCACATCTCTCCTAAGCTTTTCCCCACTTAGCTTATTTGCATGCCCCTTGTTCTAGTGCCCCCTTTCTCTGAAATAGACCTTTAGAATAGAATTGTTTTGTATATCTGGATATATTGTGTCACATTGAAGTTAATGGAGATTTCCTGTGAAATATTCAGACATAGCTAAATATACAGTACTGGGACATATCTCGGTATCACATGAAAACAGTGAGTTTAATACAGCAACTACAAAAGGATGACTCAAAATGAACAATGGCAATGACAGCGCCTGGCACAAAATGGCGATCAGGTGATATGGGTGAATTAGGTGCTTCTAGGATACCCCAGTGTCAATGTGCAGCATGGAGTGGGAATCCTAGAAAAGGGGAGGTGGATAGGCATAGCTCAGCGGGGGGGGTGGAGCCCCCTGCATGATACAGACATGAGTAGGCAAACCTAACAATCTTTTACACCTGTGGAACTGCTGTTAAAAGGGTGTGTTGGCAGGTGTAGCACATGCCTAAGTGGTGGAGGTGAGGATGACGATGGAGTTTTTATGCAGTGAGAAAGGCATGTCCCTTGTGCTGCATGGTGACTTGTATATAGTTTTCAGCTACAGGTATGAGCCTGTATTGTAGCTGTTTTGTGCACTGCTGCGGTTGGGTATCACTGTATTTCTGGTCACTCATGTGAATTCACCCATTTGATGTTCACTGTTTAATCCTTGCTGTATTGACATGGAATTACATATCTCTGGCTGCCACCATAACTGCTGGAAGCTCAGGCCAGTCAGCTGGCCTGGTAGTGAACCTGGTACTGAAGGTGTGCCTGAGGCCTGGGTTCAGTTCCAGTCACTGCAATTCTTCTAAGTGCTGTATTATAACAATGCATTTATTAGACCTGTGCGTGATGCAGCATTCCAGAATCACAGTTTCCCTTTCATCTTCAAAAGTTTGAGAGAATTTTGTGGTGAATTCTATAGAACTCTGCCAAGTCAAAATGAGGTTTGTGTAAAGTAAACTGTAGTTCTTAATGTGTACAATGGTTTTGTTTGTTAAATCATGGAAACAAGTACTGCTTAAAAACTGTAAACACTCATAGAAACATGCACTTCACAAAAGCTGTAAAAAATGTGGAATTTAGCTGTGTTCAGTGAAATTTCACATCAGCTGGCAAAACCCTCCATTTTCCATGATTTTTCACACCAGTAAGGGTCTATTCCACCTTAGGTTGAATTCCACAAAATTATTTGGAATTATGAAAAATCTGTGTGAAGCTGGTGAAAATAAAATTTCCCAATTCCACACAACAGTATTATTTATTTGCAAGTTCTTCCAGGAAAGCACTCTGAGTTTAGAATCACTTCTAGGTACAAAAATACAGTGCACTCCAATAAGGAGAAATATTAGCAACATCAACAGTAGAACTAATGCAATTATCAGCAGCACTTTGGGGGGTCAATGGCAGATGGTCAGGAGCAGAAAAACTGAAAAGATTTTCTTTCCAAAACAATTTAAGTGCTGAATATTAAAGTTTGATTCTACTAAAAACTGCAACGTAAAAAAACAAAAAGAAAAACTTTAAATTTCTAAATTTATCAAATCTTTCCAAGTCTCACACTAATAATATTCTAAGCTACCACAGGCAAATAATATAATATAATACTTCTACTAAATTCATAACATTCATTGAATACATAAAAAAGATCTTTTATCTTAAAGAAATGGTTTTATATCCCACTTCTCATTCAATCCATATGGTCTGATAGTATCCATTTTAAATATCCACATACATTCTTTCTTCAATAACTTCTTAGATCTATCCCCACCAAACGGCAGGATTGGAACATGTTCCAAGCCCATAAATCTAAAGCCACTCAAATCTGAGTTATGATGTACTGCAAAATGCATACTAACAGCTGTATCCTGCTGCTTATTGAGAACAGATCTAACATGTTCTTGTATTCTCTGTTTCAAGGGTCTCACAGTTTTGCCACTATATATAAGATCACAAGGACACCACAACATGTAAACCACATATGAAGTATCACATGTGATCAACTCTCTCACATCTATTTTAAAATTCTGTTTTAACAGGTGTTGGAATATTTTACCAGTCACACCATATTTACAGATGTTGCATCTCTTACAGGTAAAAAAAACATTTGTTCTTCTAGGTATCCAAAAAATTGATTTAGAATCATTATGTTTATGCTCTCTACTATGCACCACCTTGTCTTTAATATTTGAAGCCCGGAATTTGCCTGTGGTAGCTTAGAATATTATTAGTGTGAGACTTGGAAAGATTTGATAAATTTAGAAATTTAAAGTTTTTCTTTTGGTTTTTTTACGTTGCAGTTTTTAGTAGAATCAAACTTTAATATTCAGCACTTAAATTGTTTTGGAAAGAAAATCTTTTTATAAATGCTGGTGTTGTAAGACAATGTAATTTAGGGTATTTTGTCCCTTTAAATGCTGTTAAGACAGTTCATTAATTATTCATTAATCATTAATTGTTTGAGCATTTATAGGTGCTGTGGATATTGGTTTGGTTACCCCCTCTGAAGACTCGTTTGAGTCGAGGGGCTAGGGGTGTTTTGCTCGCTACAACACTTGGCTTTTTTGTACCAGCAGACTGTTTTTTTTGCTAATGAAGCTAAATAAATGTGAATATTTAGTAAAATAAAGAAGTGTCTTCGCTAAATATTTTATTCTGTCTGGTGCTATTCGCTTTTGCGCTCCCGATTGTGGATTTCTTGTTTGTGGGGCTTGCTACCCCTCGGTGAGCTGCATGGTTGCTGAAGGAGTTCTGTTCGCAGTGCATCTTTTGGATGTGGCAGAAAAACTGAGGGAGGCTAAGAGCTTGTTGTAGGGAAAGGTGAAACACAGAAAGTGACAGCTAAAGATCAATGGTCCATCAAGTTTCACTAAAACCTCCAAGATCAACTACTGATCTCGAGATCTGGCTTCTAGGTGGGAGAAGGGAACGCATGTAGTTGAGTTTTGAGGGAAAAGAGCTATGAGAACAGTTGATGGAGAAAGACAGGTTATTCCATAGGTGGAATGGGGCAGCAGGAAAAGGCACCCTGCCCTGCTACACACATGCAGCTGCAGTTGAGTAAGGAGTGGATGTCAGAGGACCTGAGAGAGTAATAGGGAGGGGCTGAAGAATGTGTAAAGACAAGCAGCAAGGGAGGGAGCCAAACCAGAATTTTTACAAGACAAGCATTTGTCAATGCCGAATGTTGCTTGCTTCTATGTGCTGTTTAAGTATTTGGAAGTCATTGGAGTGCAAATATTGAAAATTTGCAAACTTACGAGCGTCCGTAGGAACTGCGCAACGCACGCTCGTAAAACAGTCATTTTAGGAATTTTTTCACCAAATTTTCAACATAGCCATTTTAAGACCTCTGCTCATGAACAGTGTCACTGTGATTTTGTTAATGTGTCCCATACATTGAGTTGCACACCGACTGTGCCATTGTGCGCTACATGGGTGGAAACACGTTTTGGGCAGGATGTGAAAATGAGAGCTGTACTGCTCATAAGGAGGTGGTAAAATGGCAATGTTGAAAATCTGGAGTGAAAATATTGAAAATTTGCGAACTTATGAGCTCATGAGAACCAGCAATGCACGCCAGAAACAAAGTCATTTTTAGGAATTTTTTCACCAAATATTCAACATAGCCATTTTAAGACCTCTGCTCATGAACAGTGTCACTGTGATTTTCTTAATTTGTCCCGTACATTGATTTCGCACACCGACTGCGCTGTTCTGCGCTACATGGGCAGAAACACATTTTGGGTGAGGTGTGAAAAATGACAGCTGTACTGCTCATAAGAAGGTATGGTCAAATGGCAATGTTGAAAATCTGGAGTGAAAATATTGAAATTTCGCGAAACTTACCAGCTCATGAGGAACTCGCTAATGCACGCCAGAAACAGTCTATTTTCGAATTTGATAACTAACATGGTTTTTGATCTCATATCGATAAACACTGTCATGGTGAAATTGACCAAAGGTGATTGGCAGTCACTGCACAGTCACTGCGTCAAATCACCCTTCGGCCCAAATAACACCATGACAGTGACATCATTCATGAGAAGGGTCCCAAACCCCCATGTTGAAAATTTGCGAACCCCAAAATGCCTGAGATATGCAACAGTTGAAACCCCCCCATCTAGCCCATTATACAGCTTACCGCATTTCCTCAGTTCGAGGTCAGCTTTGAAGAGTGCAGACGTGTTCCCGGTCCACGCAAGATCGCCGCGCCAGAGTCCGAGAGGCATGGGGTGAGGGGGGGCGTGGGAGGCTGGGCGAGTGGGTGGGTGTGGGTTGTGGGAGGGGGTCGGGAGATGCGGCGCCGGACCGTTTCTGTTTTCAGGTAAAAATAAAAAAGATGTCGTGAGACCATTTGCCACGCTGGGGTGGGCTCCCAGTGTGGCACAATGGACGCTATGCCAGCCAACGGGGATTGGGGCACCCCTGCCGGCAAAGGATGATTGCCACGCTGGGTGGGCTCCCAGCGTGGCACCTGGCAATCAGAGGGGACAGACACAGCTCAGCCCACGGGATTGGGCACCTCGTCGGCTACACAGTAGGTGCGGGGCATGCACGCCTGCATGTGGGAGCAATGCTGCTTATCTCTGCTCACTCAGCGTAGGCTCCCTTTCAATCAGAGTGCCACTGCATTTTGGAGGTCACAGATGCCCAAAATGCATTGGCTTACAGGGTTGCGCCTGCCAGCTCACTGACTGAATTGGAGGAGGAGGTGACACACCTACGAAATCTCCGATGATGGCACTATGTTTCTTGCACATGCGTGCAAGCAACATAAAAAGGTGCTGTGGGAGAAGTGCCTGCCTTCCAAGGAAGGGAGAGAGGCTGGTATATAAGGAACAGGGGGTGAGCGCAGGCAGGGCAGTTTTAATCAGTTGTGTGAAAGCACTGTGGACAATATCCACATAGTCACAAACTGGGATGATCATTTTGAGGATGAGTTTGTGGAAGACAGTGAAGAGAAACAAGATTTGTTGTTTTGGGGACCGCCAAATTTGAGGGGGGGTTCTTATGGACGGCATTGAGATGACAAGAAGACTCAAGGAGATGGTCTTGTCTGATCCCTAGGTATTTGAAATGGGGGTTCTTCCTGGAGGAGAGTTTCAGAATCTTGAAGACAGGATTAGTCTGGAGCCTGATGAGTCTCTGTCTGCTATCAAATGTCACTGAGATCCCTTTCATAGCATTCATAGTGAGTTTGTTAACAAGGAACCATCACTGGAGTTGAAAAGATTGCACTAGTTGATGGTGGCATGCCTGCAACTGCATTTATTAATGTGCAAAATACAGCATCACAGTGATAAGGTGCTAATCTCAGACGAAGCTCCAGGAGGCACAGCAAAATATAAGGTGGTGGTTTGAGATGACCACAGCCATCTAGTCAGAGATACCCCTCTGGTCCTTGCTCTGGAAGTTTCAATGATTTGTACCTTATCACTACGGTGCTGTGTTTTGCATATTATAAAAAGTTGGAGGCATGCCACAATCAACAAATGCAGTCTTTTCAGTCTGAAGTACCTATGCCTTACAGCTGGGTGAGTGCTGCCCATTTTTTCAAATACTGAGTTAATTTCTGATGTAGGCACCACCATTACTCCCAGTGTGCTCCCTTGTCTCATAATGGCATCACTGGAGTTGTCAAAGACCTAGTGGAGTTTCACTTACTAATCAATGCAGAGGGTTCAGTTGGGTCCAGTTGCAAAATGCACAGTGTTTTCTGTATATATTGTGTGCAGATGCATGGGTCTTAAGAGAGGTCAAAGGAAGATCAAGAACATGACTGGATCCAGAAAAGAACCCTGAAGTACTCTGTAACCAATCAGAAGTAGGAGGGAGGTGGACTCGGTACAAGAACCGTGGGACTCCAATCTGAAAAGTAAGAGTTGAACCAACTGAGCAGGATGTCAGAAGCACTAACACCGTTTTCAGTTTTTCAAATAAGTTGAGGTGGACTGCAATATCAAAAGCATTAGCAATATTGGCAATTATAGCTAAGGTGAACATGCCATGATCCATTCTCTTCTTGACAGTATCAGTGAGTGTGAGGAGTGAGTAGATAGCAGGATGATGCTTACAAAAACAAGACTGGAAAGGGCTAGTGAAGGAGGCAGAGCCAAGGGAGTAGGAGAGCTGGGACAACAATAGGTTTTCTTGACTTTTGCTTGTGCCAAAATAAAAAGAAAGATAAGAGATGTTTCCAATTGATGAAAATATGACCCCCATTTTGTAGTGAGAAGACTTTGACACTCTTCCATACACTGAGGACCTTTCCTAAGAGAAAAGAAAGGAGGGAAGAGATACAGGATATACTGGCAGGAGTAGAAAAGTAGAGGAGCTTGGAGTCTAGGTAATTAGGACTGTTGCCCTCAGACTGGCTGAGCAACAATTTGTTTCAAATGCTCATTAGTGGCTGATTAGAGGCAGAATGGCAAAAACAAGAGACTTGGGGAAACATAAGAGCTAGGTTTGAATACCACCATATCCACATGCATGCTTTTTGACACTAAGTCAATTGACCTCTTTGTGCTTCAGTCCACCTGTCTTAACAAAGGGGTGATAGCAGGACAAAAAAATCTTTGCATTAATCCCAGTCTGTAGTATTACATAAGGTTGGACCAATACAAGTACAGTAGAAAGTGGTCAGACCAAGGTTCTGAATGGGGAATAGTATTACTGATCCCGCAAGTGAGTAAAACAAACACAAGGGGATTCACCAACAGAAGGAGAGAGGTCGTAAGTCCACTCTGCAGAACTTCCAGCATTTCAGGCAACTTCTGGAGTAGTGTGTGCAGGTGTTCTACCCATTTGAGAGGTAATATGCATATCTTGGAAATGATTCCAAGATGAATGGCTAATTTAGTACATTAATTGAGAGAGCTGGCTTACAAGGCTAGATTGTAGGGTTTGTATTTATTTCAATTTTATCTTACAAGGCTCAGTTTGTAAACTCATGCATGGAAGGAACGGGAGGTTTGCATGCAGAGGAATTTTGAAATCAACATCTTTTATTTATTTATTTTTTTTTGTTATAGCATATTTTTTCACCCAGCCACCGGGCCCGGGCTTGCTGGCAGTTCAGGGTGCCCATCCCCCCATTATGGGGATCATGCTGCTCGATCCTGGGGTAGGGATTTTTTTTACTTTAGTTAGAGGACTGCTTTGATCCCTAAACCCACCACCTGAGGGTGCTGGTGTGAAGGACTGAGTCCAAGCAGGAAGCCATGTGGAGACACGGCTTCTGCCAAGTGCCTAACAGCACCCTCCCCTCTTGACACTAATTAGATCGGTGGCAACCCTCCTCAGGAGAGGAGAGCTGCCATACAGCAACTCAATCTGGGCCCCCGCCAACCCCCAATGACCCATTACTGTTCTCGAACGCAGGTCGCCGGGCAAGAGTGTGAGGTGTGGCGCCCAGCGCCCTCAACCTCGTGCTACCGGGCCGGCCTGAACAACATTTTTATGTATAAACTAGGGAGTATGTGACACAGTCCTGGAGACACTCTGATACAAATCAGGAAGTGTCACTGTGGAAAGGTAGGTATGGCTGGGCACTTGATACCTTGGCATAGCAACTTGCATTAGCAATAGAAAACATGCATTGCTCACAGAGAAGAATGGCAGCAAGTCAGTGGCTAGCATTTCCACAATTGCTCATATTAGCTTTTTTTTTGCTGCAGGTCTGTTTGCTTTATATGTCTGGCCCATTTCCAGGGACTTAACCAATGAGAGCTGAGTGCTCCCCCCCCCAGGCATAACAGCTGGATACTATTTTTGCCGCCCCGAGGGTGAAAGTGGCTGGGAATTTGTGGCCCCTCAGAGGTGTGGGAGTCAATCTGCTAAAGAACTGATGAATGAAAGATTGGAGTTATGAATTAGCTACCACTTGAAAGACTTTCTTCTTCTTCATCGCTACCTGGTCTCCTAATGTTCCCCTCCTCCTGGCCATCATCATTGTCCCTGGATCCCCACCCAGAAATGACTCGGACCACTCCTTTGTTAACTTTTGGATGCTCACTGTCATTAAGTATTTATTTATAAAAGGCACAATTACATTCATACTTTACATCCCATTTTATGTCTTTAACAAATCATATTTACATTTGGACATAACAGCCCCAATTCTCCTTCGGACATAACAGTCCCCTCCTCCTCATGTGGTTCTTCTTCTTGGTCTTTCTTTCTCGTCACTGCTTCTCGGGGTCTGGACACTGTGATCTGGCCCCCCCCCCACCTTTCACCACCATAACCAGGTACCAGACTAACCCAGATCAGCCCCCTTCCCCTGCTAGGTGTGGACACAGCTGATCCACCCCCTAGCTCTGTATCCCTCCCCTTTCCCCCTATTACTCCCATGCCTGGGTTCTTTGTTCACAGCCCGTGGAACTTACCCCCTACCCCTCTTTTTCCTTCTTGCTCCCACCCTTTCCACTGACCCATCTCCAGCTTGCGATGGAAGATGGCTCCCCCTGTGGGCTACCCCTCAGCACTTTTTTGTTAATCTCTCCCACTAAATCCCCAAATGGGCAAAGGAACAGGCCTATGCTGAACTCAATCAGATGGACCCTGTCCCCTCAGTACACCGCGTCCTGATCATATGAGATATCCCTATGGAGAAGGTGGATCCCCCCCATCGCAATCACTGCCTTGGCTACCTTCCTGCTCATCCGACTGCATGCCACCTCTATCACCTATGGCCCCTGCGCCCCCCTCCATACCCTCCTGGAGGTGATCTCAGACCAACCAGTTGCCACCATGGGCCACCAGCTCTTCACCCTTCTAAGTCCGTGATTATGTCATTCATTAGGGACCCCCAGGGCCGTGTCCCCAAGTCATTGCCTCCCGCATGTATTATCACACAGTCTGGCAGGCCCCACCGGACCTGCAACTCTCCCAGCAGGGGGAGCTACTGCGGCCACCTCATTCCTCTCAGGCTCTTCATTCACACTCTGGTGTGCTCCGCTCCCTGACGCAGCTGCATCCCTATCCTTGTGGCAGCTGCGAATCTCTCTGCCCAATATATGAATGAGTGCCCCATGATCCATACTTGCCGCTTGGAACCTGCTGCAGGGAGAGAAAGGGACACCCATTAGCTATTGTCAACATCTCACATATCTCTTATAGCAGTTCAATTCCACCTCCCAACCCGCTTGACCTTGGCTTCCCCCGACCCAGCAGCCGCCAGTTCCGTTGCCGCTCCAATCCAAAAAGAATGGGGGGCAAACTCTGCTAGGTTCTCCCCTACAAATGTTATGGCCCATTTTAGCTCTGACCCCATCTGGTACCCCGTCACCAGTGACCTGTCCCCATGTATGAACCAGGTCCAGCCAACACGCTCCCATATCCGACTGTATTCAATCGGGCCTGGACCGCACATGCCCCCCCATCTGCTTGCCTACCCAATACTACCTTAGCGCCCCCCCCTTGTTGGTTTGTTTTGGACCTGGGGAGACGAATGACAACTGTGTTCCCCTCTACCTGCACGTTCTGCTTGTGAAACCCTGCTGGGGCTGCTCCTCTTCGTGGCGCTACCATCTCCCCCACCTGAAATGCCCCTCTCGCCATCATAGTGAATATGGCCTGAAACAAACATGCCTCCTTTGTGGAATGGCAAACCTGGTCGAGCGCCCTTAAAACCCTCACTAGTAGTGGTCCCCTGAGGGGTCTCCTCCCATCCTGTACCTTGCCCTGATCCCTCTGCCAGCCCATTATCATCTGCTTGACCATACGGCTACCTGCCACATCCACCCACTCCCGGTCCTGGCAGTTCCAACTGATCCCTGCCAACTGTACTGCCATGGTGGAGTGAGCCAGTCCTTCTTCCCATCTCCTTACCACATACCTCATGACTTGGTCCTCCCATACCAGCTCCCCGGTCCCCAGTCTGAGCTGGCTCTGAAAACTCTCCCACGCTTTCTCGTAGGCCTTCAAAGTGTTGGACACCCAAGACTCCTTATACAGTGCTCTGGCTTTTGCCTTCCAACCTCGCACATCCAGGCCGGGACCTTGGTCCAGATAGATGCTGCCTGTGGGGCCAACTCCCTGAATCGGTCTATCTGTAAATGAGAAAGACAGTCAGCCACATCATTCCTTGTCCTGTCAATGTGCGGCGCCCTGAAGGATAAGTTCAGGTGCAAACCTAATAACACCAACCTCCTCAGTATCCGGCCAACCGATTCTGTGTGGCTACTCTGCCTGTTGATAACCTCCACTACTCCTCTGTTATCACAGCAGAAGGAAATCCGCTGCCCTGCCATTCGCTCTCCCCAAATTTCCAGAGCCACCCAAATGGGAAAAATCTTTTTTTTTTAAACTGAATATGCTTTATTCACTTGATACAAAAAACACCAACATGAAATACAGAACTTGCAGCAATAATGAAACATATAGTTCAAGCTTATGACACAATGCAACAATTGCAGGAGATAAAGTGGGAAAAATCTCGAGAAATGTGATATCCTTGGTCCATCCTCAATCCTTCCATTGGTCTGGCCATGCCTCTGACACCCACTCCCTTTGAAAATATGCCCCCAAACACAGGCTCCCAGCCGCATCAGTGTACAGCTCCAGGTCTGCGTTATTGGCCCACTCCTCCTGCCAAAACATCACTCCATTGTATGACTCCATGAACATCTCCCACACTTGGAAGTCCTCCTTCACCCCCTTGCTGATGTCCACCCAGTGGTGGGGCTGTTTGGCCTTGCTCATGACCCTCCCCAACCTCCATATGAAAGCCCTGCCTGGGCTTATAGCCTTGCAAGCAAAATTAAGGTGCCCCTGCAGCTGTTGTACATGTACCAGCAGCACCCTTCTCCTCCCCCCGACCAGCGCCAGCAACCCCTTCAGGCATGCCACCTTGTCTCCCAGTAACAGAAAACACTCCTCCTTGGTATCCATCTCAATCCCCAGGAACTCGAGTTTGTGCACCGGGCCTTCTGTCTTGCCCACTGCCAAAGGGATACCAATATGCCTACACATGTCCTGAAAGTCCTTCAGCATCTCCTGTGCTTCTCTCTGGCTATCCCCTATCAGCAGGAAGTTATCCAGATAGTGGACCACCATCCTGTGCCCATAGCAATCCCTGAAAACCCACTGCACCCGTGAACTGAATGTCTCAAATGTCAGGCATGCCACTGAACACCCCATGGGCATAGCCTTGTCAAAATACAGCCCCCCTTCAAATTGGAAACTTAAAAAATCCCAATCCTCTGGGTGGACCGGTAACAGCCGAAATGCGGACTCAATGTCCGTTTTGGCTAGTCATGTCCCTTCGGCAGCCCGTATCAGCTCCATTGCCTGATCCAGGGATGCATAAGATATCATGCTCAGCCCCTCTGGAATGCTGGCATTCACTGACTCCCCCTCCGGGTATGGCAGGTGATGGATAAGCCGGAACTCCCCTGCTTGTTTCTTTGGGACCACCCCCAGCAGTGACACCCTGAACTGCCTGCAGGGGTGTCCCCCAATGGCCCTTCAACCCTCCCCACCTTAACTTCTTTCCCCTTCTTTCCCAATTTTGCCCCGGACAATGTCCTCCCTCCCCTTCACAGAACCCAAATTCTTTGCATGCATACTTATTCATGCCCCCTCGAACCCCAATGGGAAACCCTCTTTGAACCCCACCCTTAGCAGAGCCTCACTCTTCTTGTCTGGATACCCCTCTGTCCATGCCTCTACCACCCCCAACTTAATTGGGGTGTCATCGAGGGTATAGCCCCTCCCGCTGCCCCCCCATCTTAATTCCATCCATAACCGGGGGCATGTCCCTCCTGCCAGGGCCTCCCCGTCCTCTACCAGACCCCCCTGGCCACCCCGAAAGGGCTGCTCCAGCTACTGACCCCTGGCCTGACCCCCTTTTTCACCCCCTTGCCTGCAGGATATCGCCAGGTGCCCACCCCTGCACCATGAACAGGTATGCCGGAACTTGCAATTCGGCCATGAGCATGAGGCCCTGTTAAAAGCCCAGCACACCTTAATTCCTGGGGTTGAGGCTACCTGTTTAACCTGCTCCATGACGTGCACCCCTGTTGAACCTGAGAGTGTCCTGACCCATAGCTCGGCATGGGTACAGTCCCAACTCAGGTCCCCTTTTACCACCATTCTCCTCCAGAATGCTTTGTCATATTTTAGCCACCCAAGACCTAGCTTAGCTCGTTACACATCCCTGATAATTGCCATGTATGTCAGTAGCAGGATTGCCAAGTCCGGCTGCTTCTCCAGAACCAGCGCACTATTAATTATGAACCCTGCTTGCCAGTTGTCTATATTCTTCCCCTTAAACCTGGCCTCCTCTGCTTTTTGCCCTACCACTGCCAATGCCACTGCCATCTTGGACTTGCCGACTGACTCCTTCTGTTCATATTTCTTGGCAGTCTCTTTGTCCACCAGACCAAAGATATCCACATACTCCCCCTTCCATATCTTTTCCTTTATCGAGGTGGGAACATCGTACCCCAGTGTAAAGCCGGGTGGCTAATCATAAAGCTTCCGCGCAACACCAGTGGTGCCCGTATCCTCCATCCCCAGCTGCCCGCGTACCTTGATGGCTTTTAATGCCCACTCCAGCTTCGCCATCCCCTCATCTCCCCATGTCCCCAACAATCCTTCAACATACTCTTTAAATTAGCCTCGTTATTCATATCCACATTGTCCTTACCCCCAATCCTGGTCGGCTCGACACCCTTCCGGCCCTCTGTGGGTGTGCTGGCCCCCCGCTCGCTTCTGCCTTTTGCTCCCTTTCCCGATGCCTGACCTCTCGTCCCACTCCTTCCTTTTCTTCTGGGCTTCCTCTTCTGCTTCTCTCCTCTTTGCTGCTTCCACCAGCTCTGTCATCTTCACCATTAGCTTCGCCGCTTCCACCATCATGGTCACGCTGGATGCTGGGGCTTTCTTAGGTGCCATTACGTCTGTTGTGCTAATGATGCATGACAAAATCAGTTGGTTAGCATACATGCTGTCCCTCTCCCTTTCTGCAGCCCCCTTAGCCACTGACATCGGTCTGCCCCACAGTCCCCTTGCGTCAGCTGGGCTGGCCCTCCAATGCGGTTGCCCATCCTATTCAGCATGGCCCTCACCCCCTAGCATCCCCCTCCATCCCCCAGGCCACCCTACTCCTGGGGGAGAGGTGAGCAGTGCCTCCAAGGCCCTGCCTCCCGGTCAGAAAATTCACCTGATGACTTGCTGGGCCACTGTGTTCTTGTCCTGTTGACCCAGCTCAGGGACCATTCCTGCGGGGCTCCTACCCAGCCGAGCAGCCTACCGACTCCTCGTCCCGGCCCCTGTAGGCCCACAGCCCCAGTTTCCTTTGCTGCTACATTTTCTCCCCCCCACCTGTCCCTCCATTATGCTTGTCCTCTTCCCTGCTGCATGGCCCACCCCCCACTGTTCTGCCTGCCAGGCCTACCTCAGGCCTGCTTCGCCAACAGCCAACATCCGATCATGCTGATCGCCCATGCCATCCCTCTGTGCCTGCCCACCTCCTTTGTCCATCCCCCAGGCCCTGCAGCCTAGCAATATACAGTCCCATTTATAGTGGTGCCCTCTTCTCTTCGGCCTCTATGCGGCCGGCCCCCATTGTACCCCAGGGCTGAAAACACCAACCATGGCGTGCACCCCTGTCCTGCCACACATCCCCCGCTCTATCGAGCTACCCTCCTAGGGCAGCAGAGCAGGCCTCCTCTCGAAGCCTACAGCATTCATCCACTCTGGGGATGCCCCCAGTAATCCTCATTGGATCTGAAATGCAAAGTAGGCCTCGTACTGAGCCCTCCGTGCCTTGTTCCCCACATGCTCTCCTTTTCTGTGCCATGACCGCCCACTTCTTTCTTCACCTCCCCCTCGGCCCATTTTCTGGCCATGCAGTTCCCCTTTGTAACTTCTTCCCGACTGCAGCAACTCAGAGGCCCTGCCAGCTGGCCCCTGCCATGTGGAGCGGCACTTCGCTTCTTGCTCCCTGCCCCCCTCCCAGACTGCCTGCCCCATGCCACTGGGTCTACAAATATTCTACAAAAACCTTCATACAAATATATACATTTAATGTGGATTTGAAATGCAACTCCGGTTTCTACTGCATCACAGTGAGTAAAGATGAGCAATGCCAAGAATCTGAAACAGCCGGGAAAGAGGCTTGTGTGAGGAGAAGAAAAAAGGCAGTGCATAAAATCATGTAGATACCCAGTTTTAGCTAAACCTGTTTTACTACATTTTGGGAACAATCATTTTCTTTTCCTCTCCGTTGTCTACCCTTTGCCAAAAAAAACCTTCCTTGGCCCTAGAGGCACTCGCTATCCCCCGAGTCTATGGGCAGTGTGGGCCACATTTGCACTTCGCCTTGCTCTCTTGCTGCAGTGGCCTACCCGGCCTGCTCACAATGCCATGAGGCTACACCTATTTCTTTGGCCTGCCAGCTGGCTTGTGGCCCTGCATCGCATGTTGTGGCCTCTCCACTTCCTGCCCCACTGCCAACATCCCTTCACTCTGGACCCCGAGTCCGTGCGCTACCACCGCCAGGCCCAGCAGGCCGCGTGGCCCATCGCTTACTCCCCAGTCTACAACTCGGATGCCAAACACCACCCATCCTTTGGGCCTGCTTCCAGGCTCGCAGCCTCGCTCTTTGTACCCAGCAGATGCTTGCCACTGCTGCAGGCCCCTGCCTAGCCCTACCACTGCAAACGCTCTACTGCTTTCCAAAACAAACTAAGAGTGGGGCATGAAACCCCCCACCTAATCCACTCTTGGATATAAATGCTCCATCTATAAATTAGGTTCACAATTGCACTAAACTACCGCAACCAAACCAGGAAAAAACAAAACCATGAGCTAACAGAACCTCATCTGTTGCCTTGGACAGGCCCCAGCCTTCAGTGCCTTACCTTGAGAAATGCCAGTGATGTGCTGCAATCAAAATTACAGCAAGGAAAGAGGGCTGCATGAGTCCTGCATGCCCTTAAGTAGCCCGTAAGGTCCCCTATCCCCGGGCTCCCCCCGGACCCTCCCTTTGGCCAACAGCCAGTGAGCTCCCTATGCCTGTCATACGGGCAGTGGACAAGTGGAACACCCTGCCAGAGGAAGTGGTGGGGGCTGAAACAATCACAGGATTTAAGAATGCATGGGATAGAAATAAAGGAATTCTGGAGGTCAGGGTTATGGGCAACAGACTTCTAGGAAAACAAAGTGAACTACAAGCTCAAATGGGCAGACTGGGTGGGCCGTAGACCCTTATCTGCCTACATTGTCTATGTATCTATGTAACCTGGCCTGTCTTTAAAGGGCAAGCCCCATTATCGTTATCATCAGCTTCAAGGCCTAGTGGTGCTGCTGACACAGTGTGTTGGCATGCTTCTCATACTCAGATCTGTGGAACTTCAGTAAATGCCTTTTCATGGCAGATGTTGCCAGCCTTGTTCCCTCTTTCCCCCGACTCAGCCTGTCTTTACATAAAAAGCATACTACATGTGTCCATGATTCTTTGTCTACTGTAAAGAAATCCCAAACCACCGATGTCACTGGTTGGGGCTTTCCTACTGGCACTCTCGGCTGCTGCTTAATGGGCGGACTGCTGTAGGCTGCTTCCATATCATCCTCCTCCTCCTCTTCCTCTGTCACTTCTCCAGGGTCAGGGAATGGTTCTTCTTCCTCAACCAGGTTTCCTGGGCCACCAGTTTTGCCTTGTCTTCTTTATCTGCTGTCATTTTGCATGCTTCTTCTTGTGTTTTCCCTTGTTTTGTGGCCTTTCTTTTTTTTTTTGTTGCACCACCACTTTTGGTCTATTTTGATCTCTTACGTGCACCAACTCCAAGTTGAACTTCCATCTGTTCCTCCTCCTCCTCCCAAGAAAAGCTGCTGCTGCTGCTGCTATCACTTTTGTTGAGTATATAATCACAGTCTGGATCTCTGTCCCCAAGCTCCGCCAAATCACATTGCTCCTCTTCCTCTGCCTGTGTCACTACCTGATGCATTTCTTTCTTATCTCCTGTTTCTACAATTATTGCTCCTGATGCAATCTTTGCAGTGCCACTGCAAGTACTTCCTACAGTGTGAGATCCTTTTTGGACTGTAATTCAATCACTACTGTCACTACTGTCATCTTCCTCTACAGCCATAGTTCCCACTGAGGCAGAGGGTCTATGGCCAATCCCACTATGCTATTGTTTTTCCTTTGTAACTGGATGATTCCATGACACCATCTTCTTGGCCTCTGCTGCTCCATTTCCTAGTGATTACAACACCACCCTGCCATATGATGACGTGATGAATGATGAAGAGTAAGACTTTATTTAATTTGTTGATGGGTTTTGTTATTATTTTTTACTTTTTTATTTTTATTTTAATGTTTATTTTTTGGTTAGATTTTAGTTTTTTGAAGTTTTATTTATTTTTATGCTCGTTTTATCAATGGGATACCACCAAGGATTACCAGAGGCCAAGCACCAACTCTTTGCAAGATGGCACGCACTTGCTGCCTACTGTCCAGATCGCACTGCAACAGCAAAGCTCAGGATGACACACACATTCTGTTTCGGGACTCGGGATGAAGAGGAGTAAGTAACTTCAGCAACTTGAGGAAGAGTGGAGAATTTTGTTTTTATTTTATTTTTTTTCTTACTTTTTATGGGATGCCACCAAGATGCCAACTACATGGGGCCAGGATCTGGCACACTGCCAACTGGCACACACTTCCTTCCCTTCCCACTGCTCAGCTCACACTGCAATAACACAGCTCAGGATGACACACACACAGACTGCTTCAGGACTCAAGAATAGGAGAAGGAGGAGGAGAAAGGAACATCCGTAACTTGAGGTAATATGGCAATTTTTTATTTTATTTTTTGTGGAATGCCACCAAGATGCTAACTACCAGGGGCTGAGCACTGGTACACTGTCAGCTGGAACACACTTGCTGCCTTGCCCACTGTCCATAACACACTGCAACAGCACAGCTCAGGATGATACACACACTGCTTCAGGACTCAAAAGGAGGAGGAGGAGGATGGAACATCATTAACTTAAGGAACATGGAGAATTTTTAGTTTATTTGTTTATGGGATGCCACCAAGGTGCCTACTACAAAGGGCAGGCACCAGCACGCTGCCAGCTGACACACACTTGTTGCCTTTCCCACTGTCCAGATCACTTTGCAACAGCACAGCACTGCACAGGATGACACACACACACACACACACACACACACACACACACACACACATATACACACAGATTGCTTCAGGACTCAGGAGGAAGGAACTGCTGCAGCTTGGAGGAATGTGAAAAGTAAGAGTTTCAATTTGAAAACTGCCACAAATAGAAAAAAAATATTTTTTATGGAATGCCACCAAGGTGCTAACTACCCGGGACCAAACACTGACACACTAACAGCTGGCACACACTTGCTGTCCTGCCCACATCACAGTGCAACAGCATCACACACAGTCTCAGGCTTTGTCAGGACTCGGAAGGAACCGTGGCAACTAGGGGGAATATGAAGACAAAGTTTCCATTTGAAAACTGCCAAAAAAGGAAAAAATGATTTTTTTTTTTTATGGAATGCCACCAATGTGCCAGCTACCAGGGGCCAAGCACTAGTAATGTGCCAGCTGGTACACAGTTGTGGCCCTGCCCACTGCCCAGATCACACTGCAAGCCTGCAACTTGGGCAAATGTACTGAGAGTTTTAAACTCCCACCAAAAGGAATATGAATGAAGAATTGTTTTCTGTGGGATGCCACCAAGGTGCCAACTACCAGTGGCTAGGCACTGTTCTGATGCTAGCTGGCATACACTTACTTGAGTAAAATACAAATTAAATTACTAAGTCAGTACCCCCCACCAAAAAAAAAGTCACAGTCTTCTGCCAGGGGATTCAGTCAAAAAAAACGTTTTTATTTGCCCTGCTAAAGACCAGTTTTGCAACAAAAATGGGTGCTGCACTGTTGAGATTAAATTGTCTAAGGCAAAGAGTGGGCACTGGCAGACTGCCACCTCATGTTCCATCTTCCCACTTCCCAGACCCAAGCACACTTCGTCCTTCTCCAGTCTCCCAGAGTACAGTCTTTCTTCCCTCTCCCCTCTCAAGCAAGCCGTTGCTTCCAGCGGCCTGCTGCAAGCCGGCAACTGCTGCTGCTCAGCCTCCCTTTTCATTTGTTTCTTCCTTTTCCTCTAATATACCCCCTCAGCAGCCCTGCTAATAGGATGAACTTTTGATTCAAGAAGATTTTTTTCAGGTGGGAACAATTTGCCTACCTAATTTAACTAATCAGTGTGTTCCTCACCCCTGCCTGAGCTACCTAACAGCCTGAGGATGAGGGAGAGAGTGAGCTTCCCTCCGACTTGTGTGATTGAGCAGCGTCAAGCAGCTCGAAAAGGAGGCTGGAGCCTGTGAATCACACTGAGCCCTCTTAGTGCTGTAGTCAGTTAACTGTTTCAGTGGTACACTGTGGTTCAACTGATTTGCTGGCAAGCACCATTGGACCAGGTGAAACAAGGCGAACCTAAAGTCTGCTGATTTCCGAAGAAAGTTTGCCACCATTTGCAAGAATCGAACACCTAAAGTCCAAGGTGTTCGATTCTTGGATAGAACTGAGCTTGCAGCTTTAATCCAAGTCCACCCACCCCATCAACACAGCCTGTCTCCCTATCCAAGCAAACCTGACCAACTCCCCCAAAACATACTACCAGCTCCACGAATTAAAAACAGCCAGCTCCCCACCCCGGTGAATAGATAGACAGCTCTGCAGGAAACAGACAGCCCCTGCGGAAACACTACTGTTCCCTCCACCTTAGGCAAGTTAACATGACCAGCTCCCCCCACCACCCCAAAACAGATGGTCTCCCTGCACCAATACAGTCAGTCCCCCAAAAAAGCACAACACCAATACAGCCAGCTCCCCCAACCAACACAGCCAGTTCCACCAAAAAGAACACAAACAGTCCTACCTAAAGCACACAGCTGCACAACTGCACCAGCACAGTCAGTTCCTGACCCTACCAAGATGGTCAGACTGTCACAAAAAAACAAAAACAAAAAAATCTTGCAGACTCAGATGAAACTTACACAGAGACAGGGTCTTGCATTCTGTGTCTACTCCCCCCCCACCCCAACTAAGTCAGGGTCTGAGACCAGAGTCGTACAATGGCACACAAGTAGCAGCAGAATTAGCAGTAGCCCCACTCTGCCCAATAGCATTATACAATACCTGGGGCCTTATCTTCTGTGTCCCCACCATATGCTGTGTGGCTTGGGTGCTGTTGCAGCATGCTCCTCCCCAATCCATTTGCATCATAGAGTAGCTGGTAGGGTGACAACAGTCCCTGGACCATAAACTAAATTGAGGGAACATGAAGGTAAGACCCATCCTCAAATCACTCAGGGGCTCACACCAACTTGCACAGTGGCAGGTAGGTGTCATCAGGGCCATAAAGCAAACTCAGCGGCACACAGAAGGTAAGGTCCCACCCTCATCCACACATGCATGCATGCCCAGCTCCCCTCCTCCACAATATAAGTAGCTCACCTTCCCCACAGCTAGCTGTCCTTCTACAGGCCCAGCTGCCCCACAGACAGACACTGAAATACAAGCCAACTATTCATATGCACATATGCACATCCAGCTATCCCACCTAAGAGACATGCCCAGATCCCAAATCAGCAAGCCTCATTAGCCTCCCAGCTCAGCAAAGCAATACCAACAAGTATTTGTCAATGCTGAATGTTTGCCACTTGCATTGCTTTTGTACCAGGTTCTGCTTGCACTCATTTTTGCTGTATATTTACTCAAGATAGAACAGATGAGATACAAGATCTCCTTTTCAGTGGTGTCCTGCTTTTACACATTTTTAGACTGTATTTATCCAGGATAGACAGCTGAGAGGGAATATTTTATCCAGGCTAGACCAGCTGAGAGGGAATATTTAATTTTCAGTAGGATCCCACACTTCGACCTTAAATTTCTAACAAAATATTTTTATGATCTGATGTTATGATCATAGGAACATAGAAACAAAGAAAATGATGGCAGAAAAGGAACACCTGACCAACCTAGTCTGCCCATTGACCTTACCTTCTGTAATACCACAGACCCTACTTGGTCTCCAGCTTTATCCACCCTTTCCTAACCACTAAGGTCTCCTTATGCCTCTCCCATGCATTTTTGAATTCCATTACCCTTTTTGCCCCTCCCCCCACCTCCTCTGCTAGGAGGCTGTTCCATGCATCTACCCTTTCAAGAAGAAGTATTTTTTCACATTTCCCTGAGTCTACCCACTCCAGCTTCATAGCATGACCCCTTGTTCTCGGACATCTTTTATCTGAAAAATACTTCCCTCCCGTACTTTATTCAAACCCTTGAGGTATTTGAAAGTCTTTATCATATCCCCCTTTCCCTCTTTTCCTCCAGGGTGTACGTATTGAAGTCCTTAGTCTCGTCTCATAAGGTTTTTGGTGTAGACCCTGCACCATTTTAGTTGCCCTCCTCTGGACTGCCTCTACTCTGTCTGTGTCCTTCCAGAGATGTGGCTTCCAGAACTGGATACAGTACTCTTGACAAAGTCACACCAGTGATTTGTGCAGTGGTATCACCACCTCCTTCTTTCTGCTGGTGATACCCCTCCCTATGCACCCCAACATACCACTGGCTCTTCCCACTATGTTGTCACACTGCTTGGCTACTTTTAGGTAATCAAAAGTGATTACCCCCCAGGTCTCTTTCCTCTTCGGTGATCATCAGCACCACACCCCCCCATCATGTACTCCATTCCTGGGTTTATGTACCCAAAGTACATGAGTTTGCACTTCTTCACATTGAATGTTAGTTGCCACACTCTTGACAACTCCACAACTCCTCAAGCTTACTGAGATCCCTCCTCATTTTTTCCACCCTCCTGGAGTGTCAACCTTGTTGAAGATCTTTGTGTCATCTGCAAAAAGACATACCTTCCCTTCTAACCCCTCTGCAATGTCATTAATAAGGATATTAAAGAGGACCAGCCCAAGTACTGATCCCTGTGGCATCCCACTGGTCACCCACCCTATCTAGACAGGTGGGAATTTTTAAATCCTATCCAAAAGGTGATTTTACAGTGCAACTATGAAAACATGCTTCAGAAGGGATTTGAAAAATGACACTGGTTGTGTTCATGAGGTGGGGTAATACAAGGGATATGTTGAACATTAAAGGCCAAAATCTGTAAAAACAAAGTTATGAGTAAACGCTGGAACAATTCAATGCGTCTTCATAAATTAGTTGTTTCTTTACATTTTGACAAAAAATTCTCAATGTAGTCTTTTTATGACCCCTCCTTCTGAACGTGAGAGGTGTCATTTATAAAATTCTGACTGAAACATCATTTCATGCCATGAGTTTGAAAACATATTTAGCCAGGATTTAAAAACTGACACCTGTGTGAGGTGATCTGAAAAAAATGACTATGTTGGAAATTTGGGGTCAAAGTATTGAAAATTACCAAAGTTATGAGCAAGGGTCGAAACATTTCAACATACCTTCATAACTTGTTGTTTTGTTAACATTTATAACCCCAATTTCAGCATAGTTTTACGTAATTTCTACTTCATCTGGTAAGGAATATTTTCAAATCCCTCCCAAAAGGTGATTATGCAGAGTTACTGTGAAATCACCTTCTGGTCTGGATTTGAAGAACTTCACCTGCCTTGTTCATGAAGTGGGGTCCCAAAAAGACCTAGTTGAAAATTTGGGGGGAAAATATTAAAATATGACTGAGTTGTGAGTAGAAGTTCAAAATGAATTGGAATGTATTGACCAGAGAGCTGATTTCCTCAGTTTCTGGTCTGGCATTGAAGAGTGAAGATGTGTTTCCAGTCCAGAAAAGATTAACAAAATGCTGGACCCTTGGTAGATATTTAAGGGGTTGGTCTGCGGTGGGTGGTGGGTGCTAGTGGGAGGGTTAGGTGGGTAGGATAACAGTGGCGGAGAAGTGACGGTGCCAACAGACATTGATGGACTGTTCTTTTTTACAAGGATTAAAAATTAAAAAAAAATATGAGGAACAGTGTTCTTTATTTCAGGTACTGACACTGGGGATTGGGCACGTCATGTTTGACAGCACTGTGGGTGGGAACCCCTATGTCACACAATAGAAATGGGCAGGGTAGGGGTACAAGCCATTGGGCGCCCCGATGTTGGAAATTTCAGAAAGAGCATGGGAAGCAATTGGAGGTGGGAGGGATACTCAGCAGTGGAAGGGAGTTCACTTCATGGACTGGGCAAGGGACGCAACAGGGAAGGAAGAGGGACAGTTGTCAGTAGGAGGGAGTTAATTTCATGGACCAAGCATGGGAAGTGACAGAGAGGTGGGAGGGATACTTGGCAATGGCACCAGAAGTGACAGGGAGGTGAGATGGATACATGGCAGTGAAAGGTTGCATTGGACAGGTTGCTCATGATACCAGTCAGCTAGCTGCTGGGCAGCAAATGAAAGGACAGATGTTGGGTGGGGGGAGGAACCACTGGATACAGGGAAGTATTTTAACAATACAGGAACAGGTGTCGGGAGGCAGGAGGAAACACTGGACACCAGGGAAGCATTTTAACAATATGGGGATGGGTGTCAGGTGGCGGGAGGTACCACTGGACACCAGGGACATATTAATAATGTGATGGGATTGGGATTGGAAGGTGAGGGGCACCACTAGACACCAGGGAAATATTCATAAAGCAAGGGATTGGGATCGGAGGGAGGAGGGCACCGCTAGACACCAGGGACATATTTATAAAGTGATGGGATTGGGATCAGAGGGCAGGGGCACCACTAAACACCAGAGACACATTATTAATAATAATAATATGCTTTATTTATTATGCACAATTCTAGAAATCAAAGCTCTGTACATAATTAAAAGCATCATAAAACAGGACAACAAAGCTTAAAATGATTTATAATATAATTTAAGCAAATCAGTTAAAATTCTCACAAAATACTATATGCTAAATGCTTGCTTAAACAAATATGTTTTTAGGCCTGCTTTAAAGCTCTCCATGGTCCTGCACTATCTAATCTGACAAGGTAGAGAGTTCCACAGGGATGGGGCACCAAACATAAAAGCCCATGCCCCAGTTGTTTTCTGCCACACCCTGGAAACCTCTAACAACCCCTCGTCAGTTGAGCAGAGAGGTGGCCAGGGCTGTAGAGAGTGAGGAGCTCTTGCAGATAGCTTGGATCCAGTCCATGCAGGGCTTTGTAGGTCAGAAGTCTGACCTTGAAGGTGATCCACCACTGTACAGGCAGCCAGTGCAGTTCGGACACCATGGGAGTAATATGACTAGAACGAGAAGTCCCAGTCAACAACTATGCCACAGCATTCTGCTCCAGTTGCAAGTGATGGATATCAACCCCCGGAAGCACCAGGTAGAGGGAGTTGCAGTAGTCCAGGCGCAAAGTCACAAAGGCGTGGATCAAAGTAGGCAGGTCACCAAATGGAACAAGGTGCCTAATTCTGGCGATGTTCCTAAGGTGATAAAAGGAAGACTTGACAACTGCAGACACCTGCAAATGCCGTGTCAATCCATCATCAAGAACAACCCCCAGATCATGCACCCATTCAGAGGAAGACAGCTGTGCACCCTCAAGCCAAAGACCAGAAGGTGAACCCACTACCAACCTCTCTATCCAGCGACCCGGATTCACCACCAACATCTCAGTCTTCCTGGAATTCAATTTCAGCCAGCTGGATTTCATCCAGTCATGGATTTCCACTAGACAGCTGTTAAACATCGAGACCATGCTATCCTGGGCTGATGCAAAAGACAGATAGAGCTGTGTATCATCAGCACCATAGTAAAACCTCAACCCATATTGTTTTACAATGTCTCAGAGGGGCAGCAAGTACACAGCAAACAACATAGGGGAGAGAACCAAGCCCTGAGGGACCCTGCATGGCAGAGAGAATGGATCAGAGGAAAAAAAAAACAACACCACCCTCTGAGATCTGCTGGCGAGGAACGATCAAAACTATCTGAGAACTGGACCAGCCAGGCCACAGATAACCCTCAGGCACTTAAGCAGCACCCCATGGTCCACAAAGTCAAATGCTGAGGAGAGATCAAGAAGCACCAAGATGGAACAGCGCTTCTGATCTCTCGCCATCAGGAGGTCACTGAGCACATGAACCAGAGCAGCCTCAGTATTTTGTATTTTCCAGAAACCAGACTGGAGAGGATCTTAGACATCATGGATGGTAAGATGGTTCTCCAGTTGCAGCACAACTACTTTCTCAAAGGGAAGGTTAGAGATAGATCTGTAGTTAGCAAAGAAGTTAGGGTCCAAAGCAGTTTTCTTAAGGAGCAGTTTCACCACTGCCTCCTTCAGGGAGCTAGGAAACTCACCTGACTCTAAGGAGCACCACATAATCTTTGCAAGGGCCGGGCCAATGGACTCAGTACACCCCAATAATAGGTGTGTTGGGCCCAGATCCAAGCTACAGCACATTGGCCTCAAATTCTAACAATCCGCATGATGTCCACAATCTCCGGCCGGTCAAAAGATAGCCAAGAAAACCAAGGAGGAGTGACAGTGCACCAACCATCGTCAACCCCCATAGACAGTGCTGGATGGATCTCGGCCCTGATGTTGGCCACCTTATCCACAAAGAATTGAGCAAACTCAGCACACTTAACTTGTGAAACAGCACTTCGAAGCTGTAGACAGGTCGGGTTGCACAACCTGTCCATGGTTCGAAAGAGCTGAGCTGGTCGATTCTGAGCAGCAGCAATCTCACCAGACAGGAACTTTGCCTTCTTATGTGTTATTGCTTATTACTATAATGGAACTGAGATCAGATGGGGGAGGCCACTAGCATCATGGATAGTTCCCTGAACCAGGCTATTTGTAGCACTAAACAGCCTCCCTCCCCATACAAATGAGCCCATAATGGGCTTGCAAATGGCCTCTTAGCACCTTGTATGCCCAATGGGCTCGTTTGCAAGGGGACTTTTGAATATTGCAATTTTTGCCCCTGCACTAGTCATTGCAGGGCCCTGTTTTGACCTTCTATCACATGGCACTACATGGAATAGCACTGGGCAATACTGGACCTATATTCAGGCAGATAATGCCCTGTGCTATTCCTCTGAATATAGCATGTCTGTGCACCAGCATTATTGCAAGATGGGGTGCAAATGTTTGTGCTCCGCCTTGCGCTTTTTTGAATATCTGGCCCCAGATGCTACTGCCCCAGTACCTCTTCATGAAAATGCACCACAACAGTAGCTACTGCTGAAGTACAGGGCAACCCTCAGGTAAGGGCATGGGTCCCTGAAAATCTATAGAAGAACCATAATCCAACTAATTTTGAATGTCATTTAGTACTGGCTGAGGCTGGAGATGGTCTGACTACTGGGGAAGTGTTACCAATATAGCCATTTATTTACTTGATGGAGATTGTCTAGACCTGGAGCAGTTGAGGTTCACTTCTTTTTTGGATTTTGGGGTAGGGAATGAATGGGGAAAGTCAGTATTTTTTTTTGGGGGGGGGTTAATAGGCTATCCAGTAATTGAAAAAACCAAAAATTGGCTTTATATAGCATTTTACATATCAGCTGTATCCCAAAGTGAATTCACCAAATTGGTAGTTCCAATGAGTATGAATGTGCACCTCACCCTGGAGTACAGCTAGACATACTGTATATCACAAGACATGCTCTTCTCAGTAGAAGGGGGTCAGCACCATTCAAAAGATACAAACAAAGAACAGTCTTACCACTGCAACACTGTTTATTCTTCAGCTTGTTCCACACAAAAATTGTTGTGCAAAACAACAATTCAGAATTAAGCTTACAAACTAGGCATAACCAGGTTTACGGTAATGAAAGAGGGGAACCTCCCTACTTGTAGCCACATTATCTGTTGAATTGTGGCAGTAACAACAGCATCAAAATAGCATATCCAGCTCACAAGTCAGTAGTTTAAAGACCAGCTACAAAATAACAGAACAAAGAGAAATTCCACACACTCGTACATGATGTCCTGTGCCACAGCAGTCACATAACACTCATGTATTGACACTAAACTGGCATTTACCGCTCATGGACATAACCGCATATCCTTGAAGCCCCAAGGATAATTCAACCATCTCTACTTTTTGATACTTAAAGTAATAGCCAACTTAAGCACCATTGTTTAAATTAAAGAATGTACAAATGTGAAGCATATTTAGTTCGAGCATGTTTGCTTATTTGATGGATTTACTCATAGAAAAGTGCCTCTCTTCTTCAGCATTCTACCAATCAAAGCAAATTGATGGGTATCTGCTTTCAGACTGAGGTTATTAAGCTTTACATTAATAACAGTCATTTCAACTTGTTGAGAGTTAGGAACTCTGTCCTGCAAATTTCCATTGATAAGTCACTGGGCCTGCGTCACAGACAGTCTGTTCTCTGACTGAGAATGGCAGCCATCTCACCTAAGTAAGAGACCAAGATCCTAATCTGAGAATTTACCTTAGCATGGTTGCTGATCTTTTTAGTTTGAAATTTGTGAACTTAAGACTCTTTAAAAACTAAACCGGCAAGCTCCATTCAGAGGTACCATGTAAAGATTGGATAAGGTGTACACCGGAACTAACCTTATTTATATTACATTTTTATATATTCTTCCCAAATAAGATTAATTTGCAAATCATGTTAGTAACAGCTTTTTTTAAATGCCACAAATAGAATCATGTCTCTTAGCATACCCACTTCATGATGGACTTCCCACATTTTGTGGTAACCTCTCAGAATTAATTCCTCCAGCTCACATGGGAAATATGGCCCATATGGACATGATTCTGCTTTCCCACCTTGAAATCTCAAAATGTAACATATATTCAGACATATGGGGTTGCCACTTAAAGGCAACCTGAATTGTCAGCGGTTACCAACAGGAATGAGTAGGGGGATGGGCTGGAGGAGGGGGGCAGGGAGGACTGCTACAGGAAGGAGTCTCAGCAGGTGGGGTCACAGAGGGGAGGTGACAGGTTAGGGGTTTTGATTGGGCTGGGATGGGGCTAACAGGGGTCCTGATTGGGGTCCTAAAGGGGTATTTAAGAAGGTTGCAGGCAGCTGTTCCCCCTTCTTTTTCTGCTAAGACACATTTGTTTGACTCAGCACACCTTGAGGTGGTGAATTGATCCAGAC
Source organism: Neoceratodus forsteri (assembly GCA_016271365.2). Classification (NCBI taxonomy): domain Eukaryota; kingdom Metazoa; phylum Chordata; order Ceratodontiformes; family Ceratodontidae; genus Neoceratodus; species Neoceratodus forsteri. The sequence goes on from CM028135.1 coordinate 401,011,737, forward strand.
AGGTAAGGTACATGGGCCACGAGGGGATTGGCCTGCATGCAGTAGGCTCTGCGGGCAGGAGTATGATCCTTGTAGGCTTCTCCCATGTCTGGCTCATTTCATTAGGCTGCAAAGCACTGGTAACCTCTCTTTGTTTATATTAGTGAAGGTTTTTTGCATGTAGCGTTTTTTTATAAAAAAAAACAAAAAAACAGTGGATATAGCAGGGAGAAAGGCCTAACTTTGTGCCGCTGGCCACAGGACTAAGCCAGTACTATCAGGGCATTCTGAAAATGCACTTAAAATGTTCTGCGAGCTGCCAGAAATTCAAGTGTGTGGAGTGAAATCTGGGGCCACTGCATGTGGCAGTTGTGAGCGGACGGGAAGCTGCGGTGTGGGGACACCTTGAGTTTTATGTTGGGTGCCAGGAGAATTTGTGGTGGCTTTGTGGCAGGGGGAAGCCTGATTTGTGTGGTTATAGGGTAAATTGCAGGTTTAGGGCAGTGGAGTTGCTGGCCATGTGGGCCATGAGGCGGGGGAGCTGCCACAAATTCAAGCATGTGGGAGTGAAACCCAGGGCTGCTGCAAGCAGTAGTTGCAAGCAGGCAGCCACAGAGCTGGGACAACATGAGTTTTGGTGGGTGCAGCGAGAGAATTCATGGCAGTTTTGCAGCAGGGGAGGTTGATTGCTGTGGAAGGTGGCAACGTGGAGGTTCTGGGCAGTGGAGTTACCGGCCAGGTGGGCCACGAGGGAATAGTGCAATAATGGTAGGCCACACTGAAGGGGGGGAGGCCACATGGCCAGGCATTGGCAAGCCAGATCGGAGCACGACCCTGTGAAGTAGCTCACTGGATAGCATAATTTCAAAACCATCTGATCTTTTGCCCAGTTAGTTCAGAGCCTTACCCTGATGTTGGTTTGAGGGCTACAGCAGGAGATCGGGCCAAAGAGGACTGCATAGCTGTTGACGTGTGATGTCAGCAGATGCACTACCATGCCACAGCCTAGCTCCGCCATGTAGTTTGAATCTGGTGGGTCAGGATGGGAGACCCTACAGAACATTGCAGAGGGGGAGTAGGAGCCACTAATGGAATAAAAAAAAAAACATCATAGGGAATCTACCTAGCAGCCATATGGGTGGGGAGGTTGAGGGTGGACCACATAGAGCAGGCAGCCAGAGGGCTGTGAGGCTGCCTGAGGTCCCCCAGTCAGAAGGTGGCTTGAATTTTACCAATTGGGGATCAGTGCAAACTTTATCATATTGCAGGAGCACTGCAATATTCAAGCCATTATATTAGTTGGTAAAAAGGCCTTCACATTAATGTTTCCTTCACTGCAATTTCTTTCACTACTTAAGCTACTTAACTGGAGCAAGGGAGGCAGTGAAAATTGGGACAGATACCTGTTGTTTATACAATTTCAAAGTTTTCTTCTTTTTGTTTTCAAACTCTTTTTAACACCCCTTACCTCCGAACTCTCTCCAGCGACCTCCTGATCCCCAGTCTCTACCTCCTAACGTGTGTCGGTGTTCCACAGGCTCCTCTCTGACTCCAGGCATCCCCTGGGTCTACCCTCCAGGGAGAGGCTGCCCCCACCAAGGGCGCTCTTCCTTTTAGTATTGAGTCACGGGCTTGGGGGGACAGCCTGAGCCCGAGACCATGTACGGGAGTGTGGTCTGTGGAGGGAAGGCGCCCGCCATCGGGCGGCGAGGTTTTTTTCCTTTTAGCGAGAGATCCCCTGTGGAGTCCAGTTGTCATGGCAACATGCTGCCATGACTCCACCCCCAGGCATATGCCACAACGCTGCTTTGGGCTACCTCCGGCCACCACCAGAGGTCGCTCTTCAAGTGGTCGTCAAAGTTTTCTTCTGCAAGGTGGGGTTTTTGTTCAGTGGCCAAATGTGGGAGGGGATTGGTAACCTCAGACCTGTTTTTCACTAGGACGAGGTTTTTTTTTAGACTGCTAGGGATTTCTTGGCATAATCTGCAGCAGACTGGGGGCAATTCACGTAACGCATACAAAAAGAAAAAGCGTGTGGGGATGGCAAAATCAAACTCTACATTGGGGGGGATATGGAACAAGGGTGGAATAGGTCCTTCCCATAGGAGAGGATGGGGCTAACGTGGATGGGCCCCCCTATCAATGATATAAGAGTGGTGAGGAATGAGCAGCACTTCGGGGGGGAGGTGTACACTACAAGTGGCATCCCCAATTTCACAGTAGCTCAGTTGTGGCCCCTGCAACAGTTGTACAAGAAAGGTTGCATGCATACCTTTGAGGGTTTGTGCAGTTGATGTGGCTAACCTAGTTTGAACCACTTGACTTCGGCACTGAGGACGACCCTGCTGGCATGCATGGTCTCGAGGGGGGCGGTTCTCGGAGGTCACTAACTGAGTTGGAACTACTTAATTGTGACATAGTTTGCTGAAGAACTAAAGTTCTCTTGCAGTGTGGAGCAGTAATTTCCTTTGGCTAGCAGATTTAACACATTTTAATTTATGTTCCTTGCAGTAGAATTACTGTTACATTACCGAGTACAAGTGATTTGCAGATCATCATATCAGCCAGATAGCACCAGAGAAGGCCCCAGCACCCTTTTCGAGTGCCCAGCAGAAGGATGAGGTGACTCAGCTGATGGCAAAGATGACTGAGTTGATAGAGGCAGTGAGGCTGCGGAAGGAAGAGGAAGAGTGCACGAAGAAAAGGAAGGCTCCACTAGTGCTAATAATGATGGAGTGAGGCAAGAGGCCGGTGGCACCGATTCTAGTACCAGAACCAGAGCCTTTGCCAGAACTGGAGGTGCTGGATGGTGGAAATGGTAAGAACAAGGTCGACCTTACAGGTGAAAGTGATCTGAAAGAATACATGGAAGGGCTTATTAATGACATGGGGAGGCGGGTATAGAAAAAAATGGAGACAGTCCTTGCAGAGATTAAAGGTAGTAAAGCAGGCACCAGTAAGGATGCCTCAGGCACAAGCTGGCAGAGTGAGCTGGTGGAGTTCCAGTTATGACATTAGGAGACCATGTGCCCCGACAATGAAAGAGAAAAGGAAAGGGGGGAAAGGGAGTGGCCACCACAGACAGGTGGGGGCCCAGCAGTGCATGGTGAAAAGGGGGAGGACATGGAGGCTGAAATCCCAGTAGAGAGAGTAAGGGAAGCCCTCAGGTCCCTTCGGATGGAGAAAGCACCTGGGCCAAATGAGATACATCCCAGGGTGCTGAGGGAACTGGCGGATGTCCTGGCAGTCCCTCTAGCGGAGCATTTCAACATCTCTCTGAGGACTGGGTGGGTGCCCCAAGACTGGAGGGTGGCCCATGTCGTGTCGATCCACAAGGGGGGGGATCAATAGAGGAGGCAGGAAATTACAGGCCCGTTAGCCTGACATCGGTGGTCAGTAAGGTGATGGAGGGTATTGTCAAGGAAAGGCTAGTGGGGTTACTAGAGCAAACTGGATACATGGACGATAGGCAGAATGGCTTTGTCACGGGAAGATCGTGCTAGACAAATCTTGTTGAGTTCTATGACTGGGTGATGAGGGCTCTGGACCAAGGTAGGCCAGTGGACGTCCTCTTTCTGGATTTTAGCAAGGCATTTGATTTGGTACCCCACTGTGGCCTGCTAGCTATGCAAATAAAATGAGGGTAGGGAGACAGTTGCTAAGATGGATAGGAAACTGGCTCTCTGAGCGTACTCAGAAGGTGGTGGTTGGAGGGTTAGCCTCATCCCCAAGGTGGGTTACTAGTGGGGTTCCCCAGGGGTTAGTGCTGGGGCCACTCCTGTTCAATGCTTATATCTCAGACATCAGGAGGGGGATCAGGAGTGAGATGAGTCTCTTTGCAGATGACTCAAAGCTAGGTGCAGTGGTGAATGGGGAGGAAGGGAGGGTGGCCTTGCAGGAGGACCTGGAGTCTCTGGAAAGGTGGTCAGGAAAATGGAAACTAAAATTCAATGCAGGGAAGTGCAAGGTTCTGCACCTGGGAGTCAGAAATCCAGGCCAGGGGTATACCCTGGGAGGAGACATGATTCAAGTCAAGGAGGGTGGGAGGGACCTGGTGGTAGTGGTAGATCTCAAAATGAACAACTCAGATACCTGTAGGAGGGCAGCGGCAAGGGCAAATAGGATGCTGGGATGCATCACCAGGAGGATTACCTCCAAAAAGGTGGAAGTGATCCTTCCACTGTACAACTGATTTGTTAGGCCACACCTCAAGTATTGTGTACAATTTTGGAGACCACATTTAAAGAAGGACATTACACTCCTAGAGAGGGCCCAAAGGAGGTCAACCAAAATTATCTGGGGCCTGGGGAAGAGAACCTATGAGGAAAGGCTCAAGGAGCTCGACATGTACACCCTGGATGAGAGGAGGGACAGGGGGGACATGATAGAGGTCTTTAAGTACATGAAAGGGATTAATAAAGGAGGCCCAGTCAGGGTGCTCCAAAGGAAAGAGGGTGGGGCAACAAGAGGTCACAGGTTTAAGCTGGAAGGAGGCAGGCTCAGAGGGGAAAGGAGAAGATGTTATTTCACTGAAAGGGTGGTGAAGCCATGGAATGCACTGCCCAGGGAGCTGGTACAGGTGGAGACTGTGGACGGGTTTAAGAGGGGATGGGACAGGTACAGGGGGAGGTGGAGGGTAAATCTGACCAGGCCCAATACAGGTGGAACATCTGGGACTGGGGACAGTATAACCCAAGGGGGAGGGGGGACACCAAAATCGGCCTTCAGTGCGGGTGCTGAAAATCGAGCAGACTCAGGCCTATTCTGCTGCCACTTTAGTATGTTAGTATGTCAGTATAAAATACAGAAAGAGGAGTTTGTGGATTTGTTCACATTGGTGGACAAAGATACTGCAAAGAAGTATGAACAAAAAGAAACAGTAGGCATGTCTGAGATGGCAGTGGCAGTGGTGGTGGTGGGGAACCCCGCTGAGGAAGTTACGTATAAAGGTAAAAACATAGAGACTTGGCAGGCCAGTTTTATGATTTTCAGTGCTATCCTACTAGAAAAGAAATCAGAACTGGCCATCCTGCTGCTGACCAATTCAGCCATTATTAGGGACGCCTATAAGGTAAAGCTAGGTTACTGGTGGCTGAAGTATGATGAGGCCTTCTGGCAGAGGATGGCAGTGCAGTGGGATCTGAGATGGGATTGCACCCATTCAGAACTATGGGTACGTACTTTATCAGGACAGGGCATAGTGGGAGGAGAGACCAGCAAGAAGACTGGGGCGTGGTCGGGGTCAAAAACATGCTGGGGTTATAATAAAGCATCATGCACATGGGTGAACTGCAAGTTCAAACATGTTTGCTCAAAGTGTGACGGTCAGCATCCGGTGACCCACTGCAGGTTGGCAGGGGATAGGCAAGACTATCAGCATCAAGGAGAACAGTCCTTTTGGGATGGGTACCAGACCAATGGAGGCAATGGGCAATTTCAAGGGAACAGAAGGCAAGGTTCATCTGGGTGAGGCACCTATGGTGGTGGTTATGGAGGGAACTAAACATCTAGGGATAGGGGTTATAGCGAGGGGTTTCACACTGGCTCACACTCCAGATAAATCACAAGTAATTCATGCATGGTCACGGGGTGCCCAGAAGTGGTTGGAGGGGCATTGTTGAGGGAGGGTTTCATGAAGGGTTTTAGGTTAGCCTATGAGGGACCCCTAGGAAGGCCAGCTGGGCAAAGAACTTAGGCTCAGTGAAAGACAATGAAGGGGTGGTGCTGAAGAAAATAAGGAAGGAGATGGATGCGGGCAGGGTTGAAAGTCCTTTTCAGCTCCCACCATTCCCGAATTTGAGGGTATCCCCCCCCGGTTTGGTTCCTAAGAAGAAGGGTGAATTTTGATTAATTCATCATCTCTCTTATCCAGAGAGTACATCGATGAATGATGGCATTCCCGAAGAGTGGAGCACAGTGTCGTACGTGACTTTAGACCAAGCAGTACAGTTGATCAAGTCAACAGGAGGGAGGTGGCTGGCAAAAACCAAAACAGAGTCAGCATTCAGACTCCTGCCAGTTCATCCAGATGACTGGGACCTCCTTGGTTTTCAGTTTCAGGGTAGTTACTACTTTGATAAAACCATGCCAATGAGCTATTTCATAGCTTGTTCTACATTTGAACAATTCAGTACATGGGTTCAATGGTTTTTCGGGGTCAGATATGGGCACAAAGCAATGGTACACTACCTGGATGATTTTCTGATCATAGGGAGTAGCAAGCAGGAGACTGCCAAGCAGTTAAGGGATTTCCAAGAAATGTGCTCGGTTATGGGCATCCCATTAGCAGCAGAAAGAAAGAAGAACCAACAAAAAAGTGAGAGTTTTTGGGCATTGAGGTGGATGTACAGTATGAGCTGTTTCAGCTGCCTGGGGACAAGGTACAGAGACTGAGAGATTTGTTAGACCAGGTACGGTGCAGGAGATGCGTGCCACTAGCTAAGGTGAAGCAGTTACTGGGTCACTTAAATTTTGCCTGCAGGGAAATCAGCCCGGGGAGGGCATCCACCAGAAGGTTAGGCAGATGCACAGGTAAAGCATGATTGCCACATCATTGGGTGGATATTACAAAAGGGGTCTGGCAGGACTTGAAGGTGTGGGATGACTTCCTGGCCAAGTATAATGGAGTCAATTTTTGGCAGAAAGACTGGCTATTTAGTAATGATCTGGAGCTGTATATGGACACATCAGGGGTGTTGGGAATGGGGGCTTACTTCAAGGGGGGTAATGGATATCAGAGGCTTGGCCTGAGGAATGAAGGAGCCGAGGGCTTCTGAAGGATATTACACTGTTAGAACTGTTTCCTATTTGGGTGCCACTCATAGTGTGGGGTTATGAGCTGAATAACCAGAAAATAACCTTCTGGTGTGACAACAAGGCCATAGTCGAGGTTATCAACAGGCAAAAGGGGTCCATTAAGTCAGTAATTCGGGTGTTAAGTTAACTAATTTTAGAGGGTCTCAAACTGAATTTATCTTTTAGAGCTAAACACATTGAGGGGATACAAAATAACATTGCTGACAGCCTTTCCTGTCTCCAGTTGGACAGGTTCAGGTCCCTGGCACTGGAAGCGGCTACACAGAGAACAACAGTGCCAGCCCAGCTATGGGTGGTTGGATGGACCGAGCCCAGCATCTGTACAGAAGCTCTTGGGCAGCCAACACAGTAAGGGCATTATGAGGGGGCCTGGCTGCCTTCCAAGGGTTTTATCAGAGCCAGGGTTTTGAGGTGAGTAAGCCAGTGACAGACAGCCAAATAATGCAGTATATTGTTCACAGATGGAAATGTGGGATGTCACACACGGCCATGCGGGTTCACATAGCAGGAATAGGTTGGGCATGTGGCAACAAGGGATGGGCGGAACCGAACAAGTTTAAAGTGGTAAAATTCATGCTCATGGGATGGCATAGAACTCAGAGCAATGCTGTAGATCGCAGGAGGCCAATATCTGGAAAATTACTAGTCAGATTACTTGGGGCTTTGTAACAGCAAGTCAGCTGCTGAAGTCTGCCTCTTTATTGCAGTGTTCATGGTGATGGTGAAAGGGGCTTTTGGGGGAAGTGGTAGCACAGAATAAGAAACCAGGTGGCAGGGGTCTGGACTCGGGGGTGGCATCATGGGGAGCGGATTCAGTGTCTATTTGGTTGGGCAGGTCCAAAACGGATCAGGCCAGTAGAGGGGTGGCGATCACTTTGAAGAGCCAAACTGGCACAGGAATGCTTTTTGGTGACTACTCTCAGGCACTACAAGATGACACAGCCAAAGGGCGCATGTCCTCTCTTCAGGCATAGGAATGGAGAACCAGTAACATGCTACCAGATAGGAGCAGTGCTGAAGAAAAGTTTAGTTTTCTTAGGGGAGGACCCCAGCTTGTTTTCCCCACATTCTTTCAGAATTGGGGCAGCTTCAGAAAAAGCTCTGGCAGGGGCATCAGAGAATGCAATCAAAGAAGTTGGCAGGTGAAAATCCGACTGCTAAAAAACATATGTGAGAAAGTTGGGTTAACATAGAAACATAGACTTTGACGGCAGATAAGGACCGATTGGCCCACCTAGTCTGCCCATTTTCCTACCTACAGGATAAGCTGCAGATCCTAGTTAACCAACAGCCTATTTCTTCCTACCCCCCACAAGAATTGCCTTATGTCTGTCCCATGCATTCTTGAATTCTCCCACAGTTTTAGACCCCACAACCTTCTCAGGAAGGCTGTTCCATGCATTCACCACCCTCTTTGTGAAAAAATACTTCCTCACATTGCCCCTGAGCCATCCCCCCTCTATCTTTGAATTGTGTCCCCTTGTTCTTGCAAATCTCTTTTTCTGAAAGATGCTACCCTTTTGGACTTTGTTGATTCCACTGAGGTACTTGAAAGTTTCAATCATGTCCCCCCTCTCCCTCCTTTCCTCAAGGGTATACATATTAAGCTCATTTAAACTCTCCTCATATGGCTTCTCTTGCAGACCCTGCACCATTTTAGTTACCCTCCTCTGGACTGCCTCCATCCTGTCTAAGTCCTTGTGGAGATGTGGTCTCCAGAACTGGGTGCAGTACTCCAGATGGGGTCTCGCCAACTGTCTATACAGAGGGATAACAACTTCCTGTTTTCTGCTGGTGATGCCTCTCCCTATACATCCCAGAATCCCCCAGCCCTCCCTACTACCTTCTCACATTGCTTGCCAACCTTAAGGCCATCTGATATGATTACCCCCAGGTCCCTTTCCATTTTTGTTGTTGATACTACCTCACCGCCCCCCGTTTTGTACTCTTCCCCTGGGTTTTTGTTTCCCAGGTGCATTATTTTGCACTTCTTTGCACTGAATCAAAGCTGCACTACATTTGACCATTCCTCCAACCTTGCCATGTCCCTTTTCATCCTTTCCAGGCCTCCTTGTATATCAACCCTGTTGCAGATCTTTGTGTCATCTGCAAAGAGGCATACTTTTCCTTCCAGTCCTGCAATGTCACTTATAAAGACATTAAAAAGGACTGGAACCAGTACTGAACCCTGCAGTACCACACTAGTAAACTCCCCTTTCTTCAGAGTGGACTCCGTTTACAATTACCTACTGTGTCCTGTTGTCCAGCTAATGTTTTACCAAGGCTATCACCCTGGGACCCACTCCCAGGCTGGTTAATTTGTTTATTAATCTTTTGTGTAGGACTGTGTCAAATGCCTTGCTAAAGTCTAGATAGGCCATGTCCAAAGCCCCTCCCTGGTCTACTACTTTGGTCACCCAGTTAGCTAGGGCTATTATAGGGAGAACACGTTATCCTTTCTTCTGTACCTACAGGTGGGAGCCAGCAGAATCAAATATGGCTAATAGGACATTTGTTTTTTTATACTGGGCCGAGAGACACACAGCTGTTATGCTAGGAGAGATGCAACTTCACAGGGATATCAAGGGAGGCAAGGGAAAAGGCTTGATCTATTGATAATTCATTTGGGGGTGGTAATGATTAAGGTGACAAACCATGGGGGACACTTTTACAGGAAATAAGGAAGGACATAGACATCATTAGGGGATGGTGGCCGGGGTGACCAATGGCTGGTCTGAAATTATATACAGAAAGGTGCGGTGACATGCCAGGGAACTAAAAGCCATTGAAGGGGAGCAGAAGCTCCTTAACCGGAAGGTGACCCCATTGGTCCAGGCAGTTGGGGGGCTTTACATTAGTCACAAAGATATCACTTATTCCGTACCAGGCTATTATAGGGAGGACGGGGTACATTTGTCTATTGTGGGGAGAGCTTTCTTCATAGGGAACATATGTGAGGCTATAAAAAGATGGGAGGGGGGCAGCGGTAGCCCTATATGGGAAGGAAGCCCACCATTCTGTCGCAAGCTGGAGGTGGGCTAGTGGAAGAAGGAAATAAAAGGTTTAGGGAGGAGGTTAAGGGGCAGGAACAGAATAAAAATGGGGGTGGGGAAGGGGGTTGGAGGAGGGCTAGGCATGGGCTGGGATCAACAACACCTGGCCGGGGGGGGATCAAAAAGGGGTAACCAACAGAAAGATTGCAGGAGGGGGTCATGGTTGGAGGCACCTGACCCAGATTGTAGATGCAGCTGAAGGCCAGGTGGGTTGTCAGGGTCATGCTCCTGGGCCCCGTAAAAACAGAGTCAACAATGAACAAGGAGGCCAGCAAGAGGCCAAGAAAAGTAGATTTCAATCATGTTTAAGTGTGTTTATTAAAGATTATATAAGATGTTTTGTGGTGATGGTTTTCTGAAATAAGATGGTAATATTTGTCTGGATCAATAAACACTTGCCTTTAGAGCACCCATAACAAGTTTTGAGTGTATTCATTCCTGGGGGAATCCCTCTGACAACTTTTTCCACAGTTCTCTGAGCTGGACCTTGTCACCTTTTTAATGTTTTGTGCATTACAAAGGACAGTGCCCCACATTATGAGTGTCAGTTCCCCTTATCTCAGTGCTAAAAATTTGAGGGGCTCAAATAAAATGATACTGAATAGTAATATCAAAAGCATTAAATATGAACCTTTATCAGGAGCCTTCCTATACTACAAATTCTCATTGGAGAGAGTGTCAGATGGAAATGCAAGCTTTAAACTAATAATTTCAATGTGCTCCTAAAATCAGTTCCCCTTGAAAATGGGCTTCTGATGCTCTTGGGGCTTACCTGATCAACGCATTTTAGACAAGACAATGAAAAAATAAAACAATGAGATAAGAAATGTCTGCACACAGCTAGGGGCTTTTAAAATAGTGTGTACAGGTACAGTAAATATGAACTGAACACAGTAGCTTCTCTATTTTAAATAAACATGAACTGAAAACAGTAGCTTCTCTATTTAAACAAAACAAAAGCTCGTAGAAATGCAAAGTTTGATGCATATGTAAATAATTGCAGTCGCTTTCTCCGTACCTTTCATTTTGACTGACTTACAGTAGATCACAATCTTTAAAAGAATTACCACTGTATGAAAATTCTACCGTAACAAGCATGTTTGCAGAAAGCGTACCCATTCTTTTCAAAAGATCTTTGTCGACAAATTTGTTTAGAGTCTGCATTCCTTTCATTAATCGAACAATGCTGTTCTTGAAACCAGTTGTATTTGAAGTCATGTAAATACAGTGTACTTATACAGCACTGTCACTGAGCACCACAAAGCACTGTGCACAATCACATTAAAGCAATATTTAAAAGACACATTTATTAATTATGTGTAAGTGCTTTAGACAAACACTGCCTTCAGATCAACTGTTTCAAAATCTGGGAAGTGCAAGACATTTCCACAGAATTTTTGTAGGCAAAGGTTATTAACATGGTAATATTTGACTTGAATAATTATGCAACCTTATTAAGAGTCAATCTAAGCTAAGCTTCATAATCATCTAGGGGACATGTATTGTGTTTCAGTGCCAGCACCTGGGTTTCAGGAGTGGACTCTGGAACCAAGGACTGTTGTAGCTAGGGCTGGGGAGTGCTGATGAGTGCTGCATGGACAAGCCTGCAGAGGGAGATAGACTTTAGTGTTACATTATCCCCTGGCAGTAGGCTGGAAAGTCTATTCCCTCACAAGGGGTGTCACTTGTGTACTTGTGCTGTAAGGTGTGAGGCCAAAGAGAGGCAAGTCCTGATATCAAGGAAGGTGGGAGTACAAGAAAAAATGAAGGAGTAAAAATCCACACCACTGTTGCAATGATGTCTGGCAACAGTCTCAGGCCCTGTGCTGTGCATCTCCCATTGAGAGCTGTGTAAATGGGGCTAGTGTAGGCTGGCTGGGGTGGTCATCTAGAATGTACCCCCCCACACACACACCAAGCCTGAGGATTGGGAGGATGGTGAAAGAGGACAAAAATATATATATAGAAAACAGAAATAATAATCAAAGCTTTCCTGTCCTCACAGTCATCGAAAGTTAAGCAATAAGACATGACTGGGTGTGGGTTGTTGGGAGATTTTCCAGCTCCTCATGTGCTGTGTCACAAGGCCTAGCTGAGTGGCTTACGTACACAGAAAGTGAGTAATCAGTCAATTGCCCACATTCAGGAATGCTTTATTGCAATCGTACAATGGACATATGTGTAAAACAAATGTAAAAGGTATTTAATTAAATTTTCCTTTGATTTTTATAACTGTTTTCCTCAGCCATGAGTTATTGGAGGATATACCCATGGGTAAAGACCTTTGCTAACCAATCAGGTTACAGGATTTGTTCTATGTTCAAAGTATAACTGCTGTTTTAGTTCAGGTAAGGGATTTCTTGCATATTCTTTTTATGCGCAGTTCTTTCTACCTCTGCCCCATCTACCTTGCCAACCACCCATCCCTCTCTCTCCTACCTGCAGCCCCCTTTTAACCCCATGGCTTACTCCTCATGGTGTGGTCAAAAGGGTCAGTTTTCTTCTCTGGAATTCCATGGGTGAAGGTGATAGCAGGCTGTGTGGGGTCCAAATACGCCAGCACCTGCATGTAAAGGAGAGGCTTTCCCTGTTCTTTAAATATTCATCCATACTGGGTATTCATACTGGCTAATAGACAGAAGAAAGCTGGGAGCCCATTGTGTCTGTCTACTTGCATTAGCGAGTCCAAGTTTGCCCTCCTCTCAATAGGTAATCATCTAATCTTCTTTTGAAGATATCAACAGTTTTACTTTGTATTAGTTCATTAATATTCCTTCAGTATGCCAAAGATGCTGCTCCAGCTGGATCACACAAAGTGTGAGTTAGGGCACCTGTCAGCATTCCTCCCTCCACAATGGCATCCCATTTACACTACCACATGTGGTCACTTAATGTGGCTGTGATGTGGTTGTGGTGGCACCGGGAACCCACCATGAATGTATCCCCTCAGTACCCATGCAATGCCCCTGCTGCAGCTCCACCCCCCCCACCACCTAAAAACAGCTTTTCTTCCCTTCCTCCAATTCCTTCCCTTCAGACCCTCCATTGTTCTCTTACTGTGATTTCTCAATCATCCAAAGTTGTACCAAGGGCCAGTCCCTACTCTATCCTTACACCATTAACCCAACTCTTCCCTCCACTTCTCCACATCCTGAATGGGTTGGGATTCGGCCTCTCTTCTCTCTCACCTTCACCCTTTCTTCTGTTCTTCCTAAGCTTATTCCCCCTTGCTGCCTACAACCTGCTTCCCTCCTATTGTACTCTACTTCTCACTGCCACAACTTGCTCCCTTCCTGTCATGCTTGACCCTTGCCTTGTGCAGGCAGGGTCCTCAGCATACTGGAGGGGTCGGGCCCCAGCAGACCTTTCTCCTCCTACCTCTTCCTTCGCCTCTTCATTTCAACCCCTTCTATCACCCCCCCGCTTCTCTGCCTACCGATATATCTACCTCTCTCTCTCACCTTCCCTTTCCCTCCTTACATAGCCCTAGCTATGGCTGACCCCTAATCTCTCATGCACTTGTAGCTAACTTGCACTTCTATTTTGGCTGACCTGTAATCTCTACTGCACTTGTAGTTAACTTGCACTTCTGTTATACCTTAACCAACCTGTTCTGCCTGTGTTTACTCCTCGCTGACTTTCCTAGCTCAGACTACAACAATTCTATTCAGCCATTTTCTAGCTACACAATTATGTATCATTTAGTGTTTGCCTAAATGGTGTTTTGTGTAGTTTTATCTATCTAGTCCAAAAGTGTTGGCGTGGTATCTATCTGGTTCAAAACTGTTAACATCCCACTATTTCATTACTTCTGTACGGTCTTCTCAAATTATTTGAATGTAATCTACTGTAAATTTATATTGTGTACCAAATCTCTGTAAACTATCCTCATGTTCCCCTACCCCACAGGTTGCACCGGGAGATGAGCAACTTGTTGCATGCCTTCCTGGTGAAACATTTCAATAAATAAATATATATATAAGAGAAGAGTGTCCTCTGCAACATTTGACCCACTTTTCCCCGGTCTGCCCTCGCACACTCCGAGTTTGGGATTAGAATCAATGTTGCCAGCATCATGAACAGCAGTACTGCTGCTCTGCACCAATGGGCCACCTTGGAAGTTATTCATTTCAGTTGAAGGATGCAGTCATATTTGGCAGAACCATATTTTCAAAGGACCTGATCCACAGAAAAGTGTGGATACCTCCAAACCCTTATGTAAAACAGGCACTGGTTGAGCAGTATACACCATCATCACATGTGGTGTGATCTACGGAGGCCAGAGGCCTGGCTGACAGATGCAGAAGGGGCCATGGAGGTGCATGGAGGGGTCATGCCTGGGAACTGCGTGGGGATGAACATGCCCATGGAACACCCAGCAACACCAGTATATAAGGCAATGCCTGACCCTAGCAGACGGCCACACAGAAATGATGCCTGAGGGTGCCACTAGTGTGGAGCTAAGAAGCTTGCCATAGTAGTCTGCAATCAGGAGCCCCAGACCATACAAAGCATGACCACAAGAGGGGGCCCGACAGCCATGGTGACCATGGCTGCCATACCAGGCCACGAACACTGAACTTCACAGCCAAGGAGACTGCTATACTGGCAACAGAGATGAGGGTGAACTACACCACCCTGTATGGCTCCAGGGCACTGATATGGATGCTGAGCCAAAAACAGCTGGTATGAGTCGGTATCCTGGTTGTTGTAAATATGGCACAGAATATGCCATGGACAGTAGATGTACTGAAGCACAAATGGTGGGACCTTTAGGGACAGTGAAGAGGAAAATGGCACAGCATCAGTGGGCACAACTGATAATACGGGGTGGCAGCCCAGCAGAGGACACACAGCTCATGGAGGTTGAGAGCATTGTGGCTGACACTATTAGCCAGCAGGCAGGTTGAGGTGAGGAAGGGGGTCTTGACATTCTTGAGGTTGAGTACAGAGAAGTGAAGGACCACTATCTCCAGCCCTGGGGGAAGACGTGGATGTCAAGGTGATACAAGACATAGGTAGAACCAACAAGGGCAATTCATGCCACACACCTGGCTGCATGCATTAGAGCCTATATGCACACAAGGTACAGTAGTAACTGTTCCATTCTCTCCCCACAGGTCCAACACCCAGTCCATCCCGGATGTCATGAACACCTTGGACACCACAGCTCCAGGCAAACAAACCAAGGATCCCAGTGCACAGTGTGGCATGGCATGGAGTATGGAACACACATATGACCCTGGAAACCCAGGTTCCACCCCCCAATCCATGGTCCAACCACCCACATCACAGGCCACACCATGGAACAAACATGCAGTTACCGACTACTGCGCCCTGCCACACATGCACAGACACAGGTCACAGGGTGTGCAGAAACTGCAAGGGTCACCAGACAGAAGCACAGATCCCCTGGATGGGGTCAATTAAGGAGCCCCTGCAGGCCACCCCAGGCAGCTGTCCTAGACTGCATGTATTCCAAGGTACATAGGCTGAAACAAAAACTGAGCTGGCAGCCCAGGGCAGCCATGAACACCTACAACACATGGTTCACACTGTAGCTGCCTGCGCACAGAGGTTCCAGGTATGAGGGAGGAGCTATTGGCCATCCATCAGTCCATGGTCGGTGACTTCAACCACTTTGCCAGCATCCTCAGTTGGGGCCCCTTCACCCTGATACAGGCAGTGCTGGCAGACAACAGCCCACAGTCTCCCCAACTACAACCTTCCCAACATTATCTGCGCTGCTGGCCACAACACAGGATGATAGTAGAGAGGCACCAGCACAGGCCACCAACATGGACCCACCTACCCCACGGTGGTACTGAATGCACTGTTGCAGGAATGGGGTCATCAGGAATGTTTGTAATGATAGCCACTGTCACCTGAGAAGCTGGAAAACCACTAGGGTATACCAATGCTGGTCCTCCAATTGCCCACCAGCCCACCTGTGTGCACTTACTGATGATAAGCTACCCTTCACTTGCCAGAACAGTGCACAGCAACATGCACAGTCCTGAATTCTCCAGTATGTATGAGTCATGTGTGGAGCCAAGGTACCTGGCACAAAAGTGCATAATGATGCCTGTGGCATAACAGATGGTCGGCATGTTCCTGCTGTTGTATGCCTTGCGGCTCTTGTATGCTTTCTTCACCTGGGAAAGGGCAATGAGTGCCAGGTGTCTGCGTTCAATGGCACCAATGGTATTGGACATGCATGCCACAACATAGCGGGCTGCTTTGATCTCCATCAGGTCCTGGTCTGACCATGGGAGCCTGACGTAGTCACCACTGTGTTCAGGAAGCACATCTGTCACCTGCCAGAGACATCTATCAATGGGTGACTGTCTCATACTGGCCAGTGCCCTCATCTGCAGACCTGGTCACAGCAGTTGGCACAGGTCCTCTATGGTCCCCATATCAAAGCACTACCTGCACTGCTGTTCAGTGAGTGTTGTCTTGTCTGTCCTCAGCCTATAGATACAATGCTGGTTTGTACTATATACAGGGCATTTTCACCCCTCCAACACCTCAAGATGCATCTGTAGGAGTTCCATGTGCATGAGGATGCTGGGACACATTGCTTCACCATCCAGGTACCTGTTGTACAGCCTTGCCATGCACTGCATCAGCAACATTGCCAGCTGCCTGCAGGTACCTTTAAATGCCAGCTGTGCAACCTCACAGCCAATCATTAGCAGCCATGTGAGGGTGGTACCTATGAGTGTAGAGTCATGCTGCCATGACAATGCATCTGTATGTGCAAGAGGGTAGTCATGCCTCTGTAGAGCTACCGACTGGATGCTTCCCACCATTGGCAACCTACATGTAATGGACTGTCACCCTGGAGAGCAATGGGTACCATGACCAGGATGGCCATTGCTGGAGAGTGATGCAGCCAGTTGGGGTATGTGTTCCCTTGTATACTCCTGCTGCTGTTGTGTGGTTGCATCTTGTGTATGCACATATACAATCATTCAGTAATTGTTATATCCCGCTTGTCTGTTCAGGAATCAACAGAACCAGTTGGTATGCTGATGCTGAGCAGAGGGCAGCTGCGGAAGCTGTGTGATGTCCCATCCACATAAAACTCTACCCTTGACAGGGACCCCATGGAGAGACCACCCATAGATGACAGTGACAAGGATGAGGAGGGAGTAGCCAGTGTGGACCCATCAGTCTGGTTGGAGGATGAACAGAAACAGGTGATGGAGTTTCTCGAATGGATCTTCTGGCTACAGAACTGGAGATGAACCGGCCAGGTGGATTGTTTCAGGAACCAAGGATGGCAGCTGCGATGCTGGACCGTAATGCGCCACAGAGTGTGGTAAACACTAGTTACATGCCACACTGGGGTGGGCGGTAACACCTCAGAGTACAGGATGGACTAGTGTTTGTACCACTGTGGAGACTGTCGGGTACCAATGTTTCCACTGCCCATTTCTTTTTTTTTTTTTTAAGTAGGTTTAATGGGGTTTTCTTTTGCATGTAGCTTCCCCACCTGAGGCCCCAGCACATGGCCGTACATGCATGTGGAGGCATGCATGCACACCGTGGCACCAGCTTATCCTGTTCCACCCTTCCGTCCTTGCTGCCCTCTCCTTCTATGCTATCTCACCAGACTTCCACCCAATGGAAGTGAAACTACGGGAGGGTGACAACCCACCCCCGCCACCCCCAGGAGAGGAGAGTAGCCAGCTGGCTCTGCTCAATCCTTTTCCTCCACCCCCATGCTGGCTCCCCAATGACCTGAGGTTGTTCCCAAACTTGGGTTGCCAGCATAACGTGAGGTAAAGCGTCCAACGCCTCAACCCTCAGTGCCACTGGGTCAGCTTCTTTTTGTTTTTTATATAGCTGTTTGTTCCTTCGCTGCCACCTATGCCATTCCATCGGGCCCTGTCAGCTCCCAACCCTGTCAGCCTCTCCCCCCCCGGCATCTTACTAGTGGGACTCCACAAGAGCAGGGTCTGAGAGTGTCAGGGGCCACCACACATAACAATGGAGATACATAGGTTTTTCTGCTTGTTTCTCCCATCCTGACCCAGAGCTGTGGTGATACAGTGAATGTATGTGTGTCAAGGCACACGTGTGTTCCAAGAACCACAGACTCCCTCCACCCTCCCAACGTAACATCAGTACCCCAGACCTCTGCTATGATACCCAGCATCCATTGGGTGTCCGTTGAGAGAGAGGAAACGTGCCTCCCCAATATGGGAGATGAGAGCAGCCCAAGGGCCGCTACAATCAGTTCCCAGCCCTCCTCCCCCTGCCGACCCCCAGCAACCCGAGCTTGCTCCCAAACATGGATCACCAGTGTGGTGCGAGGTGTGGCATCCAGTGCCTCAACCCTCAGTGCCACTGGGCTGGCTGTCTACTGTCCATCTCTGTGTTATGCCTTATTTTGTGTGTGGGTGCTTGAATAAATGCCATTTTTGGTGACCATCACCAGCCATGTTCTCTATTTGTTCTCAGCAGGGAGTGCAGGCTAGGTGTCCGGTGGTGGGGGCAGGGTGATGCGGATCCATGGGGGTTTGGGGGGGCCTGGGTGTTGGCATGATGCAATTCATGGTGGCACTGCACCATGTCTGTCATGTGTGCCTCTCCTCCGCACCTTGTTCTATGTGGCTGCCTCCCCTGTGGCAGCCTCTTGGCACATAGAGGCAGTGTTTTAGCTACAACCACACAGCAGTCCATTTAGGGCTATGGTTTAGCATCCACATCTTCTGCAGATGCTTATTTCTGGCCATGCCATGAGCTTACAGTCCTTGGACCCACCATGCGAATGCCTCCATGGACGGCCAACGCACCCTATTTGTGGCACACTATGGATCAGTGAAAGAGGACAGTATGCATCTTTCACTCATCTCTCCATGCATACCTCCACCATTTGCCTACATAAAGTGGCTGCACCTTTTGTAGATCAGGCCCTAAATGACTTGTTTGTTTTTGTGTGCATATTGCAAAAATAATAAAACTACACCTAAAAAGACATGTAAAATAGTGACTAGGTTTTTCTCCTGAGAAAAAAAGAAGAGCTGTAAGGAATTATGGGGAAAATTCAACCTTTCATCTTGAAAGAAGGATGTTTAGGAGGCAGTTTAATCTTGGTATACAAAATACTGAATTGTATAGATAAGGAAACATTGAATTATTACTACAAACATAGCACAAAATGCAGGGCCAGGGGGCATAAAAGAAAGTTAGAGAAATGCAAATTTAGAACATGTTTCTCTTGATCGGTTATTTAGAACAGTTTTTCAGGAACTGTTGTAGAGGTAAAAATTACAAAGCTGATCTTCTGCATAAGCAACAGATCAATAGTATAGTGGGCTCAATTTTCAATATTAAATGCTGCTCTTACCAGTAATGGGAAGGAGTCTTCCAACATCCACATAGAAACAAAGCCCTGTCCAGCTGTGCTATGGTCTCACTCTCACATTACCCCAAATTTACAGGAACACTGTGAGCATAATTCAACACCCCTCACCAGCATAGCCTTTGAAGATAAAAGGATGTTTTTAAAGTCCTGTTTCAGTGGCATGGAAATTTATGCAGAGCTTTTACTAATCCCTACCATTGTGCAGCAATGGAGTGAAGTTAGAACAAGCCTCTTAGGCCCCCCAAACATGAATTTTAAAAACTGACCATTATCTTCAACGTTTCAGTGTGTCGCAGCCAGTTGTGTAAGTACTTGTGCAACATTACTTTTGAGAATTACAGTGGTGATGCCCAGCATCATATTGGACTTGGCAGTGTGGCCTATCACAGCAAATTATTGAATATGGAGTCAGCAGGTGATGGTGAGAACTATGATCACCATTCCTTTGCTGATTGATACCTAACATTCTAATCGTCATTCGCTGCCATTTTATTTTCCTTAATGCACATGCCCCTTATCTACAACCCAATTTCAGTGTTGAATTACTGTATTTTTATATAATACTGCATAATGTTTATGAAATAATTGAACTGTTTGCACAGACAAATGAACTGTTTTTCATAGTTATACAATATGCATGGACACAAAGCCCTGATAGAACATAACATTGAGAGGAAGATAACACGCTGGATTAGTTCCTGGCTACAGTACATGAAACAGAGGGTGTCTGTCAGGGGGTCCAGCTCAGAAAGGCTGGGTGTGACAAGCAGATTCCCACAAGGGACAGTGCTGGGCCCCGGTCTGTTTAATGTTTACATTCATTCTATGACCAGTGGTGTGGGAGTATGGAAATCCAAGTTTGCAGATGATACCCGGATTGGCACAGTTGTTGACAAGGACATAGACAAACTGCAGGAAGCTTTGTCCATCCTGCAAAGATGGACTCAGAAGTATCAACTGACTTTTAATACTCCTATGCACTTTGCGAGCAAGAATATGGAGGCTGTGTATAAGTTACATGGACAAGTGCTTAAAGCAGTAAAAAAGGAAAGGGATTTGGGAGTCAAAATATCAAATGACTTGAAGTTTACTCAGAACTTCAGTCAAATAGTAAAAAAAATGCAGGTAACGTACTAAGCTGTATAAATAGGCATAGAAAGAGCAAAAGTAGGGAGGTACTGGTTCCACTGTATGGGTCCCTTGTGAGACCACATATGGAATATTGTGCCAAGTTTTGATCACCAGGCTACAAAAAGGATAGAAGAGCACTGGAGAGGATTCAGAAGAGGGCCACCAGAATGATAAATGAAGTGCATGATAAAGAATATCAGGAGAGGTTATCAGTACTGGGAATGTATACACTGGAGTTTCACAGATTAAGAAGGGACATGTGCTTGGTTTTTAAAGCACTTACATATGAAGGACTGTGGGAGAAATTGGGACTCAGGCTTAGAGACCAGCAGTACCAGACTAGCGCACACCCCTTACAGTTGGTAATAGAAAGATGTAAAACAAAGAGGAGGAAACACTGGTTTAGTGTGAGGGTGGCACCAGTGTGGAATGGGCTTCTGCTGGAGGTAGTGGCTAGAGGAAGTCTGCAACTATTTAAATCAAATCTAGATAAGTATCTGATAACAAACAATATGCAGGGGTATAAGTAGATTACAATTAGCGAGCGTTATGGACATCATGTCTACTTGCTCTGGAATACCTATGATACCCAGTACAGTACTGTATGCATGATAAATTTTAGGACCAGGATGTTGGATAAAAAAATACCCTGTTTGTGACCAACTTTTCCTCTCCTCAAAAAAAATCCACCACTACAGTATTGTATAAAAGTACAGTATTTATGCTTCACCTAGTTACTCCCCCACCTTTTAACCTCCTTCCCTGTAAATCAGCTTAAACAAAGCACATTTTATCAACATCAACCTCTCCTCTCCCCAATACCTGAAAGAATCATACGGTTCAGTGCAGGTACAGTACACACAAAAAAAACTAATGACAGAAATAAAGACATCCATTTTTCTGTACCATGAGAAATAAATGAAACACAGCAGACATAACAGTACTGTATAAAAGAAAAGCATAATGCACAAAGGTGTGGTGGAGGGCAGGAGTTCTTTATGCTGAATATGGGTAGGGCTGGGTTGGGGGGTAGCATGTTATGGGCGATTAAACAGGGGAAAGGGAAGATATTTATTTCCCATAACAAGGATACTTTGAAATACTCTGAAAAACAAAATAAAGAAAAGAAAAGATTAGTAGGAGTCTTCATCAGGGAGTCTTCATCGCCGATGTGTTAGTCCACCACCAGGACATCCACCACCACTAGTACTAACACATAGCCTGTGGCCATGGCCATGGCCACCTGTTCACGTACAAGCAGTGGCTCCTTTGGGGCATAGGGTTAATGTCAATCTCCTCCAGGCCCTCCCTGTGCAGTCCCAGCACCATGAGCAGTTGAGGCCTATCCTGTGTGTGAGAAAAGGCAGGGATGAGTGCCATACCAATATGCAGTGCCCAAGTTCCACCCACTGTAGCCATAATCAATGCAACCACCTCATGCTCCACCCTGCCATATCTGATGCAGTCCCTTCATGCCCCACCGTGCTTTATCCCATGCAGCCCCCATGCTCCGCCAACCTGGCCATACACCCATGCAGCCCCTCATGCCTACCCTGCCATACTTGATGCAGCCCCCTCAGGCCCCAACCTGCCATATCCCCATGCAGTGCCACCTCATGACCAGACCAGCCACGAATTCGCCATGGCTGGCTCCACTGAGAACCACGGGGTCTGGTGCTCATCAACATAACACTCCTCATCGAACTTCTGGGGTTCTTTTGGCAGCTGCATCTCCCTTGCCAAATCAGCCTTCTACTGTGTTCACATGACTGCAAGTGTGTGTTCCCCAGCCCACACCAGCATCCCTGCCAGGTGGCCCTGGAATGCCTGAAATGACAAAAGGGGAGGGCATCAGTGACATGCATAGTACAAGACAATACCTGAGCACAGGACTCATACAGTACTGTACTTACCCAATCAGGGTGTACAACTGACTGGTCACTTCCATCATTTGCCGCAAATATGAGTGAGCCAACATGCCCTAAGGCATAGGGAACTGCACCCATGCCATCTTCTCACTGATGTACAACAAGCTGCATGGTTCCATGTGTAGGCTTCCATGAACCATGTCCAATTCTATGGGTGCCTGTTGGTTGCTGATGTGCTTACTGTGCAGCTGATGTGTAAAGTTGGGTTTAACTTGGGCTGACTAATTTTTCCTAACATGTCACCCCATTAATATGAATTGCATGGAACATCTCACCTGCATGGCCTTTGCACAGGTGTAGTACCTGTGTTTTGTTGTTTTAGTAACTACTTTCTACTTTTATAATAAAATATTTCTGCTGTACTCTATGTGCAGTGAAACAAGAATTTTTGCCTTTGTTTTTAACACTTTATTACAAAATAATTCAGTACATTAGTGGTACTGGTGTCTGTCAGAAACCAGCTGCTGCACTTAGGAGCCAAATGTACTGTATTTCAGTGAGAGACTAAATATATTTTCTATCATTTTCAAAAGAAATACTGTAGATACTTATTTCAGTTACAAACTAAGGGCCCTATGCACTATGAAAATGCACCGTGTAACCCAAGTGCATTGGCATAGTTACTACTGAATGCCTTGGAGTGGGGTCCCACGGACCATGCACAGCATTCACTTTGGGTGGTGCAGGACACTTACTCACCCCAACCCCAAGCTGCAAAATCAGCTACATGCCAGGGGCTGGCAGGGGGTGTGTCGGGGGTATGTACCACACCTCACACCATTCACAAAGGTGCGGAGTGCTGGCTGCAGGGGGTGCACCTTATCCCTGGTGACCCCCAGCTGTAAGGGTTACACGCCTCCCAGGATGCCACTGCCAGCACGGCCAAGCTGTCAGGGTGCTGCAGACCACTGCAACATGCTGCACCCCCATGGGGGTCATGAGGAGGGCCAGGATGGCCGATCGGGCATCCATATCCAAGTGTGGCTGGTGCACTGCACACAAGCAACCGGCATCCATGCCCTGTGGGAGCAACGGATCCACTGACGGACCCGGTCCAAGCATCCCATTGGATGCATGCCCAGTCTGCATAATACCCTCCATGCACCTCATGCGTTGGGGGTAACATGGACAGCTGGCTGGCATTAGTGAATGCCGGTTCCAGCGCACCTGTCCATGATTGCGCTGTACTATTGTGGTCCATGTCTACTATTCAACAAATTTTGACAACAGTAATTGACTTCTCTTTTCTTCTTTCCAAGTAAAATCTGGTTAGGATGAAACTACTGTATTACCTGATAAATCATACCAGAAGATCCCAGTTATCCTGGAGATTTCTATTCAGCACCTGTGACCAGATGCTGTGTGATATCCACCACAGTACATGTGTCCATCTTTAAAATTGTGTAGTTATCTCTGGGGTTTCAAATTGATTTTACTCAAACTTGCTGTAGGGCCAAGGGCTCCCTCCCACTCAGAGTGTTAAATGTGTTTCCAATTTGTTTGCTGTAAGACTGGTTTTATGTCAGAGCCCGACCTCCCCCTGCCCCCTGGCAGTGTTTATAGTGTTTTTTCATTGCAGTAAAATTGCTGTTTGGCTGTTTCCCACTACAGAGTACCTGTGTCCACAGTACCTGTGCCTACTGTATTGTAAAACTGCATAGAGTTATCAGTTTCTATGCAGCACTTGTAACCTGCAATACTATTATATAGTGTAGTGCATCAAGCCATCAAGGAGGTCACATAGATTTTGTTAACAATGACATTGGACATTTTGGGCCACATATTCAGATGAGATGTGTGGTGCATCCTGGGATGCATGACACATCTCCAGACTTGCACAGGCTGTCAGAGACGTGGCCGTATTCAAAGGCCACCGATGCGCCATGCAACCTCGACAGCACCACCACACACAATAGTGTGATGCGCCTGTGCGAATGAGGGGTCCCTCATGCATATGCCACATATCACAATATTTGAAATCCCCCTGGTGAAGACATGGCTGGCTGTGCCAGCACAAAGATAAGATTTTCATACCCAACTCTAACTATGTGCATGGCAGGATCCTGCCCTGAGCACAGTCTAGTGCTGAGAATACAGTCCTCCCCCACTCTCCGAGCCCCCGAGATGTACAAAGGACAGCCCTGCTGGTCCAGTGGACCCATCCCACCCACAATCTCTGATCACCCATAGTATGCATGAAAATCCTAGTCATCACCCTGGTAGTCTAGTGTTCCCCCCTCCCCAATCCCCATACCATGTTTAAATAAACAATCCTCATTCCCTGGTAGTCCAGTGGCCCCCCCATTTCTGATCCCTGATCTGTGTTTAAATAAATAAATCCACCATTCCCTGGTGATCCAGTGGCCCTTCCCCCTCCCCCATTCCCCGATTGTCTTCCCTACCCAAATGAGTAAATTCTCCAGTAGTCAAGTGGTCCCAACACCCCATTAACCAGTGACCCCCCACCCTGCTCCCCCAACCCCGACTGGAGCCAGTGACTGGCACAGCCCACTTAACAATGCACCGGCCAGCCGCCGACTGAACTGTACAGGAGCACTGTGCAGTATATAGTACACACAAATTGGTTGACCATTCAACCAATGGGCATGTACTTATATGCTGTACCCAACACTCCTGTACAGTTCAGTCAGTGACTGGTTGGTGCAGTGTGAGTGGGCTGTGCCAGCACCACTCTGGGTTGGGTTGGAGGAGCAGGTGTGGGACCTGGTTAAGGCGGGGCCACTGACCACCAGGAAGTTACTACATGGATCGGGGATCAGGGAAGGAGAACCACTGGACTACCAGGGAATGGGGATGATTTATTTAAACATGGTATGGGGATCAGGGAGTGAGAAACACTAGACTGCCAGGGAAAGGGGTTCAGGTCTTTCTTTGTGATGAATGTGATCAAGGCTGGGGAGGGGGAACACTTGCCTACCAGGACGATCAGGAAGTTTCTTTATTTTTATGGCGATCTGGGCTTGGGAGGGTGGGGGTGGGCCCAGCACGTTCCACAAGGTACAGCCAAGCAAATGAGCCCATACTGGGCATGCAAATGGCCCCTTCCTGTCATGCATGGCCAATGGGCTAATTCGCATATTTGGGCTGAATATCACCCATGGAGGCTGCAGCGCATACAGATATGCACCACACATTCCCCTTTGGGCGGTCCTCAGCCCTACACCCTGGATGCGCTGCACGGAACTTGGTGATCTCCTGCAGTGCTCCACACATCCAGGGTCCCATATTCATACAGATTGAGTGATCTGTTTGGGTCACGCAATCTGTTTGAATATAGTGCCAGAGCCAGACGGCCCATTTATTTTGCTCAGTGCATCAGTTTGTGCATGCATCCGGATGACTCTGAATATGGGGCCCTTTATTCACATACAGTGCATGTAATATATCAACATTAACATAGGGAGGACAGAAATTGGGACAAGAAGAAGTAAACAGTAGGTTGGGATAAGTGGGTTAGTGCAAATTACATGCAAAAGCACTACATTGTTAAAAAATCAGTACACAAACTTGATTGGTAAAAACCAGAATTGTTAAAAAAAATCATTAACATGGAGTGTCCAAGCAAAATAGCAGTACTGTGTATTTACGAATTCAACATTTTCATACTCTTTCTGGGCTTTCACAATTGTACATTGATCCTTTCCTTGATCAACTGCATTTGGGATGCACTAATTTCAAAATGTCTATGAGCTACTTTCAGTACTTCATTTCTGATTTGTTTGAGATCTGGCATTTCTCTCTGTTACCATCCCCCATTCACCTGCATCCTCCAGTATAAATACACCTGCTGTGGCACCAGACAATGGAACACCAAAGCAGCGAGACAGTCGAGTCTACCTGCAGCTCATAATACCATTTTTTGCTTGATTGCTCACAGAGCCTTACAAAGTCACTGGGCCCAATTCTACAAAGGAAAATACACCAGGCACAAGTAACGCACTTGCGCAAGACATGCAACCGCCAACTCGACATGCAATTTCGGCCCTATTCTAGAACAAGCCACAGATACGCCAAACACAACTGCGTAAGTCGTGACACTCAAGATACATGATATGAAAGGGCGTAACATGCAGCTGTGGCATAACATACACTAGCAGATATGCCAGAGCCATGGCAGAAGCTGCACTAGAGAGACAAAGAAGGAAGAAAAACTTCACACATGAGGAGCTGCAGACATTGGTCGAACAGATCGATAAGCACCATGCACTCCTCATGAGCTGTGGAGGGGAGGCCAAGAGGAGGGAAAAAAGGAAGAGGGCATGGGACCGGGTGACACGGAGAGTTAATGCTATTGCAGCACAGCGCTGGACAGTCCAAGATATCCAGAAAAAATACAACGACCTCAAGCGCCTAGTGAAGCGCAAGGTGATGCAGAACAGGTGGAGTGCACAGGGCACAGGGGGTGGACCCACCCAGCAGCAGCCACTCAGTAGTCTGGAGAGAAGGATAGCAGCACACCTTAGCCAGCAGAGCATCGCTGGAGTCACAGAGTTGGACAGCTTCAGACAGCAGACTGCCACAAGTAGGGACAAAGAACAGCAATGTACGTGACAGGCTGAAAAGGCAACAGCACTGCAGCCAACAGCAAAGGTGGTGTGACAATGTAGAGGCAGATGTAACAGGGGGTGGCAAGCCACAGGAATGCCTCATAGCCACAGGTGGCCACCGAGTGGGCCTAGGGATCCAGACAATGGACAGGGGCTGGCCAGGGACAAGCATGTGTGCAGTTGACATGAGCTGCTGTGCATAGGAATGTGCCATGCCCATCTGTGGAGGGGCTGGCACGTGCACATGAAACTGGTGTGGGGCTGAGCACAGGTAAGGGCTGTGCTGCACTGGGAGTTGCTGTGACATGCACTGTGTATCATGGGGGGGGCTGTGCACAGGTAAGGGCTGTGCTGCACTGGGAGTTGCTGCCTACAGCACCATGTTCTGGTGGGGGCTGTGCACAGGTGAGGCTGTGCTGCACTGGGAGTTGCTGTGACATGCACTGTGTATCATGGGGGGCTGTGCACAGGTAAGGGCTGTGCTGCACTGGGAGTTGCTGTGACATGCACTGTGTATCATGGGGGGGCTGTGCACAGGTAAGGGCTGTGCTGCACTGGGAGTTGCTGTGACATGCACTGCATACTGGTGGGGGGGCTGTGCACAGGTGAGGGCTGTGCTGCAGTGGGAGTTGCTGTGACATGCACTGCGTACTGGTGGGGAGGTTGTGCACAGGTAAGGACTGTGCTGCAGTGGGAGTTACTGTGACATGCACCGTGTTCTGGTGGGGGGGGCTGTGCACAGGTAAGGGCTGTGCTGCACTGGGAGTTGCTGTGACATGCACTGTGTACTGTTGGGGGGGCTGTGCACAGGTGAGGGCTGTGCTGCACTGGGAGTTGCTGTGACATGCACTGTGTACTGTTGGGGGGGCTGTGCACAGGTAAGGACTGTGCTGCACTGGGAGTTGCTCTGACATGCACCGTGTACTGGTGGGGGGACTGTGCACAGGTAAGGGCTGTGCTGCAGTGGGAGTTGCTGTGACATGCACTGTGTATCATGGAGGGGCTGTGCACAGGTAAGGGCTGTGCTGCACTGGGAGTTGCTGTGACATGCACTGTGTACTGGTGGGTGGTAGTGCCCAGCATGGGCTGTGCTGTAGGGAGGGGGCATGGGGCACTGCCTCAGTGCTTGCAGAGTGAGGGCGAGGGCTGCAGGAGAGGTACATGAATGGCAGGGACAATGCATGCACCCAGTGGTGCTGGCCCCTGCAGCGCAGAGTCGTCCCATGGGTGTGGACATGCAAAGTGTCTCTGTGCGGTGAGGAGCTGAACTGGGCAGCTGTGTGACAGCTGTACAAGACATACCAGGATGGACGGCACAGCATGGGTAGCAATAGTGGTGGGACCACGCCATCAGCGCAGGATGTAAGTACAGTGGTGGCATATACCTGGTGGGACTGTACAGATGTGTGGTAGGTTCAATGCCATAGCACACTGCTGAAGCAGACCTGTGAGGGCAACACTTATCAGGCAGGTGAGGGCACACAGTGATGTGGAGACACACTAACATGTTGCCCATCCAACAGGTGCTGTGGCAGCTGGCGAAGGTGGTCCAAGCAGTGCTGGAAGCCGGGAGCAGCAGCATCAGCAGTGGCATAGCCAGGATGTTGCCAGCACAGACCAGACCACTGGCACAGTGTCAGATGATGGCAGCAGGACAACGACCAGTGTAGGTAGCCCAGGTGCCAGTACACCCATGGGCAGAACACCAGAGCCCATGTCGGAGCCTGAGGGGAGTGGTGATGGCAACATCCCCATGGGTGAGGAGGGGGTGGCCAGTGGTGATGAGGATGCAGCAGAACTGCCACGGGAGCAGCAGGGGTCCACAGAGAACACCAATAGCAGTGACATCACACCAGTGGAGGCAGTGCGGACACCTATGGATGACTAGGAGGTGGATGTGCATGAACAGCCAGCAGCACAGGACAGTGCTATAGGGTTGCTGAACCCTCTGAGTGCTCGTGGACTGGAGGACCAATTGGACGAGGCCAACTGGGAGCTGCAGGACCAGTTGTCCCCACCCCTCTACATAGGGGATGATTGCCAGTCAGTGCTGGCTGGCCAGGGGGATGTCAGGCAGGACCTGGGAAACATTCAGCAGGGTATGCAGGAGCACCACACCAACATGGAGATGCAGTTGTCCAGCATTGCCAGCTGTTTGCAGGGGTTCATCAGGGAGACATCGGCATGCACGGCAGGCCTGGGGGATGCCATGCAGGGAATCTGGCACTGTGCAGAACGCCAGACAGTCTTCATGGACCACCTCAGCACAGGCCTGGAACTCATGCTGGTGCACCAGCAGCACCACAATACAGCCATGGCCACAGCCATGCAGGCCATAGCATGTGCACTGCAGCTGCTGCAACACCTGCAATACCTGGCCCAGTGGATGGCACCCCTGGCCACTGCACATTCCAGCACGCAGATACAGCCACCGGAACCCATGCTACCCCCACCCCCATGCCAGGTGTCAGTTGTGCCCACCCTGTCAGTCATGCTGTCGGAGCCACAAGCCCAGCCAGGCAATGCCCACACTGACCCGGGCACAGGCTGGTGCCATGGTGCACACTCTGTGACCCACACAGCCATGCTGGCAACACAGGCTCAGGCCAGTCAGAGACTCACACACAGGCCCACTGGAACAGAGACAGGCACAGGGCACACACAGGGGGGCGAGCACACTGAGGCTGGTGCTCCACAGGCTGCACAGGGACTGAGGTGATCCACACTTGATGAGGGATCACACAGTGCAGCACCGGCACAGCTGCAGCCACATGTGGCACTGAGGCAAGTTGGCCTGTGGGGGCAGAGGCACATCTGAGCCACCGTGATGGCGCACACAGGCCCACAGGGTGATGCCAGGGGACAGCCACCGGGGCACCACACAACCCGCCAGAACAGCAGGGTCCCCCACAGACAAGCACCTGGCACTGGAGGGGTCTGTGCGAGGATGGCATGGCCATGGAAGATGGCTGTAAAACGCCCATATGTCTGGTGCAGATGGGGGATGGTTGGGTGGGGCTGCAATTGGGAGGCGGGGCCAATAGCATGGCAGAGAGTCACATGTATTTGGGGGAGCACTGTGCAGTTCACAAGGGTGTGAGTGTGTGTATGTATGACTGTGTGCATGGGTGAGTGTGGGGGCACGTGTGCTGGGATGGACAGGGGAGCACTGTGATATGCACACCTGTTGTATATAATGCACCTTGTAAATAAACCATTGCACCTGATCCATATGTTGTGTTGTTTGTATGTCGGCGGTGTACTGTTACTGTTACCAGGATACAGGGTGGTTAAGGTGGAACCCCCATTCACAACAATGTACTGCGTGGGTCCACTGTACACAAGGCGTGCTGAGTAGTACCTCAGGTAACATCAGATGTCCACCAGTGCTGGTCACAGCCCTGGGAGGGCTTGTAGCGGTAGGCAGGTGAATGCAATCACAGGGCATGGGTCAGCCCATCAATGGGACATGGCTGTACAGCACTGCAGCAGTGGTGCCAGGCACCTGGCACATGGTACAGGACAGCTGAGTCCGGCCGCAGTCCATGGGGACTGGTGCATAGTGTATAGCTGAACACAGGGATGACACTTACCATGGCATGCAGGTGCCATGGGAGGGGTACCACAATGCCTGGTGGCAGCAGGGGTGCCTCAGGATGGATCATGCCCAGACAGGTACCCCACAGTGTCGACAGGTGCAGTGCACCTATGGGATCTCAGGTACCCAAGTGGTGGGCCATGCAGCCAGGTGTACCATGGGAGTGTGCCCCCCCACACCACTGCAGGTGATACAGCCCTACCACTGGCAGGGCAGGCACCCATGTCCAATGCTTCGCCAGCTCCACACCTTAGATACGCGCAGTGCTGTGCAGTCCCACCCCTGTGTGTGGACCGATGTCAATTTGCAGCATCCTGCCTCTGACCACCACAGGGCACATATACAGGGCCATGCAGGCTCAGATGCTACACATGCAAGTACCCCCATACCCACACCACAATTGCCAACACGTATGTCAACATCGCATATCGCAAATGCCAAAACGCACAGCATATTGCATATCGCATATCGCAACTGCTGCTGCACGCCACCATTGCTCATCGCAAGTGCTGTACCACAGGTCACAATTGCACACGTGCAATCTACAACATGTGATGCACATGCGGCATACACGTGTGGCACGTGCAGTAGCGAGTAGCTAGGCACTGACACAGTGTAAGGTTACAGGAGCTGAAGTACTGGGCCTTGGACTGAGCAACAACACTGCACTGCCAGCCAGAACAGGACAGAGACAGAAAAACTGCAGACTGGTGAGTACTGGGCTACAGCAGGTCACCCCCCCATACATACCCCTAATCCATCTGCCACTGATCTGAGGGCCAGGAACAGGTATGGACACTCACAGTGGTGGACATTCAGGGGTTCAGTTATGTTATGTGCAATGGAGGTGTACAATATCCAGGAGCTGTGCTCTGGTTTGATGTCAAGGGTTATGGGGGTCATGATACATCCAGACACCACTGTTTGGCAGTCAGTATCATGGGCTGGACATATGTATGGATGGTAACATGTTACCTTAGTGGCACATCACTATTCCATGCAGGTAGGCCCACCATCATTGACCACCATGCCTGCAGTGGTGGCAGTCATTTTATGGTTGTTTTTTTCCCCCCCTGGATGTCACTGACATTACCCCTCCTACATGTGGTAGTGAATGCCTTTTATTTGGAAGGCACTGACACCTGTATTGGTGTCAATAGGATCCTGGGGACAATGAGGGACACAGACCCTCAGGATATGGGTCACTGCCACACACATTGGGATGCGGGAGCAGACAACAGTGGACGCTATGGTGTTGTAATGTACACCGTGTAGTACGATGGTAGGATAGTTGTGCACATGGTATCTGGGCTTCAGCATGCATTCACAGCACAGTAGCTGTATGTGCAGCACACTGTCCATGGGGACGTATGTGGGTCAGGCCACTGGTCAGGAGCATGGGGTGGGATGGCCCCCGTGATGGGGGACACCTGAGGGGTATGACCCCATATCTCTGAGCCCCTCAGCAGTACTACCCATGGCACAGTCCATCACACCTGCTTGGCACAGGCCCTGGCCATGCTCCTCCATGGCCCCTGCTGTACAGGGCTGTCCCTGATGCTGTCACAGCTATCCCAGCAATCCCTCATGTGGGTCGCACAGTTGCCACAGCAGGGTGGGATTAGGACTCTCACCGCCATGTTAACTATGGGTGTGGCTGTGTAGTCCTCATCAGGGTAATGCTGCGCACACCCAGAAGCATGGTGTACACAGGTCCTGGAACAGATATCACAGGGTGAGGGGTATGGACCTGACTGTGTGGCACTTCCTCACTGTTCGCAGTACACTGTCCATCATGGGTGTGCCCCACACTGTAGGCACTGAGGGACAGTTAAAC
The DNA here is from genome assembly GCA_016271365.2 of Neoceratodus forsteri. NCBI lineage: Eukaryota > Metazoa > Chordata > Ceratodontiformes > Ceratodontidae > Neoceratodus > Neoceratodus forsteri. The sequence continues at coordinate 401,044,026 of CM028135.1, forward strand.
ATAGAAACATAGACTTTGACAGCAGATAAGGACCACTTGGCCCACCCAGTCTGCCCATTTCCCTACCTATTGGATAAGCTGCAGATTCTAGTTAACCAACAGCCTACTTCCTGCAACCCCCCCACTATAATTGCCTTATGTCTGTCCCATGCATGTTTGAAATACCCCACTCTTTTAGACCCCACAACCTCTCCAGGAAGGCGATTCCATGCATCCACCACTCTCTCAGTGAAAAGGAATTTCCTCACATTACCCCTGAACCGTCCCTCCTCTAACTTTAAATTGTGCCCCTTTGTTCTTACACATCTCTTTTTCTGAAAGATGCTACCCTCCTGGACTTTGTTGATTCCCTTGAGGTACTTAAAAGTTTCTATCATGTCCCCCCATCCCTCCTTTCATCAAGGGTATACATATTAAGCTCTCTCAGTCTCTCTTCATATGGTTTCTGATGTAGACCTTGACCATTTTAGTTGCCCTCCTCTGGACTGCTTCCATCCTATGTCCTTGCGTAGATGAGGTCTCCAAAACTGCACGCAGTATTCCAGATGGGGTCTCACCAACTGTCTGTACAGAGGGATAACCACTTCTTTTTCTACTTGTGATGCCCCTCCCTATGCATCCCAGTATCCCCCTGGCTCTCCTTACTGACTTCTCACATTGCTTACCCACCTTTAGGTCATCTGATATGACTACACCCAGATCCCTTTCCATTATTGTTGTTGTTAGTACCTCCCTGCTATTGTGTACTCTTCTCCTGGATTTTATTTCCCAGGTGCATTACTTTGCACTTCTTTGCATTGAATCTAAGTTGCCATATGTCTGACCATTCCTCCAACCTTGCCAAGTCCCTTCTCATCCTTTCTACCCCTTGTGTATCAACTCTGTTACAGATCTTTGTGTCATCTGCAAAGAGGCATATCTTTCCTTCCAGACCCTCTGCAATGTCACCTATAAAGACGTTAAAGAGGACTGGACCAGTACTGAGCCCTGAGGTACTCCACTAGTAATCCCCTTTCTTCAGAATGTGTTCCATTCACTATTACCTTCTGTGTCCTGTTGTGCAGCCAGTTTGCTACCCAGGCTACCACCCTGGGACCCACTCCCAGGCTGGCTAACTGATTATTCATTTTTGTGCAGGACTGTGTCAAATGCCTTGCTAAAGTCTAGGTAGGCCATATCCACAGCCCCTCCCTGGTCTATTACTTTGGTCACCCAGTCAAAGAAATCAATTAGATTCGTCTGACATGACCTTCCTGCTGTGAATCCATGCTGCTTTGGGTCCTGTCCCTTGTGCCTCTAGGTACTCAACAATTCTTTTTTCAAAGTGATTCCATCATTTTCCCACCACTGAGTCAAACTAATAGGTCTGTAGTTTCCTGCTTCTGCCTTGCTCCCACTTTTGTGAAGGGGAATCACATCTGCCATCCTCCAGTCCTCAGGTACCATCCCATCCTCCCAAGATTTGTTAAAAAGTGTAGTCAGTGGTGTCACTAGGTCCTCCCTTAGTTCTTTTAGGATTCTAGGGTGAATCCCCTCAGGCCCCATTGCTTTGTCCACCTTGAGTTTTAGGAGTTCTTTCAGGACTCTTTCTTCTGTAAATGGACCGGCGTCAACCCGACTACCCAGAGTGCTTCTATTGTTTGGTTTAGGTAACTCCTCCTCTTCTTCTTTTGTGAATACTGAGCAAAAGTATTCATTCAGTATCTCTGCCTTTTCACTGTCTCCCTCTGCCCACCTCCCCTCTCCTTTATTAATCTTCACTATCCCTCCCTTAACCTTTCTATGCTAAGTTAAAGGAGGGATTAGTGGCACCACTCACAAGGTTATTTAACATGTCTCTAGACAAGGGGAAAGCCCCAAGGGATTGGAAAAGGGCTGATGTGGTGCTGTTGCACAAAGGTGAAGGAAAGGAAGAGATGGGCAACTATAGTCCAGTCAGCCTTACCTTGGTGGTGGGGAAACTGATGGAAGCATTTATAAAAGAAAGGATGGCACAATATCTGGGGAAGGAGGGTCTCATAGATGAGAACCAGCATGGATTCACAAGGGCAAGATCATGTCAGATCAACCTGATTGAATTCTTTGATAAAGTGACAGTGATATGTGATCAGGGAGGGGTGGTGGATGTGGCCGATCTGGACTTCAGAAAGGCCTTCGACATCGTCCCTCACAGGAGACTGATAAACAGGTTGGGTAGCTTAGGTGTAGGGAGCAAAATAACAAACTGGGTGGAGAATTGGTTGAAGGGTAGAACTCAGAGGGTGGTAGTAAATGGGGTGCACTCAACAGAGAGATGGGTGATGAGTGGGGTTCCTCAGGGGTCAGTGTTGGGTCCCATACTATTCAACATTTACATTGTGGATCTCTCAGAAGGCCTAAATGGGAAGGTGTTGCTGTTCGCAGATGACACAAAGATCTGTAACGGTGAATACAATGGAAGGGGTAGCAAAAATGAAGGAGGACCGGGCCAGACTGGAAGAGTGGTCAAGAAAGTGGCAACTACAATTTAATGCAAAAAAAAAAGTAAAATTATGCACATTGGGAATAGAAATCCAAGGGCAAAATACTGTCTGGTGGGGGAGGAACTTGAGGTAACAGAACAGGAAAGGGACCTGGGGATCATCATTTCAGATAACCTGAAGGTAGGAAACCAATGCAACAAGGTGATGGGGAAGGCTAACAGAATTTTGGCATGCTCTGGAAGGGGCTTTAAAAGCAGGAGGAAAGAGGTGATCATACCACAGTACAAGACTATGGTCAGACCACACCTGGAGTACGGGGTCCAGTTCTGGAGGCCACACTTGCAGGGTGACAAAGACAGGTTGGAAAGGGTCCAGAGAAGGGCAAGCATGATGGTTTAGGGGCTACATAGGAGTTCATACAAGGAGATGTTAGAGGAACTAAACCTATACTCACTGGAGATGAGGAGGAGGAATAGTTGAAACCTTCAAATATCTGAAGGGAATAAACAGGGTGAGGGAGGGTAGCATATTCAGGATGACTGACAACAAATCAACTAGGGGACAAGCATTCAAGCTGGAGGGGGCAGATTTGGAGGAAATGCGAGGGGGGAGTTCTTCACTGAGAGAGTGGCGGGTCCTTGGAATAGGCTGCCAGAATGGGTGGTAGGTATAGATTCAGTGGGCAAATTCAAGAGAGCTTGGGACAACTACATGGGGCTAAATAAAAGTATAAATGCAATGGGGGGGGGGGTAGAATGTAATATGACCAGACAGGGGAGAACACATAGGCAGACTAGATGGGCCAATGGGTTATTTTCTGCCAGCAAATTTCTATGTTTCTATGTAACAATTAAGCTTCCTTATAAAGTATAGCACAGTAATACAATCTACTGAAAATAAAAGGAAAATTGCCATGGAGATGGAAATGGGGTAAAGCACTAAGAATAAAAGCAGTCAAAGATTACTTTTGGTTTTAGAGGTTTCAGCTGCTTAGTTTTCAAGGCCATAACAGGTTTTGTCTTCTTGGTAACAACCAAGTGTTTTCGAACAGTGGGACCTTCATTCAGCTTCCCAGCTAAGTGTGCCTGTGTTTGCCTTACAGGTATATGATACAGAATGCTGAGATTTTTCCCATAGAATCTTGTCTTGTCCATCTCATTGATAAAGGCAAGGAAAAGGGCACTGTACGGCACTACAATAGTAAGACACTGTGCAGCAAGGTACTAAAACTGGGATGCCTTGCTTTTTTAACAGGTGATGAACTTGTTGAGACATGATGTAGGTATAGAATGTATGACATCACAGGTAAGCGGGTCATGAACATTGGCCCATTTTGTGGTGACATTAGCCTTTGTGAAGTTGCCAAATAAATTCAAGGCTTTCAGCCTCACACTCACACAAAGGAATTATCCAGTTACTGGGTCAAAATGGTGGGGAAGATCCATCCCAAGAGCAGACTTCAGATTAGGAACATGCATGCTGCTGGGACAAGCATGAGCCGGGTAGCTGGTTACATGCATTCCTTCAACAGAACAACTTCACCATCATGGACAGTGACCTACATGCACACTTAAAGGGACCAGTAGCTCCTCCGTGTTGTGTGGATGTCACTGTCCGCACAAGGTACATAATAATAATAATATACTTTATTTTTAATGCGCCTTTCAAATGTCAAGGTGCAGTACAATTAAAACAGTTAAAACAAATAAAACAATCTTATAAAATTCACAGTATAATCAAAATCTGCAGTCTTCATCACTATCTGCCTTTTTCCACAAAAAAGTTTTTAAGGCCTGTTTGAATGCCACTATGGTCATGCACTCCCTAATCCAATGGGGTAGAGAATTCCAGAGGGTAGGGGTCACAAACATAAAAGCTCGGGCCCCAGCACATTTTAAGGACACCCTCGAAATCACCAGCAATCCCTTGTCGGATGAGCGGAGTGGTCATTCAGGGCAATAAGGAACCAGAAGCTCTTTCAGGTAGTCAGGGCCCAGTCCATGTAGGGTTTTATATGTCAGTAAACTGACTTTAAAGGTGATCCACCACAGAACCGGCAGCCAGTGCAGTTCCCGCAGTACAGGCGTAATATGGGAAGATCTAGGAATCCCCATCAACAACCAGGCTGCGGAATTCTGCACCAGCTGCAAGTGGCAGATATCAACCCCTGGTAGCCCAAAGTAAAGGGAGTTGCAATAATCCAAATGCAAGGTCAGAAAGGCATGGATCAATGTAGGAAGGTCACTGGATGGAACAAGATGCTTGATCCTAGTGTTGTTTCTCAGATGATAAAAAGATGACTTAATGACAGCTGACACCTGTGCTTGGAGTGTCAACCCCATGTCAAATATCACCCCTAGGTCTCACACCTGTTCAGAAGAAGGGAGCTCAGAGTCCCCAAGGAATAAACCTAAGGGTCGACCAGCTCCCAACCCTCTATCCGAAGACCTGGATCCACAACCATCACCTCTGTCCTCCAAGGGTTCAACTTCAGCCAGCTGGACCTTGTCCAATCCTGGATTTCAATGAGGCAGTTGTTAAATACCGAGAGTGCTCCTTCCTGGTTGGGTGCAAAAGACAGGTAGAGCTGGGGATCATCGTCATAGCAATGAAACTTCAGCCCATACCATCTTACAGTGTCTCCGAGGGAAAGCACATACACCGCAGACAACATGGGAGACAGCACTGAGCCCTGAGGAACCCCACAAGACAGAGAGATAGGGTCAGAGGAAAAAAAAAAACGACACCACCCTCTGAGTTCTTCAAGTGAGAAAAGATGTAAACCATGTGTGGACCAATCCAGAGAGCCCACAGATAAATCTCAAGTGCTCAAGCAGAACCCCATGGTCAATGGTGTCAAAAGCTGATGACAGATCTAAAAGTACCCAAACAAACTATTTTCTCTGGTCTCTCGCCATCAGGAGATCATTGAGCACCCGAACCAGTGCAGTCTTGGTACTAAGCCTCTTTCGGAAACCAGATTGGAGAGGTTCTTAGATGCTATAGATGGTCAAATGGTTCTCCAGTTGAGCAGCCACTACTTTCTCAATTACCTTCCCCACAAAGGGAAGGTTAGAGATAGGCCTGTAGTTTGCAAGAAAGTCTGGGTCCAATGAAGCTTTCTTCAGCAAAGGTGCCACCACTGCTTCTTTCAAAGAGCAGGGGTACTCACCAGAGTCAAGGGAGCACCAGACTGTCAGTGTCAGAATCAGGCCAATAGAATCACCATAACTCATTATTAAGGATGTAGGGTGCATCCCCTGGACAATCCGCATAACATCCATGATTTCCGGCTGGTCGAAGGTACTCCAGGTGAATGGAGAGATAGTGGACAAGCCTTGGTCATCAACAACTCACATAGAATGTGTCACACAGATCTCCAGCCTAATGTCAGCCACCTTATCAGCAAAGAACCTAGCAAGCTCTTCACACTGCAATTGTGAAAAAGCTTTTCAGACCTGCAGACAGGCTGGGTTGCACAGCCTGCCCACAGTTCTGAAGAGCTGAGCTTGTCGGTTCTGAGCGACAGCTATTTCCCCTGACAGGAACTCTTCCTTCTAACAGGAAATTTCTGACTGATAGAGCTGATAATGCTCTAGCAGTCTAAGGTGGTCGCCATGAATGCTGGATTTCTGCCAACAATGTTCTAAGCTGCATCCTGGTCACCGCAACTTCCTCAAGGCTCCATCAAACCACGGAGACTGAGGGTGAAGGGAGAGAGGACGCTCACATACTGGAGCAATAAAATCTAGGGCTGGGGTAATGGCCTTATTATAGACCAAAACCAAAACCTCAGGATTACTGCTAGCCACAGAAAATTCTGATAGATCAAGCACCGCTGCTAGACCATCGGAAGTCACATCCCATAAAGAACGGTACTTGACCATCTCCACAGAAGGTTGGCCTATGAGGGGGGTGCAAAAATTGAATTGCACTGTGTAGTGATCAGACCATTTGACTGGTTCCACCCCCACGTCAGAGGCCTCGATTCCCAGGAGGAAGACCAGGTCAAGAGAATGGCCACGTTTATGGGTCGCAGTGATAACCACCTGTGTAAGGCCCAGTGAATTCATCAACTGGAGGAAGTGTTGTCCAAATTGCGAGAGTTTGTCATCGATCCAGGCATTGAAGTCACCCAGGACCATCAGCCTGGGTGACTCAAATGCCATATCAATGACTAAGTCTGCCACTTCCTTGAGGAATTGCTTCCCATCTCCGGGTGGATGGTAGATGACAGCTATCCTATAGCCCACACCTGCTACCACAGCACATTCAAATGATCTGGCCTCCTCAACTGGAACACTGGTGAAATCCAATTTGGTCTTGAAACAGATCACAACCCCCCCCCCGTGGTCCAGTCTCGGGCTGTGTATCACCGTATACCTGGCCGGTATTGCGGCCTCTAATATGGGGCCTGCATTATCATCCAACCAGGTCTCGGTGATGCATGCCAGATCTGCCGTCCCAACAAGATCTGCAATAACTGTGTTCTTGTTTTTGACAGATCTGGCATTGCACACCACCACCTGAGTTAGACAGAGCTCCTGGGCTGCCCCAACCCCCTGTCCTTCCTCAACAATGGTGCCCTTGGGTATGGAGACTAGATGAGATGGCCCACATTCCAGACTCCATTTCACCCCAGGGCATCTTCTGGGCTTAACAACCCCGATAGGAGCACCCCGGTCTTCCAGCCTCCACTGTTCACATCCCCCGCTCCCCAATCCCCCCTCCTGCGAGCAATACCCAAAGCCCGACAATGTTGATAGATGGAAAAAGACAATGGAGGAGGAAAAAAAGGGCAGAAGGCATAGAGAGCGGAGGCTGAATAGCGCATGACTGGGGTGGAAATAGAATGATACATATCCCAGGCCCAAAACATAACAATACAATACAATACAATCTACCTACTCAATTAACAACACCTTAAATAGTATATAACACCCCAAAAATTACAACCTGTCGAAAACTTTCCTCCCGCTTCCCACAACTAAATAATCTATACCCACTCCAAGTAAAAATAACAGACAATAAGTAAAATACTAACCAAAAACAATTATATAGCACCCAGGTCCTCTAACTACCTGGTGTCTACTAAAACTAAGCACTCTCACTGCTTAATATACAATGAATAAATAAAACCTAAAATAATAAACAAAGGAAATAATTTAGAAATCACCCTCCATACAATATCTCTCACACATCTCAGGAAAATAGGTGGATTCACAGATGTTACATAACACTCTCACTGCTCACACCATTTAAATAAACTGTGTAGTTAAATCATAAACGTACTTGCGGTCAGCAGAGAACATAACAGAGAAGTGCAGGTATCTACTGCTGGTAAGCCTCTTTTTTTAAGCAGTTCATACTGAACAGTACCTTGTTTATAATGCCACAATTTTTCCATGGAAACATGCTTCTTGTACAGCATATTCTGAATGAGAATAACAAATTGACAGCAAGGAAGTATGCGAGCTGCTGGTCAGTGAACATCGTATTACTACATCTACAAGCTTGGGCTGGTCTTATGGTCAAGCACGGTAATCAATTCAGTCATGTGATATATTATTTGAATGACTATGAATATATTGGGCTTTTTTAATGAACAGTGTATGTGGTTCTGAATGTACAGTATTGTGGTTTGTCAATCAGGGTTTCCCTGCTGATACGTTACATGAATAAGGAGAAAAAAGTGAAGCAGGCCAGGAGATGGACTGAATAAGAATAGACATTCGATGATATCATTTTTTCTGATGCGACGATGGTATCTCTAGAACATTTTGCCCCAATGGCTTTTAGAACAAGGGAAGGGACTCTCGAAAACAGAAGTCAAAGCATACTGTGAAGTTCATGCCTTGGGTGGAATTTCAAAATGTGGTGCAAGCCCAGTCTGTATTTTTGAGGGTATTGTAATGCATACTAGTACTTGTAAATTTGCCTATGACACACTGACTTGCCCATGCCACAGTGTATTACAGTAATTGTGTCTCAATATGCTGTAGGAACCATGGTCAGAGGCTTCTTCTAATACCAAATCTTAAGGGTCGCTGCAGAGTTTGTTGCTTGTAAGTTCCCTGATGGTCACCATTTTCTTTCTTACTGTAGAGAGTGTGTGTACTGTCTATTACATGCACAGCTATGGTAATGAAATGTACTTTAAGTATAAGCACATAGAGCACTTAAAGCAATAAATCATACAGAACCACTGTGCACCTAGGGAGGAATAGGTACATGTTCAGAGCCTTGGCCAGGGCAGCTTTTTCCTTTGCTCTGTACCTGGATATTTGAGTACTACACAGTGCCATAAATCCCTGTGGAAAAATATAAGCAACACATATGAAAGATATCCCTTCTGCATAGTACACCTACTGTACAGTTTGTATAAATATATATTATGTGGGTATGTGTGTATATATTCATTGCAAAGAACTTTGTTAATGCACCAGTTAGGGTTCAAATTAAAGTGACTAAAGTATGGAAATGTGGTGTTAAGATTCCCATCTCTAACACCCCACCTCATCCACCCCCACACAACCCTGCCACCCCACCCCCACCATCCTCACACCAACAGGTGTCAGCATGTATGTTAGGGTCATCAGCCCTAATGCTCACCCCATTCCATTTGTAAGGAAGGTAAGATGGTACAGTATAGAAGAATGGGGTGAGCTTTAGGGCTGATGACTGCAAGACACACCCAACACCTTTTGGTGTGTGGACTGTGGGCTTGGGGAGGGGTGGTAGGGTTGAGTGGGGGTGGGTAAGGTTGGGTGTTATGGTTGGGAACCATAACACTATATTTCCATACTTTTGTCACTTTAATGTGAACCCTAACTGATGCATTAACATTTTTTGCAATGAATTTCCTTACTTTTTGAGATGGTAGAATAATATCCCCATTTTATTGTGGGAGCTCAGGGTAGTCCCACCATAGATGTGCATATGTATGTAGATGTGGAGGGCCCTGCACTTCCATGTGCAGAACAACAGTGACCAAATTGTAAGCATAGCCATCTTATTACCCTACCTCATGTACAGAGAAATTGTGAAATGCAAGTCAAAATGTAATTATGCACAACTTCAATGCCATTCTGCGCCACGGGTGTGAAAATGTTGTGGGCAGGATTTGAAAAATAACAGCTGTGACATACATGAGGTGGGGGTAATAAGAAGGCTATGTTGTTAGTCTGGTGTCAAAATATTGAAAATGTCCATAGTTAGGAGTGGGTGTAGCAACATTGCAACAAATAGCCATAACGTTGTCATTTTTTCACATATTGACCCCAAATTTTCAACATAGTCTTCTTATCAGCCCACCTCATAAACCTGATAGGTAAAAATTGCATAATATGTGGCAAAATGCCATTCCACTCCACAGGTGCAGAAACACATTTTGGGCAGGATGTGAGAAATGACAGCTGTACTGTTCATGAGGTGAAGTGAAAAAATGGCAATGTTGATAATGTGGAGTGAAAATAATAAAAATTGGAAAAGTTATGCACATGCATAGGAAAATTTCAATGACCATGCATAACTTGGGCGTTTTGGGGGTAGTTTTGCTCTGTATTTTCAACATGAGCATTTTGGGATCCCACCTCATGGACACTAGCACTGTTCTTTCATTACTCAGCCTCAAAAGATAATTTCATACAGCGACCTTGCCAGTCTGGGTCACAGGTGTGGAAACAAATTTTTGGCAGGATGTGAGAAATGACAGCTGTACTGTTCATGAGGTGATGAGAAAAAATGGATATGTTGAAAATTTGGAGAGAAAATATATAAAATTGGCAAAGTTACGTGCTCGCATAGGAAAATTTCAATGCGTATAACTCGGGTGTTTTTTGGTATTTTTTCACCAAATGTTCAATATGGGCTTTTTGGGACCCCACTTCATGAATGCTAGCACTGTCATTTTATTACTTGGTCCTGATTTTGCACAGCATCTGCAAAATCATTCTACAGGTCCAAGTAACAAAACAACAGTGACTGTGTTGATGAGATGGGGTCCCAAAAAGCCCATGTTCAAATTTTGGTGCAAAAATACGACAATAATGGCAGAGATATCAACATAAGTTAAAAATGCCATTATAAGGCACTTACCTTGATTTTTCAATTTGTAGTTCTATTTTGAAGAGTGCAGACTTGTCCCGGTAAACAGAAGATGACAGCCACCGACCTCCATTGGTAAGTGTAGGGCAAGGGGGGTTGTGGGGTGCTAAGTTGCTCAGTGGGAGGGTCAGAATGGGGAAGGGGGTGAGGAGATGATAGTGGACCATTTTCTTTTTTTCAGGAAAAAAGACATCAGGGGACTGTTTTCTTTTTTTTTACAGGGAAATATTAAATCAACATTTTAGGACACTGGGGTTTGGCTGCCCAGTGTCCCACAGTACTGGGGGGTTGTGTGTGTGTGTGGAAGGACATAACTGAGGACACTGGGATTGGGGTCCCCAGTGTCCCACCTTGGGGGAGGTTCTAGTACTGACATGGAGACTGGGCACCCCGATGACAGCAAACAAAGTTTAATTGAAAATAAAATTTTCAGGACACCAGGAGTGGACTCTCCAGTGTCCCACAGTAGCAGCAGGGGAGGAAATCTACCTCCACCAACATGGGGATTTGGTACCCTGATGTCTGCAGAAACTTCTTTCTTTATTAAAACATGCCTCAGCCCACTTAGAGTCAGTGAAAGGATGAAAGATCCTTTTATTAGGTAAACACCAACTGGTCTTTACTTAAACAGGGGCCAAGGATTCTGATTCTGGTCTTATTTTTGGCAAAATGTGGTCAGGGAAGATTTAGAGTGTTCACAGGGGAAATATGTTTTTTTTACTTCAAGTAGTTTGGCAAATGTGTGGCAGTTTGTGTGCACCAGTGTCATCACTTGCACGAAAACTGCAGCAAATTTGTGGCAGTTTTGCAAAAATAATATCACAATTTTGCAACACTAATTTTTATTTTTATTTTATTTATTTATTTTATTTTGTTTTTGTTGACCGGGTAAGTGCACTAGACAAATCCTGCCTATTTTCAGGCACGGCCCGGGGGAGGTGGATACAGATGAATGCCAACTGACCTTGAACCAGATTAAGCTGTTGGTGGTATTTTCAGTGAATGAGGGAAATTTGGCAGGACACTAGGGGAGATTCCCCTACTCTTTTCAATAAGTTCCATTGGATCTTTAACATCCACCCGAGCTACCACCAATCCAGGCAGATGGGACCTCGGTTTAACGTCGCATCCAAAAGATGGCACCTTAGAAGTTCAGCACCCCTCTCATGCTGCACTACAGTGTCAGTACTGGGATATTAACGCAATTGCCAGACATGGGAACTGAGCCCACAGCCCTCTGATCTTCTGGCCTCAGAATTAGTGTGCTACCTACTGAGCCAGTGACACTGTTTTTAAACAGCAAACAGCATATATTATAATGGCACGGTAGTGCCACTATAGTTAGGGTTGAGGAGTCATTTACATGTTAAACCCAAAGTTTTGCACTGTAATAGCTTTGCAAGTGTTCAATGGATATGCCTGAAATTGGGAATGCATGATCAAGACCGATACACCTTGGGATCTGCCAAGTTTCATACTTGTCGCATATACGGCTGCAGAGTTATTAAGCATGATCTGCGCTCACGTTTACGCTTTTCTTGAATTTTACTGTCATCTCTACAGGTCACACGGTTTGTGTGGCTGGTTCTAAATCTTCAGGGAACATGTGGCCGAGTCCCTGATGTGCCTTTTGAAGATTTCGTGAAAAAATATTAAACAGTTCAAAAGTTATTCAGAAAACAAGTTTCCATTATAAGTCAATGGGAAAAGTTAACAAAAAGTTTGACAGTGTCGCAAATGCAGTTTTTACATTTGCAAATGGCCCTTTTACTGTCACAAATCTGCCATTTTGTTTTCAGTTAACGATCAGAAAAATGCTTGGCATTTAAAATTGGGACCCTCTAGCAACCTAATTCTTTTTGTATTCACCTAGTCGGACCCTGAGGATGCTAGCCATGTCTTTATTTTAGGGTAAAACACCCCAGAAATATGTTTTTCAAATTTCTGGAGAAAGTACTTTCGCAAAGTACTGTCGCACTTGTGCTTGTGACACTGTCGAATGAATTTTCGGAAGCTTTCGCAAACTTCGACAGTACTTTTCTAGGCTGTGGGAAAATGACAGCAATTCTTTGGCACCCTGCTGCAAAAGAACAGTTTGGTGTTTTGGCCTGAAATTTGAAGGGAACGTAGCCGACATCTCTCAGATGTGCCTTTCAGTGTTTTTCTAGAAAAATATTACATGGCAGAAAAGTTACAGCACTCCAAATTTGACACTTTTTCCCATATATAACATTACGGCGTCTGTTGCATTACAGGAATCCTTTGGTGCCCTGCTGCAAAATAACGGTTTGGTCTTTTGGGCTTAAATTTGAAGGGAACACAGCCAACATCCCACAGATGTGCCTTTTTGTGGTTTTCTGAAAAAATAAAAATGGAGCCAAAGTTATGGCACTCCGAACATCTCTTTTTTTCCCATAGGATAACATTATGGCGTTCGTCGCGCCTTTCGGGCCCGTATCTCAGAAACGGTGTGAGATACAGACTTTTTGTTGGAAAAATGCTTAGCCCCCTGCTGAGGGCTAAGTAAAAAACTAGCCAGGAAAGTCATAAATCATATGACTTTTACATTTTTTTCTACTTCGGACGGTTCCTGAGATATAAGCAATTTAGTATTCCAACTCCTCATTTCCTGCTCTGAGAACCATTATTATGCATACATTCTTTGTACTCACTGTCTTTCTTTATGCAGCTTTTGGGGAAAACCAGCCTGTGTGCTTACATTATTGTTACTGTTACCATTGTCGCTTGCGGTTCTGTTCCCGTTTCGCCTACCGTTCACATCTACGCCACCATGTGCATTACCCTTTGTGTTTTCATTTGTGCTTGCTTTTGCATTGTTTTTAACATTTCTGTGTACACTACTGTTTCTCTTTCTGTTTCGCTTTGCATCACCATGTGCATTACTATTTGCGTTTGCGGGCACAATGTTACTATGTAACAAGACATCATGTGTCGGGGGCCCCACGCTCCCACATTACATTCACTATTTCTCATTATCATTCTCAAAAAGAAGGGAAATAAGAGGCAAAAAACTCTGTTTAATGCATTAGTTAGGGTTGTTCCACACCTAGAAAGTTGAGGAAATTCGGTGTTAGGGTTGAAAGCCCTCCCTTGGCACCCCCCTGCTCACATCCCCAACCGGCATTGGGGTGCGCATTAGGGTTGTCAGTCCTAACTCTCACCCCATTCTCCTACACCTCTGCTTCTTTACACATGTGATGGAGTGGGAGTTATGGCCGACAACTGTAATGCGCACCCTGATGCTGGTTGGGGGTGTGGGCAGGGGGGGGGGTCAAGGGGGCCTTTCAACCCTAACACCAAATTTCCTCACATTTTTATCGGTGTGGAACAACCCTACCTAATGCATTAAATGGAGCTTTTGCCTCTAATATATATATATATATATATATGTGTGTGTGTGTGTGTGTGTGTGTGTATATATATATATATATAGTGAGAGAGAGAAATTTATGCAGTGCCAGAGAGGATAACTTCTGGCAAATATTAGTCATAACCAGAGTGAGGTCAGACCTACAATGAATGCATCACATTTATCCTCAGTGTAGGTCCCGCCATGCCAGAATTTATCCACACAGTAGGTTTTGATTTGTGGGAGCTTGCAGCTTGAGCACCACAATTAGAATTCATCTACTGAGTTGCATGCCATCTCCACTCTGCAGTTTCATTACTCTTCCACCGCATATAAAACACTTTCTCTTTCTCCCTTATCTCCTTTCAATGACTTATTTACTGACTTCTCAGTCATAAAATCAAAGGTCTGCCCAAAAACATTTTACTAAGTTATTTTTTTAACTCTGACTGTCAATCAAACATCACCAAGAAAACTCCCACTTTCTTACCTACCTCTACATCCCCACCATGTACTGAAGCTCTCTTCAACTGACACTGTCTTATGCAACATGCTGGAAATCATTGTTTAATTCCTGGCCTCTCATTAGGCCATGCCAGCTTGTTCCATTGCTGAGATCACTTGATCAGTTGGGCAGCACTACCCGGCTCACTCGCGAACTTCTCAAAAAAACAGGTGATGCACTGATGTACACAAAAGTGTCACATGCATCACATAATGAAAACTCCACTTGGCCATCCTGAACAGTGCTTGATCATCTAAAAACAAAGAAAACATATCAATTATGAAGAAAAAATAAAATAAAAACATATAACAGAATAGGGTGCATTGCATAAATCAGATATGCCATGATCCTACCAAAAATATCATTAATATTCCCCCTCATGCAATTTGATCTTTGACATTACTCAAGGCTTCCTCACTCATGTTATCATAAGGTCAAACTGCACTCAGGAGAATATCACTGATATTTCTGGTAGGCCCATGGCATATCTCATATATCAAAATAAATGTGCCATGACCACAATCAAACTATCACTGATTTTGCCCTGAGTGCAGTTTCACCTTACAGTGTGTCATCATAAGTGGTGAAGGTAAGCTGCATGAGGGAAATAATATCACTGATACACAGAGTTAGACTGAGCCACCAGGAAACCTGAACATTATACAAAAATGTGCCATGACCACAATCAAAATAGCACTGATTTTCTCCTAAGCGCAGTTTAACCTTACAATACGTCATCATGAGTGGTGAATGTAAGCTGCATGAGGGATATAATATCATTGATATACAATGTTGGACAGAGCCATGAGGAAACCTGAAAATTATATAATGCAGTACGAAGAAAGAAAGAAAGAAAGAAAGAAAGAAAGAAAGAAAGAAAGAAAGAAAGAAAGAAAGAAAGAAAGAAAGAAAGATACCCATATGAACTGAGAATAATTTAAAATAAAGTTTGTGATTGGAAAATGGACAACTCTGTGATACATGAGCAGCTACCACATCCACAACAACCACCCTCACTCACAACAAGCTACAGCAATTAACATAATATAGCCATTCCCCCAGTGTGTGCTACCTTCAAGAAGCTGAAAAGCAAAATAATGTGTGAATACACTGTGAGGGCTGCTTAATTTTAACAAAAAGATACATCTGTGCTCCAACCCCCATAGCCATTCTGAGGAATGACACTAAACGAGGTGAGAATATGACATGCTGAAAAAAAACTGTGGTATGTGGTGCTCTGTAACGTATCTTTTAAACTCTGAAAATCTTGAATTCATCAGCTACGGTTTTATTCTAATTTTTAAAGTGGCCTCAGATAGTGAGCATCATAACAGCACAGAAAATTTGAAACCTTGAAACACTCAAAGGAGGAGTACTACATCTGGCCAGAAAAATGCATGCCTATTATTACAGCATTAGTTTTGTTCATGATTTATGCATTTCAGTGCAGAATACACATAAACTTAATGAGGTAGGAGATTGAACGGGACACTCAATATCATCACATCTCTCAACTGTTTCTCATTTTCAGAGACATCCATGAATTTGCCTCAAAATCTTTCACAGCCCTATCTAAATTTTGCATTAATAGTACAGTAGCAAAAATAATGCCAACCATTAGTGTTGCGGTCCAGCTATCTTTCAGAAAATGCTTTTCACACTAAACCATACATTATGGCAGGCTTATGAGCTAATATAATGATCTTTTTTAGATGTGTAACTGATTTTGGCCACCTTCCCCTGATTTTTAAGCTTTGTCCCTGTTATTTTTAAGTTTTGTCCCCGATTTGCAAGGCAAGAGGTTGAGAGGTATGAATAGCACATGCCATACAGTATTTGGTTATGGTATCCTGTGAACTCAGCTAGCTGCAAGTGGGCACCTACCAAAATGGCAACCCACTTGCGGCACAGGTAGGACAGGGTGAGGGTGTGAGGAAGGCAACAGGATGGGGGTTGCTCACACATATAGCGACAGGATGTCGCTATATGTATTTGCGCATGGGGGGAGTGAGCATGAAGGAAGGGAGGGAGGGTTGGCCTGGTGTGGTTGACATGGGGCTGCCGAGCTGGCCCCATGGTGTGGTGGGTGGGTGGCAACCTGAAGCTGCAAGGGTTCTGGGTTCGGGTCCAGACATGCCTACATTTTTGTGAGCCCAGCCCGAAATTTACTTTTTTGCAGAATTTGCAACCCCCTGGAGTTAAGAATCCTTAAGTAGGGGGGGTGAGGAGGGTGAAGCCCCTAGCTGGGGTGGGTGCAGTGGGCTGTACATTTAAATTCTAAGTCTCCAGTGCCGTTTTCCTGTGTGCTGGGGGTGTACATTGCTGAAACTGAATTTCGGCAATGTACCCTCACCATAATGATGATCGCCTTTCAGCAACTGCCATAATGACATAGAACCTTTGGTTACACATGTGCAAATGTGTTTTTCAAATGCAGCATCTGCTGGAATTACTGAACATATAGGAGAAATGAGGAACTGACAGATAAGGGTAAACCTAAGATGCTATGATTGTGCCACATCTGACAAGTACCAGGGTGCTCCCTGCTGAAAGGGACATGACATGATGGGTCTTAGCAAATAAAACATAACACTGGTCACAATTGTACTTTTGCTTGTTTCTTCACTCTGGATTTCCACCCTCGGTAAAGGTACCACGAGAAATTTCTTGAGGCTAAAAGAAATTGGTAGCTAAAAGAGTCACACCGCAGGCAGAGTGCCAGTGAAGAAGGAGGGACAGGATGTGGCTATGAAACACAATAGGCAGGAGATATGTGTGAGTGTGCAGCTTATGTAGGGCAGGGGTTGGAGTCTGGAAGTCCCCCATCAAACTATGGGTGAAACCTGTCAATTCATTGTGTGACTATCAGCTGTGAAAGTGCTTGTGCAATATTACTTTGAAGAGTTACTCGGGCTTGTGTCTTTCCTCTGGATTTCTACTCTCAGTAGGGGTGCCAGGAGAAGTTAATGAAGGCTAAAGGAAATTGGTAGCTAAAAGAACCAAAAGATCAAAATGTAATGTAACAGAACTCTCTCCCTCCCTCCTCCAACTGATGGAATAGACCCAATAACACAGAGGAGAGGAAAAAAACCCTGCAGAGGGAAATCATTGGAGAATCAGTGTTATTGGGCTAGCATTCCCTTCAGGCTTCTAAAGATTATGTGGCTAGCTGTTGATAAGCCTGGTGAAGTTTTAAAATGTGGATGTCTAGGTTTCAAAGCAGGATCCATGATCTCGATGATATGAGTCAGTATGTTCTTTCTGAAGCAGAGATGGCTACTGCACTTCTGAATGAACGGCTGGAAAAAGATGAGGACTCAAGACACAGACAAGACAACAACACTCTAACATGAAGGATGAACCAGGACGTGATCATGATGTAATAATTTTCAGTACAGAGTAGAGGATGAGTAGAATCAGGATGTCTGTTCAGCTTACAGTTGGTAGAGGACTTGAATAGGACACCAGACTGAGTTGGTTGTGAAACAGGATATGTGGACCACTCTATTACGTCTGTCAGTTTTTGATCTTTTGGTAAGGTAAGATTAAAGTGATCTAGTGATGCTTTCATGAGACTGTTCTTTGTTAGGTGCATTGCAAGACTGAACACAGAGGAAGCAGTAAATTCTCAGAGTCTCAGGAATCCAAGGAATGGTAATGTTATAGCTGCTTGTAGGTTAGCATCAAAAACTCAGTTTTTTAAAGGTCAGTCAGTTAAGAAAATGGGTTGTAATCTATAGGCTTCCTTACAGGAGGATATTGTAGAGTAGGCTTTCTCAAGCCTTAAATAAAAACCTTGATTTTTAGGATAAGTAACAGCATGTGGTATCGAGATGGATGGACAGCAAGGTAAAAGGTATGCTTGAGATATATTGTTTGATTGTTGTGGCTGTCAAGCTAAATGTTTGAGAGCAGTAGGATGCAAATGCCAGAACATGAGGAACATAATATTGTAGAGGCTGTATGTTTGGAGGTTGCAGATGGTAGTATATTTATATCATGCTACTCTGTAGGCAGGCTTGTTGATGTGGCTAGAGAATTCCAAATGGTAGCAGAAGCATGGTTGAGATTAGACATGAAATTTTTGGTGAAGTCCCCAAATTCACCTCCACAGATCAGTTCACGAAATTGTCCTGTTTAAGGAGAATTCCTAATTTGTAACTTTGCCTTGCTTTGTTTTGTTTTTTTTTTAAGGGAAAATTGCACAAAAAAAACAAAACAAAGCAAGAAAAAGTTACAAATGGTGAATCCTAAAAATCCCTGGTGTCTAGTGCCCCCGCTGATCGCCGACCCCAATGTAAAAAATAGATATTATTATTATTTAAATCTCAGGTGTCCAGTGGTGCCCCCCTGCCGATCACTGAAACAATACATTATTATTTAAATCCCTGGTGTCTAGTGCCCCCCATGCTGATCACTGGCACCAATGTGAAAAATAGATATTATTATTATTTAAATCCCAGGTGTCCAGTGGTGCCCCCCCGCCTATCACTGAAAAAATATATTATTATTTAAATCCTTGGTGTCTAGTGGACCCCCCCCCTTGCTGATCGCCAGCACCAATGTAAAAAAAATAGATATTATTATTACTAAAATCACTGGTGTCTCGTAGTCCCCTTGCCCCACTGATGGCCAGCCCTAATGTTAAATCCTTGGGTGTCTAGAGGACCCCCCACCACATCAGGGGTGCCCCACCACCCTGGTCCCCCCCAACCTGACTCTGAGTGGGGGACCAGCACAGCCCTCAACTATCCACCATGACTGGCAGCCTGACTAACCTGGAATGAAAGAGTGTGTGCTTGTACAAGCATGTGCTCATTCATTCTAGGTCAGTCGGGTGGCCAGCTGTGGTGGAGAGTGGAGGGCTGTGCTGGTCACCCATTCATGGTCAGAGTGGTGGGAGCAGGATGGTGGGGCACTGCCTGATGTAGTCGGGGTCCACTAGACACCAGGGATTTAACATTGGGGCCAGCGATCAGTGGGGCAGGGGGGACCACTAGACACCAGGATTTAAATGATAATAATAACTATTTTTTTTACATTGGGGCTGGCGTATCAGTGGGGGGGGACACTAGACACCAGGATTTAAATAATATTATACTTTGGGGGCAGTTGGTGGGGGGACCACTAGACAGAGGGATTTAATTAATAAATGGGGCCAGCGATTGGCAGTGGGGAGACCACTGGACAACAGGAATTTTTGAGCTGCGGAGTGTGGAATTTTGCCTGAGAAATTACATACTTCGTGGTCTGACAAATTGGCAAACTTGGCAAATTTCACTTTGTGAACTGGGCACAATTTGTCAATTAATTGGTGGAGTGAATTTTGCTACCTTCACAAATCTCTAGCTGAGATATATATTTAGGTTATTTGCAGCTCTTGGAATGGTGGAGAAGGAATCATTTCTTTGCTGGTGTGAGGGTAAGCAGCTTTGAATTTATTAGAAAAGTATATAGTGGGATCAAAAGCAGCCAAGGAGATAGTACATTTCCCAGGTCTTAGTAGTCTAAAGAATACTAAGGTTATAGCCTCTTGTTAGTGTTGAGCTGTTAGTGGACTGAAGACTCTATCTTGTAAGAGATTCATTAGTTTGCAGTACAAAGCATGAACTACAAGCTTCCTTGAATGTGGTCCTTGAGGAGTAAATTTCTATGGCCTTTTTTTTTTACATCTATTCCTGCTCCTCTTTGGGCGGCTGGTGCCACAGGTCTGCACCAAGTCATCTCCTGCCAGCATCCTCCACCAGGCCTTACTTGGCTAGTGATGCCCACAGCTTGCCCCCTGTGGTGAGGATTTCCTCAGAGGCTATGGAAGAGAGACCGAGATTCGCCAGCCCTCAGCTGGCCTGGGGCATCATTCAGGGAGGTGTCTAGGTGACATTGTGCATGACCATTGCAGGGAGTTTCTGCTTTTTTCCCTGTTCCCTGGTGGTGTGGACGTCCATCGCAGGTTGAGCCCACTCCCACACCCAGCTTAGAGACATCTGCTGTTGCTTCCAATCCGGTCCCATATTGACCTGATATTAATGCACACCCAGCCTCCACTGGGTGTTGTTGAAGACCGTCACTACATCCCTCCCTCTTCCCAGAAAAGGAGAGCAGTCTATCAAATGCTCAATCCTCTCCCTCCCCTAGCCAACCCCAGGTGACTCAAGCTCATTCCTGAACTCAGGTTGTTGGCATGGTAAGAGGTATGGCGCATGTGACACCTCAGCCCTCTATACCACTGGGCCAGCAATTTCTCGGGTCTTGAAGGAATGCTTTAACTGCTGGATTGGATAAGCATGAACTTGGATAGGTGAATATTAAGGTAAATTGAAAGTTCAGCATACAGTATATTATCTGATAGTACTGGCAAACAGACAAAATTCTTGAGACCTGTAGATGTGGCTGATGGGCTGAGTGCTTGGAACAGTACGATGTGGCAGGCAGGCCAATTACTTGTGAGAAGTATGATATGGTTGACAGGCTGATTGCTAAGAGCAGAATGGTGTGGCCTGCAGGCCGAATGCTTCTGAGCAGAATGATGAGGCCAGCAAGCTGAATGCATATAAGTGGCACGATGTGACCAACAGGTCAAATACGTGTGAACATTATGATGTAGCCAACAGAGTTAATAGTTGTGAACAGTATGACATGGCCGACAGGCCAACTGCTTGTGAGAAGCATGATGTGGCTTAAGGGCTGCTTACTTGTTAGCAGTATGATGTGACCAGCAGGTGGATTGCTTCTGAATGGAGATGCTGCAAAATTAAATTTCACCAGCGAAATTGCCACGAAATAGGCAATTTCACTGAGAAATTTTGCCAAGGAATGCACAATTTCACCTGCAAAAGGCAAAATTTCTGCTGTAGAAAGTGAAATGTTGCCACTCCATGGGTGAAATTTTGCATTTTGCAGACATAATTTTGTCTTCCACAAATGAAATTTCGCATTTCACAACCACAAAATATTTCACAAAATGCTTGAATTTCACAAATGATTCTACATAGTGAAATTTCACCATTTCACACATCTCTACTTGTGAGCAGTATACAGATCCTAGAATGATGGAGGAGGAGTCAAAACTTAGTAAGCCAGAGGATGAAAGTTCTGAATTGCATAACAAAGTTCGGGTTGAGCTTCTCAAGAAGTTCATTATGGAAGAGGAAGATTGACCTGCATTTATTATAGTGAAGGCTTCTTGGTTATCTGAATAGAATGTGACAGGTTGATTTTTCCAAAGGTGCGAGTGGTTGTTGCAAAGAGATAAAGTTCAGACAAGGAAGATGTGGCTTGAAAATTAGGAATATCTTGTGTTTCTGATGGTCTTGGACAAACAATCAATATGGGCCACAAAATGCCACAAAACCATAGGATGGGTTTGCAATGGAGAAATCTTGATTTTCAATTCTGGAGCTATATGTTTACAAACATAGATATGCTATTCCAACCTGAGAGAAAATGTGGCCATATGACATGTCTGAACAAGCAGAAGCAGTGATGGTATGGTAATAAACCATAGTAATGCCAGTGATTAAATATGCCACATTAAGAAGGCATATGAAACTGCTTCTTCTTCAAGGAATGCGCCTCTTCACAAATTTGAGTTATCCTAGTAAGGATAACAGTTTTCATTTTGAGCAGGATCATTTGGATGAGATAGAAAAGACAAGATCAGAAATGTCAAGCAGTTTGTCTTGAGATGTCTAGATCTATACAAGTGAACTGAAGATTTAGAACAAATAGTTGAGGTGGATGGCATGGAATGAAGTCCTGTATGGAAGCATTTGTCAAGCCCTGAGAGAAGAAATTGAATCAGATTCAAGTGGATGGGTGGAGAACAACTACTGGAGATTTAGTATTTTAACTGGAGTCAAAAGTAGGCAAATTACATCTGTGGCTCTGGTTAGGAAAGAGACAGGAAAATAGTACAGACCAGCTTAGAGTGGGTTTCCTCACAGCAGCTGAAGCATTCTGCAGAGTGCATGGTGATCTAAAGCAAGTGGATTTGTTGAAGTGGATAGAATTTCTTGATCTGAAGAAAATACAGTCTGTCGTCCCTATTATTCAAGAGACTAGTGCTTAAAATACTTGCTTAGACATTGAAGTATGAGATGAATGGGAATTTGGAGAATGGACAAGAGTCACGAAATGAGAGGACATAAAGCTGCAACAATGACAAGATGACTGGCATATGGAACTGGTACGGTATGTTGACCAGTGCAATGCCCGCAATATAAGTAATTATTCAGAGCCACCTAGGATACTTGGTATTTAACTCTCAATAGATAAACAGCAGTTTGGGCAGGCACTGACCAGTGGTAGTCAAAGAAAGGAAAGGAAAGGACAGGAAAGGAAAGGGACATTGTTTAACCTGGAAAGGCACACTAAGTCAGAGCTTGTTTCCAGGTGCAACTTGGGAGCACAAGGAAGTTAAGTGACTTGCTCAGGGTCACACAGTATGCAAGTGGGGGATGGTGGGATTCAAACCCAGGTCTCCAGGTTTGTAGCTCAGTGCCCTTAACTACTACAATATACTGCCTCCAAGAAGAACCAGAAAGTTAAATGACTTGCTCAGGGTCATACAATATTCAAGTGAGGGGTGATGGGATTCAAACCCAGGTCTCCAGGTTTGTAGCTAAGTGCCCTTGACCACTACGTTATACTGCCTCAAAGAAGAACCACCATATCTGATAGTAAATTGTAAAGACTTAGACAGTTCACTTGGTAGGGGTGCTGTTGGTTGCTGAATCAGTTCAGGAGGTTGACCCAGAAGCAATGATGTCTGCTGGTATGACACCAAGAAATGGAAGGTGAAGGAATAGTCAGTATTTGGAAAAAGAAGCATTACTTGGAAGACCTGGAAGCTGATTTGAATGCCCCAGATTTGATTGTTAACTAGAAGGCCTGGATTCCAGGATGCCATTCTTGAATTAAGCCAAGCTATGACTGAATCCACTTGAAGAATGAGAACTGATAGCTCCTCAAACTGAAATGATGCAAGAGTGGTAGTAGGAGAAGGTACTGGTGGTGAAAATGAAGCTGTTTTTTTTTCCTCTTAATGTTGCAAGATACAAATCAAACAATCAAACAGTTCTTGCTTTCTGGCAGAGGATGAAAATCTGGGCCTTCAATACTCGGTGTGCAGACATCCGCATGGGAAAAGTCTGTTCTTTAATGTAGAACTGAGATTTCAAGGAAGCGTCCTGTGAAGAATTCATTGGAAGGCAGACTGCCAGGTGTTCTTGTCCTCCACATTCAAATTATCAGACTTAGTGATCATGAGGTTTATTGCTGATTACAGGAAGGATTACAAGGACAATTAGTTCACAGCTGCACATTTGTATGGTTGCACTTCTACAGGCCATTACATTATTGCTATGTCACTTACCACAGGAGTGATTGGAACTAATGAACAAATGAAAGGTCTGTGAATCCAGCACCAACCAGAGTGTGTCGAAGGAGGTCCAGAGTGAGAGTGATGCCAAACACCTGAGCATGCAGCACTAAAAGAGAGCAGAAGGGGATACACATAAAGGCTGTGAGGTGGCTATCCAAAAGCAGCGACTAAGGTAAAGAAGGTTATGCCTAAATCTCCAAGGAAAAGGAGACAATTGGCCAGCAGAGGAAAGCAGGAAACTGGTGAGTAGAATTGGAAAGGAGAACTGAAGTAAACACAAGCAATAAGACTCCA
This sequence comes from Neoceratodus forsteri, assembly GCA_016271365.2. NCBI lineage: Eukaryota > Metazoa > Chordata > Ceratodontiformes > Ceratodontidae > Neoceratodus > Neoceratodus forsteri. The sequence continues at coordinate 401,068,145 of CM028135.1, forward strand.
GAAGCACATGAAAGAGGGACAGACAGGTGGCAACAAGTCACAGACTGCAAACAGCTGGGGCAGAAATGTACATAGATTGGGGGAGGGGCAGATAAGCTGCAGCAGAAACAAAGTAAGAGAAAGAGAAACAGCAAGAAAGACAGCAGAACAGAAATGAAAAGTACAGCAAATGGAACCGGAAAGAAAACAAAGGAAACAAAACTGGGAGAAGCAAAGGAACAAGCAGACAGAAAGCACAGCAGCAGCAAAGGAAGCACAAATAGCAAAACAAAGCGCAAACAACAGGCAAAGGAAAAATGGATGGGAAAAGGGAAGGCACAGGGAGAGATGAAAGAGAGAGAGGGGCACACACACATACAAAACAAAATGGCAAAGGAAGCAGAGAATCTGAAGGCAGCACTAAGGTAAGATCACCCATGAAAAACACTAGGTAGGAGGGGTGTGTGAAAGTGTGGCTTATGTAAGGTGGGGGGGTGGTGGTGTCTGGCAGCCCCCTATTGAACCACAGGTGAAACCTTTCAATTCTGCAATGGTACGGCAGTGCCTGGGCCAAAGATTCCCTAACCCACCTGTATTTCATTCCACTATAATGCTCCAGCATACATATTAAGTTTATATCTCCTTTTTGGTACATCTGTCATTTTTTGGTGATCTAGCAATTACAGGAGAGGGATCCTGCCTTTGGCAGGCAGACATGGAAAAATGGACATTGATGGCAGAAAAAGATCATTTGTCCATCTGTTCTGTCCGAATTACTCTATCCTACCAGCAAGACTAGTGTCTCTATGGAGTTATACCCACACTACCTACTCCATGGCTCCTGCCTTACTGCTCCTTCCCCCGTAACAGCCCTTAACTCTGTTCCAACCATGCTTGAAGCTGTTAAAGAGCCACAAATGCCTCGAGAAGAACTTTGATAAAAACATAATATTTGGACACAATGCCACTTGTATTTCTCATAAACTCTGTATTTCTTATCCCCATAATTTATTACTGAAGTCATATGCATGGAAATAGGATACTTTTTCCTTGAGGGTTCATCAGCTCCTATTACTTCTTCCCAACCTAATGCCATAAGTATCTGCTCGTGTCATCACTGTTATTCCCATGGCAACAGACTGTGATGTTAGACTCACAACAGGGTATTATAATTTCAAGTAGGAAACAGGCTATAAAGGGAGATGAACTCTTTTGGGTAAAGATTTTGTTTTTGTGAGAATTTCATGAATAATCAATAATGGAGAGGTGAACTCTATAGAAAAGGTATGAAATTCAAGCAGAATTATGTCTAAATATTATGTTTTCCAAAGAGCTCCCAAAGGTGTCAGCTGTTCTTTAATGGATTTGGTACCCACCACCTCACTTGACAGGCTGTAAATCTTTCTCTCCGTAAAAAGAAAGCCCTCACATCACTTCTGAATTTCCCTCTCACCAGCTTCCACTCATATCCCTCTGTTCTACCTTCACTATTTCTGTTGAATAATTCTGCACAGTTTACCTGGTTCATTCCTTTCAGGAACTTGAAGGTCCCTATCTTGTCTCCCTTCTTGCCTCCATCAAGTACATGTTCAGTGCCACAAGCTGATCCTTGTAGGATCTGTGCTGCATGCCATACATCATTTGTGTTACTGTATGATGCACTGTCTCCAGCCTGCCCTGTCTTTCCTCAAGTGAGGGCTCCAGAATAGAGATGCAGTGAATGTAAATTCCGCCTGTGAAGGGCTGGCAAAGTGGCCAAATTGTCCTGGTAGAGCAATTCATGAAAATTTGCTGCCTAAGGCTGAATTTCGCCTAGGCAAAATTTTGCCTTCCATGGGTGAAATTCTACCTTCAACGGCGAAATTCCACCTTCTGCAACTAAATTTCACCTCCTTTGGGGGAAATTCCACCTCCTGTGGGTGACATTTCACCACTGAAGGTGGAATTTTGTCACGGAAGGTGGAATTTCACCGCCGAAGGCAAAATTTCGCCGCTCCACCAGGCACAATTTTGCCACCATGCCAGGCAAAATTTCACATTTCGCTCTATGAAATGGGTGTGATTTTCATGGATTGCTCCACAGAATGAATTTCGTTCACTTCATCCATCTCTACTCCAGACCTGTGCACAGTACTCCAGGTGTGGCCTTACCAGTAATCTATAGAAAGGTTGTAATACATTCTTTCTCCTACTATCAAATGCCCTCCTAATACACCCTAACATCTTGGTTGCCTTGCTGTAGCCCTTATTACTCTGAATACATTGTTTAATGATGGCCCCTGCTGAAGATCCTTTTCTTCAGTAGTAGAGGTCAGTTTAACTCCCTCATCCAATATTCTGTCAGGGATTCCAGTTCCCAATGTGCATGACTGTCTACTTGTTGGCACTGAACTTCAACTGCCAAACTTTGGATCACCTCTTCAAACTTTTCAGGTCCCTCTACAACTCCCATACTCCCTCCTCACTGTCTAACCTACCAGAGCACAGCATCATTTTTGAAGAGACACATAGTGCCTGGATTCATTCTACTATAGCACTGATGAACATATTGATAAGGACCGGACCCAGAACTAAACCAAGTGGCACCACACTTTCAACCTCTCTCCCTGAATTTAACTCTATTTACCACTGTCCTCTGATGTCTCTCCCAACCAACTATTGTACTTGGATCTTCTAGCTTCTTTAGCAACCTTCTATGTGGCACTGAGTCAAATGCCTTGCTGAAATCGAGGCAGAGTTAATCTACTACTACTTGCCCCTTATATACTGGCCTTGTTACCCACTTAAAGAATAATATCAGATTGGTCTGACGAGACCTCCCTGCCACAAACTCATGCTATTTACTTTCCTGGAGTCCATTACGCTTTCAGGTTGTCCACAAGGTCCTCTTTGACTAATGTTTCCAACAGTTTACACACAACAGAGATTATAAATGACAGACCTATAGTCACCCAGTTGCTCCTTGTCCCCACTCTTGTGGAGTGTATCAATGTCCACTACCCTCCATTGTTTCTGAAACTCCCTAATTGAACAGAGCTACTGATTAGCTCTGCTAAGGGCTCAGCTAATTATGATGCCAGTTATTAGAGGGAGGTAGTTGGGACTAGGGTTGTAATATAAGGCATGCAGAAACTGTTTTCATATAAAACAGTTTTGAACATAACGTTTTCTGTATAGCTAGGGTATACCCAGCATTTAACCTTAAATATAACGGTTACTGCTACTTTTAATAGAGGGAGGGGGATAGGGCTGTAATTTAAGATAGGTAGAAGCAGACTTTAGATATTTTAAGACTAAAAGGTAGCTTTTTCTGTTTGTGACAGATATAAGGTTACGAATAACAATCTACAGTAACCAATATTTTAGTGTCACAAATTTGTAGCTATGTGAAATGTAGGAAGGAAGAAGATTATGCATGTGTATTTTCTAATGACAACCTATACGTTTTTTCTCCTACCAAGCATCCTAGTAGAGGGATGCATTTTTTCTAACTTAAGTTTGGGTTTGGTTAATGGGCACTTTTTTCTGTTTTCACAAAGCACAGGGTGGATCGACATTGAAACACATAACTATAGTACTTATTACAAATTCAAACTTCTCTTTATGATTTCAGTCACAGTTACACTGTACTTCAGCACCAGTTCACCAACTCCTCTGTAATCTTCTAATCTGGTCAGTTCGCAATTAAAAAAAAAAGTGAAAGCTTACACTTCGGATTCGTTGCTGGTGCTGGCATTAAAAAAAAATGAAAGCTGACACTGGAGATGGATTTCTGGTGTCAGTATTATTTTTTATTTATATATTGATAATTCAGACTACAACCTTTGAGCAGGCAGCTCTTTTACGAAGGCTCCATGTCAGTTCATAGGGTTACAGGTGTAAACATTAATTGCATTACAGGTTCTGCAACATTTCATATGGTTCCAAAGGTATGCAAAATTTACATTATGTTTACAATATTATACATTTAGTTAGTTGCAATGCACAGCAAAGTTTGATAAGTACAACCAGTGGGTTAGGACAGATCATACACCACCAGCAGCAAGAAGGATTCAGCCCAGATAGGCATCATTAAGGAGCACATCGTGACCAGGTATATAAATGGAAGAGAGAGATAGCAGCCCTTCTGGCATTGTCCAAGAAGCAGTGTTAAAAGTTTACATGCAGAGGAAAATACTCTTAGCACACATGGTGTGCCTAATACCAGACTACTATCTGATTGTGAGGGGCTGTAATGTGTTTAAGTTCTTGGAATCATCTACAGCAATTACAGTTGTTTATAGTACCCAGGTGGAGTCATAGGTCCTTCTTGAAGGTGCCTATTTTGCCCACATTGGCTAGGTTGTTAGGGAGTTTGTTAAGCCATTTATTGCCTCTATAGGCTATGGATCTTTGTGCAAGCGAAGTGCATCTAAACAGGACAGAGAAGGTGTCCCAATCTTTGGATCTAGCACACTGTGAGCAGTTATTTGGGGTGAAAAGTTGTAGTAGCCCAGCTGCAGTTAGGCTGAGTTAGCAGTTAGCCTTTACTCCAAGGATACAAGTTTGGTATAGAATCCTGCTTTGTAAGGGGAGCCACCCTGTAAGAGAGTAGAAGTTACAGGTATTAAAAAAGTAAGAACTTACACCAGGAATGGGCTTCTGGAGTCACATTAAAAATGTGAAAGCTGACACCTGGGATGGGCTTCCAGTGTTTCATTAAAAAAGTGAAAACTGACACCAGGAATGGACTTTATTTATTGGTTATAGGGAAAGGCACACTGATCCAAGGCTCGTTTCTAGGGGTGACCCAGGGTATGTAGTAAAACAAGACAATTCATGGTAAACACACAGCACAGACTTAAAATAGAAGGAAACAATGGAAATAGTTATGGCTAACATTAACATAGCCACATGAAATATCAATGGTTCAAACTCCCCAATAGAAATAAAATGCATATTAATATATGAGAATAAGAAGAAAACCAGCATATTATTTCTACAAGAGACTCATCTCTTAGAAAAAGAAATCAGAAAATTCAAAACAAACTGGGCCAAACAAACATACTACTGAGAGGGAACAAACAAAAACAGAGGCACTGTAATTTTAACAAAAAAGAATACAGACCACATTTCAGAAACAATACATAGATTCTGGAGGCAGAATATTAATGGTTAAAAGAATGCTAAAAGGAGAAGATTATTTTTTAGTTCCAGTCTACACAACCTTTATTAATGATCAAGAATGTATTAATAATGTAGAATCAGGCTTGACAGAACTAAAAGCCAGGGGTACAAATAATTATAGCAGAAAATTTTAACATCAATGTGGACCGATTAGGCAACACTACAAAAATATCATTAGAAGACCAAAGGAAAACCATAATATACAGAAATGTTTTAAATAACAATAATCTTATTGATATATGGGGAAGTTAAAAAAAACTGTTAGAGAATATATCTGCATTTTGAAGCTCACAAATGCTTTCTTCAGAACTAATTACATACTGTGCAATAAATCTTTGCTTCAAGACATTATTGATATACCAATTTCACCAACTGTACTCTCAAACCATTCATTACATAATTATCTTAGACCACGTTTACCTTTTTGTCCTGTCGGAGAACACAGCAGAAAGGCATTACAGGGTGTTTAGTTTGCTGGACCTACTTTGTTAAGGGGGTGGTGCGTGTGCTTTAATTCTTTTTTGCTGTGCTACAGGGGCTGGTTGCCATTGGGAGCAGGACACAAAGCAGCGGGGGACACTACTACCAAGCGTCAGCACAGTGTCAGACCAATCGGTGGGCACTAAGCTATGATAAAAAAGGCACCACATTTAACTGTATCTGGAGCCTTAAATATCTACAGCTCCAATCTTGGGACAGACCGTAGCTTACCCTTTCATCTGATCAGAGGACACAGCAGATAGACATAACGGGGTGTTTAGTTTGCAGGACCTACTTTGTTCAGCAGGTAAGGTATGTGTTTTAATTCTTTTTTTGCAGGGCTACATGGACTGGTTGCCACTGGGCGTGGGACACAAAGCAGTGGGGAACCCTACTTCCTACCCACCCACCCATTCACCTGCCCACCCCGTTCCCATGTTACATTTATAGAAACAGCAATAAAATGACAGCTAGAACTTCCTGTTAGGAACAAGAACCTCAAATCCAGCCCTCCATCCTTTCCTTTCCTTTCTATTGGGTACTGGGACATCAGTAAGTTCCTGTGAGGGGGTGGGCCAACTCATCCATCTCTACTTAAGGTGGAAATTGTCAAAGGAGGTGACCAAGGCTCAAGAAAGCTATCTTAAAAAAAAAAACACCAAAACCAAAGCCAAAACTCATGAAAAGCAACTACATACATAAAAAATACCAAAACCAAAGCTCAAGAAAGCTAACTACATACATTAAGGGAAAAAAAAAGACAAGAAATCACAATGGTGGTGGTTAGTTGCATCAGTTGTGGGGCACTAATCTCCAGCAGGCATCTCTGGCCTTGGATCACTGCCCCATAGCTAGGACACTGGGAGCACTCAGGACTTAGTTGGTTGCAGATTGGAAGGAAATAGCCTGGCTGCAGCACCAGCTGTACTAGTGTTCTACCCCACCATGTCCATTCCCTCAAAGGTCCACTGGCCCAGGGGGATGGAAGGTGGTGGGGAGGAAGGGATGTAAAACCAGTGGATTGAACCAAGCAAGCCCTGTTCAACCCAAGGCAACCACAGCCGCAAACTGCTCTGCACCCCTGACCTCATGGGTGGGGGGAACCATGTCCATTGAATGACCAAGGCAGAACAGGGCAATGGCATCTGTTGTCAGCAAAAAGAAAACAATTGGAACTAACAAGTGTAAGCAACTTTTTGTCATAGGGTACTCAAGGATAAGAGGAACTGAGCCCCATCTGAGTAAAAACATGCATACCAAGGTGTCAGTCAAATGCCTCCCAGGAGCCTTGGCCAAGAACAATGTAGAATGCACAGGAAGATTTTTGAAGAGAGAGCAGGTAATGGACTGGGAGTACGGGTGCATCTTGATACTAATGACCTGACCAGCCAGATGGAGGAGAAGGCCAAACAAAGCTTTGGCTGCTCATTTGACCTCCCTAGCCTTCTCCAACATCCCCCCCCCAGTGTTGAGCAAAGGAGGAGGTGTTGGTAAGATCAGCACTATAGGAAGTTAATGATTTCAACACTACGTTGCAAGGACAGTGTCAGGATGAAGGTAACCATTTTATTGGTGCCTGGGGGAACTTCTGGGAGAGAGAGTTGTTTAAATTCAATGGACTTCACCTAACCCAAGAAGGGGATGTGGGCACTCGGGCAAAAATTCAACATCTACATGGAAAGTTTAAACTAGGAGGAGGAAGCTCAAGGCTAAGAAACCCATCAGAGAGAGATCATAAAGGATGGTAACTTAGCTGACAGTCCCCCACAAGTAATAAACTCCCATCCAGAAACTGGAGCAAGTGAAAGGAACAAAATGGGGGTCAAAGGGGCAGAAAAAAGGAAGAAGCAATCAAAAATGAACACGTGAAACCTAAAACAGTGAAAAAGAGTACTCTGGCTGGTTCTTGGAAGGTGATGTACTTCAATGCCAAAAGCCTGGGAAACAAAATTAGTGACCTACAGGCAATAAAGACAGACATCCACATGAACCTTCTGGCCATCACAGAAACATGGGCCATACAGAAAAATGACTGGGACCTCTTAGTCCCAGGTGTTTCCTCTCTATAGACTGGATAGAAAAGGTGCAAGGGGGATGGTGCATTATATATTCATGATGGTATAACTGCCACATCAGTTGGTACAAACAAAATGGAGAGGGCAGAATCCCTCTGGATTCAGCTCAACTCAGCACTGGGAAAAAATGTATGTTTTGGGGTGATTTACAGGCAACTGCAGCAGACAGAGAAGATGGTTGCAGAGCTCATAGAGGAAATCAGAGGCATAAAAAAATGGAAACTGAGGTGACTGTTGATCTAAACATAATAACTTTTAATAATAATAACTTTTTTATATAAGTGCCTTTCGAAACATCAAGGCACTTTACAACAAGATACAATTAAATAAAATAGAATAAGATAAAAGAACAATGATAAAATCAGTAAACAATGATATAAGAGCAGTCTGAGGATCATCTTAATCAGTGTCTGTGAACCCTTGATGCCATAAATAGGTTTTCAGGCCATGTTTAAACCCTCCCACAGTCATGCACTCCCGAAGCTGACGGGGTAGAGAGTTCCAAAGTGAAGGGGCTGCATGTGTGAATGCACAGGCCCCAGAAGATTTCAGTGACACCCTTGAAATCTCTAGCAACCCCTTCATGCCAGACATTGATTGTGGCAACCTATTTGCAAGGTCATCAAGAAGTCAGACTGCGATAGATGCCTTACAGCACTGTCTACTCACCCAGCTGGTTAGCACACTGACCAGACTGGGCACTATACTCGATGTGGTCCTCACTAATTTATAAATAGTTAAAGATGAGGAAGTTGGGGAACCACTGTCAAATAGTGACCCCAACTCCATTTGGTTTGCATTGTCACCAGGTGCTGTAAAATCTTAGACCTGGGCTGAGGTCCTGAGCTACAAAGGAGCCAAGTTTAGAAGAATGAGAATGATGGCCAAAGGGAACCTCACTGAGGTGCATGGAAAATTGGCTGTAGAAAACATCTGGGGGCTGGTTAAAAAAGCCATACAGGAGGCCACAAAACTGTGCATTAAAACACTGCCTAAACAAAAATTTTTTTTAAAAAGACCCATATGGTTCACAAACCAGGTCAAGGCAGCAATTAGAGCCAAAAAAGAAGCTTACCACAACTACAAAAAGAACCAGAATGATAGTGACTGTGAAGTCTACAATCAGAAGAGTAAGGAGGCCAAAAAGGCTGTAAGGCTGGAAAAGGCATTGACTCATCTTCAGATTGATACAGGAATCAAATCTGGCAACAAACAATTCTTTCAACACATCCGGGAGAAAATGAAGAAAGTAGATGGGATAGTTAAACTCGCTGAGGGGGACAGGATCATCGAGGATTATGCACAAAAAGCCATTGTCCTTAACAACTTCTTCTGCTTGTCGTTTACTAAGGTGCAGACCAGACCACTGCCAGAAAGATGCATAAAAGCAACTGATAGAGGGTACCCATTGATGGGGACTTCAAAGATTACCCTTAACAGCGTTAAAGACGCACTGATGCACCTAAAGACTGACAAAGCACCAGGGTCTGATGGCCTGCATCTGAGGGTGCTAAAAGAACTTGCTGAAGTACTGGCGGACCCATTGGCACATTTGTTCAACCACTTACTTCATACAGGAGTGGTACCAAGGGACTGGAGAAAGGCAGAAGTGGTGCCTCTCCACAAAGGAAGCAGTAGGGAGGAGGCTGGCAACTACAGGTCGATCAGCCTCACATCTGTCATGGGGAAATTAATAGAAACCTTAGTCAAACAGGATATAGTAGATTACCTAGATATGCACAACCACCAGGATAACAAACAACATGGGTTTGTGGCTGGTAGATCATGCCAGACTAACCTCATTATGTTTTATGACTGGGTGATAAAGGAATTAGACTGAGGACACTCAGTGGACCTCCTATACTTTGGTACCAGCAAGGCCTTCAACTCAGTACCACACAATCGCCTGCTAAAAATGTTGCAAGACCTGGGCATTGTTGAAAGCCTAGTCAGGGGTGAGAAATTGTCTGTGGGATAGAAGTCAGAAGGTAGTTGTCAATGGGGGATGGTCTGGTGAGGGTAGAGTCACCAGTGGTGTACCCTAGGGCTCGGTCTTAGGAAAGGTCCTGTTTAATGTGTTTATTTGCAACATTGGCATAGGCATTTAATGTAAGCTGGAACTTTAGGCAGGAGATACCAAACTGGGTGGAAGGGTTGACAGTGGTGAGGCAATTAAGGAACTTCAGAAAGACTTACAAAAGCTAGAAAGATTATCTAATGTCTAGCAGCTAAAGTTCAATGCAAAAAAGTGCAAGGTGTTGCATTTGGGTAAGGGGACTCCAAGAACAGATTAGTGACTCAGTGGAGTCAAGCTCAGTGCATCCCAGGAAGAAAGGGACCTAGGGATCATCATATGTGACACCCTTGGAGTGCTGCATTCAATTTGGGAATCTGCACCTGAAAAAAGACAGGGACAGGCTGGAGACTGTGCAGAAAATTGTGACCAAGATGATACAGGGCCTCCATGATCTCTCGTACAAGGACCGTCTAAAGGAACTAGACTTGTTCTCACTGGAAACAAGGAGGGGAGATATGATTGAGACCTTCAAGTGCTTGAGAGGCATTAATAAGGTACCATATGCAGAACTATTGCAAATGATCACCGGTTCAACTACCAGTGGGCATGGATGGAAGCTACAATGTGGGAACTTCAGAAAAGATATAAGAAACATTGTTTCATGGAATAGGGTGGTGGAACCCTGAAACAGCCTGCCAGCGGAAATGGTAAGTGCAAAGACTGTGGCAGCTTTCAAACAGGGATGGAATAGAGCAAGGGCTCTGGGGTGAACTGCAAAATCAGAGAAGGGCAAAACTTGGTAAGGGGGTTAATTAGACCCCAGAGCCTATAAGAGGTCTTGGGAACTCTCAGGCAGACTAGATGGACCCATGGTCTCCTTCTGCCATCACTTTTCTATGTTTCTATATGTTTTTATACTGACCAGAAATAAAACACACTCCAAACATTGATCATTCGACACACTCATTACTAAGAATTTTTGAATTTATTAACATCATTAGAGAACACATTCAAATATTTTAGTATTGCAATTATAATTGAGATCAGCTATAATTAACTTGTGGGATGCCTTTAAATAGACAATACAAAGACACAGTATTTCCTCTGAGATCAAAGAAAGACTTATGAAAGGCAATCTTCAAAAACTGGAAGCAAAACTTAAATTACTGTACTAGAGTGTAAATTCAGCAAGGGCACTATAAGGTACAAACAGAAAAAGATAAAATGCAAAATTCAATACAAGAAATAATTAGCAGATATAACAAGACATGACAACACTCAATACAAGATTATGCTTTAATGGTGATAACAGTGGGTTCCTCCTATCTCTTATGCTCAAAAAACACAAAGCGTAATTCAATAACTGAAATCTGAAATGCCTACATGGATGATCTGTTAATCCACATACAAAAACCTCAAACTTCATACCTTGCCTTTCTACATGAAATCCAGACATTTTCACAATTATCAGGTAATAAATTAAACAAAAGCAGGTCGGTTGTCTTACTGATAACTAAACTCTCCACAGACACAAACAAGCATTTGTCAATGCTGAACGTTTGCTTGCTGGTATTAGCATTGGAAGGGCAGGAGTTAGACAGATGCAGAACTGGAATGGCAGTGAAGTATGGAACTGACGCCAACCCCACCCCCACCCTGCAGAGACTGACAGGTGCCGGGGTGTGCCTTTGGGTCGTCGCCCATAACGCTCATGTCATTTCATCTCACCCTACCCTGCAGACACTGACAAGTGTCGAGGTGTGCCTTGGGGTGTTTAGGCTTTATACTCAACCCACTTCGTAAGGAAATATGCTGAAATGGGTGCAGTATAAGAGAATGGGGTGAACTTTAGGGATGAAGAGTTCAAGGCACACCTCGATGCCTGTCACTGGCTGCAGGGTGGGGTGGGGGTGGAATGGCATGAACATTACTGTCAACAATCCCAAGTCACACCCTTGATACCTGTCAGTCCCTACAGGGTAGCGTGTTATGGCCAGAAACCCTAATGCCCTGGGAGTTTCTTGCTATTTTCACTCCAAGTTTTCAACATGGGCTTTTTGTTACCTCACCTCATGAACAGTGACACTACCAGTTTGTTAGCCGAAAGCTGATTTTGCACAGCGACTGTGGCATTTGGCACCACAGGTGTGAAAACGCATTTCAGGAGGGATGTGAAAAATGACAGCTGTACTGTTCTTGAGGAGGTGTAAAAAAATGGTAATGTTGAAAATCTAGAGTGAAAATATAAAAAAATTGGTGAAGTCACGAGCTTGCATAGAAACTGCGCAATGCACACCTGTAATGCAATTATTTAGTGGATTTTTACTCCACATTTTCAACATAGGCATCTTGGGACCTCTGCTCATGAACAGTGGCACTGTGATTTTCTTAATCTGTCCTGAATGTTGATTTCACACAGCGACAGCACCTATTGTGTGCCACAGGTGTGAAAACATGTTTCAGGCAGTATGTAAAAAATGACAGCTATACTGTTCATAAGGTGGTGTGCAAAATGAGAATGTTGAAAATCTGAAGTAAAAATATAAAAAACTGGTAAAGTTACGACCGTACATGGGAACTGCGCAATGCATGCTTGCAACACAATCATTTTGGGGATTGTTTTCACAAAATTTGCAAAATAGACTTTTTGGGAGCCCACCTCATGAACAGTGACACTGTCGTTTCATTAATCAGTCCTGGAAGGTGATTCCACACAGTGACTGTGAAATCACCTTTCAGGAACAAATAACGACATGACAGTGTCTGAGTTCATGAGGTGGGGTCCCAAGAACCCCATGTTGAAAATGTGGGGCCAAAAGTCACAAAAATGGCCAAGATATCCACCTAAGTTGAAACCCCCCACTTATGCCATTATACAGCTTACCAGCATTTCTTCAGTTTGCGGTCAGTTTTGAAGAGTACTGACATGTTCCCACTCCACCGAAGATTGTCATGCCGGACTCCAGAGGTAATTATGGGGTGGAGGTGTGGGGAGGAGGAGTGCGAGTTGGGGGAGGGGATCCGACAGCGAGGGAACACTTTCCGTGTTTCAGGTTCAATGTCCTGCACAGCCAGTATAATATTGTACTTGTGCAACTGTGTTAGTTTGATTTTATCCATTCACACTGTCTATTCCAGCGGAATTACCACCCAGTAGGGGTACGAAAAGCAAGGAACCCATGGAGAGGGTTCCACTCCTAGAGGTGCCACGGGACGATTCCTGTGGCTAAAGGTACCTTAGGAATCCCCCTAAGGAAAGAGTGCTGCCACTAGAGGAGGAAGGGAGGATGGTGGGGAAAAGAAAAAGTGCTTCATAATGAGGCTAAGAGGAACTGCTTATATAGCTCAGAAAGTGGGAGTGGCTGGCTGCTTGGCCATTGAACTCCAGAAATAGCTTTTCCAATTCAATATCCTGTGCAGCCAGTATAGTGTTATGCTTGCGCAACTGTGTTAGTTTGGTTTTGGCAGTTCACACTCTCTATTCCAGAGGAATTACCACCCTGTAGGGGTACAAAAGGCAAGGAGCCCTCGGAGAGGGTTCCACTCCTACAGGTGACATGGGATGATTCCCATGGCTAAAGGTACCTTAGGAATCCCCAAAAGAAATGTAGTGCAATCATATCTCAAAGAAGGAGGTGACACAAAGCTTATGAGCAAGCTGTAACTGTGACTTAGGAGCAATAACTGTAACATAGTAGAGAAGCATAGACAGTTTGATAATGTAATGAGATGCTCAGTTTGATAATGTAATGAAATGCCCAGGTTTGTGTAGCATGATACTAATGGTTTGCATTGAGAATAAGGGGATCATCTAAGGAGAGATGGAACAGCAGGACATCCTCCACCTCCATCCAACAGCAGAACCTACCTAAAGAAGCTATAGGACACTACTATACTAACTAACAGTTATGGTCTGAGAAAAAAACCCTATAAGGAAGAAATCGCTGGGGATCCAAGGCCTAGGTTGCCTTCCCTCAAGGCTTGGGATAGTTTATTTAGTGACGGCTCTGCAGCTGCAGTTTGGAAAACCCAATTAAACGGAGGTGGAAAATATTCCAATTTGGAGGAAGGCTGTTACTCAAACCCTCTAGCTGGAATGCTGTGGAAGGTCATGAGAAAACTCTGCAACAATAAGTGCAACCAAGGTGTAGGAGGAGAGCAACAACTGCTGAGGCACTCACCTGGCCTACCCACCCTAAACTCAAACCAGGTGAACCAGAGGAAGTCATAGGGAGAATGCAGTAAAGGTGCCTTGCTAGGGAAACCACTAAAGTCAATGGCTAACCGTTATAGTGGAACACTAGAGCCAAAGGAGATCATAGTAACCACCCTTCACTGTTAGTCTTAAATTCTACACCAGGAGCTGCTGTCACATAACAGGCAGCTAAAGCCAAGCCCGGGGTGAGGACATTCCCAGCTATTGGGCCAGGTGAGATGGATCCCACCCCAAGCTGGACACACTCAAGATGCGGACTAAATGCAGAGTGAGACTGTTGGCTGCAGGGACCCTGCACCAGAATAGAATGGCTGGCATGCCCCCAAATTAGATTGAGAGCTGAGAAGCTGGTGAGCTGATTGAGCACAGTGTGCTGATTGTAATGAGTAGTGAGTGCTGAGACCTTGCAAGGTCAAAAGCAGATTGCGTGCAGCAGACATCCCAGAGGCTGAAGTCGAGAGGATGCAGTAGACATGAGCAATCAATTGCATAAGCAAGCGTGGGCAGGAAACAGAGTAGTAAGTGGACCGGTATGTAGGTCTGCATAACAAAGAAGCAATGAAATAGCACTGAATAGTGGGGCAAGCTAGCCAGACATTTGAAAGCCAAATCAAGGTGACAAATACTCTGAGGATTTTCAGTGGTGAAGGCAGGATTTAGAACATAAAATTTAACAGCCTCAGCAGGAGCTTTTTTAGCTGACCTCAGAATATAACAGAGTGAATAAATATAAAAGCAACATCCGTATGGAGTACACGGAGCTGTAACTGCAATAAACATAAATAAGGAGACACACTGCTCTGAAAGCAGGTGTAGTCGGGCAGTGCAATGAAGTTGCTGCAATGAGGTAAGTAGCATGAGATAGCATGATTGAGCTGCATAGCTAGGTTCTGTGTAAGCCTGAGTCAGGTGAAAACAATTGAGTATGCAACATGGAGCAGCTATGGTTGAGCTGAAAACACACAGATAATGATTGCAGTACTTTGAGAGTTGTGGGTAACAGAGCAAATAGTAGGAGCTTCTGGAGCGATATGCTAGGGGATTAGAAACAAAAGCCTCCCCTCAAAAAGAGACAAACCAAAGACACACAAAGAAAACAGGGAACAAGACAGAAAGAAGCACACACAGCTGAAGGCAAAATACAAACCAGAAGCAGGAATGAAACATAGAAATCCAATAGACAAGCAGAGGTAGCAGGTGTGGGGGTAGGCCCCAACCAGCTCAGAAGACAAGCCGACAGAGCCTTCAGCTGCAAAGAAAAAGTGCTTCACAATGAGGCTGAGAGGAACTGCTTATATAGCTCAGGAAGTGGGAGTGGCTGGCTGCTTGGCTATCGAACTCCAGGCATAGCCTTTCCAATTATAAAAAATAAAAAACCACCATGGACCATTTTCTTTTTTTATAGGTGTAAGAGTTTGGGGGGGTCATGTTAGCCACACTGGGGTGGGCTCCCAGTGTGGCACACAATGGGGGTGGGGCAGGGGCAGGAAAATGCCAATGCAATGGGGGGGGTTAAACATGCTGACAGGTGGATATGGCACCCCGTCGGCAAGTGTGTCTGTGTTTGGGGGGGATGATGCGGAGTGGGACTGGGCACCCCCCCTCAGCAGATTGGGGACAGGGCACTGAAGCTGATGGGGATTGGGCCCCCCATTGGCAAACATGTCTGTGTTTGGGGGGCATGATGCTGAGGGGGACTGGGCACCCCCCTCGGCAGACAAAACACAGCAAAGGGGCTTATATGCTGATGGGGATTGGACTCCCCCATCAGCAAACAAACTGGGGAGGGGGCATGCCAACAGGGGGATTGGGCACCCCCGAAGTCAGCTTGCTGGGGACTGTGAGAGGCGGACGGCGACAGCCACCACCGTGTTTATTGAAATGTTACACCAGGAAGGCACGCCCTGCAATGAGGGGGTGCTTCCTCATTGCAGCAGTGAAATTGTTTCCAGTTGGTGGCACACTTGCAGACTACTGTCATTGCTAGCATGCTCCTTCATTGGTGAAACACAGATGAGCCCCAAAAAGCAGTGGCAGCATTTGCCACAACACTGCTGCATCTCCACAACCTGCTTCTCCAGCAAGCTGCCACAACATGTTTCTTGTGTATGCATGCAAGCAAACATAAAAAATTATTAGCAGTAATGAAAATAGAAACCACAAGAAAGCACTATTAAATACCTGGGTATCAGGGACGAAGATAGGGGGAGGCAGACCCAACTTCCCTAAGGGAAGCAGGGAAGGCAGTAAGGCAGGCAAAGGCCCAAACCTAGGAAACACTAGTACAAACAGTAAAAAGAAGGGGACACGACTTTCTATAGATACATTAGTGAGGGGGTATTGCTAAGATCAAAGGGGATAAGGGGGAGTGTGTGGAGGAGGACCAAAGAAAAGCATCTATCCTAAATAGGTACTTCTGCTCAGTATTTACTGAGGAGAAGGTATAGCAGGGCGAACAGCATTTCCCTCAGCACCATGTTCACAGTGGGGAGGGAGGTGTGCACTAGTCCCTTCACAAAAGAAAGGGTCCTACAAGAGCTCAGGGTAGACAAGGCAATGGGACCCGATGGCATACATCCCAGGGTACTGAAGGAGGTAAGGGTGGATCTAGCAGAACATTATCAGAACTGTTTAGTGATACTCTGAGCACTGAAGAGGTTCCAGAAGACTGGAGAAGGGCTCATGTGATCCCGCTTCACAAGAGTGGTAATAGGGAGGAGACAGGGAACTACAGACCAGTCAGTCTTACCTCAGTACTGGGCAAGATTATGGAGGCACTCTTTAAGGAAAGGATAGTGCAACACCTGGAATCCATTGGAGCACAGGATCCAAGACAGCATGGGTTTATAACAGGAAGGTCCTGTCAAACTAATCTCATAGATTTATTTGACTGGGTAAACAGAGTGGTGGACCAAGGGGGTGCAGTTGATATCACCTACCTTGACTTCAGCAAAGCTTTCGACACTGTTCCACACAGAAGATTGATTAATAGGCTGGGTAGGCTCGGGGCGGGCCAGACATTGGTCAACTGGGTGGCAAACTGGTTGGTGGGCAGAAAACAGAGAGTGGTGGTAAACAGCATACAGTCAGAAGAGATGCAAGTCACAAGTGGGGCACCTCAGGGATCAGTCCTGGGACCAGCCCTCTTCAATATCTTCATCAGTGACAGTGCAGATGGACTGCAGTGTAAAGTTTGTCTGTTTGCAGATGACACCAAGATCTGCAACAGAGTAGATGATCCAGATGGGGTGGGCAGAATGAGAAGAGAGCTGGATAAATTGGCAAAATGGTCGGAAGAGCAGCAACTGGGGTTTAACGCAAAGAAGTGCAAGATCATGCACAAAGGGAAGAGAACCCTTTAGTGAAGCCACTGCCACCTATAGGTTGGGAGGGGAGTTGCTGGCAATCACAAGTGAAAAAAGAGACTTGGGCATCATCATCACAGATGACCTGAAATCATCCAAGCAGACCACTAAAGCAGTAGGTAAGGTTAGAGGGATGTTGTGGTGTATTAGTAGGGGTATCACAAGTCGGAAGAGGGAGGTAATAATCCCTCTTTACAAGACACTGGTTAGGCCCCAGCTGGAGTACTGTGTGCAGTACTGGAGGCCACACCTGCACAAGGACATTTACAAAATGGAGGCAGTCCAGAGAAGGGCAACCTAAATAGTACGGGGACTGCATCAGAAAACATATGAAGACAGATTAATGGAGCTCAATATTGTATACCCAAGAGCAAAGGAGGGAGATAGGTGAAATGATTGAAACATTCAAACATCTTAAGGCATTAACAAGGTGAAAGAGTCTAATGTGTTTCAATATAAGAAAACTAGCAGGACAAGAGGAAACAGCATGAGATTAGAGGGAGGCTGATTAAGGGGTAATGTGAGGAAGTTCTTTTTCACAGACAAGGTGGTGGATGCATGGAATGACCTACCTCAGGAAGTGGTGGATATGAATACAGTGCAGGGCTTCAAACAGGCATGGGTTAGGCATAAGGATGCAATACAGATGAATATGAATAGCTAGGCCATTGACAGAGTACAGGCCTATGACACATTCATAAGGTAAAAAAAATGGGCTGACTGGATAGGCCTTGCGGTCCTTATATGCCGTCAACTTCTATGTTTCTATGTTTCTATTTAGGACACACAAATAACCACCAATCTGAATGTTATAACCTTACTATATAAAATATCCACTATACTAGATAACTGGCAGTTACTCTTTCTTTCTGGGGGGAAATAGACAAACTTAAAATGATGATTGTACTATATCTACTATGCTGCTTTAAGGGAGTAATGGCTAACATACCACACACTACCATCCAAACAATTTGAATTATTTTTAAGAAATTCTTGTGGAGAGGGGCAACCCTAGAATACCCAGGACAACTCTGACTTTATCAAGAAACCAGGAAAGTTTGGTGTGTTCTGACCCATTACGTTGTCATCTAGCCAGTAAGGCCTCAGTAGCTTGGCAATGGAGTATGGAAAAATCTATAATCATTATGGAGCAATGCCCCAAAAAACTGCTACTGCACAAAGATCCAAATCATAATTTCATAATGAGCCTAATGAAAGTCATTTCCAGTGGGAAGGAATATAGTAACCCTATTCAGAAAAAAAAAGTATGTGGCCATAAGCCAAATCTATAGGGAAAAACAATTATGAAACACATGCCATGGCTCCATCTGGAGATATGAAAATAATCTAAACAACATAACACAAATAATTTAAACCTACAAAAATGTATTAAAGACATAATTGTAACATTGGGCCAAATAATTAATTCCAAAGGTCTATTAGAGTAAGAACAGATGACCAGGCACTACTCAAATCAGTAGATAACCTGGCTAGAATATAACAAACTGTAACCCCTTCCTCAGGAGAGGGCTTACCTGGACTGCCATCCTGCCACCCTACTAAGACTCCTGGCCACAGCTAGACTATTCATGGCTCTCTTGCTTACCCGCCTGTGTGGTCAATGAGAGAGAACTGCTGATCTTCAGTATTTCCTGTGCACTTTCCCACAAGCTATGATTGCATTCTTCTGTCCTTGTCCTTGGATTCTGGCAGAGGGGACAAGGATCAACTAGGGACATACATTTTTTTGGTGCTCCACGCACCACACTGTTGACTGACACTGATGGCAAATGAGTGAGAGTGCATGTGCAGGAGCTCCTCCCCAGCATTCCCAACTTACAACCATCCCTATCAGCACACCCAACCACAGACCCAATGGACTCCTGACCACAGCAACTAGACTGGAGAATAGCCCAGGAGGGCTATAATATAACCTGGGGACAGCACACATATGGGTATCAAAAGAAATTAAACAAGACTTTGGAGCACAATGCTCCTGCAAGAGCAGGGGTGCAGCCATCTTTGTGCCCCCTGACCCAGGGATCAGCCAGTCAGAGAGCTAGGAAGCCCTAGCTAGAGAAGCAAGGGATTGTGGGGAGATGATGTAATTGGACCTTCTGTTATGGACAGGTGGGCTAAGAGGATCAATTAGAGGGCAGGACAGGGCACAAGGACAGATGGACAGCCCTGCATGTCCAAAGGGACACTAAATTGGAGAAAGACATTTCTGGGCTCTTGAAGAGCTTGTGGGAGTATAAGAGAGATACTGAGGTGTTCAGACCTGCTGTTGGTGAATCCAACTGAGAGACCTAGCCAGGCCAGCAACCCTATGAGCCTTCACCAGGGTTCATCTCTCAAACTCACTGTAAGCATTATCCTGGGCATACACCATTAACAGACTGTGCTAGGGAAAGTCATGTGTTGGTGAAAGCTGTGAAGTTGTGCAAGACAAACACCTGTTGGAAGAAACCACTGAGAATTTGAGCATATGGGACAATGCAGTATACTGAACCAGCTAAACTATACAGAGCAGAGGCAGAAACCTGCATCCTACCCAGGTTATTTCAGAGCCAGGTGGGGGACCTGCTAGCCCTTATATAGTGGGGTGGATGTGGGGACAGTGATCCATGGGGCACACGCTCTGAGTACGTGGGTACTCTCGATGCAGATGGGAGTCAGACTGTGGGGTTGCTCCTGGGGTCTGGGCTCCTTGGGGACCAGGAAGCCATTGAAGGGCTGCACACTGCAGGATGACTGAAACAATCTGAAGTGCTTCATCCTTGGGCCACATGGCCCTGTTCTTGACTACTGCCCACTCTGTTGCTGTGTGCTGTCCCCTGTCTTGACTGAACTGCTGCATCACTGTATCATGTGTGTGCTGGCATTGCTGGCTGGGGTCTCTTGTACATTTACAATTTTGGATTACAATTACTGCATTTGGATTGCAAGTTCATTTGCAAGCATTTCCCTTTGGATTTCAAGTTATTTAAATTGTGCTAGCATAACTAGCATACTGTGGCCTATTGGGGGATAAATTGCAAGCTTGCTAATTTCCATCACATGCACCACAGAAAGATCCAGAGCAATGTAGCTACCGCTATTAGGATTCTGGTGTAATTCCTGAGTACCCGCAGTCATTGGTTACTGTGTCATACTTGAAACTGTAGTTTTCTATTGGTACCAGCTAACAAGTTACTGCACCCTCTGTATTATAATGCCCCCTTTTTGTGCCCCTTGATTGAATGAGTGCTTTAGACTGTGTGGAATTTGAGAGTCTGGTAGTGACCAATAGAACTGTGTCTCACAGGGGGCATTGCAACTGGGTGGGAGTGCTCAAGGTGACTTGCAGCTGCTTAACCCCTTCTTTTCTTCTAACTTCCAGGCCTGTGTTCTTAAAAAAAAATCACTGTTAATTTGTTAAATGTTATTTCTGTGTGTGCCCAGTTTGTATAAGGTTATTGAAGTATCTATTGATGAAGGCAATAACTGCCTTAGTGGTCCCAGGGGGTTTACAAGTCCAGTGTAGGGAGGTGTATAGGTACTGCTTCCCAGGAGGTGAAGTATGCACAACATCTGGCCCACTTATTCTATCTCAGTAGAGGAACCCTGCTATTTATTATTTGTTTGGGTACAAACCCTCTACCGCAGGAGAAAGAACCCCACCCCTCAGTCAGGTGGGCCCTGTAAAGTCAGTAGTCAGGGGTATGAACCCAGACTTGGCAACCCGGGGTCACACAGCTTAAGTCAATATTATCCCTTCTAAAACAACAACAGTAGTAAAAATTAACAGTATTAAATGGGAGGTTATAGTAATTGCAAGACAAAAGAGGAAAGAGGGTGAGGGTAGGTATGAGAAACAGGACAGTAGTTAGAAAAAGAGATAAATTATTGAAAGGTGAAGGGGTTAGGAGAGTTACAGGAAGGGGAAATATAGTTACAGAGAAGATAAGACAAAGAACTAGTGGGTGGGGCAGAGTGGATGTCTAAGAGGAGGGAGTTCCAAAGATTAGGAAAATGATAAGAGAAGGCAGCCCTACCTGAAGTGGAAGTTCAAGCAGAGAGGGCTAGGGTCCTATAGGGTGAGTTGTGGAGGGAGTAGGAGGTAGAAGAATGGGTGGAGAGGAGTGCATTTAGGTAGAATGGAAGGGTGTCAAATCAGAACTTCCCAATTAAAGAAGCACAATGAGCAAGGTGTCTGGCCCCAAGAGGTGGGAAGCAGAGAGCGGTGTAGAGGTCACAGTGGTGCGTATGTGGCGGACAGTTTAAGTCAAATCATCAGAAGGAGTTGAATAAGGTGTCCAGTCTGGCAAGGGTGGACTTAGGGGCAACACTGTAAACTCTGTCACCAAAGTCAAAAATCGGCAGGATCATCTTCTATATGATTTCACAGCAGGCCTGAGAGGGGGGTCCAGCTACAGGTGTCTGTACAGAGCACCAAGTTTGGGATGAAGCTTTTTGTAGATAGCATCCACATGCCCAGAGAAGTCGATGTTCCTATCGAGCCAGAGTCCAGTGTATTTAAAGGAGGAGATATCCTCTATTAGGGACCCATCAAGAGTGAGGAAAGTTGGGGAGAATGAAAGCCTGGGAAGCCTTTGCCTGCTGCCGAAAGTCATAGATACCATCTTTTTTGCATTAATGAACAGCTGATTTGCTCAAAACCAGTGCTGGACATTATTGAAAGCAAACTGAAGGCTGAACACCACATCAGAGGGGGACGTACAGGAGATATACAAAACAGTATCATCTGCGTACATTTGGATATCTGCTGTTGAGCAGGCAGATGGTAAGTTATTCAAAAATATCAAGAAGAGGATCAGTCCAAGTACTGAACCTTGAGGAACTCCAGTGCTGATGGGGGGGGGGATGGAGTTGCCTACCCTAACGGATTGGGACCTACCCATAAGATAGGAATGGAACCAACTAATGGCAGTCACAGAGAATCCAGCTGTAACCAACTTGGAGAGGAGCAGGGTGTGGGCAACCATGTCGAAGGCTTTGACCAGATTGACAAAGATGGCAAACTTGATGCGGTCCTGATCCATACCTGAGAGAATGGAGTCAGTGAGCCAAAGCAGGGAGGTCATGGTGGAGTGGGACTTGTGGAAACCAGACTGGAAAGGGTTGAAGAAGGAGGAGGAGGAGTCAAGGAAAGGGGAAAGTTGAGCCAGTACGAGGTGCTCTTGGAGTTTTGCAAAAATGGAAGTAGGGATATTGGGTGGTAGTTACTTGGATTTGAAGAATCACCACCCTTGGAAAGAGGGACAACAGTAGAAAGCTTCCAAGCTTCAGGGACAATAGCGAGTGAGAAGGAGCGATTCAGAAGGTAGGTGAGTGGGAGGGCAATGGTGTGGGCAGAGCGGTGCAGGAACTTAGGGTCAAGCCCATCCAGACTTTTTCCCTTATGGGGGTTGAGGGCTAGAAGAGTTTTTAGAGTGTCAGCGGTGGAGACCAGTGAGAAGGAGAAACAGAGGGAAGGGGAAGCACGGGGTGAGAGGACCTGTTGGGGTAGAAGCAGAGGGGGATAGTGAAGCAAGAATGGAAGAAGCACAGGTGGTGAAGAAGGTGTTGAATTTGATAGCTACAGAGGGATGGTCATAGATAGTAGTGTCACCTATCTTTAGGACCAAGGGAGGGGACTGGGCAGATGGGGAGAAAAGGGCATGAACGGTATACCGTGATATGGGGCACTAGCAAGTGAGCGCCTTCTGAAATGGTGACCCACTTTTGGCTAGTGCCCCAACGGTGGGGGTGTGGGGTTGGCAACCTGATGGGGTGGGTTGTGAAAAGGTGACAGGATGTCGTGCGCATATACATGCACGGGGGGGCGAGCCCACTGAACATGGGGTGGGAGGGTATGTGAGGGGTGGTGCCATGTGTTTCCGGTGAGCTGGCATAATGGCGTGGTGGGATAGGTGCTGGCTTGGGGTGGTGGGGATGCAGGATTCGGGACCAGGTGCTGGTGGTTTTTGTTGCACCCGGCCCAATACAGTGTTTTTTTTTGTTACAAGATGCACCCCCCCCAACATGCACCCCTGGAGCTGTAAATCCTAATTTAGGGGGGTGCGGGGAGCAAAGATTTTTGTGCCACGTTTCCTTGCTCTGGGATTCCACATTGCCAAAATTCTATTTTGGCAATGTGGGGTTGTGATAAGGGTGTTCAGCATGACGAATTCGCCCTTATCACATAGAACTGGCATGAACTACCTTCCAGAATTTGGAGGGGTTGTTAAGGTTTTCCTGGAAAGTGGTGGAGAAATATTCTGATTTGGCAAGTCTGATGGCTTTAGTGCAGGCATTCTGGAGTGATCGATCTTTTAGCAAATTGACAAGAATGCCTGAGGCCTTGAAAGTCTGCCACGCTTGGTCATGAGCATGCTGACAGGCCAGAAGTTTGGCTGTTGCCCAGGGGAAGTGAAAGCCTCAGACTCTGGCTTTCCTGATTGGACCGTGCCAAACTCCGACATTCATGAACTTGGTTTTGAAGTAGGCCAGAGCTGAGTCAACAGAGGTGTCTTTTGCAATATGAGACCAGTCAATACCAATGAGCTCCTCATGGAGAAATGCCAAGTCTAGCGACCTGGAAGAGCTGAGGTGGAGTATGTTTGATGGAGCTTTGGAGCGGTGGATTTTTTGCACACAGTAGACCATGTGATGGTCACTAAGTGCATCTGACAGGATTCCTGAGGCAACTATCCAGTGGGGGTGTGAAGATAGCACCCAGTCAAGTAGGGAGTGCTTAACTGACTTGTGATTTAAACAGGTTGGGTCAGAGATCAATTGTGTGAGATTCAGGGAGGAAATATGGTTACGGAGTTTGCTATGTGTGCTGGAAAAGCCAGTTTATATTGAGATCCTCAAGGATGAGGAGTTCACCAGTTGATGAGTGGGTAGTGAGAGTAGCGATGATGTCTGAAATAGATGAAAAAGGGAGGCTAGGGCAGCAGTAGATAGCATCTACAAGAATAGGAAGGGAGCAGGGGAAGGAAAGTTTTATTAGCAGATGTTCTTAAGCAGAGGGGGAAGCAATGGAGAGGTAGATGGAATACTGGACAGATGATGCAATGTAACTTGCCACCACCCTGCCCCTGGATGTCCAGTCCTGCCAAATGGGGAGTAATCAGGGTAGGAGATGAAAGTATCAGGGATTTTGGAGGAGAGCCATGATTCAGTCGCATCTGGAAACAAGCTTTGGCTTAGTGTGCTACTCCTGGTTAAACAATGTTCCCTTCCCCTTTCCCTTCACTTCAGAGATGATCATCACACTGGGTTTAAGGCTAACCATAAGAGACTGGTGCAGCTCTATCTTTGGGAGAAGGCTCTTGATGTTTATATGTGTGTGTCTATATATACATATATATATATATATATCTATCTTAGAGGCAAAAAACTCCATTTAATGCATTAGTTAGGGTTGTTTCACACCGACAAAAGCAAGGAAATTCGGTGTTAGGGTTGAAAGCCCCCCTTGGACCCCCCTGCCCACACCCCCAACTGGCATCAGGAGTGCGCATTAGGGTACGTCGCCCTAACTCTCAACCCATCACATGTGTAAAGAAGCAGAGTGTAGGAGAATGGGGTGAGAGTTAGGACCGACAACCTAATAAAAACTCGATACCAGTTGAGGGAGTGTGGGCAAGGGGAGCCAAGGGGTGCTTTCAACCCTAACACTGAATTTCCTCACTTTTGTCGGTGTGAAACAACCCTAACTAATGCATTAAACTGAGTTTTTTGCCTCTAATTTCCCTTCTTTTTGAGAATAATATCGAGACCGCCACATGATGTCTTGTCACATAGTAACATTGTGCCCGCAAACGCAAATAGTAATGAGCATGGTAGCGCTAAAGCAAAACAGAAAGAGAAACAGTAGTGAAGACAGAAATGTTAAAACAACATGAAAAGCAAGCGCAAATGAAAGCATAAAGGGTAGCGCACATGGTGGCTTAGACGTGAACGGTAAATGAAATGGGAATGGAACTGAAAGCGAAAACAGTAACGATAACAGTAATGTAAGCACACAGGCTGGGTTTCCCCAAAAGCCACATAAAGAAAGACAGTGGGTACAAAGAATGTATGCATAATAATGGTTCTCGGAGCAGAAAATGAGGAGTTGGAATACTAAATTGCTTATATCTCAGGAACCATACGACGTAGAAAAAAAATTTAAAAGTCATATGATTTATGACTTTCCTGGCTAGTTTTTTACTTAGCCCACTGTGAGGGTGCCAAGTGTTTTTCCAATGAAAAGTCAATATCTTGCACCGTTTCCAAAATACGGGCCCTGAAAGGCGAGGCGAACGCCGTAATGTTATCCTATGGGGAAAAAAAGAAAAGTTTGGAGTGCCATAACTTTGGCTCCCTGGAATATTTTTTCACTATACCACAAAAAGGCACATCTGTGGGATGTTGTCTGTGTTCCCTCCAAATTTCAGCCCAAAAGACCAAACCGTTATTTTGCAGCAGGGCGCCAAATGATTCCTGTAATGCGTTGGATGCCGTAATGTTATCCTATGGGAAAAAGCATCAGGTATGGAGTGCGGTAACTTTGCCGTCATGTAATATTTTTTCAACAAAACAGTGAAAGACACATCTGTGAGATGTCGGTTGCGTTCCTTCCAAATTTCAGGCCAAAACACCAAACCATTCTTTTGCAGCAGGGTGCCAAAGGATTGTTGTCATTTTCCCACAGCCTAGAAAAGTACTGTCGAAGTTTGCGAAAGCTTTCACAAATTCATTCGACACTGTCACAAGTGCGACAGTACTTTGCGAAAGTACTTTTCCAGAAATTTGAAAAACGTATTTCTGCGATGTTCTACCCCAAAATAAAGACATGGCTAGCATCCTCAGGGTCCAACTAGGTGAATACAAAAATAATTAGGTTGCTAGAGGGTCCCAGTTTTAAATGCCAAGCATTTTTCTGATCACTAACTGAAAACAAAATGGCAGATTTGAGACAGTAAAAGGGCCATTTGGAAAGTAAAAACTGCTTTTGCGACACTGTCGAACTTTTGTTAACTTTTCCCATTGACTTATAATGGGAACTTGTTTTTTGAATAACTTTTGACCCGTTTAATATTTTTTCACGAAATCTTCAAAAGGCACATTGAGGACCCTGGCCGCATGTTCCCTGAAGATTTCGGACTGGTCGCGCAAACCATGCACCCTGTAGGTGTGACTGTAAAATTCCAGAAAAGCGTAGACGTGTGTGAAGATCACACTTAATAACTCCGTAGCCATATGTGCGACCGGTACAAAACTTGGCAAATCCCATGGTGTATGGGTCTTGATCATGTACTCCAAACTTCAGGCAAATCCGTCAAATGGTTGCAAAATTATTAAGGTGCAAAATTTGGGTTTAACATGTAAATGGCTCCTCAACCCTAACTATAGTGGCACGGTAAATTATATATATATATATATATATATATATATATATATATATATATATATATATAGGGGATACATGATGGGCAGAGTGTGATATTTGAAATATCTTCATGGTGAACAGTGACCTCTGGATTCTCCACGAGTGCGAAGGCACGGTGGAAATATCAAGGTCACTGTTCACAGTGAAATATTCATATCACATGATCTGCCCATCATGTGTGCGATTTATACAATAGGCTTTTCTAAAGTGGTTCTGTGTTGCTTTCAAACTGTGTGCAAGATAGAAAAACTTCTTCCACATTCAATGGTTTTGTTTTCTTCTCTTCTGTAAAGAGAATTTATTTATTCTTCCACTATAGTTCAGCTGGATCAAAGTATGTTTGTTGCTTTGAGTCTGCATGGTTTAATGTATTTAGTAGTCAGTGCTCTTTCTTTTCTTTTTTTCTAGTAGGAACTTTAAAGATCTTCTCAACATTTGAGTGTCTGTGAGACTGAATGCAGTAAACCTGTTGCTGGGGCTTTAGGTACTTGAAAGGCAGACAAATTTCATTTGTTTTAATGAGTTGAAACAAGTTGCAGCACTGAGGGAGAGTTAATGTGCTTGTCTGTGACATCACCGCAGTGAGAATAAATGCAGATGAGGTAGGCACAGTATGTATAAATGGCATTTATCATCACTGTGTGAGCCTGGGTCTGCATTTATCTCACTGTGGTACTAACATGTGGTTTTATCAGTGAGAAATATAGCTCACCCCTATTGTATAAATATATAAATATATATATATATATATAGATATATAGATAGATAGATAGATAGATATGTGTGTGTGTGTGTCTGTGTGTGTTACATACAATATAGATAGTATCCAAAGCATTTATCCAAGAATGCATAAATATAAAAAGAATATATGGAACAAATGTGGGAGGGAAACAGACCAACAAATCAATATATTAAATTGGCACAATAATTGGAAAAATGCAAGCATACCCTATAAAAAAGCAAAGAACAAATGTATTCAGTTTAAAATCTTAACCAGGGGATACTAAACAACAGCCCAGATTTTCATATGGGATATAGAAACAACACAAAATACTGGCATGGATGTCAAGTTAAAGGCAACATTCTGTATTTTTGAGGGGAATGCCCAACAATAAACCAATTATGGAATGAGACTAGAGATGAATGTTAGAAAATCCTAAATATTCCTACTAGGTATGAACTAGATAAGAACATATTTCTATTCAATGACTTCCCATCATTAAATGTAAACCACAATAGTAAAACACCCATGCTTTAGCAACAATGTCCTGTAAGAGGCTTATACTGGGGAACTGGAACAACTCAAAATTAAATCTGTTTGAAAAAATAGATGGCTAATGAAATGGGATGGAAATCACTTCCATTAAAAGAGTGTTCAAAAACATTGAAGAATCAATGAACAAAGCTAATTCCACATGGAAAAATCATCAATTATTACTTCCACCCCCATTAAGGATATAAAGAAGCTATGCATAATATGTAATAAATTCGACTGTGTTTTACAAATGATATAGAAATAGAAAGTTTGCTATACCTAATGTAACCCTTATCATTACATTAAATGTCTATTTTTTTTACAATAAAAAATTTTTGTATGCTGTATGTCTTTATAAAAAAATGATTTCTGAAAAGAAAAAAAGGGCCGCTCCTTGTACTGACCCCTGAAGTATCCCGCTTGTCACGTCTGAAAACTCCCCATTGACTACCACCCTCTGTGTTCTACCCCTCAGCCAGCTATCTGCCCAATTTGCCACTTTTTTCTTGTACTGCAAGGTCCCTAATCTTTTGAAACCAGTCTTTTCTGAGGGGTTGAGTCAAAGGCCTTGCTGAAGTCTAGGTATGCTATACCAGCTACCTGCCCCTTGTCTACTCCTGTGGCTACTCAGTTGAAGAACTCAGCCAGATTCATCAAGCAAAACCTTTCCCTTGTGAACCAATGCTGCCTGGGATCCTGCAGCCCTTTCCATTCTAAGAAGTCTACAAGATTCTCCCTGAGTAGAGGCTTCATATTTTCCCCAATATAGACAGTCTGGCTGACCTATAGTTCCCTGTCTCATCTTGCTTCTTAATCTTCTATAGCAGAACAACATCCACTGTCCCCCAGTGCCTAAGGATCACTGCTGTGACTACCGAGCAATTGAAAATGTCTGTCAGTGGCCCTGCTATAACCCTTGCTATGCCATGTAGCATCTTCAGGTGTAATCTGTCAGGTCTCATAGATCCTCTACTTTTACTCCTGCTAGCTTTTCCAACACTCTCTTCTTTGTAATTTGAAATTCAAGTTTATTGAGTTTAACAATACATAGCAAGAGGCAGTACCAGAACAGAATGGAACATACAACACTTATTAGATTGCTTGTACCCCTTACCCTGCCCCCCACCTCCCCCAACCCTTCTCCCTCCCTTCCCAAATCCCCAGCCTTGCCAGTGTTCTCAAGAGAGACCCCCAGATGTGTGATAGCTTATTTAGGTACCTGTGGGGTTCTCAGCTCCCAGAACTTCCCTCTTCTGCCAAGCCATCAGGAGAGACTGCTCCAGTTTGGAGCAGATAAAGAGCATGAAGTTCCTCCCAGTTTCTAGTATATCTGAAAGGACAATTCCACAGGCTCACCCCTAATTTTTCTACATTCAAGTTGGACAAGACTTCTCTCAGCCACTCAGTGTAAGTCAAGTGGAGGTCATCCAACCAATGTCTCAGTACAACCTTTTTTAGGGAGGAGGAATTGATGACCATGTAGTACCCTCTGATCATCACTTCTACCTCATTGTAATCACCCAATAAACAAAAAAAGTAAGGGTCCAGCACAGCCACCTCGGTATAAAGTAAAAACACTTTTTTTAAGGGAGGAGCCAATACCAATCATTAAACATATAATCACAAGAATGCAGATTGGTAAATAAAGGCCCACTCACCCCATGTATTAGAACTTGATTTTATTTTGTCAAAATATCATATGATATAGTACCAAGTACTAGAAACATAGTACTGTGTAAATGTTTCAGATTAAACCTTCATCAGTACAGTACCATATCTGCAAAATATAACATATATCTCATATTTAATTTGATTTTAAATTTTGATATAGTTTCTCTATTATGATATTAAATACATTAGAGACATGCTCACCAATCAAGCACTTGGCTATTATAAGTGAAGTATAGCTTCTCATATATCTTATTTCACTTATAAATATATGAAAAAATACAGCCATTATCATACATAGTCATTAAGTAATTAATTAATAATTTCAATAGCCCGTGACAGTGAATCTTTTGGTTTCCCAAATATTTGTGCTTACCCTAGCGCGCTAATATTTCTTTTTTACTTTAAATAAACCATATGTGTAACTTTTCATATATCCTGTTGCTGCATTATTCATTTATCTGTAAAACAACATAAATTTTATATATAAGTATTAACAGTCCAAGCTTCTCTCATCAAGCAAACAGAGTAAAATGATATACATGCAAGCATCAAATCAGGTTCTTATTAATTAACTCACAGTTTAAAGATATTAGAGTGTGCTAACCTCTTGCTCTCTCTATAGCTTCAAATGTAATGCGCCGATTAGATGCAGCATTTTAAATACTGTGGGAATCGGGCATTGAGCTTTGAACATCATCACGTGAACCTACAGTCTCACGCGATAACCGCATTCACTCTGTGTGCACAATCTGCTTAGAATAGCAGCACCATATGCTTTTATGGTGTCCCATAACATTAAACCGTGTAGTGTGTGATAACATTCTAATTAAATAAGGTATCTTATTTTACCTATGAATGCATGTTACATACAACCATTCTCATTAATAAACAGTGGAAAATGAATAAATAATTAGGATAATCTATTATGGTGAATCTCTTAACAGCACAGATACATTCGCTTGTCCTAACGCATTGATATTTAGTTAACAACTTGTAAATGAATCTTGTATTGACCAGATGTAAGCTGTTAATCCATTTTTATCACGAAACACCATAACCCTTAAATATGAATGCTGCCAGTGTAGGCATCTCTCGTCAGGCACCAGCAGTTATATGTGTACTAGCTTCAATTCACTTTCTTAAAGTTTGTAGTGTATAAATAGTAACATGCACATACCTCTCCTTCTCTCTCTAAATTGAGAGGTAATGCGCCAAGAGGTTCTTGTTTTTATGAATATCTAACCTTATGAAACACAGTTGACAGATACTAATGTGCTCCGATCTCTCGCTCTCTCTAGAGGTTCAAAAGTAATGCGCCGACCAGATGCTGTGTTTTAAATACTGCGGGAGTCTAGCAATGCGCGTCACCACATGAAGCAACAGCCTCTCACGGTAACAGCAACCACTCTGTGTGCCCAACCTACTTGGAATAGCAGCACCATATGCTTTTTACATGTACCATAAACCTTGATATATATTATGTCTTATGATTTCCTGATCATATATATTCTTATAATTATATTAAATCGATAAATTTGTCTGGAACCTCTGATATGTATTCTCCATTCCACCATTTAATAAGACTGTTTCAAAGGAGTTAGATCTAAAAATAAATCTTTTTGGCTATTCTCAATATTACCATTAAAGAATGTTAGGGACAGAAATGTTCATTTTGACTCAGTCATTATATTTAATGACAGGATTAAAATCATATTCTTTATATAATTGGCTGCCAGTCAATCGAATCATTAAGCCCATATCTAGGATTAATTGCTTCAAACCGATCTATATAGTAGGCCTCACGTGTTAATATTTTATTCCTATAGTCCCCACCTCTCGAGATGGGAAGAATCTTTTCAATACCAAAAAATCTCAGTTGTGGAAGTTGATGACCCTGTTCTAAAAAGTGTCTTGCTACCAGAGATGTTAAATCCCATCTCCAGATATCACTTTTATGTTCTGTTATTCTAGTCTTTAAAGGTCTTTCAGTTTTACCAATATAAATCTTGTCACAAGGACATTTAAGGGCATAGACTACACCTGCAGTAGAACAGTTAATAAATTGTTCTATAATAATCTCCTCATCTCGTGCAGTATTCCTAATGCTTTTTATTCTATACATGTTATTACAATTAATACAATGTACACATGGAATATTACCCTTAACTTCGGATAAATTTAAGAAATGTACAGGTCTATTATCTGGTATTTTATGTTCAGCTTTCATTAACCGATTTCCTAACGTTCTGTTTCATTTAGGTACAATTAGTGGTGGATTTTTAAATATCTGTTGGCTCAATGGAGTCGCTTGTAAAATATGCCAATGTTTATTAACAATGTTTTTCATCTGGAAAAATCTATCATTATAAATTGTTGAAAATACAATCCTGTCTTTATCTAACGATTCTTTTATGCTAGGTCTCAACAAATCATTCCTGTCTCTTATTGAAACTTTCTATTCAGCTCTCAATAATGCATCTTGTTTATAGCCTCTAACTCTAAGTCTCTCAGAAATAATTTCTTTTTCTTTAGTGAATTCTGAGATCTCAGTGCAATTACGTTTTGCTCTAATAAATTGACCATAAGGTATAGATTCTATAAGCCTTTTAGGGTGGAAACTCTGGGCATGTAAAATCAAATTCTTATCAGTGTTCTTGTGATATAGTTTTGTCATCAATTTATCACTGCATTTGTAAATTAATAGATCCAAGTATGGGATCTGTTCCTCATTATAGGTCATATTGAAAATCAAATGATTGGTGCATTGATTCAAATATTGATTAAAATTATACATAAAATGGTAAAAGAAAATCCTGAAATATGACTGGCTGTTGTTCATGTAGCAATTATGTTCCACGCATGGAAAGTAAAAAGTGCTGCCAAATGTGCACTGATCACCACTGTAATCATTACACTAATAGAATGTTAAGAATTCAACTGGCAGCCATTGTTCTTGCCCTGTAACTGTAAGCATCACATTTACTTGCACTGGGCCCTAAAAATAAAACTACCTTAAATACAAAATAAAACAAATTAATTAAATGTTGTTTCCCTGATCATAGCATTCTCCTTACACACATAAACAGATTGTAAACATCAAGTATTGTTTATAGTTTTCATTACAACTGTTTCATTGCTTACAATGAAAAATACCCCTTCTATCTTTACCTGCTCATCAGTGAAATCTCTTCTCCTTGCCTTGACAGTAAGATAATTGAGTCTCTGGCTGTTACAGAGGCCTTTGTTGTGTGTGTGGGTGTTTGTGTGTATAGTATGTTAGGAGAGTAACATTCTACAAGTGGAACTGAGCAGAATTTTAAATCCATGTACTCCATGGTAAACATTCCATGACAAACATACCATATCTTAAATGTGGGGAAAACAGAGAGAAAAAAAACAGGAAGAAGAAATTAGGCAACAATACAATGACATCATCTGTAGTGGGTGGAAGGACTATTTGATGATAAATACACACAAGTAAATCTATTGTTTCTACATATAAACTTGCTTTTCCCAACTGTAAAAAGTTTAAAAAAGGAGCCCATTTTATAAGCACAATAAGGTACTCCTGGATGTGCGTGGAACACATTTTACCGCACTGCCTGTGGCTAAAGTTACTCGGCCTTCGGCCTCGTGCCTTATTACGCCCCAGCTGTGCTGTAAAATGTGTTCCACGCACACCCCATCATACCTTATTGCTTACATAGTTCTGTGACAGTTCCAGACCATAATACCAGAATATCATCTATAAAGCGTTTCCAAAATAACAATTTTTCTTTGAATATATTCTGATTCCCATATACATATTCATTCTCAAAATGCCCCATGTATATATTAGCGTATGATGGGGCCATACTTGACCCCATAGCAGTCCCTTTGATTTGTAAATAAAATTTATTTTCAAAACAAAAATAATTCTGGCTAAGAACTGTCTCTGCCCATTTAACCATAATCTCATTTGATGGTTTTTCCTCATTTCTGCACCTGTTATTCAGAAACTGAAACAGCATCACCCTTAGTCTGTCCTGGGTGATGTGACGATAAGATTTTTGCCATATACCCTGCCAATTCCTAGCTGGTTTTGGGAAGTGATCCTCCCAGTATTTAGGTACCCCATCAAGAACCGCATATGCTTGTTCGAATAGGGAGGTGTATAATCTGGATACTACATGCTGGTCCCATACCTTCTGGGATAATACCTCAAAGTATTTATCTGGAAGTCTACCTGCCCTAAGATCCTTCTGCACTTGCACTATCATATGTTCAACCTGATATACTTTGAAAGTGTGATTAGGCCCCACGTTGACCCTACTAAGGACAGCATTTACTGGCAAACATCCCCCATCCTGTAACAAGTCTTTAATCCTCAGCCCACCCCAGTAGAGGGATCCAGGCTTCTGAAACCATTTTGCCTCCAATTCTCAGATTAGGGTTTTTACACAGGGGCTGAATAGGGTCCCTCCACGCTACATATCATAAGAACGAACATAGCTGTGTGTGTGGATTCTTACTGAGGTAAGTATGGGATGAGAAGATGTTAAACTTTTCAGGAAGGCATACTGTGTGGAGTAAAGCAGGGCGGTTGGGTCAAGACCAGCCTTCCTAATGTGTTCAATTTCCAGCTTCACCCAAGAAGGTATATAGGATAAAGAAATCATTTCATTTGGGCTCAGTAGCCACTTTAAGTATTTACTAACACTGCTTGCCCAATAGTTCAGTCCCAGGTGTAGCAATCTCAGACCTGCTTTGTGTTTAGGGGCAGCTAACTTATGATATGCTCTATGAGGGGCCTTACCTTGCCAGATGAAGTCCGAGATCACTGAATTGAATTTCTTCAACATTGTTAATGGTAGCCAGATGTTGAGCATGCTAATAGGGTAGAACAATCTAGGCAGGACATTCATTTTAATGAGGTTTATCCGACCCCAGAGGGAGAGCAGGAGTTTACTCCATTGGGTCAGGTCTTGTTTGACTGTCCGAAGAATAGAATTGTGGTTCAGTTGAACCATTTTGGAGTCACTTCTAGCTCACACAATCCCCATGTACTTTAATGTGTTTGGGCTCCACTGTGGTCCCAGCTCTGTTGTTATGTGCTTCTGTAGTTTAGAATTGAGTGGAAACACAGTGGTTTGCTCTACATTAATTTTGTAGTTAGACATTTTACTGTATCCATCTATTATGTTCAATGCAACTGGAAAAGATTCCTTGTGATGAATCAAATGCAGAAGAATGTCGTCCACATAAGCAGAGACCTTGAGTTCCTGAGAACCTACTACCACTCCCTGAACCCTGGGTTCAGACCTGAAGCAACTCAAGAGAGGCTCCAGGTATATGTTGAATAGGAGGGGTGACAGGGGGCAACTCTGTCTGGTACCAGAGAATAATGGGAAGGTAGAAGAGAAAACTCAATAGCAGTATACTCTTGCAGAGCGGGGTTTGTACAGGGAAGCTACCCAGTTAATGAAAACAGGGGGGAATCCGAATCTGCCCATGGCCAGGAACAGAAATTGCCAGTCCACCCTATCAAACTCCTTCTCTGCGTCCAGGGCCATCACACCACATGGGTCTGAGTCCCTGGATGCAGAGAAGATGTGGGACAGCTTGTGCAAATGGTCCCATGACAGTCTTCCTGCTGTAAAACCCACCTGATCCTGGTGAATAATGTGGGGATAATGTTTTCTAGCCGAGTTGCCAGAATTTTTGCAAGAATCTTGAGATCATAATTAATTAAAGATATGGGATGGTAACTGCTGACCTTATCCGGATCTTTACCAGGTTTAGGAATAACTATTATGAGAGCTTCAAACAGGTATTTGTCTGTCATATGCGACTCTGATATACTTGCAAACAACCTCTTCAGACTTGGAGCCAATTATTCAGCAAAACAGGTCCTGGGGCTTTGTCCAGAGGTAGAGACTTGATTGTCAGCAAGATTTCTGCCTCAGAAAATAGGGGAAGTCAAGGCTCCCTTCATCTCCTCTGGGATAGTTGGCAGCAGAATCGAAGATAAATATTCCTCCACATCTGCTTACTTGGGCTGGTGCCCCATGGGACTGTATAATGTTTATAATAATGCTCAAATTCTAAAGCTATGTCTTGAGGAAGCAGCTTAGTGGTGCCATCAGCCTGTGATTTAATATTTTGGATAATTCTAGAGGACTCTGTTGCTTTTAGCCTCAAGGCTAGCAGATGACTTGATTGTCCCCCCCGGTCTAGATAGAGCATTTTAGATTTGAGGATGGAATACTCAGCTTGCTGTCTCAAGAGATCATTATACTGATTTCTGAGACCAATTAACTTCTGCTTAGACCAGTCCTCAGTAGTGGGAGAGAGAGAGAGAGAGTTCTTTCTATGACCCTTATTTGTTCCAGAAGTTGTCTTGCTTTATTTTCCCTATTCTTCTTCCTTTCAGCTGCCAGTTTGATTAATTCCCCCCTCAAAACACATTTCAAAGCCCCCCATTCCATGTCTCCTTTCCTGGTAGAATTAAGATATTCACTTTGAAACTGTTCTATTGTCTGAATAATGATACCTTTAATATGGTTCGATTTAAGTAACTGATTGTTTAGTTTCCAGATAGTTTGTCTGGGCAAATTGGGATTAAG
The DNA here is from genome assembly GCA_016271365.2 of Neoceratodus forsteri. Taxonomy (NCBI): domain Eukaryota; kingdom Metazoa; phylum Chordata; order Ceratodontiformes; family Ceratodontidae; genus Neoceratodus; species Neoceratodus forsteri. The sequence continues at coordinate 401,104,401 of CM028135.1, forward strand.
ATCTAGGGAGCATCTGACCATCGAATGGTTGGATATTACCCCAGGCTCTATTGTGCATTCCAACAAACCCGGGTGTAAAGATTGACTCATAAGAAAAAAATAAATTCTCGATCTGGATTTATGCACCTTTGAGGTGACCGTAAATTCCCTGGTCATGGGGTGCAAAACCCTCTAGGGGTCGCACATACTCAGATGATCAGTGAGTTCCTGGAGCACCTTTTGTGCCAGAGTCAGACCCCTTTGTCTCTTCCCATCCTTGTCCAGGTCAGGGGAGAATGGTAAATTCCAGTCTCCCCCAGTACCATAGGCAGGTTAGCAAGCGGAGTTAAAACATTCAACAGGTCAGTAAAAAAAAACAGGTGAATCCACATTAGGGCCATATGCACTACCCATTAGGATTCTCGTTTGCCCCAAGAGACCCTGAAGAATGATATAGCGCCTATTCGGGTCTTCAGTGCACTGCTCACAGACAAAGGGTGTTGATTTCGAGATCAGAATTGCTACCCTTCTACTAGCCATACTATTACCTGCAATATAAACCTGACCAACAAACTGTCTCCTGAGCAGATTGGCTTCTGAATCAAGCATATGCATTTCCTTTAAACATGTAATATTCCCCTTGTGTAATTGCAATTGTTTTAACATGTTATATCTCTTTGTTTCATTCCTAGACCCTTTAATGTTCCATGAAATCCATCGATAGTTACTCCCCATTTACCATTATACATATTTGGGGCACCGCTCTAGACTTAGGCACCAGGCAACAAGCGGTTCCACAGGTAACATTAGACAATCTTGAATGGGGTCTGTACAGATTTTCCCCCATACAAGCAATGTTGGCTCCCCCCCCAAAAAGCTCCCTCTCCTCTGATTGTTATTAGACCGTGAAACAAGTTGGCATAACTTTGACATTATCACAGATAAAGTATGAAAGAAAACCAGTATCAACCCCCCTCCCTCCGTCCATAGAGCCCCCAAACTAATTGCTAACGTGAAAAAATAGCATGGAACCCAGGTACAATAACCCAACCCCCACCCCTCCAACAAAAACATTCTTTGGTCCATGCCTACCAAGATTCCAACCACACTGCTCCAAGCTCCAGCCTTCCCAGACCCCCAAAATTCCTTCCCTGAGAGGCAATTGGCAGATTATATGCTGGAACTGGCCCCAGCCATCTGTTCCTTTTCACTACTACCTCTAGTTTCAGGTGAATCCTTTCCCTGTGGTTCCATTCCCCAATACCCAGAAGAAGAGACCAGAATTATAGAGCCATTGGGGAAACCATCACAATCTGGGTCTACAATAATTGAGAGGTGGGGTAAGCCAGGTGCCCAGTTAATTTCACTGTGACACAGCAAAACAAGACCCTCCCTCTGTTATTTGCAACAAAACAATTACTGTCCCCAACCGTGGGGCTCAACTGGTGAAACCAGGGATTATAAACTGATAGTTTATGAGGGAGGAAATTACTGCCTGAACCCACCCAATACCTGTAAGTATGTTGAATTCAAAACATTTAAATGAGTAATAACAATAAGATGAACAGGACCCTTAAACTCAGAGTCGTGCAGCATGTGTGTCCTATAACCTCAATTATGTACACCTGCACCTTGGGAAGCACACAGTCAAGCTAAGTGAACGAGCTCCCTCTGGCGGTTACTCACAGGATAAACAGCTTAGGGTTTGTGGCAGATCTACATGAACGTGTGAGCCCGTGTAAATTCCTGGTGCTCCTGCAAGCCCTGGATCAGAGACTGAAAAGATAGCAAAAATCAAAAGACATAGGGTGATGGTTGCGCCAGCTTCCTAATGACTGATGGACTGCACGCCAACCCGATGTGTAGGATTCAAGGTAATACTCTCATAAGGGCAAAGCACAGTCTAGTTGAGCTAGTGACGCAAACATCTCAGTGTGTGACCATGTATATAGTCCAGGGGAAGTGAAGTGTGACAAACTGGCTCCAACTTGGATCAAATTTGCATCTGTGTCAACAAAGCAAGCACTTTAGACTCCCGCTTGCTTCAGCCCTCTTTGAATAGGTTCGACGAGGCTTCCTTCAGGCCTGCAGCAGCAGCAGATGTATCCTCGTAGCTGACCCAGACACCAGATAAAAGAACCTGAAGCCCATGCGAAAGCAAATTCCAGTGGCGATCAGCTTTACCACCAGCGAATGGTATGTGTCTCATCTTTGTCAGATGGAAACTGGCAAGTCCTGCGCAACTCCCAGTTTAGCACCCTCCCATTTAACTTCTTGAATTTCTTTGAGTTAAAGAAGGAAATGCTGCATTTCCTGGTCTTGGTAATTCAGGAACTAGAATATGAAAGGTCGTGGAGGAGCTCCGTGGTGGCATGGCTCCTCAATGTGCCCACTCTATAGTATAATTAGCCCTGAATGGTGTAGGGCCTGCCAGCTTCACTAACAGTCTCTGGGTGAACAAGATCACATCATCCCCTTCCTCCTTTTCCAGTAGACCGATAATAACAGCATTGTTCTGCCTGCTGTAGTCCTCCAGATCCTCGAGTTTACTCTCCATTCTGTGGATTTTCTGCCTAAGCACTGAAAACTCTGGTTCTTGTTTCTCTAGCCTTTTTTCCATCGAGGTAAAGCCGAACTTCACAATCTCCTGTTCTCTTAGTTATAGCTTCTAGGGCCACAGTTACTGATTTCAGTTCCTTGGTAACCGAGTAGATTTCTTCCCTAAAAGGTTTGAACTCAGCTAAGATAACCACGTGCGGGTAAGCAGTTCATCTTCTGGGATGGGTTTTTCAGTTTCTGGGTTGCCGACAGATGAAGAGGCCCTGGATTTTTTCAGGGCCTTTGCCAGTGACTGAGGCAGAGTGTGTCTGGGCTGGGCTTTCCGCATTTTCACATACATTTGTCCCGGGTGCTTTTCAGAACGTCTCGTAGCCAACTCGTACAGGTAAGGAAGCAGAGATTTCACATGAAATGCCTCTTTTGATCCTAAAAATTGAAGTAATACAGGGCAGGAGGCTGGAGCTGTGAAGTCAGGCTGCTAGTCAGCTCCTTGCATCACATGACTCCCTCTTCTTTGTAATTTGGACCGTTCCCCCCGAAGTCTTTGCACCCTCCTTTCCTAACCCAACATTCTAGTAGTGCCAATCCTTTCCCTTAGTAAATAATGAACAAAAATAATTGTTCAGTATATCAGTCTTCCCCTTGTCCCCAGCCACCCACCCCCTATTGCTAGAAAGGCTCACTGTACTCCCTTTGAACCCGCATTTCTCCCAGATGTACTGGAATAAAGCTTTATCCCCCCTTTCTTCATCCCATTGGCAACCTAAGCTCCACTTATACCCCCCTTTATATAGATAGATAGATAGATAGATAGATAGATAGATATTATATTTATGGAGCACCCAATTCCAGGGACTCTGAGCGCTGTACAAAACAACAATACAGGTATCCAACAATAAAATCATACAAATGAACATGTACACATATAGTAATCATAATATAAAATCATACAAATTATCATTCCATAATCAAAAATCTGAGAATGCCTGTTGGAACAGATGGCTTTTTAACCCTTTTTCAAAGGCTTCTACCGAGTGGGCCCTCCTTAAATATTCCGGTATGGAGTTCCACAGGGTGGGTGGGGCCACCGCAAATGCCCTATCTCCAGAATGCCACAACCTAACCCTGGGAACCCCAAGGAGGCCTCTCTCAGCAGAACAGAGTGCCCGAGCTGGACGGTAAGGAACCAGGAGATCTTGCAATTAGACAGGACCCCTTCCATGCAGGGTCTTATAGGTAAAGAGCCCTATCTTGAAGACAATCCTCCACCTGACCGGCAGCCAGTGCAGCTCGTGGAGGACCGGGGTAGTGTGTTCACACCTTCTTACCCTGGTCAAAAGTCTTGCCGCCGCGTTCTGCACTAGCTGCAGCCTGCTGAGGTTGCCTCCAGATAACCCAAGGTACAGAGCATTTTGTATTTATTAGTAGTATCGGAATTACAGTAGTTCAGCCTGGAAGTGACAAATGTACGCAACAGTGTGGTCAGGTCTGCTGGAGGGATCAGGGCTTGGATTCGGGAAATGTTTCTAAGATGGTAAAATCCGTTTTTGACCACGGCCAACACCTGAGTGTCAGGCCATCATCTAGGATCATGCCCAAATCTTTCACCTGTCTAGAAGGGACAAGGGGAACACCCCCTAGTACTAGACTGGGGGGGGTGACCCCCCACGACAACTCAGATCCACTACCAGTACCTCAGTCTTGTCTGGGTTAAGTTTAAGCCAGTTTTAGGTCATCCATGACTGGATTTCCTTGATGCAGTTGTTATACACGGAGTCTGACACCTGCATATCGGGTGCACAGGACAGGTACAGTTCATTGGATTTTCCCTCACCAAATGCATAATATTGCATTTTCTGGCATTACATTTCTATTGCCCTATTTTGAACAGCCTTTCCTATTTTTCCAGGCTCAATTCAGTTTGCTTATACCCTTCTCACTATTCTCCCTTCCACCTATCTTGGGGTCATCTGCATATAAACACATCTTACTCTGGATCCCAAATAACAAATGGTAAACATTCAGTTCAGAATTAAGAAGACTTACAGTAGCTACACTGCTGCCCACCAGGATAAATCACTCTGTAATTAGATGCAGCAACAGGGAGGTGACACTGTGGAGTTCGAACTCTTCAGTGGGGATTATGATCTGATATTAAAAAGTCAGTGACCATGTGAGCACCAGTCTGCAGAGTTTGAATTCCATATAATTCTATTAAAGGGAATTGAGAAATTGTTTGAACCTGAACCAGGCAATCAACCTGGACTCCAACTACACCAGGTGAAGTGATCCAAAAGTTCTGAGTTGAATGAGATTTGCCAATCTGTCGGGTCTTTGATTAAGGTGTGCTGTCTTGGTCAGCTCATGGTTAAGGTAGTTCTTTGACTATTTGGCTACATGGTGGTAATTTCACCAAAATGGAGAGGCAGGAGGAAAAACTCACAAAAAAGGACCAGTTCATTGAACAACTGAATAACAGAGATGTGAGCAATACAATTTCACCTTTTGAACCACAACTCTAATACTACTTCTGTACTTCTAAAATTGCTTCTATAAATATTACTGTGCTAAAATCACTCTATAACTTTAAAATTTGTACAGTGTTATCCCAGAGTTCATATGAATCTGTTGGATACCATTGATAGAAACATAGACAATGATAGCAGAAAAAGACCATAGGTCCATCCATTCTACTCATAAACCCTTACAAACGTAAGAACTATTGTTCATACAGGGTTCTAACCCACACTGCCCACCCCCTTGCTCCTCGCCCTACCGCTATCACCTTGAGCAACAACTAACCCTTCATCCTGTCCCTGCCATGTTTGAAACCATTGGCAGTTTTAGTTTTGATCACATCAGCTGGCAGTTTGTTCCACAGTTCCACCACCCTTTCTGTAAAATAAAACTTTCTCACTTCCCTCTTTAAACTCCCCCCATCAGTTTCCATACATGCCCCTGTGTTTTTACTCTGCTACTTATGTTAAACAGTTCCTCACAGTTTACCTTGTTCCTTCCTTTCTGGAACTTGAAAGTCTCTATCATATCTCCTCTATCTGGCCTGGTCTCCAGCGAGTACATGTTCAGTGCCCTGAGCTGGTCCTCATAAGATCTGCCCTGCTGGCCCTAAATAATTTTGGTCACACTATGTTGCACTGTCCTCAGCCTGTCATTATCCTTTTTAGCTGAGGACTTCAGAACTGGGCACAGTATTCCAGGAGAGGCCTCACCAGTGATCTATAGAAAGATAGTAATACCTCCTCCTCCTTTCTGCTGTCAATACCCCTTCCAATACACCCCAGCAACCTGTTTGACTGCGTGAGGTCATATCACAAGCATAATGCTGTGCATAGAAATAAGGCTGGGCAAAACACCAACTGTATGAATACAGCACAGACCAATTGCGATCAATAGGACTTTTCATCTTTTATGGTGGACTTTGCCCCCCACACCCCCGGACCAAAAATAACCAAGGGAGTATGGACTTTGGGGATGGGGCAAAACTCAGAAGGGGGGAAAATATTTTTTAAATAAAAGGAAAAAGTGGCAATACCATGTGACCTGGGGGAACTGAACTGTGGTCCCAGGTCTCCAATGCTGCTATGTGCTAGTGCCTTAGCCACTCCACCACAGGAGCAGCTTGACAAAGCACCACAACGGCACCCACTTAGGCATGCCCCCATCTGAGCATACAGCGACAGGGGTAGCAGTTATTCCCAAATGCTGTAAAACACCTGTCACTGTACAAGGTTTAGCAATATCTGCAGCACGGTTATTGGCAGGCTGTTTGGGTAGCGACATATTGGTCTGGTACCCTGTTTGACTTACTGTAGACCTTGTTGCACTGGTTTGATTGTTTTAAGGAGTCACTGATGATGACCCCTGAGTCTCTTTCCTCAGAGGTCATGCACAGTTTTACCCCCATCCAGTACTCTATTCTTAGGTTCTTGTTCCCAGTATGCGTCACCTTGCACTTTTTGGCATTGAATTTCAACTGTCGAAACTTTGACCACCTCTCTAGCATTTGCAGGTCTGTCTGCATCCCCCTAACTCCCTTCTCACTGTCTACCCTGCTACAGAGCTTAGTGTCATCTGCAAAGAGACACATCTTGCCTTGGATTCCTTCTCCCATGTTGCTAATGAACCCACTCCACCTGGGGAAGATAACTTTGACACATGGGTACACTATACGAACATACGATGAAGACAACAAATAAAGGCCTAATGGCCTATCAAGTCTGCTTGAGTGTGCAGCTCTCAGTGCTGTGCAGTGATACTACCCCCAACCCCCTCACCCCCACACCAACTGATCCCACTGTTTTATCCTTTCCCCTTCCCCATTTTGATTCTGCCCTTAATTTTATCCTGCCCCCCTTTAAATCCCCCAACTGATGCCCTCTAAACCAGTTCCTCTGGCAGAGCATTCCACGTTGTCACAACCCTCTCAGTGAGAAAGTGCCTTCTCATCTCCCTTCTGAATCTCACCCCTCCAACTTTAGACTATGCCCTCTTGTAATTCCTTCCTCCCTAATTTTAAACAGACCCTCATGACTTACCTTATTAATGCCCTTCAAGTATTTCAATATCTAAATCATATCCCCGTCCCGTCTGTCCTCAAGAGAGTACATATTGAGCATCTGTAGCCTCTCCTCATAGGGTTTTTCACTCATCCCACTTAACATCTTAGTTGCTTTCCTCTGTACCCCCTCCAATAGTCTGATGTCCTTTTTAAAGTATCGATGCCAGAACTGCATGCAGTACTCCAAGTGAGGCTGCACCAATGCCCTGTACAGCAGCAGGATCACATACTCAGTCCTTGAGGTGTTTCCCCTTGCTATGCACCCCTGCATCCTATTAGCCTTCGCTGCCTCTTTCCTACACTGTGCAGAGTGATTCATATGGCTTGTGACTATGGATACCAATAACTGCACACCTCCCAGCTTATAGTTAAATCCAGGATTCCTGTTTCCAAAGTGTATAATCTTGCACTTCTTATCATTGAAGCCCAACTGCCAGGTACTTGACCACCTCTCCCAGGTTTCTAGGTCCCTCTGCAGCACCCCCATCCACCTCATCCACCACTGCACCTAATTTAGTATCATCAACAAATATACTTATCTGACTCTGAACCCCTATGTGACTATGTTACTCCCATGCTAGCTGAGTTGCAATGCTCAGAGAGGGAAAAAAGGAAAAGGCTGATGGAAAGTTTGTAAAGTCCTGCTCTGGATGTAATCCGGTGATTGTGATGCATAGACCCTGACACAAGTGCAAGTGAACACTTGTCAGCTCTGGAAAGTGCTTTTGATAGCACGGAAATGTGTGGAACCTCAGTGTTTCTACCTACCCCTGTCTTGGATACATAAAGTTATGGATTTCTTTTCCTGTGGAGGTGGCTGGTGTGGAGGGGCCTGTGGAGACTTAGGCCTAGTGTGTCCCTGGACTGTACTGAGGAAGGATGTGCCCATTATGGTGGGACTGAATGCTAACTTGTTGGCCAGCTTGTGTCAATTTCGTGAGGAGCTGCAAAACCAACAGAGAGGCCCCATCCAAACACATGAACAGACTGGTGAGACGTGCTCCCACTGCTGAGTGTATTCTCCAAGGAGAGGTGCATTTCACAAAGGATGTGATGCAGAAGCTGCCAATCCTAGATGCCCTAGAAGAGTACAGACTTCCAAGTGGATTGTTGGTGAAACCCAGTGTGTTGTCCTCCAAGCCATGCCAGTATGTATGGAGAGTGGTGCAAGTCAAGAATGTCTCAGATTATGATGTAATCATACAGAAAGCCTTCACAGTCTAACAAAACATTGTTCTCAGTTCTATCAATGAATACGCACCTCTTGTAAAAATCTGAACTAATAAGAAAACATGCTCTTGGTTCTCATTGAGCTTGAAAGAAGAGCTGCTCCACAAAGACTCACTTTGGAAGAAGGCCAGGAAGACCAAACAGCCTAAGGATTGGTCAGCTTTCAGAGCTGTCAGAAACCGCTGCATGAGAATGGTTAGTGATGCAAAATCTAGTTACTACCGGTCCAAACTTAACTCTTCCTCTAACAGTACAACTACATTCTGGAAAACCTTAAAGGAAATCCAAGGCCACGGTTCTGCTAGTCTATTCCCACCAAAAATCTCTTCAGGCAACTTGGTTGTTACTGACAAGCCAGAAATCCTTGAACTCTTTAATAATCACTTTGCCACCGTGGGCCTAGCATTTGATGACTCCCCTCTTCTAGCCTATGTGCACAACTATTTACTCTTAGCCCAACTTGCCCAGGCCCTGCCCCAACCTCACCCCCTCCTCACACAACATTCTCATTCTCCCCTGTTACAGTAAAGGAAGTCGAGGACCTTCTGTTCCATCAGGATTGTAGGAAAAGTATTGGGGCAGACCTGATAGAGCCCTTCTTCCTCAAACTTGGCTTCCGCAGTCTGTCACCCGCAATCACCCAGCTCTTCAACATTTCCCTTACCCAGGGCTCACTCCTGGCCATCTGGAAAACTGCCCACATTATTCCACTATTTAAATCTGGCAGCACTAGCGATCTTAACAACTACCACCCCATCTCCTTACTCCCTACCATCTCCAAGCTTCTGGAAAAGTGGTTAATACCCCGCTTAGACAGCACATCAATGAGTCAGACCTTCTAAACCCTGCTCAGTCTGGCTTCCGACCCCACCATAGTACCACGTCAGTGCTTGCTAAGGTCACGAACAATTGGTTGAGAGCCTTGGATGCCAGAAGTTATGTGTGTACTCTGTTTCTCGACCTTAGCAAAGCCTTCAACATGGTAGATCACTCCTTCTTCCTGGTGGCTGTACAGAATATTGGCATCAGTGACATGGCTCTAGAGTGCTTTTCTAACTACCCATCTGATTGACACCATCAGATCAAGACTGGGGGGGGTATTTCCCCTCTAAAAAAACTCTCTAGAGGAGTACCACAAGTGACCATCTTGGGTCCTCTCTTGTTTGCCATTTATATAAATGAACTAGATGCTGGAATCAAGTCAGCTGACATACACCTCTTTGTGGATGACACTGTGATTTATGTAGCCAGATCTACTCTGGAACTTGCGTGCAGTGACCTCCAAATAGAATTTAACCACTTACAGAACAATCTTCTTTACTCTAAACTTCTGTTAAATGCTAACAAAATGAAGGCCATGATCTTCTCCCCTGAAGTAAACTCCCCCTATTCTATCACAGTGGGGATAGCCCCTCAAATCCACACCTTGCTCAGTGAATCGCTGGGCTATGTAGATTCCTTCAAATATCTAGGGGTGTGGATTGACTCCAATCTTTCCTTCAAAGTCCATATCGAGGAACTCTCCAAAAAGCTTAAACCGAGGCTTGGGCTTTTCTTCAGAATCGGGCATCTATTAAAGCAGGAGGGGAGAACCAGGTTGGTACAAACAACGTTCTTGCCTCTCATCGACTATGCAGAACGTCTGTACGGGCACTGCTCTGGTGTGACCCTTGCCAAACTAGACACTCTGTACCACTGGGTGCTCAGGTTCATTACCGGTGCCCCCTACTCAACACACCACTGTACCCTCTACAACATTGTAGGCTGGGGCTCACTTAGTCTTAGATGACAAAAGAACACCATGCTCTGGATCTATAGGGCCATCTGTAACAAGCTTCCTCAATATATTAAGGATTGCCTACCTTCTTGCATTCCTGGCAGCTGTCTGCTGAGAAGCCAGATTCATATCGCCTTTTACATACCCAGAGTTAGGATGTGCTTTGGTCGGGCGGCGATCATTCATGCCTTACCAGTCCTCTGGAATACTGCTCAAAATTTACTGCAGCTCATTTCACCTGTACCATTAGCTGCCTTCAAAAATCTTAACCAATGATCATTTATGAAGTCCTGCAACTGCTTCCAGTACTGAACCTCTGACTCTCCCTCTTACCTGTCTGTCACCTCCCCCTACTAATGGCACCTTTTCACCCCCATACCTTCCCCTTACCCTTAGACCTGCTGCACCGACTAATGCAGCTATGTCAATCCTGAAGGTATTACAATTGCCCCATCCCACCCCTCCTAACCTCTCCTCCTTCCACTATCCTTGGCACTTCCTCTGCCCTCAGTGCCCTTGCTTTATAGTCTTCTCCTAGGCCACATAATGCTTTACTGGTCCAGACCTCATCCAATATAATATTGTACTCTACTGCCTATCAGAGACCTGCCTTGCATAGATCTCGCACATAGAGGTATGTTGACTGCCTTTGATACCATGCCTGTAAATTACGCTGCTTGTTCTGTTCTCAGTGTCAAGCCTTACGTTGCTATTTGTAAATTATTGTACACCCCCATGCCAAGCTGCACCTTTCTCACTTGTAATGACTGTACATAGGCTGCTAATGTTGCTACGCCTACTCCAGATTGTTGTATTGTGACTTGTTGTTGTTGTTTAAACTACCAGGTCCTACTTGTAAATGAGCCCTGCTCAATGGTGCTCCACCTGACTAAATAAAGATATTGATTGATTGATTGATTGAGAAAGGAAGGACTCTTACCAGAATTTTTCCAGTGGACACCATAGTGTAACCCAAGCCAAGTACTCAGACTTCTCCAGGAAGGTGGAACCCCGACATATTTGACTTTGGAGAGTCTCCACTGCCTGCAAGTTGGAAGGAGCAGATCCAGAAGAAATTCACTGCAAAGAAGACTGTCTTCTTCCCTCGAGGAACCGGACACGGGCTGTGCCAGAGGTGAGGAACACTAGAGTTGGTTACATAACCCCAGATTATTCTGAGAAACATCCAGATGGTTGGCACATGCAGACCTGGATGACATCAGGCAATACCTATTGGAAATGCTAGCAGCTGGGATAATTCAAGGATCCTGCAGCCCATATGCATCCCCGATAATGGTTATGAGAAAGAAGAACAGAGCAGTTCACCTTTGTGTTGACTATTGGACTCTGAACAAAAGAGCCATACCAAATCAATACACCATGCCAAGGATTCAGGATGCACTGGATGTGCTGGATTGCTTAAACAGCAGCAAATTGTTCTCTGTCCTTGACCTGAGGTGTGGTTACTACCAAATCTCATTGGTCCCAGAAGTTCACGAGAGGCCCACATTCAACTGTCTGACAGGATTCTTTGAATTTCTCAGGATGCTCCAAAGGATCTGGGGGCCCCAGCCATGTTCCAGAGACTCATGGAGAGGACAGTTATGGACATGAATTTACTGGAATGCTTGGTGTACCTCAATGACATCACTGTGTTTGGAAAAACTGCAGAAGAACATGAAACATGGTTATTTAAAGTCCTTGACAGGTTGCAAGAGTTTGATCTTAAGTTGTATGTCGACAAGTGTCAATTTTTTTCAGCCCTCAGTGAAGTATATCATCCACATAGTATCTTCAGAAGGCATCCAAAAGAATCTTGAAATAATAAAAGCCCTCACGACTTGGACTAAACCCAGATTATTAAAAGAGCTTCAGAGATTCATTGGATTCTGTAGCTATTACAGAAGATTTGTGAAGGACTATGCTAACATGATTCATCCACTTCTGGATTTGCTGCAAGGCTACCAACCTGCAAATAAAAAGAAAAGGCCGGATAACAAAGTTCCTTTGCCCAAGACATACTTCCATACAACTGAACCCTTTGGTGATAGGTTGAACCCAGCATGTGCTGAAGCCTTTCAAGAGTTCATTCATCAGCTGACAAATGTTCCCATCCTGGCTTATGAAATCCCATCAAAACCTTACATCTTACACACTAATGCCAGCTTTAGTGGTTTGGGAGCTATTCTTTACCAGGAATACCCTGAAGGACTGCACCCTGTTGCTTATGCCAGTTGGAGCCTTATATCTTCTGAACGGAACTACCCTCTGTATAAGTTGGAATTCCTAGCATTGAAGTAGGCCATAATGGAACAAAGTTCATGAGTACCTCTATGGGGCAAAGATCATGGTAAAAACAGCCAGTAACCCCCTGATGTATGTAAAGACTTCTGCAAAGCTAGATGCTGTGGGACTCAGGTGGTTCACTGCACTTTTTTTGTACGACTACAACATTAAATATTAGCCAGGACTAAATCACATAGATACTGATGCTTTAACCCAGAGGCCTGATCCTGAGACAGGTTGGACAAAATTCCTAGAAGCTGCAATCTAAACTCTATGCAAAATAATTGAGCCAAAACCACTTTCCAGAGATGACAAGTATTCACTTACACTTGTGTCAGGGTCTGTGGATCACAATGACTGGATTACATCCAGGACAGGACCTTTTAAACTTTCCATCAGCCTTTTCCTTTTTTTACTCTCTGAGCATCACCACTTAGCTAGCATGGGAGCCACCTAGTGTACCCATGTGTCAAAGTTAACTTCCCCAGGTGGAAGGGGTAACACTGCTGATAATGTGCGCAGCCTCCAAAAGTATTCTGATCCTCCCATCAGGGAGTGAGGTCTTGGGAACTCAGGATACACTAGCCACTGCAAGTCCTGTAAAGATTTCCCTTCACTGGCCAACAACTGTTTCACTTTACTTTTAAAGTCCTACTTGGGTTCCTGTTTCACAGATTTTCCTAAGCATGACAGTGCCCAACACTCTCCTCCAAGTTCTGTTTTCATAGTGGGGAAGAGGAAGGTGGACTTGGTGCTCAAATGTACTTCAGATTCAGCCACTTCTAGTTGTGGATCCTCTCCATCTGACTTGACTTGTCAAATGATTTTGCAATGCCCTAGACTTGTCAGATTCTTTTCAAGGGCCACTATGATGTTAGCTTTTGTGGCATCCCTCGAGATCCCTTTTATTACAAGTATTTTGCTTTCATCATACCCCTCAAAGCTTCACCATCCTTCTAACTCTTGTGGAGTGAACAACAGTCCTACTTTTTTTTTTTTGCTTGGGGGCACACACAAGTTTCAAAAACAATCACTTTTTCCCAAACCACTGCAATTTCACCAATGTCCAAAAGAGGGTGCTCTAGTGATGCACTACACAGTTGTATCCCAGCAATGCCTCCATATATGTGACCCTGTGTTTGTCTCTGGTGCATGATGGAATATTCAGGGTGGCTCACACCTCCCTGTCCTGTGCCCATTTGCTGGGCACCATGGTTGAGGGCCCTGGGTGTGTGGGGCTTGCCTGGTAACAAACCTCACTTGGGTATATGGGGAATATGTGTAACCCTTCACCCCTGTCTTTTTGCCAAAATGACAGGTGGCATGCTGTTGAAGCTGACAGCAGTACCTGGTGGGGACTGGGTTCGGGGAGGATGAGGTTACTCAGCACAGGGGGACCTAGGTTTGGCTACTCTGCACAGGGGCACCCAAGTAAATCCAAACACAGGAAGCAATAACTGTAATGTCCAGAACCAGGAATGGGATTCTTCAGTGTGGCTTTTATTCACATACTAGCTGAACAAAACAAAGCATAGACGGACCCCATGGGGCTACATTTCCTGGTAATGCAGATTAGAGACTACAGAACACTTTATCACCATTTTCAGCCCTCAGGCTCTGAACCCACCAGGCACACAGCCCGGACTTGCACGCAGCTTTGGGTATACAGCCCGACTTGTACACACTTGGGTTTTCCCCACTGGCTCGGCTCCCCTGCTGGCCACTTGATCCGCTGTCCATTGGAAGAATGAACCAATTATCCCATCCGCGGTCCATTGGAAGAATGAACCAATTATCCTGTTGTGGCTCCCCACACCACCTAGAGTCTGCGACTCCTACAGAGAACTTTTCCTTGTCATGGCTCCCCACACCACACTAGAGTCTGCGACTCCTAGAGAGAATTTTTCCTTGTCGTGGCTCCCCACACCACACTAGAGTCTGCGACTTCTAGAGAGAATTTTCCTTACAATCCCACATCTGGGTACTTCCCCCATCACTGGTCAAGTGCATGAGGCAAAGTAGAAACCACAGAAGAAATCCGTAGAGGTGGACCTGGTCACTAAAGATTGGGGGCCACCCACCTCCAGCTCCCACAGCCCATACCCGGCCACTTCCCTGGGAAAACTGAACCATTCCTTTGCTGAACTTCCAAATGTAGATTAAAGGGTAGATGTCTGTCGCATCTCCTCTACATATTATTTGCATCACACAACACTCTAGGATTTGACACTACTTTACTTGCTTGGCCCATTTCTCTAGACTTCCCAATATGTAGTTAAATCCTTAGATTTTCACACAAGTCCCAGGGTGAAGAAAACAATTTGCCCTTTTAGCCAGAGCAGACACTCACCCTTTAGTTGCAGGTGCCCCACAGGCGACTCACAAATCTTCCATCTTCCAAAAGAAATGTTGGACTAAACAGGCAGCTTTTCTTCCACTTAGCAGAATTAAGGGGATTGCCCCAGGAATCTACTGGGAATCTTTACATTCCCCCCCCCCGGAGGGAGGGGGCACTGAGACTCGAAACAGCGGTCTCCACCACTTGAGTACAAACTTCACTCCCTCAAGCCAAACTGCAGACTCTCACTTCACTTACTGAAGACAAAACTGAAAACTAAACTTTGAAAACTCCCAACGTTCTGTCTAACTCCCTCTGCAGCAGATTCCAATGTGGCTTCTGCAGCTGCGAAAGTTCTATTGGTGATGTCATCCCTCAGTCTCAGCTGAGACTGAGAACAGAGTGAGACAGTGTGAAACGCATTTAACTGGAGTTTCACAAGCTGCCTTCCCTGCCTACCACTAGGTTTTACTGGGATTCTAGTAACCCCGGGTAGCAAGGGGGTTACACTCACCCTTGACCAGGAAAATGACTGTCCGCAGTCATTATTTACCCAGCCTTAGGCCATCCCACCCTATGTGCTACTTGCGGAGGGGGGTGATCAGGCCCCCTCCTACCATGTGCAAGCACAGGCAGGCAACACTAAAAGCTTAGAGGCCTGTAGCTGACATATCAGCCTCTACACTATCCACTTACTATGGACACCTAGTGGCTGTGGTAGAACCATCCAGAGCATAACCCTGATAGATCAGCACTGTGGTCCTTACTGCAGGTCAGGGCCACAGCCTGTCTATCCCCCATAACCCTCTAGGGAAAACCTATCTGCCTTTAACTGAATACCCCAAAACAAAAACAACCCGGGGACCTCCCCGACCTTGGGCAACCTGCAACCACACACCATTAAAATACCACATTACTGCCTCCTCCATACCCCCACAACCACACCTGTGGAAGGAAAGGGTTAATACAGCAATAACAACCATAACACCACAGTACTTTAAATTTCTAAAACACACTAAAGCACTGATGAGGAACTCTGATGAGCCCCTCCTCCTCTTCTTGTCTTCTCTTCTGTCTTCCCAGGAACACCTGTAAGAAAAAGAAAGACAAAACACGCTCCTAATCTGCATACACAGTCTACCTAAACCCCTATCATCAAAATACTGCAGAATCCCAAAAAGACTTTTTTTTTTTTTTAGAAAAAAGGTAGAAAAACAGTATTTACATTAGAAAACAACGACATTATTTACAATACACATTTTGGGGGACGGAGTGCCCTAAAAGTCCCAACTAATGACCACAATGCCCGAAGGCTAGTCCAATAAAGAGTCTCTCCTAGGCCGGAGCCCGGTGAAGCACAGTTCTAACAGGCCGAAGTCCCGAAGGGGAGAGTCTTTGAGGACAGTTCACACATTTTGAAGTCTGTTAGTGTAGGGTGTGTACTGCAATGTCATAAAGATAGAAAAGTTCGGACTTACCAGCCACTTGTAGTATGAGATTTGGCACCGACCTGCACCTCTGACGAAGACTCTCCCTGGCAGCATTTCTTCCGATACAGCTGGGCGGACATCTTCCGGAAACCACAGGAGGGCACATCTGGGAACAGCTGGGCCGATGTCATCTCTGGAGATGGAACCTTAGAATAGGAACAAAAAGAAAACAGCTGGTCCGACATTATCCTATTACCAGGCGATGAACAGGATACAGCTGGGCTGGTGTCCTCTCTGGATCTGAAGTCATCTGGTGGGCCAGTCGATGGTTTCTGGGAAGGACAGTACACTGTAGACTGATGAATGTGGGGCACCTGAGTCCTGGATATTCATATTGGTGGATCAATAAAGGCACTTCACAGTCTGGTGTGGCAGTATTGACTACCACTGCTCGGCTGTCCATTTTGTAGGCACGGGCACATTTACTGAGAGGTCCTTGCACTGAGGCCAATAGTACCGGGGATCAGGGGCTTGAATTATTACCCCATCTGGGCGCACATAATTCATACAGTGGGATATTTCACGTCCCTCTCCATCCACTATTCTCACTCTGTCCATAAACAGTGTCCTGCCTCTCTTCCACTGGGTATATTTTTCGTGGAACACTCTATTCTTTACATGCTTGTTGGCCCCAGGATGCACACTTTTCATTGCTTCATCCCAAATCCAGGATTTCCTGCAGTTCTCAATCTCCTCCCAGACTTTTCGAGGAAAGGTAGGAAAGGTTATACCATAGATCTCATTTGCATTTCTACGAACCAGTCTCTCCTCTTTACTTGCTTTGGTCAATCTGAGACTGCTGGCCTGGCCAGTCCTGGTTCTGCCAGCTATGCATCCTTAAGGAAATTAGAAACGGATCCCTGACTTTTTCCTCCTGTAAAGCCAGGGCAGTGGCATTACCACTTTCTTCCATACATTCCACCGAGGCAAGATCTTGAGGCTGTGTACCCATTCCTTTTTCACAAGGCCACATAGGTTCCCCCTCATCTTCCTCTTCACTGAGGATCTGAGCCCAGGAGAGAGCAGTCGTTCTCACTCCTGAGACTATCCACTCATCACTAAGTGCGGAGGTCGACACCTCCCACTCAAAGGCCTCCCGCATCTCATCTTCACCTAAGAGACTCGGGCTAGGCCCCCCCAGGGGTCTATTGATGCTTTATCCAAACTTTCTTTTGGGATCCAGCATCTGAAACTTCAACTTCTGGTTCTGTCTCTAACTCTGCACCCTCTAGCTTTGTACCACACTCCCCCGAGGGGCCTTCCTCCACAGGCTCCGCCTGGTGCTGTGTGCTGCCAACTGCAGATTCCTGAATTTTTGTCCATGTGGGAGCCAAATGAATTTGAGGTGCTTTATACAAGCCATATTTTTCTAGGCATCCAGCACAGTGAGGAATCATGAAGACGTCCCTTCCAACTCTCAAGCATATTTGGCATACATGCACTGGAAAATTAGGAATCGCCACCTGAGGAGGCAGTTGCCCTCCATAGCACCACTTTTCAATATCTCTCAGTCTATTTACTGCTGCTGTTACTGCAACCCGGGCATGATCCAGGTAACGAGCTGGTCCTGAAGCCATAACTGCAGAAAAATAAACAAAAGTTCGCTGTAACTGAAAGTCCCACTTTATTGAACACACTCTTTAGCTGTAAAATGGCTCCTCTGCTGCTGTGTTTACTTTACTACCCCACCCTGTAATGGCGACGGCAGCACTCCTGTGCATCAACATTTAGAATCTGGGTCAAGCCACTGCGCACCCGATTTACACAAGATACTGATAACTTTTGCTCAAACTGCACAACTTGCTCTGTTCTTGCTTGAAACACATTTACAGGATTTTCCATGGACTTTTCACAAGCTGGTAACATTCATTTTTTTCACAGTCCTTTAAAGCTTCAGGTTTTTAGCACAGGATTGCCTGTATTTCTAGTGCCGCACTTTGCTACAACCCACAGTCTCTCTCTGGCTGCAAACTTTAAAATGAGGCTAAATTCATTACTATGCACACAGTCAATGGCTTAACAGACTTGCACTTGCTGGCAGGACTTTACACAGTCATTACTTGCAAAGCGACTACACTGCTGCACACACATTTATATGGCATAGGGCTGAAAATCACTGTTTGAGCAGTTTTAAGGATGGTTGCTTACTGTTATCAGTAGCAGTTTGCTGCGATGGGGAAAAACGGCCTGCAGCCAGTTCTTTGAGGCCTCAGAACAGAAATGGGTGGGCAGTCCTAGCGATCGTCTTCTTAACCACCACACTTGCAATTTTAACGATCGATTTGCGGGTTGAGCCCGATTTTAAACCAAATAGTCTAATTTTAAACTGTTTACAACGAGTTTAACACTCCGCGATGCTCCTCCACTGCCAGTACACACACTCCACTCTCACTCCCTCTCGAATGCTGGGGCAGTCTCTGTAGAGCTGGCTGAGGGGCGGGACTGATTGCAGCCTGACCAACCACACGACGCCATGCAAATGAGCCTCTTCTTCCTCGCGAGGGCTCTTCTCCTCACGGCGATTGTCGAGCAGGCAAATTTAAACTGCAGAATGCAACTTTTTTTCTTTTCCAACTGACTCCACGGCGGGATCCCATTTCAGCCATTTAACATAGCCATTTACACTGCAGTCTCTCAATTAGGGTTGTCAGAACCCTCTGAAGTTCTGGGTTCTAGTTCTAGTCTAGAACTTTTGAAAAAGTTCTAGTGTTCTAATCTTTTTTAGAACTGTTTAGAACTCGAACCCTATTTTTTTATTGTGCTGCCAGTAACGAAGATAGTAATAAAATACATGTAAAGGAAAAACTGTTCAAAATAAGGGGAGAGAAATTATCTTGTGTGACATTGTTAGAATACAACTAGGTTTATCTATAGTTTCTTCTGTTTGCTGAAGTCAGCAACTTAATACGTAACAGGCCACCCACCCACCCATATGTTAAAGTTTTCCTGCTGCAGCTGCATCATAGTTCCTTAGTGAAAGAAAGAGGCACATTAGCCATTTATGTACTCAGCTATATATACTCATCGTCATGAATTAGGAGAAAAATAACTGATATTACCTAATTTCAGCTATTTGCTGCTTTCTGTTTTAAATGAGTGAATCAAAAGTTGCTATGTTTAAAAGAAAGCTTTTATAACAAAGTCAAGCCAAGTACTACAGCAGCAACATGTGGAACTGTTACAAAACGGATTATGTCATAACATATTCAGTCAAGACATTGGAATAAAAAATATTTGCAGAACCACAAGAAGGCTGCTCCAATCCTAAGTTGTGCCTGTGTAAAAGCTAGCACCAAGAACAAAAGACCATTCCAACACTTCAAAATATACTGTATGTCGTTTTAACTGATAGCAGTCAGTAGAACGCCATGTAGATAAAATAGTTTAAACAGACAAAAGGTCCTTTTGTCTGTTTAAACTGTTTTGTCCGCATGCGCTTCTGTACTGTGATGCTATCAGTTAAAATGCACAATACAGTATATTTTTGGAAGTGTTGGTGCTGTGTCTTTTTGTTCTTAATAAAAAAAATATGCCAGTCATTGTTGCTGGCAAAATGCATGCAATTTTCTAAGGTAATACCAACATTTTTGTTGGCAAATTGAAGTAATACATACAAAAAATTCTAAGATGATGCATTTTTGCAGCTGATACTTCAATAAAATCTGTATTTCAGTCACATAAATAAAAACAGTGGTTTCTCACCACATACTAAGGAACATTTATGTAGCTGCAGCAGTTGGCATGTGATGTTTAAGGACAGCGTCTGTCAACCCCATTATGTATCAAATTATCACTACTTATAAAGCAAAAACACTATGATACGTCACATTCTGTGAAAACTGCTGATGCAGATTTTCTTTTATTTCTGATTCCTTTATTCTTTTAAAGGAACAGGACAATTGTGCTAGGTGGCAGCAGTTTGCAACGTATTTAATAAGAATATATATTATGTGTACAGTAGGTTCGGTCTGTCATCATTTTTTTCCTCACCATCCCCAGCTGATCACGAATCTGTAAATGAAAGAACTAAAACAACACCCACCTTTCACCCCATCACCCATTCCACTTTTCTTCCACCACCCTCATCTGTGCAGTAGCACCCATGCCACCCTTACACCCATGTTAAAACCAACCCACAACCCTCACCCATGTACTAGCATCCATTTTTCGTTTATGGCTAACATTTCTGTAATTGAAAAAATAATAAACAGCTACCAATTAGAACTCATTGTTTTGTCCTCTTTAAAATTGAAAATAGACCGTCTCCTGTCCCAGCCCATGCTGATGCACCACAAAGTCACAGAAGGTAAATCCAAAAATATATGTTTGCACTTTAACTATAAATAATATGATACAGAAAGGATTGACATGACAGTGTCCCTTTTATGCCAAATTTGGGCCTGTTCCCACTGATGTTAAAATTGCCCTGTATATAGAACTTGTTGACTTTTAGTTTAGACCCTAGCTACAAAGCAGTTTGCCATGAAATGGTGAAAGTTTTGGGGGTATATAGTCCAAGTAGTAGATCGAGAAAGGAGAGAGACGACAACCAAAGTCATCACAGTCTGTAAAAGTTTCCTTTGGTGCAGAGACTCGTCCACACAGTATTTTACCAGCCACCACCATCTGAGTTGTCATCATCACCATCAACATCCACAACATCAAATCACTTAGGATCAGTTTGTATACTCTTGTAGGATACGAAAATCTTGACTTATTAACTTTAATAAAAGTTAACGTGTGTACATTTTCTGGCAGCAACCTATTTCTGGTGTCTGTCACAATATTGCCAGCTGTACTAAACATGCGTTCTGAAGAGACACTTGTTGCAGGACAACCAAGATATTTACAGGCTTCATCATACAGCTCTGTCCAAATTGACTTTTGATCTCCAGTATTCAAAAGGGCATGCATCAATAGGAATAGGCAGTTCTTGCAGGTAACTGTTCACCATGTTGGGCAGAGACCGCTCAGAAGAGGAATCAGCAGAAGCAGCTGGTATGGCAGCAATTTGGGAAAGGTTTTGCCACAGATTTAGCTTGCTACTAAGGGCTGAAGAAGTGGCAGTTGTGGAACAACTACTGTTAATGTTTGGTGACTTTTCCAGTTCTGTATCCCTTTGTGAAGATGAACCTGCATGTTGTGGTGATGACAACCTGATGGTACTGTGCGTTTCTGTGTTTGACTCCTGTGAGTGCTGCAGCTCATCTAGCAACATACATTTGTACTGCTCTATATCATCTGTTTTTGGAAGATGTATAGCCTTGAACCTGGGATCTAAGAGAGTTGCAAGGATGTAGTGTCTTGATTTCATCATTGCAACTAATTTGTCATTGGTTTTGAAGTGCTCGCTGATTCTC
Organism: Neoceratodus forsteri; assembly: GCA_016271365.2. Taxonomy (NCBI): domain Eukaryota; kingdom Metazoa; phylum Chordata; order Ceratodontiformes; family Ceratodontidae; genus Neoceratodus; species Neoceratodus forsteri. Next base: position 401,125,999 of record CM028135.1, read on the forward strand.
TTTACGAGATTCCCATGATATAGGCGACATGTTGTCTGCGCTTCAGATCTGTCTTTTTCTATTTGTAGATTTAGAACACTAAGATGATGTGAAATGAGCATTATGAGTGGGATAACCTGACTCACAGATGCACCTTCAGAAGACATGTCCCTTGTAGCTGTCTCAAAAGGAGCTAGGATACAGCACACTGTCTCCATTAATTTCCACTGCAGCACAGACAGCATAATGCCATCTCCAATAATGTAACTGGAGCAGTACTCATGTACAGCTTGCTTTTGCTCCAAGAGGCGCTGCAGCATATAAAGCGTTGAGTTCCAATGAGTGGAAACATTTTGAATCAGCTTTTGCTGGGGCAGCTTGTGTTTTTTTTGCAGTTCGGACAATGTCCGTATAGCCTTGGTTGAATGTGAAAAGTGAGTCACAATTTTTTTGCAAACAGCAATCATACCATCCACTTGTGTTTCATTGCTGAGAAATCCCGTGACAATTATGTAGCAATGTGCAAAGCAAGAAGCATGCAGAAATCCTCCATCCTGTATTGTTTTAAGATGTTGGCTCCATTGTCACTTACTATGAAGCCACATTTTAGACCGTGAGAATAAACCCATTCGCCAAGGAGGTCATTTAGTTCCTGCAAGATGTTTGCAGCAGTATGACTTTGCCCAAACTTTTTATATGCAGCAGCCATCTTTTGGGGTGTCTTTGTTTTTGAAGAAGCAGAAAAGCGTGACCCAATGAGCAGTAAGGGACATGTAATCTATGTTTTGAGTGCTGGTCCACATATCTGTTGTGACATGAATAACCCCACCCTCTGCAGTTTTAAGTGCAAGCATCACTGTCGCTTTTTAAAGCCTGATAAATGTTTGGTATTTCAACATAGAAAAGTACCTTCGATGAGGAACATTGTAACAAGGCTCTGCTAATGTCATGAGCTCCTAAAATCCTCTTTGATCTACCAAAGAGTATGGGAGAAGGGCTCCGCTAACAGTTCACCAATTCGGTGATTAAGATGAAGGGTCTTTGGATGATTTCTAGTAAAGGTATTCTTCCTTTCAAATGCCTGAGACAGTGTTAGCTGTTTGCAACATGTCCCTGCTGGTTTTATTATACACCGTGCTTTGATGGGCAGATGGACGCAGAGATGGTGGACTAGGACTTATACATTCAGTGCCATCACTGGATGTGCAACTGGTACTAATGGTGCTGGCATTGGTGGTAACAGTGATCCTAGGGCTGGCAGTGGTTCTGCCTGCATCAAGTTCAGACAATTCACTATCCATTTCAGATTCCTGATCCTGACCCCTTCTCACGCGGGTCTGGAAGATGGAGGACATGGGTTTTGTTTTGGATGATCAAGCAAACCGAATGCTTTTTCCGATGGCGCTTAAGAGCTGTAGTGCCAAGGCATGACACAACTTTACCACGGCTTACACTCTGTTTACGCAGGGGAACAAATTGCTCTGCATGGATCAGTTTTACTGACTGAGAAATAATTCCACACCTCAGATGTGACAGATTTTGTTCGAGTGCTAGGAAGATAGCTAAAGACTGTTTGTGTCTTTTCACCTGTCCTAACAGAACCTGGGACATGCTCCTTGGTGCTAGAAGAGTGGACAGAAGACTCTGATGGATTTTCATTGCTGGCCATCACAGAAGTGGTGGATTCAATGGATATGTCCTTTTCATTGCCAACAGTGCTGGATGTATTTGCAAGTGCACTACCTGATTCATTGTCAGCAGACTTGCTCATTTCACTTTGTTGAGGAAGTAATGATTTGTCACGAGACACAACAGTGTGGGACTGAGACAAAGAGCTACTGTCTGAGTCAGAGAAGGACTCACTGTCACTTGCATTATTGCTGCTAGTCACAGGGATCTTAACGGCATGAATGGCATACCTTATGGTGCCTCTCCGTGTGACCCCAGCAGCTGTACAGGTTTTCTTAAAAGGTCCCCCTTTACCACACTTCACTGTTGCACTTTTGCTGTTTGTTGAATTTTTATCACGTGAAACATTTTGGTTATTTCTGTTAGCACCAGGATCACCACTACCACCAACACCTTCTCCAACACCAGCACTAAATGCTTCATCATCTATGTTGGTGTCAGCCATAACAGACAGTAAGTACCAGTACTACCAGTCCAGTATACTGCAGTGAACACACCAACACCCAAACAATTCCTGTGTACCAAAGCAATGTGATCTGTAATCGCTGGCTATAACTCCAAAATTTTATTTTGGTTGTGTGACACTGTGATACGTGGACTGAAAGTAATTGAAGAATATGACAGTTTGCAACTAAAGGATCCCAGGTTCAAGGCTTACAGAATGATTGGGCTGCTGGGCATAGCATGTACACATAGCAATCAAAGGGCACACAGCAGCAGGGTGATGGAAAGGACCACAGGAGACGGAGTCACACACGCTAAACTCCAGGGAATGAGAATTATATTTCTATGTTTCTGTCATGTAGGGTTAATGCCACCACACAACTGGCCACTGGGCTTCTCTCTGTAACACACACACTGGGTAGGGTACAGTGCAGTCAAAGGCACACAGCAGCAGGGTGATGGGCTGACCACAGGAGACGAGTCACACTCCTAAACCAGGGAATGAGAATTATATTTCTACGTTTCTGTCATGTAAGGTTAATGCCACCACACAACTGGCCACTGGGCTTCTCTCTGTAACACACACTGGGTAGGGTACAGTGCAGTCAAAGGGCACACAGCAGCAGGGTGATGGGCTGACCACAGGAGACGGAGTCACACGCAAACCATGGAATGAGAATTATATTTCTACATTTCTGTATCGTAAGGTTAATGCCACCACACAACTGGCCACTGGGCTTCTCTCTGTAACACACATGGGTAGGGTACAGTGCAGTTAAAGGCACACAGCAGCAGGGTGATGGGCTGACCACAGGAGACGGAGTCACATACGCAAACCAGGGAATGAGAATTATATTTCTACGTTTCTGTCATGTAAGGTTAATGCCACCACACAACTCGCCACTGGGCTTCTCTCTGTAACACACACACGGGGTAGGGTACAGTGAAGTCAAAGGGCACACAGCAGCAGGGTGATGGGCTGACCACAGGAGACGGAGTCACATACGCAAACTAGGGAATGAGAATTATATTTCTACGTTTCTGTCATGTAAGGTTAATGCCACCACACAACTGGCCACTGGGCTTCTCTCTGTAACACACACTGGGTAGGGTACAGTGCAGTCAAAGGGCACACAGCAGCAGGGTGATGGGCTGACCACACCAGATGGAGTCACATACGCAACCCAGGGAATGAGAATTATATTTCTACGTTTCTGTCATGTAAGGTTAATGCCACCACACAACTGGCCACTGGGCTTCTCTCTGTAACACACACTGGGTAGTGTACAGTGCAGTCAAGGGCACACAGCAGCAGGGTGATGGGCTGACCACAGGAGACGGAGTCACATACACACCCAACCAGGGAATGAGAATTATATTTCTACGTTTCTGTCATGTAAGGTTAATGCCACCACACAACTGGCCACTGGGCTTCTCTCTGTAACACACACTGGGTAGGGTACAGTACAATGCAGTCAAGGGGCACACACTGGGCTTCTCTCTGTGACACACACACTAGGGTTCAAAAAGATTTATTTGCCTTTTTGTGCCCCCCTTGTATGCTTGTTGCTGGCAGCTGCTGAGTGTGCAGTGTGCTGCAGTTTCAAATAATCAATTTCACATTCACAAAGGTTCTTATAATCTTCAGTCTTCTTATTTTTTTTTTAGTCTCTCTCCGAGTCCTCCTCCAGTCCTCCTGATATTGGTCTCATCAATCCCTCCCTATTCCCCAGTCCCTTCCCCCAATCTTGATTATTCCCTCCCGATTCCCTCCTTCTGTCCTGAACAGGCCCCTATTCTCACTCCCAGTCTCCCCCCCCCCCCAATTTTTAGCTTTTTTCTTGTTCTCGGTCTCACAGGAGAAGAAGTGGCCATGACTGGACAAGAGTAGCGGACGCTCTAACCGCTTTTGCTATAGTTTGCTGGTGCTGCCTGCTGCTGCTGCCTCTGTCTGTGATGATCCTCAGTCAAATGGCGCTCCTCCTCGTGGCGCATCTCTTTAAATACCCCCACAGATCCCGCTGCTCGCGTTGCTTACTCGACCCCACGTCGTCGCGCGTCTCGCGGTGATTCTAACCCTTTTGCGAACCGTTTAGTGTTCGAGTTCTAAGCTAGAACTCGAACACCAGGGTTCGAGGAGGGTTCGAATCTTGGCCGAACCTGTTCTGACAACCCTACTCTCAATTCATTCAAAAAGCATTTCCAACGTCCAGGGCACAATTTTCCTGTTGCTACCCCTAGTCTTCCACACTTTTCTTCACAACAGTTCATTTTAAAAGCATTTCAAACATCCAGGGCACAGTTTTCCTGTTGCTACCCCTAGTCTTACACACTTTTGTTCACAACAGTTCATTTTAAAAGCATTTCAAACGTCCAGGGCACAATTTTCCTGTTGCTACCCCTAGTCTTCCACACTTTTGTTTACCACAGTTCATTTTTACAACCAGGCAAAAACGCTGTAAACAGTTTGATGCAGGACAAGGGCACACTCTTTGGCTTTAATGCTCCTTGGTAAATGGTTAGCAATTTTAAACAGCAGCACAAGATTCACAGCACACAGCAACACACTAGGGAAATTGCTTCAGCTTTTTGGGCTACCCACTACCAGATAGCCAAAACGCTAGCCCCCTTGCCCAAGCACCTTCCTCCCAGAACAAAATCCAAAGCTGTGCCTCCATTTTTGCAACCCCTAACCCCTGCCTTTTTGCCAAAATGACAGGTGGCATGCTGTTGAAGCTGACAGCCGTACCTGGTGGGGACTGGGTTCGGGGAGGATGAGGTTACTCGGCACAGGGGGCCTAGGTTTGGCTACTCTGCACAGGGGCACCCAAGTAAATCCGAACACAGGAAGCAATAACTGTAATGTCCAGAATCAGGAATGGGATTCTTCAGTGTGGCTTTTATTCACATACTAGCTGAACAAAACAAAGCATAGACGGACCCCCATGGGGCTACATTTCCTGGTAATGCAGATTAGAGACTACAGAACACTTTGTCACCATTTTCAGCCCTCAGGCTCTGAATCCACCAGGCACACAGCCTGGACTTGCATGCAGCTTTGGGTACACAGCCCGACTTGTACACACTTGGGTTTTCCCCACTGGCCCGGCTCCCCTGCCGGCCACTTGATCCACAGTCCATTGGAAGAATGAACCAATTATCCTGTCGTGGCTCCCCACACCACCTAGAGTCTGCGACTCCTAGAGAGAATTTTTCCTTGTCGTGGCTCCCCACACCACACTAGAGTCTGCGACTCCTAGAGAGAATTTTTCCTTGTCGTGGCTCCCCACACCACACTAGAGTCTGCGACTTCTAGAGAGAATTTTTCTTACAATCTCATGTCTGGGTACTTCCCCCATCACTGGCCAAGTGCATGAGACAAAGTAGAAACCACAGAAGAAATCCGTAGAGGTGGACCTGGTCACTAAAGATGGGGGTCCACCCACCTCCAGCTCCCATAGCCCATACCCAGCCATTTCCCTGAGAAAACTGAACCATTCCTTAGCTGAACTTCCAAATGTAGATTAAAGGGTAGATGTTTGTCGCATCTCCTCTACATATTATTTGCATCACACAATACTCTAGGATTTGACACTACTTTACTTGCTTGACCCATTTCTCTAGGCTTCCCAATATGTAGTTAAATCCCTAGATTTTCACACAAGTCCCAGGGTGAAGAAAACAATTTGCCTTTTTAGCCAGAGCAGACACTCACCCTTTAGTTGCAGGTCCCCCACAGGCGACTCACAAATCTTCCATCTTCCAAAACAAATGTTGGACTAAACAGGCAGCTTTTCTTCCACTTAGCAGAATTAAGGGGATTGCCCCAGGAACCTGCTGGGAATCTTTACATTCCCCCCCCGGAGGGAGGGGGCACTGAGACCGAAACAGTGGTCTCCACCACTTGAGTACAAACTTCACTCCCTCAAGCCAAACTGCAGACTCTCACTTCACTTACTGAAGACAAAACTGAAAACTAAACTTTGAAATCTCCCAACGTTCTATCTAACTCCCTCTGCTGCAGATTCCAATGTGGCTTATGCAGCTGTGAAAGTTCTATTGTTGATGTCATCCCTCAGTCTCAGCTGAGACTGAGAACAGAGTGAGACAGTGTGAAACCCATTTAACTGGAGTTTCACAAGCTGCTTTCCCTGCCTACCACTAGGTCTTACTGGGATTCTAGTAACCCTGGGTAACAAGTGGGTTACATATGGTTTTGGCGCCTCTACCCAGAGCATGCTACAAGATAGTGATTTGGGTTCTGCCCCTGGGATGCAGTTGCTGCTCAGCATTAACCTAAAAGCTTGCCCACCCACGCACTGGTATATTTAACAATGCAACTCCCCACATTTACTTATCAACTCTCTAGTACTTATCTCTGTGGCAGTCAATAGGCACACCTGTTGTACCACAGAACATAGGTTTAATGAGCAGCAGCTGTGGTACCTGTGGGTGAATATGGAATTAGCACAGCACAAGTTGATACACAGTTCTTCCAGGCTCCGTTCCCTCAAACAGCATACACTCAAAGAACACTTGGAATCAGTCACTATAGTTAAATCTGCAGTACCATTTATAATAGTTAAAGTCTGGTGCAGGCCAAATGTTGTTACCTGGGATGGTGGGTTGGAGCTCAAGTTGGTCGGCTTTAGTTAAACAAAACCCCAAAACAGGCAATGGGTCTGCATGCATGCATAAACTGTTAAATCCCAAATTACAATCCACTATGAAAAGTAAAGTTACTGATGCCTTATTACTTTTTATTATAAGGGTCTCATGAATGCTGAAATCTGATTGGTTGTCAGCATTCTGAAAAGCTTATGTTAGTCTCCCTATTAATGTACTTCTACAGTAGAGCCACAGGAGTATTAATTTGTGTGGCACTCGTTTTGTAAAAAATTCCAGTATTAGAATTCTGGGCCATCATTATGTTTGGTGCTTGTAAGCCTGAAAAATAAAATCCAATCTTTTCAACCCCCCCAACTCTGTCTCAAGTCACACTACGTTCTCCACACTGAGATGGCACAGACTCGATTACTTTTCTAACAGTTCTCACACAGTAATAAAAAAACAAAGTTTTGTTTTGAAACTAGTGGCGCTAGCACGTCACGTGTTCAGCGCTGCTTGTACTCAGCATCTATCTAAACTGTGCCCCTGACTCACCCTGGCACAATTCTTGCTCCACCAAAACATTTTCTGATCGTTTTTTTTTTTCTAACACAAATCAAGCCCTGTTTAATTAGCATTATTATTTGTAACCTCTTCTGTTCCTTTCCCCAATCGCCAGATCGCGCTGCTACTGTCAACCGCCAGCAGTGACCCAAAGCAAAACAAGCATTTCTCAATGCCGAGCATTTGATGCTTGTGTTAAGGATCAAGTTAGTTCAAGGAACCTTTTTTTGTGGGTTGTGTGCCTGTGTGTCCAGAAATGGATCTAAGTTCCACTTTGATAAGAATGTCACTAAACCTCTGTGGAGCAACTCAAGTGCACTAGCACTGTCATGGGGGAGTGGGCTGCAAATTGTTAACAATAAAACACTATGTAAGGAGTAACTGGTGATTCTGAAAAAATAAATACATGTTTTCAAGCTGATCGTAAGTGTTTGAGCACTTCAGTTAACTTTTCAGATTTTGACATACAGTACTACCTAAAATCGTAACTGTACTACGTTCATTTTATTTATTCTTGATCGACATCTCAGTGGTTTTGTAGCTCTCAGACATTCCCATTCCCACTCAAATGCACACACATACTTTTAAACCATAAGCTTGAGGCCTGTTTCCCAGCTCACACCACTACTTATCGAATTTCAACAGTTAGAAGCAGTTATACAGTGCAAATGGCGTTGTGAGTGTTGGTCACTAATAAATGTCATCTCCTCAGCAAATAAAAGACATTTGTGAAAGATATACAGTACAGAAATCCAACGTTCCTCACATCTCATCACATAAGGATTAACTGGTGTTTTACAAAAGACAAATGTCAATGTTTATGATCTGACTGTGCTTGAAGGTAAACTGATATGTCTGCCACTATTCATGGATCTGCATGCAGGTGTATTACAGTAAACATTAATGATGTTATTGATGTTATTTAAAGCATTGCCCTAGCTGATATCTTGGACTCCGTATTGACTTGAGAACCACAGTGTCATTTTAATGTTTGCTTGCATGCATGTGCTAGAAACATAGTGCCATCATCCAAGTTTTCGGAGGTGTGGCAGCCCTGTTCCAATTCAGTCAGTGTGTTTGCAGGCGCGGCCACAGTTCCCCAATGGCTGCTGGAGCTGTCTATGACAGCAGTCAAAAGTGCAGTGGAGTACAGTTGAAAGGGGGAGCTACGCACGGTGACCAGTGATAAGATATTGCCTGCTCATGTGCTCCACCACACACACACACACACACACACACACACCACACACACACGCGCACGCGATACTGGGTGCCACCTGACGCACACACTGTATAGCCGATGGGGTGCCCAATCCCCGTCGGTTGTGCTGCTCCCCTAAACAGAGTTCCACATGCCATGCTGGGTGCCCATCCCAGCATGGCTATATCGGCTCTATAACCCGATGGGGTGCCCAATCCCCTGGCTCCACTGCCCCCAGAGAGTACAGGGTTCCACGCTGAGAGCCCACCCCAGCGTGGCAACAGATGCTATCACCGACAGGTGCCCAATCCCCATCGGCTCCACGCCTCAAATAGTCGCCTTCAGCAACGCTGGGAGTCCACCCAGCGTGGCAAATGTCCCGTGTCGTCTTTTTTAAAAAAAAACCCTGAACACAAAAACAGTCCTCGCTGTCTCTGCCCCCACCTGGCCCACCCACTGTGCACCCTTCCTCCCCACACCCCCCCTCACCCCATACTTACCTCTGGACTCCAGCATGATGATCTTCGGTGGACCGGGAACATGTCTGCACTCTTCAAAGCCGACCGCGAACTAAGGAAATGCCGGTAAGCTGTATAATGGGATAGATAGGGTTTTTTCAACTTTGCTGCATATCTCAGGCATTTTTGGGAATTTTTGCACCAAATTTTCAACATGGGGTTTTTGGGAACCCTTCTCATGAATGCTGTCACTGTCATAGCCTTTAATTGGGCCCGAAGGGTGATTTCGCAGTCACTGCGTGAAATCACCTTTCGGGACCGAATGAAAACAACACTGCCACTGTTCATAAGGTGGGCTCTGAAAAAGCCTATGTTGAAAATTCGTTGGAAAAATTCCTAAAAATGACTGTTTTACGAGCCTGCATTACGCAGTTCCTACGCACGCTTGTAAGTTCGCGAATTTTCAATATTTTCACTCCAGATTTTCAACATTGCCATTTTACCACACCTCCCTATGGGCAGTACAGCTGTCATTTTTCACATCTTGTCCAAAATGTGTTTCCGCCCATGTAGCGCACAATGGCGCAGTCGGTGTGCAAAATCAATGTATGGGACAGATTAAGAAAATCACAGTGACACTGTTCATGAGCAGAGGTCTTAAAATGGCTATGTTGAAAATTTGGTGACAAAAGTCCATAAAATGACTGTGTTACAAGTGAGCATTGCGCAGTTTCCATGCATCCTCGTAAGTTCGTGACTTTGTAATATTTTCAGTCCAGATTTTCACCAGTGGCATTTTTCCACACTTCCTTATGAACTGTACAGCTGTCATTTTTCACAACATGGCCGAAATGTGTTTTCACCCTTTCAGCGCAGAGATGCGTGGTCGCTGTGGGAAATCATTGTTTGGGACAGATAAAGAAAATTACAGTGACACCGTTCATGATCGGAGGTCCCAAAATGCCTGTGTTGACAATCTGCTATAAAAAATCCCCAAACTAATTACATTACGGTGTCGTTGCACAGTTTCTATGCCATGCTCATTGACTTCACCAGTTTTTTAATATTTTACTGCAGATTTGCAACATTGCCATTTTTACACCTCCCATGAACAGTACAGCTGTCATTTTCGCATCCTGTTCGAATTTGTTTTGCACCTGTGGTGCTAAATGTCGTAGTCACTGTGCATAAGCAGCTTCGCTAACAAACTGATATTGCCACTGTTCATGAGGTGGAGGCCACAAAAAAACTATGTTGAAAATTTGGAGTGAAAATACCAACGAATGCCTGAGGTGTTAGGGTTTCCAACCATAATGCCCCACCCTGTAGAGAATGACAGACATCAGGGGTGTGACTTGGGATTCTTGCCTGTAATGCTCATACCATTCCACACCCTGCAGCCAGTGAGAGGCATCGAGGTATGCCTTGGACTCTTCGGCCCCAAAGTTCATCCGATTCTCCTATACCGCACCCATCTCATCGTATTTCCTGATGGAATGGGGTGCACATAAGGGCCAAAGACCCCGAGGCACACTGTGACACTTGTCAGTGTCTGCAGGGTAAGGTGTGGTGAAATGGCGTGGCCGTTATGCCTGACAACCCAAAGGCACACCCCAATGCCTGTCACTCTGCAGGGTGGTGGTGGGGTTGGCTTCAGTTCAATACTTCACTGCCATTCCTATTATGCAGCTCTGTAACTTCTACACTACCAATGCCAATGCCAGCAAGCAAACATTCAGCATTGACAGATGCTTGTTGTAAATGCTCCATCGATCAGTCTGTCAATGACTCTGTAGTGAAAGATACAGCACAGATCCCTGTAGCGCCAATAGCTTGAGTGAGCAGAATGCAGCTGTAAATAAGTGCAGATCAGTATAACTGTCACTTTACCCAATGCAGTGTCTTGACAGTGAAGAACAAGAAAACTAAGCGGCAGTGTAGAAATAACCCTGTTTACTCTATAATAACTGGTAGCTCTACATATGAGTACTAGGGATTGGGCTCCTACAATAATGGGGACCCAACCCCTGGTGCATTTGTCCAGGGCTACCGTAGGGTAGAGTGGCTAGATGGGGGGGTCAGCGAATAAACCGACAGGATATCACTATATGTACATGTGCGGGAGGTAAGCATGCACAGTGAGGGGCAGGACGGAATGTGAGGGGTGGTGCTATGGTGGGTTCCTGAGCTGACCTCATGGCATGGTGGGTGGGTTGGTGGTGCTGGTCATCAGGGTACTGGTTTCGGGTCCAGGCACTGGTGCATTTTTGTTGTGCCCAGCCTGAACCTTTTTTTTAAATGTTCCCCCGACACTGCACCCCCAGGTTGAGAACCCTTAAGTAGGGGGATGCGGGGGCAAAAGCTGTTTTCCTGTGTGCGGGGTGTCAGAGTGGAGAAAAAATTTTCCAGCACTCTTGACTTCTCAATAGTGGCGATTGCTTTTAGGCTTTCGCCGTTATCACATAAACTCTATTGACTAAACCAATGTCCCCGACTCCCGAGTGACTTGAAAACTGTATGTATAAATACTGTAAGAGTTTTCAAAGCTGGCAAGTGGCATGACCTATCTTATGTTAATTTAACACAAAAATAAGCAAAATATATAAAAAACAAAATTAAAACTACAGTAACTCATAACCAAATTATAATAATAGTAACAATGAACTCCTTGGGTTATGTTAATGTTCAAGTTAATCACCCCCTGAGGGCAGTATAACAGTCAGCTACAGCTATGCCACGTTACACCCCCAGGCAGTGATTAACTAGAATATTAATATAACCCCATCATTCATTAATGCTTAAAAACAAAGCAAAGGCTGACAAGAATGCAATTTAAAGTGATGAATTTAGCTGTTGCAATTCAGTGTTCACATCCCAACTGGGGTTTAGTCCTCTTCTAGCATTGAAGGTGATGTTCCTCTTTGCAGGAGAAAAACGGCAGTATGGCGCAGTGGTTTAAGGCTCTGAGCTGCAAATCTGGAGACCTGGGTTTGAATCCCACAGCCCCCACTTGCATACTGTGTGACCCTGAGCAAGCCACTTAACTTCCTCGTGCTCCCAGGTTGCACCTGCAAACAAGCTTTCAGCTTAGTGTGTCTCACCTGGTAACATAATTGATTAAAAAAAAAAAAAATCTGGGCAGTCTTCTCAGACTCCTGGTTTCATAAGAACAGAAGAATACAGGCTGACAGGAAAATCCCTCCTGGTGCAGACAAACAGAAATGCAGTTCTTGGGCTCATTCTTTATTCTGGTACCCTGACACAACTTGCAACCAAAAACTAGCCTGTTCTATGCCACAGGTCATAACCAAAATAGTAAACAACTCAGGAATCAGAATGGGTGCTCTCACATTTTCTGTAATCTGTGTCTTTTTAGGAAACTTCAGGCTCTCCAGGATACTTGTCAAAATGCTGAGCTCTCCCCAGAGCTATTCTCACTTCACTCTGAGTCTCACTTGAAGGGAGTTCCTGCCTGTTTAGTTTTCAGATTAAGGCCTAGCACAAAAGGACACCACAGCATGTAGCTCTTGCCTCACTCCTGCAGTCACTTTACCTGTGCAAGAAGCACACATAAGTCCCAGTACAGTCCCTTTTACTGTCAGGGTCAATGGGCTTCCCAATTGGCTGAAATGTTATGTCAGTCTTGCTGTTGGGTGCAAAAAGGCACCAAAACTGCAGGCTATTGATTGGTGGTCTGGGGGGGGGGCAAAGGCTACTGTCATGGCTGCCCACAGTCTGCTAGAATAAAGGTTGGCCCAGATCTATAGCAGCAGCAGCCCATGTGTCCTCCTGAAACATGGCAGAAATACGACCTGGATTTAACGGGTGGGGGCTATACTGGTATTTGATAGAAGTCACTAACTCAAGGAATGGCCCTTCAAGGGATTGGATGTGAAAAGAGGTAGTGTCACTGGCTGACTGAGCTAGTCTGGGTTTCAATCTGAGAAGCACAGCCTTTGTCTACTGGGTATTTACCAGAATTCTGTTGGCAAGGGACCATTGCTGGGCAGCACCAAAATTGCCTGTTAGTGTTGATGAAAGTTCAGCAGGGGTCTTAGCACTATGGTAGAGGGTAAGGTCACTGACGTACAATAGCGAGTTGCAAGTGATGGTGTTCTTGGGGAGGTGATTGATGAACAGGAAATACAGGATAGGTCCTAGTATATATAGATCCTTGAGGGACCCTGATAGGGACCCCCCCCAGTTGCTGGATATTGCACCCCTTGTGCAGACTGCCTGAGTTCACCCAGAGAGAAAGTCATGAAACCAGGCTGTGGATGCAGAAGAGAAACAAGTAATGTTTAGCTCACGTACCAGGATGTTATGGTGCAGCAGATCAAATGCCTTGGTGAGATCCACAAAGATTGCACCAGTGAGTTTGCCTTCATCCATGCTTCTGAAAATGTGGTTGGGGCATTGTTACCTTCATTTATGTGTTACCTTTCATTAAGGAGTAAAGGGGTTTATTTCTTAATAAATTGTTTTTTGCAGTTTCCGATTGCAGGTTACAGGTAACAGACCCTGGAGTGGCAGAGGGAGCAGCGCTGAGCCAAGATGTGGAAGGTGTCTAATCAATACTTAGCAAGGGTAAAAGGGTACCAAATTTGAATTTCAGGTAGAGGGCATATATATTACTGGCAATAAAGAAGGAATTTATAGTTGTCCTCCAAATGGAGGTGGTAGGAGGTCTGAAGGGCTGCTGAAATAACATTCTACTTAATTTTCAGGTCACTGTGCTTCAGAGGAGCAATGAAACAGGGAGCAAAGAAGAACTGCTTATTTTCTCTACTGTGCTTGAGTTTACTTGCAGGCTATAGTTGTCTTGGGGCTCATAGCTTACTGGAGACTTTGGTGGATTACAGCCTGAAGTGAACTGTTTGTTTTCCAAGGGAGGACAGCTCCAGGAGGCTTAGGTGACTAAATGGTAAAGGCATACCGCAATAACTGATTGTTTTCCTGCACAGCGAGGAGTTAGGCCACCTATCCTTCCCATCCCACCCACCCCAGGCTAATCCACCTTTACAGGTAGGTGATCAGAATAAAGATTACTACTTCTTGATTCCAGTCAGGGCAGGAGGGATTACTGCCACAAGTAATACCAAAACTGTCAGGAGAGCAATTGCAAGCTAGCATAGCAGGAGAGTACACAGGAGGGTAGAATAAAGCAACAGGTTAGAGGGTAAAAAAAACACTGGGATCCTAAAGGGAGGCAGAATACAATAAGGAATACAAAAGGTACAGGAAAGTGCAGTTATTACAGACAAGGGAGATGCAGGGAGTGGTGCAGTGTAATGGGTGTGGGGCCACAGCATACAGGAGAATCTTCTGGATCATGCAGTACTGCCCCATCTGCAGACACCACTCTAGGTTGAGAGAGGAGGTTGCCAGTCTGCAAGCTGAGTTGGCCAAGATTCAGGAAACCTTCACTCCACCCAGAGGCCACCATGTCCACAACCTAACCCTCAAAGGATGCCTAGGACCAGGGATGGATGGATCACAGTGGGCTCAGGGAGAGTGCAGGAGGTGGGTCTGAAGCACATCCCCCAACTGGTCCAGGTAATAAATTCCTGCACTGTCTTGGAGGAGTGGGAAGCCCCACAATGGCACCCACAGCTGAGACCAAGGAGGATGGGCTGGTCCTCCATGATGGAGTCCCAGGGAAGGGGGTAGAGGACCCTTGAGGAAGAGGAAGCTACTCCTGGTGAGGGACTTAGTTGTCCATGGAGTAGAGTTGGGAGCAACTATCAATGGTGAGAGGGAGGTCAACTGCCTTCCTGGATATACTGCATAGAGGGATGGGAAGCGGATCCATAGGATCACATGGGTGATAGTAAGGAGGGAGGAACTGGACGTCATTGTCCATTTGGGGACAAATGACCTGGCAGGGGTTAAGTTGGAGTTAGCCAGAATCCAGGAGAATTTTAGGAAGTTGGGGAAGGGCTAAAGCAGAAAGCATACTCTGTCTCCTTCTCGGAGGTACTACCTGTACACAGCAAGGGGGAGGCCAGGTCACTCTGCATCCTGAAATTCAACTCCTTGTTGAATGAATGGTGTGGAAAGGAGGGCTTTGGCTTCATGGGAGACTGGAGCCCCACCTGGAGGGATATGAGCCTGTATAAGGATGATAGCCTATATCCATCCGGGAAGGGGACCTTAGTCCTAAGTGAGAAGTTTGAATGCTTCAGCAACTAGCATTTAAACTCTTCGGTGGGAGGGAAGGTCAGGAGGCTTAGCAACCCCTCCCTGGAGCACATGCCCTACATGAGTATCCAATGTGTAGCTAGACCAGCGGGGGGCATAGTTCAACATAAGGGCTGAAGACTGGAAGGACTGGGGGAAGAAGAGCACCCAGGAAGAGGGGAGGCTTATGGCAACTAAACAGGGAAGGGAAGTCACATCCTGGAGAGCCATGTGTGCCAATGCCTGGAGTCTGAGTAACAAGATAGAGGACCTCGAGGCAGCCATAGCTTGAGTCAGACCTAGACATTGTGGCCATTACAGAGATTTGGTGTAATGAAAACCATGACTGGGAAGTGACCGTACCAGGCTACAATCTATTCAGGAGGTACAGGTCAGGCAGGAAGAAAGGAGGATTGGCATCTTATGTGAAGGATAGTATAAAGGCCACAGAGATTCAAGGGGAACAAGGAGAGGAGGATATATGATGGGTTAAGCTAGAAAGAAGAAAAACAGGGTCAGCCATCCATGCAGGGGTAATATACAGACCACCAGCCCAAGGGGAGGAGAAAGATAGGGAGATGGTGCTATCTATCCAAAGAATGGCACACAAGGGGAAGGTAGTGCTGGCTGGTGACTTAAATATGCAAGATGTGGACTGGGAACTACCTGCAGGAGCAACAACCAAGAGCAGGTATATCATGGACTCCCTACAGGGAGCTTTCCTTAAGCAACTGGTCATAGAATCTACCCGGAAAGGGGAAAGGGAGGGGGAGGGAAATTGTTTAACCAGGAAAGGCACACTAAGCTGAAGCTTGTTTCCAGGTGCGACCTGGGAGCACAAGGAAGTTAAGTGACTTGCTCAGGGTCACACAGTATGCAAGTGGGGGCTGTGGGATTCAAACCCCGGTCTCCAGGTTTGCAGCTCAGAGCCTTAAACCACTGCGCTATACTGCCTCCAGGAAAGGGCAATACTGGTCCTGGTGCTCATAAACTGGGACAGTGTGACTGGAATTACAGTAGGGGAGCACCTGGGAAACAGTGATTGGTCACTGGGCTTTGAAATAACTGAAGGAGTAGAATCCAGCAACACAAGGACAAAAATCCTTGACTTTAGGGAGGCAGAGTTCAGAAAAATGGGGAAATGCTTGAAAGAGGCATTAGCTAGAATAGGAGTAAGATAGGGGTAGAGGAACAATGGGAGGTGTTCAAATCCAGGATAACAAAAATGGAACAACTTTATTTAAAACAGGTTAGCAAGGGGAAAGGCCGAGGAGTCTATTATGGTATTCCAAAGAGGTAGCTGAGAAAGTGAAAGCAAAAAAAAACAAAACAAATTCAAACAGTACAAAAAGACACAGTCAGAAGGAGACAGGGAGAGGTACCAGGAGAAACAAAGAGAGGCAGGGAGGGTAGTAAGGGAAGCCAAGGCACAAACGGAGGAATGCATCACAAAATCAGTGGTGAGGGGAAACAAGACCTTTTACAGGTACATCAGGGGAAAAAGGAAGGCAAAGGGAGGGATAGTGAGGCTAAATGGGGAGGACTGGCATGAGTGGAGGATGACAGCTGCAAAGAAGACATACTGAATGGATACTTCTGCTCAGTCTTTACAGAGGAGGGGGCAGGATATGGGCCAGAATGGAATAGAAAGGGTAGGAAGGGCACAGAAATGGATACAAGTCCTTTTCCAAGGAAAAGGGTCCTGAGGGAACTGGAAAGAATAAGAGTAGATATGGCTATGGGACCAGATGGGGTACACCCCAAGGTGCTGAAGGAGCTAAGAGAGGTAATGGCAGAACCTCTGGAAACCTGTTCAGCCTATCATAGAAACAGTGGAGGTACCCAAAGACTGGTGGAGAGCTGATTTAGTCCCCCTATACCAAGGGTTCTCAAATGGTGAGGCCAGCCTCCCTAGGGAGGCCCCAACTTGTTCCAGGAGAGGCTCAAGCAAGTCTGAAAAAGTACTGTTTTTACATTTGGGGTTTTATATATTTTGTGTGAAGAGATGAAGCAAACTGAAAGAGGATAATAACAGTAGGTGAATTTTATGTATTTATTTCCTAATAGGTGACAAGGGAAGGTGACTGAGCCAAGGCTCGTTTCAGGTGTACCCAGGGAAGGGTAGGGAGTGAATACATTTCAAAAGGTAACTGCAAAACAATCAAGAAATATACAACGAGCAATAGTGTAAATAAATATGAACAGTAAATTAATGAGTGGTGGTAATTGATCAATTTGTAAACTGATGGCAGAATAGCCCAAATACAAGGGTTGAATATAGAAGTGCTAAGAGCAATAGCTGGAAGGAGCAAAGTTATCTCCGAGAAGTTGCATAGGAGCAGGGAAGGAGGGGGAGAGGCAAAGTATGTAGGAAGGTTATTTCATATAGAGAGGAAACAGAGAAACTCATCTGATCCACGAAGGTACTGCAACAAGGGGTAACAATGGTTCAAGAATGAAAATAGCAGAGCAAGCAGGCTGGCCCATTTGGGGGTGGGGGTAGTTACAATAAGCTGAATAATAATATTTGTTTATTTTATTTATTTATTATTCAGATAACACCTTTGAGCGCAGGAGCTTTTTTTCAAAAGTTCCAGGTCAGTATAAGACAAAGAACTGAATGTGAGCCAAGTACTCAAAGGAGTTTCAATTTATTCATGGTGTATAACATACACTTATTTTTCTGACACTGTTATTTTTCTTTGAGGAGGCCCAAGGTTATTTCAATTTTTCAGGGAGGCTCAAAATCTTTTCCATGGATTTGGGGAGGCTCACTGTGACAAAGTCTGAGAACTATTGCCCTATACAAAAGCATAAACAGCGAGTAATCAGGAAATTACAGACCAGTCAGCCTAACCTTAGTAGTGGGGAAGATCATGGAATCACTACTGAAGGAAAGAATAGTGGAACACTTAGATGCCAACAGCCTACAGGATGCAAGGCAACATGGTTTTACTGGAGGGAGGTTGTGCTAGACTAACTTCATTGAGTTCTTCGACTGGGTGACAAAGTATGTGGATTGAGGGGGGAGGCAGTGGATGTGGTCTATCTGGACTTCAGCAAGGCCTTTGAAACTGTGCCGCATAGAAGGCTGTTAAACAAGCTGGGGAACATGGGAGTGGGTAAGTTGGTGGTGTAGTGGTTGGAAAATTGGCTAGATAGCAGGACACAGAGGGTGGTGGTAAATGGCTGTCACTCTGTAGAGGAACAGGTGACCAGTGGGGTTCTACAGGGATCAGTGCTGGGACCAGTCTTCTTTAATATCTTTATCAGTGACTATGCAGAGGACCTAGAATGTAAAATATGCCTGTTCGCTGATGACACAAAACTCTGCAACAGGGTGGACATGCTGGAGGGTGTGAATAGAATGAGGAGAGATCTGCAGATGCTCCAGGACTAGTCAAGGAATTGGCAGTTGAGATGCAATGCTAAAAAGTGTAAGATAATGCACATGGGGCTAGATATGTCGTGAAATAAAATTTTACCAGTGAAATAGCAGTGCAATCAGCAATTGTGAAATATTTTGCGGGTGTGAAATGTTAGATTTTGCAAGAAAATTGCAAAATGTCATCCAGAAATTTTGAAATTTCACCCCCAAAATGTGAAATTTCACCAGAAAAAATGACAAAATTCCATATTTTGCAATTTTTGGGTGAAATTTTGCAATTTCCCAGTGAAATTTCACATTTTGCACTGCAAAATATTTCATGAAATGTGCTAATTTTGCAAAATATTTCTCATAACAAAATTTCTTAGTTCTGCACAACACCACATGGGGCACAAAAACCCAGGGACAACATATCAACTGGGTGGAGAGATTATAGAATGCTCCAAGCAGGAAAAGGACCAGGGGGTTATCATCTCCGAGGACTTCAAAGTGGAGAGTCAGTGTGAAAAGGTGCCAGGAAAAGCAAATAGGATGCTAGAATACATAAGCAGGGGTATCTCCAGCAGGAAAAGGGAGATCATGATTCCACTATATAAAACATTAGTGAGGCCACACCTCGAGTACAGTGTCCAGTTTTGGAGGCCTTACCTACATAAAGACATAGACAGGGTGGAGGAGATCCAGCGAAGGGTAACCAAGATGGTGTAAGGATTACATCGCAAACCCTATGAGGTCAGACTTAAAAACTTAAATATGTACTCCCTGGAAGAGAGGAGGGATGGGGGATATGACTAAGACATATAAATACCTTATGGGGAGAAAGAAGGTGCAGGATAACACAATTTTCCAAAGAGAAAGATGCTCCAGGACTGGGGGACATGGGTTGAAACCACAGGGAAGGAGGGTCAGAGGGAATGTGTCAGAGGGAGGTTACTTCTACACAGAGAGGGTGGTGTACAAATGGAACTGCTTGCTGGAGGAGGTGGTGGGGGCAGAAATGATCACAGGATTTAAGAATGCATGGGAAAGGCATAAGGGGATCCTGGTGGTTGGGAGAAGGGGGCAACCTAGTTCCAGGATAGCTTGAAGAAGCACAATGTGTGCATTCAGGGGCAGACTAGGTGGTCCAAAACCTCTTATTTGCCAGTAACATCTATGTATAACATATACAGTAATGTAGTAAACAAGTGTCTGAAGTTACTGCTGCAGCAGCTTAGCCTGCATCCTACCACTTAGCTGCCAAGATGTTATAAAAACAACAATGTCATATCTGGAGCCAGATTGGAATCTGCAACATTTTTTTAATTTAACATTTTTTTTTCAACAAGAATAACCCCATGAGATGCAGCATCTCATTTTCCTGGGTGTCCTGAGGAGACAGCAGTTAACAACTGGAAAAACAAATAATTTTATTTTGCTTTTGTTGACCAGGAAAGAAGGGATAGGCAGTTCTACCTATTTTCAGTCTCAAACCAGGGATAGGGAAGGGGTGGAGATGCAAAGGCAAACTGACATGTTGAATCTGGTTACGCTGTTGGTGGTATTCTTTGCCAATGGGGGAAATTTGATCAGGACATCTGGGAAATTCCTCTATTCATTTTGAGAAGTGCCATGGAATCTTTAATTCCTAACTGAACAACCAACAAAGCAGGCAGATGATCCCCTCATGCTGCACTACTTTATAATATCAGCAAGGTGGGGGTTTACCCAAGGTTGTGATGTGAGGTTAGAACCAACAACCTCCAAATCTTCCTGCCTCAGAGGTGAGTGTACAACCTGCTGAGTTATTGATGCCACTATAATTGCTTTACAGCACAAATATTAAAATACATGCATATTTAATACATTACACATTAACACAAATATGTCAAGTAACAGAAATCAACAACATATGTCTCCAAGTAGTACAGTCTGTGCAGGTGCAGCTTTCATGTAGCTGAAGGAATAGTTAAGATTTGAAGGCAAGCAGAGCAGTTACAACTACAAAATGTTCACAGAGCTTACTCCATTTGTCAGGGACTGAGACCAAATACCTATCTTCCTGCTTCCTTTTAGACCTGGGAAATTACAGTTTATGGAGAAAGGGGATCACAGAAAGTAACAGCTCTCAAAGGGTATTAGTATAACCCCTCTCTCCAGGGTCTTACTAGTTAACCAAAGCCATTTGTGCAAACATTCCCTTGCACATGGAGTCTTACTAGTTAACCCACCGAATCTGGTATTTCAAGACAGTATTGTGCTCTGCTGTGTAATGTACCCTCTAAACTTTGGGACATTGGACTGGGCTGGCTACATAGCGTGGGTACTTCAGTGTTGATATATAGCAAAGTGACAGACAGTGAGCTGTTAATTGACTTGTGAGTAAGAATTTGCTCATTTCCCAGCCAAGTCACTTTGTGCAGTGTATATGCGACATCTGCTTCATTTTGCCATTAGGTGACTGATTGTCTGCTTCAGTATAAAGAGAGAGGGATCAAGATTTTACCAATCAGAAAGGCAGAAGTTCAGCCAGTCAGGCTGATGGAGTTCACAGCCATTCAGAACTTGCTGCTTGCTGACCAGTCAAGTTAGTTTCATCAACTAGTAGTAGATTGAGCCTCACTGACATTCACATGCCTGATTCCTGTAGTTTTGAGTGCAAAAGTGTGCAACCAAGCATGCACTGAGATTCAATCCACCAACTAGGTGTTGAGTGACAAGCTTATACAGTAAAGTAAGAACTGAGGAAAACACAGTATAAGAGCTTCTGATTCCAAGGGATGTGGGGCCTTTGTTCAAGCCAGTTGTCATTGTTGTCAGAGTGAATGAGAACCAGGAGCACAGTAGACATTGTTGAGGCCTTCAACTCCTGCAATCGTGTGCTTCAGGATGAACCTCCTGTACTGATCACTGAGTCTGCCACATACCTGCTAGTGTGAGCCAGAGAACCATGTCTATTTAGAGTTTCAATAGAGATAGCCAGAGCTGATTAATTTACTAATGGCTGAGAGAATAAGACAGGCCATAGGCCTGAGTCAAGTCAACAGAACCGCAAACATTTAATTTAATGAGCACAGTGAGTCAGTGGGAGTGTTGTTCGTTCACCACTGTATCTCAGCAGAAAATCTATGTGCTATCACTAGTGAGGGTTAGCTGTTCTGCTGCCAGATCCATTCACAAGCAAGTTGTGGGACCTGTTCATAGAACAGTCACCAGTCATGAGCCCCTTAGCTCATCTACAGGCTGCTCTTAAAGCCGATGATAGATCTCATTTCGGAGCATCAGTCAGGGTACCATTCGTAGTTAAAGTGGTTATGGCATGAAATGTTTGATGACCCAGTGTATGCCACTGGCACAGTGGCTGCCTATTTCCAACTCATTACTTCATTTCTCCATTGTGTGCAGTCACTATGTTACTAATTGTCAGCTGATGGTCTACTATACCCCAGCCACCAGCCCCAAGGGTGCTTCAAGCACCGCGCCTCTCCACAAACAATCCTCACTCGAGGCCCAGCATAATCATCATCTGAGACAACTAATTTGTTACATACACAGTCATGTGTCAGTCCTGATGGGAGGTTGTGAGAATTCAGTCAGTGCCTGTTTGAGGATAGTATCACTGCAATTGTAATTGTTCAGTTGCCAACCAGTCACCATGTGGAATTTTACTTTGGGTTTTAGCTTTATTTTGCTGTGTTTCGAAGTCACTCAGGAGTGGAGTAACGTATTGTTGGATCAAGAACCCAGACCCTGGGCAATGCAAGAATTGGGTCTGCCACAATACAAATCTGGGTATTCAGTTACTGCTGTAGCAGGGGAAGAACTCCATCTAACACCACCAGTATACAATTTGGGACTGAGGGGAGAAGAGGGTAGCACAGAATTACAGATAGGCCCTCATCACAGAGGGTAGGTTAAGAGGTGTACTGCCAGTTATTGCTGAGGTTGCCATATTGGTGTTGCTTAACCCAGTTTTCTCCTCAGATTTGTTGTTTAATAAATGTTATTTGTTATTTGTGCCTCAGGTATGATTTGCCATTTATATTTGAAGATGGTAAACTGTATCATGTGAGGGTTGACACTGCACTTAATATATTGTATAGTCATGGGAAGTATTCCTAAAAAATGGAGGTGGGTAGGTATTGCATTCCAGGGGGAGATATAACATATTAAACCAGACCCACTTTAAATCTCTGGAAAGAGGTACCACAGTAATAGAATTAGGAAACGAGGCCCCATTCATCTTCACAGTAAGACTCAAGCCCGTTTAACCTATCATCTACAACAGCAAAGTGGTGTCACGACCTGACAACTCAGTGACCCAGTGATACGTGTGTGAGTAGTTATCCAAGGATCAAGATCTTTGTATCCATGGAAAGCACTGATTGTAGCCACAGCCAGGTTACATTAGTAAGGACATAAGGCACTGTATTCATGCACTTTCACATAAGTGCAATCGAACAATGTAGAGAAGTAATGGTAGGTTCTGTGATTTACATAGTTTATCCAGTTGAGTAAATCATATAGCAGAGAGTGGTGTTTGAAGTAGTCACTTGATAGAACAAATCTGCATAGTTCAGAGTAAAGCTTACCCATGGGATTGCAGCTCAGACCTACAAGCAGTGGGATAAATTACATCAAAAGTCTTAAGTTTGTAGCAAAAAGTGGGAGACTACTTTTTCCTGGCCTCAGTGCTTAGGCAATGCTTGGATCAGTAAAGAATACCGAGCTTGAGACTGTCATGGCTAGAATGTTTCCAAAACACCCCTAACTATCTCAGCTACTTTTGGTAAGAGTCTTTTTCAAAGCAAGATAGGTATCAAAAAGGTATCTCTGATAGCCAATCAACCCTAATAAGTACTGTAGATAAAGACCGAAAGAGCACATTTTCAGTAGACATGCACATCTCAAAGACAAAAACAGAGACATTCTCATCATTTTTTTAGTTTTCATACCTTTTTTAAATACTAACCTGTAAGTG
The DNA here is from genome assembly GCA_016271365.2 of Neoceratodus forsteri. Taxonomy (NCBI): domain Eukaryota; kingdom Metazoa; phylum Chordata; order Ceratodontiformes; family Ceratodontidae; genus Neoceratodus; species Neoceratodus forsteri. Next base: position 401,149,470 of record CM028135.1, read on the forward strand.
AAAAGTTCTCTATTTTAGTGTTTGGGAAATTGAAATGTATGATACATCGATAGCCTTCACAGCTAAATTAATTTTCTCCAAAGTGGTACAAATAGGAGTGGTGTTGAAAGACTATTGAAGGGTGAATGTAGTCCCACTACATAGATGTGGTAGCAGGGAAGAGGCTGGCAGTTATAAGCCAGTCAACCTGACTTTGGTGGTGGGAAAGTTAATGGAATCACTGCTGAAGGAAAGGACTGTGGAATACCTTGAATACAATGAGTTACAGGACCTGAGGCAGTATAAGTGTGTGTGTTTTGAGGTCATGTCAAACAAATCTGACAGACTTCCTTGACTGGGTGACCAAGGAACTAAATCAGGATGGGGCTGTAGACATAGCCTACCTAGATTTCTGAAAGGTTTTCAACACAGTTCCACACAGTAGACTCGTAAGCAAGCTGGGTAGCTTAGGGGTGGCTCCAAAGGTGGTTATCTGGGTAAGAAATTGGTTAGGGAATAGGCTGCCAATGGTGGTGGTAGATGAAGTTCACCCTGAGGAAGGGAGGGAGACCAGCTGGGAGACTCAGTGATCAGTGCTGGGACTGGTCCTCCTTAATGTCTTTATTAGTGACACTGCAGAGGAGCTGGAAGGGAAGGTCTGTTTCTTTGTGCATGACACCAAACTCTGCAATAGGATGGACACTCTCAGAGTGAGGACAGGATGAGTAGTGACCTGAGAAAACTAGAAGAGTGGTCAAGGGTATGACAGGTGGGTTTCAATTTAAAAAACCCTGCAAAATAATGCACTTGGGTCACAAAAACCTGGGGCAGAGTACAAAATGGGTGGAGTGTCACTGATGACCACCAAACAAGAACACAACCTGGGTGTAATCATGTGTGATGACCAATAGGTAGCCAGGCAGTGCTGCAAGGCAGTTAGGAGGGCTAGTGGGATGTTGGGCTGCACAGGCAGGGGTATCACCAGCAGAAAGAGGGAGGTGGTGATGCCACTGTATAGTTTGCTGGTGAGACCCCACCTAGAATACTGTGTCTAGTTCTGTAGACCATGGGCCCAATTCACAAAGGTTGATGCAAGATGCACCGAAGGCAGCTTGTGCCTATTACTGGTGTGCCATGGACCCTACATCCAATTCACTATCGGGTAGGGTAGGGTAGGGTCCTGGCGTCAAGGTCCCGTGGCTTGCAGCAACTGTGGCTCTGCACCAAACAGATGGTAAATCTGGAAGGTGTGCTGCAAGCCACAGGGTGGCCATGCAGCAATAGAACCATGGACAGCAGTCTCTGGTGGCTAGCAGCCCCCCAACTGCAATCCCCTTGTTATTAAACAAAACCATGCCCCTGGTGGCTAATGGCTCCACTGCCCTGATCCCCTTGTTATTAAACAAAACAACATCCATGGTGGCTAGTGGCCTCCCAACTCAGATCCCCCATATTAATAGATAATATCACATCCCTGATGGTCTAGCGACCTCCCCAAGCCCTGATCTCCTTGTCATATAAAACAAATCATGACCCTGGTGGTCTAGTGGCCCCCCAGCCCCGATCCCCTTGTAATTAAAAAATCACTTCCATGGTGGCTAGCAGCCCCCCCCACCTTGATCCCCGTCCTAATACTGTAATTGCATCCCTGGTGGTCTAGTAGCCCCCCCTCTCTATCCCTGCTCTGCCCATATAATTAAAATATATCCTTGTCTCGTGGTGTAGTTAAACCTAACCCCAGCAGACAGTGCCCCACCACCCTGCTACCCCCTGTCCCATCCCCAAGGCAGCAACCTACACAGTCCTACACCCTCTACCACAGTCAGACACAGACTAAGCTGTCAAGGAGTACATACTGTATACAGTACATGCTCACTGATTGACAGAGCTGTCAATCAGTAAATAAATTCTGTATACAGTACATGCTCCATAACAGCTCAGTCAGTGTCCAACCGTGGTGGAGAGTCGAGGGCTGTGTCAATCGATGGCTCAGAGATCTGACGGGGAAGAGGGGTGATGGGGCACTGCCTGCTGGGATAAGGGGTGAGGGTTCACTAGACCACCAGAGCAGGGCATATTTAAATTATATGGGCAGAGCAGGTGTAGGGAGGAGGATTCACTAGACCACCAGGGACATGATTACAGTAATAAGAAGGGGATTGGGTTGGGGTGCTAGCCACCATGGACTTGATTTGTTTTTTATTACAAGTGGATCAGGGCTGGGGGGGACTCCTAGACCACCATGGATGTGATTTGTTCATTACAAGCAGATCAGGGCTGAGGGAGGGGCTGCTAGACCACCAGGGACATGATATTTTCTATTAGGATGGGGATCAGGGCTGAGGGGCCACTAGACTACCAGAGACATGACATTTTCTATTATGATGGGGATTGGGGGTGAGGGGCCACTAGCCACCATGGATGTGATTTTTTATTACAAGGGGATCTGAGCTGGGGGAACTGCTTGCCACCAGTGACATGATTTTGTTTTATTACAAGGGGATCAGAGCTGGGGGGGACTGCTATCCACCAGAGGCGTGATTTGTTTTATTACAAGGAGATCGAGGCTGGGGGGCACAGCTTGCCAGTAGGGATGTGATTTTTTTTTTGATATACAGGGGATCATGGCTGGGGAGGGGGGACCTCAGCACATGGCACAAGTTCACTAAGCCTCCCAGAGGACACATTTCTAAGTTCCTTTAGACCAGCCCTGGCTGGTCTGAGGGTACTTAGAATTTTGCCTTCTGGGAGGGTTTAGTGAATCCCTATTTAAGTGATATGGCAGCTTGAGTCTGCCACAAGCCACCTAGCACTATGCCACAGCCCAGTTTGTGGTGCAAGCCCCCTTTTGCACATGCAGCCTGTGTTTGATGCAGGCTGCTTTTGTGAATTGATCCCAGTGCATCTTTTGGTGCAAGCCACATCTTGCACCATTCCTTGTGGAGCAAGCCCCTTGTGCCATTCAGGGGAGCTTTGTGAATCGGGCCTCACATCTCCAGAAATATATAGACAGAGTGTAGGCAGTCCAGAGGAGGGGAACTAAAATTGTACAGGTTGTACATAAGAAGCCCTATGAGGAGAGCATTAATTACCTGAATATGTATACACTGGAAGACAGGAGGGAGAGAGGGAATATGATAGAGACTTTTAAATACCTCATGGGTCGGGGGGCAAATATGGTAGAGAAGGGAAGTATTTTTTTTAGAGAAAAGGTGCTCAAGATCAAGGAGACATGATATGAAACTGGAGGAAGGTAAATTCAGGAGGGATGTGAGGAAGTACTCATCACAGAAAGAGTGGTGGATTCTTGGAAATGCCTTCCAGTGGAGGTGGTGGGAGTGAAAACAGAGGTGGGGGTTCAATAATGCATGGGCTAGGCAAAAGGGAATCTTAGGGGAAAGGAAGGGGGGTGGGATAATGGACCATAGATCAGGTAGGATCTGGGGTGATACTGTAGGCAGGGACAAATGAGCAGACTACGTGGGCCAAGCGGTCCGTATCTGCTTGCAATTCTGTTTCAGTGTTTTGAAAATGTGCTGAAAAATAAGTAACAAAAATTTGAAATAGTACCATTACAAAAGGGACATTACAAAAAATAAATTGCCATTATTCCTTTGTTCATCATGAAATTCTAGCAGCAGCTTCAGAGAAAACCACAATAGGTACCAGTGAACTTTTACATACTGAGGGCAGACTAAGGGTCTACTCATTAAAGAACGCAAGCCATCAATTGTAACATTATAAATCTAACAGTTATTGGCTTATGTGTTGGCACAATAGCCAGCACAACCATTGTTCGACATTGGGAACAAACAAAAATCCTGATATACAATAAGTCCTATTGGACATCACTTTCTTTCTTAAGGACAGCTTTGAGAAAGCTATAGCAAATTTCAAGAGTGGTTTTGTCTAACATTCCTATGGAAAAACAGGAAGAAGAACAAGATTCTAAAGGTAACACAATAAGAGTTCGTAACAGTCACAGGAGTATCAATTACTATAAGCTGAGCTATGAGCTAGGAGATTAAGATGCGGATTACCAAACAGTTACTATGTGTCATACAGAAGAGAGTGGTTATAACTGCAGGCCCTACTTAATCTAGTACCTGTGGGGTTTTCCTAGAAGTAATAACTACATTTTGAGATATTTTAAATAGCCTGTCACAATAAAGACTGAGTGCAGCAAGGAGTAATGACAGCTTTGTCAGCAGTGGTTATTAGGCCTTTGGTAACAAATTAGCCATGACTCTTTATCATTCTTAACTTAAGTTGAAATGCAGAATTATAGAAAACACTGGCATACAGAATGACTAGGAGAGAATTTGTAATTTTGTTCTGATTTATTCAGTATGAGTGACACAGATTAAATTGCTTGTTGCTTTGAGATTATTTTATTGGGCTAAATAGAAAATTTATCTGAGGAAATAGCTATCACTATTATCAAACAGCTAGTTTTACAGAAAGCCAAGTATACTGCCTTTAATATTATAGACAGCAGACTGTACAGTGTTATGGAGAAGGGTACTTTATATCTGATTGCTAAACAAATGGTCACCGAGTTTCCATCTGAAATGCAACACTTTTACCAATAAAACAGGAATTTGTGAGGTTCCATTCTCAGCTGCAACATGTGGGGGTGCTAAACAGATTGCAGACTGTAGCCCTGCAGCATCACCACACTTCTGTTCTTTACGTAAAGCCCCTTAAATAAACATGGGATCCCCTGTACTCTAATGTGCAGTGCAAAGGCTCCGACCAAATGACAGTGAGTGCAAGGAGGATTTTTGCCTGCTAAGTAAGCAATAACACACAACGGAGTGAGCATCAGGTGTTATATCGATATGCACCCTGGGTGTCCTATGAGGCATGAGACTGCAGGCTGAGTACCTTCAACCACCAGGGAAGTATGTTAATATAGCCCGATGCATGCCCTTGAGTGTGTTATTACACTCAAATGGCTTTTTTATAATGTGTGTGTAACAATTAAAAAATAATTATGTTAAAATGCATAAAAGTGTACAAGTTGCATTTATTATTCATTAAGTGGTCACGCACCACATAGTGTGCACTCAAGGACAGAGTAAGATCCTGGATGACACCCAAAAACAGCAAACTCAGACTGACAAAGCAACAAATAGGTGTGCAGACCAAGAGGATAAAAATAAATACTTTATTATCATGAAATGTATAACCGGACTGATGTTTCTGCACTTTGAGGTATCCTGCCTTTTCATTAGGGAGAAAAAGTCAGTAGGAGAGTTGGTACCTTTATACAAAACCACATCATGTGACCCACAAAACACCTTATGCTAATCAATTAAAAACACATGTTTATAAGTATCAATGTTACAAAGTCCATGTGTGCAGATAAGTATAATAATCTCATGAGTATTTCCATGCATGTCTATCTGGAGGTTTAAAAAATATGCAGTCACATCTACCATGAACATGTTGGGCCCAGATTGCATTGTGCAAGTATCTGTGCCGCGCACCTGAGATGCGCCGGCACAAAATAATGGTATATTCAGAAGACGCGTCATGAGTTGTGATCATGCATGTTCTGCTGAATATCCCGAACATGCATGATTGTGCAGTGGGAGATGCACGGTGCATCATGGCCGGTGACCTGAGCCCTATGCAAAGCATAGGGAAATGCATGATTGGCAGCCACATGTGCGGAGAGCAAAATTGCAGTATTCAGCTGGGATATGCAAATAGCCTAGTTGCACATTCTGAGCCCATTCCCCACATGCGCAGCTCATTACTGGAATGTATTCAGGCCATTTGCATTCCCAGGCATGCGCAGGTCCAGCTTTGCAGGTCTGCCCCACCACCCCACAAAGGTGATCAGGATGTACTGCAGCCTAGCAGGCAGGCATGATGGAATGTTTGTGTGTGGGTGGGTAGACTGCATTGGCTTGGGTACAGTGCTATTACCCATAGCCATGTACAGGGCTGGACTGGGGTACAGGGGGCCCACCTGGACAGTGGCCACAGGGGCCCACCTGGAAAAGCAACAAAGTCAGGCACAGGGTAACACAGTCTGATTGATATACCACATGTATGTGATACATCAGCTTCATAAGCAGCATACAGTCACCTACAGTGCCCCACATACCACCGTATGAGAGGAACATGGTGATAACTGCATGGTATGGCAGTGTGCAGAGGTGACCAGGTACCTGAGTGGATGGATCCCACCTGTGTGCACCTATGGTGTACCACTGTGGGTGTGTGCCACAGGTCAGTCCCTGGCCCATGCCTGGCTGCCACTCGTACCACCAGGCTACCCAGGCACCATTGCCCCAGACATCACCCTGGGTGCATGCCACCAGTGGGTGGTGCCCAGCAGGCCGCATGGGTGTGGGCCATGGCCCCTGATACATGTGCTGCAGTGTGGACAAGTGCTCCACTGGTGTGCTGGGGCACCCAACAGCACTGGCATGTAGCTGCTGAGTGTCTACTATGTCCTGGGTGTGGTATAGGAGATGGCTTTCTGGGCAGTGCCCATGGTGTGCCGGCACCTGTGACTTTGGGTACTTCCATCCTGGCATGACAGCTGTGTGTGAGTGTCTGCAGCACATCCTGGTGCATCTCCAAGGGCTTTCTCAGGATGGCCTGCCTGCAGTTCCATGGCCTTCCTGTTAGTGGCTGGCCAATTTAGGCCATCCTTTTGTCTGTCTAACTTTGCAACTTCTGGGCTGAGCGGCAGATGCGCCTCACATTTTAGCTGAATATACAGATCTCGCGGCATACTCATGACCCCCGTTTTGAGCCGCATACATTATTTCTGAGCGATCGCACATTCAGAAATACATCTCTTCCTTTTGTATATTGCTCTGCCGTGCATTTTCTGAGATGCAGTGCACATCTCCACCTTGGGCAAAGCATTTCCTTTGAATATGTGGGCGGATGATTTTTTTTGTCATCATGGAATTTAAACAGTATGTAATACTGTATCAAACCACAATGACTGCACAATGAAGACACTTCTTTTGGGAAACTATTTTATAAATACTGTAAATAAATTAGTAGCTAATAACAATTACACTCTTTATTATATTTCAAGTAAAACATTTTGCCCATATTCGCAGTCAGGTATCATATGACATAAAATTCATTACAACCAAATCAGGTGCTCATCTTCATAGTAATCATGACAAATTGTTGTAATATTTTTTAAGCCATAAAGATAACTGAGAAGGTGAAATGTATGCTGATAAACTCTTGATCAGTTTCACCAATTAGACAAACAAGCACAAATGAAACAAAAATGACTAAGAATAAGAAGTGAAGGAAAAGAAAGGGAGGAGACGCTGTGAGTTATAAGACCCCAGGTCAGGTATCTTCAACCACCCAGGAAGTGAGTCAACATAGCCTGATGCACACCCTTGAGGGTATTACTGCCCTTAAATGGCTTTTTTTATAATGTGTTTTAACATTTAAAATAATTATGTTAAAATATGTAAAAGTGTATGAGTTTGTATGCATTATTCATTAATTAGTCCCTTCACTTCCTGGAACTACATAGAAACATAAATTTTGTTAGCAGAAATGGACCTTTAGTCCCATCCAGTCTGCCCCCGGCCCCTGCCTATTCCATCACCACTGACCTTAGTTGGTTATAGGTGTTACTGTCTCCCCTGTTCCTCTGCCTAATATGTCCCTGTGCATATCTCATGCATGCTTGACCACCCACCACAGTCTTTGCCCCCTCTACCTCCTCTGGCAGACTGTTCCAGTCATCCACTACCCTTTCTGTGAAGAAGAAATAATAATAGTAATAATAAACTTTATTATTTTAAGCGCAATTCAAAAAATACCAAAGCACTTTTAGAAAACACGTAACAATAAATAATTAAAACAAGTTAAAATAGCAGAATTCCACAAGTTAATACTCAGAGTAGGCAAGGGAAAATAAAAATGTTTTGAGAGCTGACTTAAAGCTCTCCACAGTCAGGCACCTCCATATCCAAAGAGGTAGAGAATTCCACAGGGTCAGAGCCACAAAGGCAAATGCACGGGCTCCAAAAGTCTTCAAACAGACCCTGGGAATCTCCACACCCATTTAGAGGACATCGGCTGGTGACTACCAAGCAAAAACCCAGAGGCCTGTCCAGCCAAGGACCCCTCTACCCGGCGACCTGGTCCACCACCAAAACCTCAGTTTTGTCAGGATTCAGCTTCAGCCTGTTGGCACTCATCCAGTCCTGAATCTCGGTGAGGCAGCTGTTAAACACCGAGACCGCATCATCCTGGTCGGGCACAAAGGACATGTATAGCAGAGTATCATCTGCATAGCAGTAAAAGCTCAAGCCATACCGCCTTACAACGTCTCACAATAGCAGCATGTACACTGTGAATAACATAGGAAAAAGCACAGAGCTCTGGTGTACCCTATATGGCAGAGAGAAGGCGCAAGAGGAATAAATTCCCGATGCAAATCTCTGAAATCTACCAGTGAGGAATGAATGGAACCATCTGAGGACTGTCTCCGACAGTCCACAGATCACCTGCAGGTACTCCAGCAATACGCCATGAGCCACGGTGTCAAAAGTTGCAGAGAGATCGAGGAGGACTAAGATGGAATGAGTCCTCTAATTTCTTACTATCAGGAGATCATTGTGCCCCTGAACCAGGGCGGTCTCAGTGCTATGCCTCTTCCTAAAACCTGATGGGAGAGGATCGTAGATGCCATGGATGATAAGGTGGCCATCCAGCTGCAGCGTGACCACCTTCTCAATAACCTCATCCACAAAGGACAGTTTAGAGATGGGTCTGTAGTTGGCAAGACAGTCCAGGTTGAGAGAAGATTTTTTAAGGAGGGCTGTCACCACCACCTCTTTCAGGGAGCCAGGAAACTCAACTGTCTCAGGCAAACTCTGGACTATCTCAGCCAGGACCGAGCTGATGACATTAATGCACCCCATAAGGAGGCGAGTTGGGCCCAGATTCAAGCTACAGCAGGTCGGCCACATGTTCTGGATGATCCATATGACATCCACAATCGCTGGCTGGCTAAAAGCCAACCAACCAAACCAAGGATCTGCAACCTCCGACTGATCGCCACCCCAATCATTGGAGGGAGCTAAGCAGATCTCTAATCTAATGTCGGCAAACTTATCCACAAAGAAACGAGCAAACTCATCACACTTATCCTGTGACAATGCTCTCTGAACTCGCAGACAGGCTGGATTGCACAGTCTGTCCATAGTTTGGAACAGCTGAGCAGGTTGGTTCCTCACAGAGGTGATCTCTCTGGACAGGAACTCTGCCTTCTTATGGGAGATCACCAATTGATAGTCTGAATATTGGACCATCAATCTAAGCTTGTTGGCATCAAGTACAGATTTATGCCAGTGATGCTCCAACCTTCGTCCCTCTCTCCTCATCTCCCTCAAGGTCCCATCAAACCAAGGGGACCAAGGGCGAAGGGTGAGAGATCGAATGCAAACAGGAGCAATGGAGTATTTTCACATATCTCCTCTAAACTTCCCCCTTTAGCTTCATTGCATGCTCCCTTGTTATAGTGCCTTCATTTCTGAAATAGACCATCCACTTGTACCTTGTTCACTCCTGTGAGGTACTTGTAGGTTTTAATCATGTCCCCTCTCACTCTTCTCTCCTCTCTTCCAGTGAAAACATGTTGCATTCCTGCAGCCTCTCCTCATATAGCTTGTCATGCAATCCCCTCACCATTTTGGTTGCTGTCCTCTATACCGCCTCAATCCTTTCAATGTCCATAGTGCATAACCTTGCACTTTTTGGCAATGAAACCTAGTTGACATCCCCTAGACAATTCCTCTACATTCCTCAGATACCTTTGCTTTCTTTCCACCCCTTCCAGAGTGTCAACACTGTTGTAGATTTTTGTAACATCTGCAGGGACACACCTTCCCCACATGAGATATTCAGTTTTGCATTATGAATTTTCTCCTCATGCTCTCCCATACTAGTAGTTTCTGTAGTTTGTTGCTTGGCTCAACAGGCCCCCACCCATACTCAAAATGCTCTTCCTTCAGTTATATGGCACACAGTCAAGAGAAACACTATATATTTAGCAGGTTTCTATTTAGAAACAAAAAGGTATGCCGATAAGGAGGATGGCAATAAACATCAGTAGTACTAAAGAAAGTGAAAATGTAAGCTTTATCATGATTGCACTAGTGTCTTTCACAAGGGGAAACAATGCAAAATCGTTAGATTTGCTTCAGCGACAAAAAATAAACTATATTTTGGGACAATAGTCCCATTTTGTTATTGCTGAGAGAGGGGATTGCTTTTGAACAGTATAAATACTATTTGTTACACACTGTGGCTAGTGAGGGAACAAATATGGCTGCCAAACCATGTATTCACAAAGCTGACTTATGTGGGAATCTGGTAACAGACTAAATGCCAGGATGACTGTGCATTAAGCAGTCAACGCATGGACAATCAGACATGTGACATGTTTCACCCAGTGAGCATTCTAGGTTTTCCTTTGCCATTTTATAATACCTGGTAAACAATAGCCATTAAGTGCCATTTGAATGGCGCCATGCCAAGCACAGTGTGAAGGGGTGAAGAGAAACCAGTGCTACTGTACAGCCAAAGTCCTCTCCTACCCACCCATCAGGTATCATGAATTACACTTCTTATCTGAAATGCCAATTATTTTTTCTGTCTACTCAGCAAACTCCCTTGTGGTTCAGAGGCACCCCCACCCCCACCCATGCAAACCCCAGCCTCAGTTTCTCTCCTGTGTCCACTAAATCCCTCTCCCTCTCCATATTCCCCACACAACATGCATACTGTATTCTCCAGGTACCATGATGATCTCTGTCCAGTATCAGCTCCAGTTCTGGCTGCTGTGGAGTTGAGATACCACTACCACATGCCCACAGTAGTTCTAAAAGCAGGGATGTTGCAGAATTCTGTGGTGCCTTTTGCAAGGGCCACATTGCATTTGGTACTTCCCTGTGGTTCATTTGTATAGTGACGCCACCCCTTCCCAGCATATTTGAAAATGATTTTGTGGATAGGTGGAGTAGCCTAATGACCCCTCTGAGCATGGCTCAGGAGTTCCCATAATGCAACTGTCAATATGCGGTCAATGCCACAACTTACGGGGTTCCAATTTCTTTTGAAAACTTGATTTAATACACAAACAACTGTAGAACCTTAAAACAGATGAAAGGCTTAAACCTAGCTATAGTCAGACTCTGTTGCTCAGTTTGGTTTTAATCTTATGAAAGATTGCTAATAAATATTATTCATCAGCATGTTCTAATTTTTTAAATGAAAGAATTCAGTACACTAATATTAAAATTTTTCAGTTTTTATTCTTTTTTCTGTCATTTGGTATTTATTAATAATGTTGTCAGTTTTACAGGTGCAGGATAATACAGTCATTGACAAGAAGAAATGCAGAAAACATCAGCATCAAAATCTCATTACAATTCCCGACAAAAGAGGCAGTACAGTTAGCCAGCAGTCATAGTTCTGACAATGTAATCATATAACTAAATAAATAATTTGTTAAATTATAGTTCTGTGTCTTGCTTTTTGAAGGATAGTATATAGTATTTTGAGCACATAATGGGTATTAAAGTCTCCAAATGTGAGCAGTGTTAGGTCACACACCGCAGCTAAATTGACAAAGAATCCCTCCTCAGGGAATTACATCTGGCCTAAGAGCCGTTAATCAGATTAGCCAGATATTCCACTGATCAGTGAAATTGGTCACCACTTGGGATCTATAACTAAGGCCTGCAGTAAGGAGCTCCATTTTATAAATGGTCATTACTATATCTTCCCAGTCTGGTTGTCTGGGTCTGTCAGGTATTAACCATCTCCAAGTAAGTGGTTTTTTTTTTTTTTGCAGCAGTGGCCCAAACACACAGATGCTTCCAATAAAGAGTTTCTTTGATTTTGGGGGGATATGTCAGAAATAATGCTGTATGGGTCATCAACTCATCAAAACTAGGCAGTAATTCTCTCACAGCAATCTCCACATCTGCCTGAAATGATTGAATCACTGGATAGCCCCAGAAGATATGGTTATGAGTAACTGAGGAGATTCCACATCCTCTCGAACACATTACCTTGGACTGAGGGTTTAATTTAGCTATAATAACTGAACTCTGTTTTTTCCCTTTAGGAAATGTGTAGTGTAAGGAGTGTTTATTATGGCAAACATGTGCCTGGTTTCCTTTCTCCTGTGCATGCACCAGCACCAGCTGCTGCTCATCCACATTGCCTCAAGTGAACCTAATGGCAACAGACCAGACCGCCACTCTGACTCGGCGGTAAGTAAAACTTAGAATAAAAGACAAACAGCTGCACTAAAACTATGTCAAACTGCCTCCTAATGAAACAGAAGAAAGAAAAAAAGCTTTCCTTCCAGCAGCTGCATCCGGCCGCTGACTCTGCTGAAAACTGGTCAGACCACAGCTGCGTGGAAACATCTTCACTTTATTTTATATAATTGCTGTGGTGAAAAAAACAAAATCCAGCAATTATATCAAATAAAATATGGGTCAGTGTGTGTAAACTCGAAGTTTACACTTACCCTCTGGGTTAGATGCTATTCATAAACCCCTCAGGTGTGTGTAAACCTCTTGTTACACACATCGACCCATACTTTATTCTATATGTAATATGCAATGTGTGGAAATACCATAGCACTGTCTACCCAAATTCTTTCCATTGAAAGCCTGAAATAAGTTTAAATTGCTACAAACATGCCATGTGCCACTCCCCATCTGAAATAAGAGTACCAGTTTCAGGCTCCCATCACTGTCTAATTTATTTATCTCTCCCGTACTTTGCTGTAAAGCTGCATACGCTAAAGATATAAAATGTGGGGGACTTTTAGTTTCTATGTCTTGAATAAGAAAGGCTAGAAATGGCACTGAAGAATCTCACTACCATTCTAGTCCCAACCTGTTCCCCACACAGTTTCTAATCTGAAAGTATCTGTATTAGTCTGTTTGAACAAAGTAGAATTCTTGCTGGAGCTGAGCAAAACTTTTAAAAACTCCATTATGAAAATAGTGATAATGATGCCTTATTTCAGTTCAATGCCATCTATGAAAGGAATGATCTAATCTAATTGGAGTGGATCATTCATCTGCAATTATCCTTCCAGGTACCTAACATTGTTAGTAATGTCTGCGTTAAGGGGGAGGAAACATCTGGGTTCAAAGCATCTCAGATGGGGACAAAGAGCAAATGGATTAGAGCAATATCATTCACTCATAGTTTGTGAGGGCCAGGGATTGGTCTAACCAAAATAAAATAAGTTAGATCTGTACTATATTACAGTAATCTGGTAAGTCAGGGAGGGCCACACCCACATTCAATTTAAGCAACTGTAGGGTAGCATATGCTGTCTGGGGTCTGGTTCCATTCCACAGATATCTGAAAATTGCCTTATTCCAAACTTGAAAATCCTCCACTAGAGGTTCAAACTGTTCTATTAGGTTTATTTTGTGTAAGGCCACACAACAATAAAGACTCTAAATTTGACTTTAATTAGGAAATATGTGATAAAACCAAACTATGTGACTTTACATGAGTGCATCTCCTTTTGGGGGCACCACACATGTCAAGCAGCAATCAAGTACTGAGCTGTGGAGTTTCACATGAGTGACATTTGCTAGGGGACACTACTAATAAGTTAATATTTCAGCACTATGTATCAAAACATGTAAATAATCACGTGTTGCTATATAACTAGCTTAACCTGGTTCTGTATCAGTCTGTACTTCCTGTATCCCCCTACAGACATAGAAACATAGTATTTGTTGGCAAACCCCCCCACCCACTTATTTACCAGTATTCCCCTATGCATGTTTGAACCCCACCGCACTATTTTCACCCCACACCCTCTGGTGGCAGCCTATTCCATGCATTCACCACGCTTTCAGTGAAATAATATTTCCTCACATCCCTCCTGAACTTCTCTGCTTCTAGATTTGGTTCATGCCCTCTTGGTCTATTACACTTCCTCATTTGAAACAGGGTTCCCACCTATATCCTGTTCACTAACATGAGGTACTTGTTAGTCTTTATCATGTCTCCCTCTCCCTCATCTCCCTCAGGGTGTACATGTTGAGATCCCTCAGTCTCTCCTCATGTAATTTCTCAAGCAAACCCTGCATCGCTGTAATTGCCCCTATCTGGAGTGACTCCACCTTGTCCATGTCCTTTTGAGGATGCAGCCTCCAGAACTAGACACATTATTCCAGGTGTAGTCTCACCAATAATGCATACAGTGGTAATACTACCTCCCTCATTCTGCAGGTGATCTCTCCCTGTGCACCCCAGTATCCTACAAGTACTCGCATCCCCACTACCTTTTCACACTACCCTGTGACTTTGAGGTACTCAGACATGATAATCCCAAGGTTCTTTTCCTGCATAGTGATCAACATTACCTCTCCCACCATTTGTACTTAGCTCTTGGGTTTCTATGCCCCAAGTGAATGATTTTGCACTTTTTGTCATTTAATCCCAGTTGCCATACCCTTGAACACTGCTCAGGTTTTCTAAAGTCCCTGTTCGTTCTCTCCACCCCTTCTTGAGTATCCACCCTATTACAGATATTGGTGTCATCTTCAAAAAGGCATACCGTCCCTTCCAGCTCTCCTATAATGTCCCTTATGAAGACATTGAACAGGACCAGGCTGGTAACAGGAAAACATTTCCTAGCCCACTTATTCCAGTCAACAGAAGCAAACACAAATGAGCACATTCAAAATATTTACAAAATAGGACCCTTGACTGCTGATAATAAAATTATTTTATTCTGTATTTTTAACAATTAGTTGGTTTTAAAGAATAAAAATAAAATGTAGCACTGAAAAGCATGACATCCAGCAGAACTCTTCTTTTTTCCATAGTGCAAGCAGAAATAATGAAATGTTATCAAAAAGTGGAATGTAAACAGCCCAGACCCTGGCTATTAACAGTGTGTTGAAGATTAAGATAGCACACTTTGATCTAAGTAGGATCTACTATTCTTTTCTAGTTTACATCCATTTATTTTACTGAAGGCAAAAATGTCTATGGTTTAGCTTTCAATTCATAGCTCTTAATTCATACCTTGTTAGAATTTAAAACTCTGCACTGAAAATCAAATCTGGTTAAAATGACAACAGCAAAGCAATAGCCTAACATTTTTGTAATAGATATATGCTGTACATATCTGTCATGTGTGAAGAATATACTGTGTCATATAACATGAAAATGAGTGAGATTTGAGCATTTCAGCAACTTAGAAAAACAAAGCATCAAAGACCAGCTCACCTGGCCTGCACTGTTCACTTATTCGCCATCCCCATGACTGAAGCATGCCAGGATACCATCTTAAGAGTCACAAGCCCTCTGCTTGAGGGCTCTCTCTTTTCAACACACCAGCCCACTATACAGATATTGCAAGAAAGCAGCAGGAGCTGTTTGCTTACTATAAACTGTTTTCAGCCCAATTGGAGGGCTGAGGGCTCTGGAAGAGTGGGTTCTAATCTGACAGCTGGGACCAGCTCAACTCGCCTGCACTCTGCACTTGGTCACCAGCCACTGACTGTAGGATCCCAGGATACCATCTTTAGCATTTGTGAACCCTTTACTTGTGGGCTATCCTATTTCAACACATAAACCCACTCTATAAGTCAAAGTGATTTTTATTTCTAAAAAGCTCTTTTCAAGATATCAATGCGCTTGTACATAGGTATAAAACATCCTAAAAATTAAAATGAAACAGTAATCAGATAAAATCAAAAAAGTTCCAATTAAAAAACATCTGAGAAGGCTGACTCGAATAAATTTTTATGGCAGCCTTTGAAGGTCTCAATGGACAGGCACTCTCTAATCTGACAAGGTAGAGAGTTGCACAGGGTTGGGGCCATATATGTGAAAATTCTCACCCCAAGGTCTTTAAACGTAGCCTGGGAACCTCTAGCAATCCCTCATCAGTAGAACAGAGAGGGCAGAGGGGGCAGTAGGGATGTAGGAAGTCTTGCTAATAACGTGGTCCTTGTCCATGTAGGGCCTTATAGCTCAGCAAGACAACCTTGAAGGTGATCCTTCACCACATTGGCAGCCAGTGCAGTTCACAGAGCAGAGGCATTACATGGCTAGATCGACATAAGCCCATCAACAGCCTGGCTGCCACATTCTGTACCAGCTGCAGGCAGCAGATGTCCACCCCTGGAAGCCCTAGGTATAGAGCACTGCAGTAGTCAAGGTGGGAGGTCACAAAAGCATGGACCAGAGTAGGAAAGTCATTGGGGGAGCAAGGTGTTTTATCCGGGTGATATTCCTCAGATGGCAAAATGAGGACTTGATGACGGCTGACACCTGTGATTCAAGTGTCAGCTCACCATCAAAAATAATGCCCAGATTCCGCTCTCGTTCAGAGCACCTCAGCTGCCTGCCCACCAGAACAAGCCCAGAGGGCTGAGTAGCCAAGGACCCCTCTACCTGATGACCAGAGTCCACAACCAACACCTCAGTCTTATTCGGGTTCAACCTTAACCAACTGGCACTCATCCAGTCCTGAATCTTGGCGAGGTAGTTGTTAAAGACCGTGACAGCATCATACTGCTTGGGCACAAAGGACAGGTATAGCTGAGTATCATCAGCATAGCAGTGAAAACTCAGCTCATACCACCTTATAATGTCTCCCAGTGGCAGCATATACACTACAAACAACATGGGAGACAATACGGAGCCCTGTGGCACCCCACAGGTCGGGGAAAAGAGGCCAAGGGAAAAAAAAATGACACCACTCTCTGTGTCCTGCCCATGAGAAAAGAATGGAATCATCTGAGGACCATACCAGACAGTTCACAGATCAACTGCATGCACTCTAGGATTACTGCATGGTCCACGGTGTCAAATGCTGCGGAGAGATCAAGGAGAACCAAGATCAAATGGCTCTTTCGATCTCTCGCAATCAGGAGATCATTAAGTACCCGAATAAGCACCATCTCTGTACTATGCCTCTTCCTAAATTGAGACTGGGGAGGATCATAGACCTCGTAGGTGGTAAGATGGTCCTTGAGCTGTCAAGCGATTACCTTCTCAATAACCTTACCCACAAAGGGCAGTTTAGAGACAGGTTTGTAGCTTGCGAGACAGTCTCGGTTGAGGGAAGGTTTCTTTAAAAGGGGGTGTCACGACCGCCTCTTTCAAGGGGTCAGGGAACACCCCCTTTTCCAATGAACTCCAGACTATCTCAGCAAGGACTGATCCAATGACATCCACACACTCCACCAGGAGGCGGGTTGGACAGGATCCAAACTACAGCAAGTCGGTCACATACCCTGGACAATCTTCATGACATCAGTGATGGCCAGCTGTTCACAGTCAGACCAGACAAACTGGGTGCTAGCGACCTCCCACCATCCAGCGCATCACTCATTAGAGCATATTGAGGGATCTCTGACTTGATGGTGGCAACCTTATCTGCAAAGAACTGAGCGAACTCCTCACACTTAAGCTGTGAAAAAGCTCTTCAGTTCTGAAGGGAGGTTGGATTGCACAACCTGTCGACAGTTCGGAAGAGCTGGGCTGGTCGATTCCTTGCAGCAGCCATCTCCCTGGACAGGAACTCTGCCTTCTTATGGGAGACGGTCAATTGATAGTCTCTATAATGAGCCATCAATCTAAGTCTGTCAACCTCCAGGCCAGATTTCCACCAGCAGTGCTCCAGCCTTCACCCTACTTGCCTCAGCTCCTTCAAGGTCCCGTAAAACCAAAGGGACCACAGACGAAGAGTGAGTGGATGCACTCACACAGGAGTAATGGACTCCAGTGCCCCCAATACAGCACTATTATAGTGAAACAGGTCACCTGGCTCCATGCATCCCGTTGGCCTACTTGATATGTCCAGTTCTGCCATTAGACCAGTGGGGAACACACCCCTTAATGGGCTGTACCAGACTTTCTCCACAGGGGCAGGTCTATTGGGGGGAGCCACAAAACTAAACCCTATGGTGTGATGGTCAAACCAGCTGACTGGTTCCACCACCAAATGAGACATCTCCATTCCCAGGAGGAACACCAGATCCAGAGAGTGACCACAATTATGGGTAGCAGCGATAACAATCTATGTGAAGCCCAACAAAATCATCAGTTGGAGGAAGTCTTGACCAAATTGTGAGAGTTTGTCATTGACCCAGGCATTGAAGTCACCCAGGACCAACCACCTGGAGGACTCCAACACTATACCAATGACAAAGTCTGCGACTTCCTGCAAAAATTCTTTCCCATCCCTGGGTGGATGGTAGATGAGATGAATTTTGCAACCCACACCTGCATCCATGATATACTCAAAGGATCTGGTGCTCCTCTCAGGCACATCCATAAGGTTCAGTTCCATCTTGAAACAGATGGCTACACCCCCGTCCCTGCGATCCAGTCTCGGGCAGTGTATCACCGAGTACCCAGCCATAACTGCTGCCTCCAACACAGGACCAGCATTCTTGTCTTGCCAGGTCTCGGTGATGCAAGCCAGGTCAGATGTTCCAACAAGATCAGCAACGACTGCTGTCTTGTTCCTAATCGACCTGCATTGCACAAGACCACCTAAGTCGGATGAGTGGCCATGGAACAGCAAGTTATTTACCCACTCAATGTGGAGCCCTTGGATATGGGAACCAGGCAGGGTCAACCCCTTTCCTGGAACCATTTCACCCCAGGGCACCTCCTGGTACCCACAACCCCAATCAGCTCAACCACTCTGCCCCCTCCCCCACCTGGCTGGGGGCCCTGTGCCCCGACCCCTCTGAGCTATCCCCAAAGCCCAACAATGCCTATACACCTCAGCAGATAATGGAGGACAATTGAAGGGGTGCAGAGCCCTAAGCCTAGAGGGGAGTAGCTCCTATCCACTGAAGAAAGCTACCAACACATAATTGCAATGGCCAGACACAACAATCACCCAAACAATAATCAAAACAATACTAATAAAATGCAAATCAAACACTCAAAACAAAACAATACTAAAACAAATCCCAAATCCCCCCAAACAATAAGCAAAACTTCCAAACAATAGTCCAACCCCCCCATTAAATACAATACAGCAAGGGCCCTTCTAGTCCAGTTCATAAACGGTGCAACAATTAATGAACACCAAAACAGGTGGTAAATGTCGAGGTTAGCTGGGACTCTCACCCCCAACCAGCAAGCAAACTTCTGTTGTCCAAAAATGCCACTGCATTCTCACTCCAGAGGCCTCTGGATGATGAAAACATAATAGTTAATGGGGGCATTCTCACCACCCTCCCCAAGTCAAACTTAAATGAAAAATCCAAGCATGCACACTAGCGCTGCAGCCTTAGTTCAGGCCTTAATTCCAGGAGTACAGCTTCCCACTGCAGTTTTGAAGGAGAGAAATATAAAAGTCATTCAGATCTTCAGGCCAGGAAATATGCACCCCCAGAGGGCCAGCAACAAAGGCAGTGTGACCCTGCTTGAAGATTAAGAGCCCTAGAAAAAGGACCCTCCGGCCTCCATCTCAGGAACCCCCATAGACACTGCAGAAAGCAGCAGGGGCTGCTTTCTCACAACAAGCTGTTTGCATCTCAATTATGCACCAAGCACTCAGGTAGAGGAGGGTCCTAATCCCACAGCAGGGAACAGCTCACCTCTCTATTATTTAATCACTGCCTATCCTAGCTGTCCCAGCATGGGTGGTTCAGCAGGAGTGGTAGTCCTCAAGGGTAGTCACCAGAGGAAGGAGCCAGGACACCAGAAGCCTCTGAACTACTTCCACTGTGCAATACTGTATGTATTGTTAAGCTGTAATATGTTTCTTCTGCTACTAAACAAGGAACTGCAACTAGCCTGCATTGTAACCTGTATTTATTGCTTACTGCTTCTAGGTAGGGTACTGCAACTAGTTTGCCTATTGTTTACAACCACAACTTAGGATCTATTTGTTCACCTTTCTCTGCTCAGTAGGATCTATTCTGCATTGTTATGTTGCTGCTGTCTATTATCAAGAAATGTAATCTATTAAGTTATTACTTCTAATTACCAGGGGTTAGCTGTTCACCATATACAGTACTATGTGCAGTGTCTATTACTTTGTACCGCTTCCACCTGCTGTGCTTATTGCCCTGTCCTACCTATTTAGTTTACATTCTCCCCTCATCTGTACAACTGGCTTTCACCCCATCTGTGTGTAGCCAGCATCTCCCCTGAATTGTAGATGTAGACGTCCACCCTATCTAGGTAAAACCCACATTCCCCCTAGTTTATTCATTTAGACTTTTACCCTATCCACTTGAAGTCTTCATCCCCCCTTCCAATTTGTTCATTCAAGCTTTCAACCTATCTGGGTATAGCCCACCTCCTCCTAAACTGCTCCTATAGGCTCCTACCACATTGTGGGGGAAGACCAAATCCCCCTAAATTGTTCATCAAGGCTTCAACCATATCTAGATGTTGCCTGCATTCCCCCTAACTGGTTTATCTAGGCTTCCTCCCTACTTGGGAAAGCTACAGACCTTCCTGTCTGGGTCAGGCCTCTACTTTCCTTAGACACCATCTGGTTATATCAGCCCTCCCCTTTGCCACCTGGTGTTTCCCTTTGTGAGATTTCTCCACTATGTTGATCCACTTCTTAACCATCCTCCCTTCCCCTTTTCCCACTCCTCCATCCATGTACCTTCCCTTTCTCTCTCCTACCTTTCGTACCCCTCTTCCTCCCCAGCCTGAACATTCTATTTCCCTTCATCCCTTCCTTACTTCCCCTGGCATGCTGGGTGCTGCCTTTTACCTCGTTTTTGGCTCCACTTAGAAGCTCTCTGGCTCCTCTTGCCCTCTGAATTCCACTCCTTTCCCTCTTTGCCATCACCCCCACCCCTCCCTCTAAGCAGCTCTGTAGCTCCATTAAGTGCCTTGTTTTCTTGCTACTCCTGGTGGCAGCGGACTTTGAGCTTAATCCTGGTCCAGCAGCCACCTCGCCAGTGTAACTTCCCAAAGATTATGGGTTGCCCACCTCAACATCCGTAGTCTTCTTCAAAACTGGACCTGTTGCAGCCCCTCTTAGATAACCTCCAGCCAGATGTTCTCATTATCTCAGATTCTTGGATCTCCCACAGTGTTGAAGATTCTGTTGTGTTCATATGTGGTTGCTCAATAGCTAGGTAGGATCTCCCCAAGAAAGGCTGAGGTGTTGCAACCTACCTCTCCTCTGTTATCCAATGTGTGCATTTGCTAACAGACTCTTCCCCTTCTGCTTATGAACTGCTATTTCTCAAACTCACCCTCCCATACACAGTCCCACTTTTTGTTGTAGGAGGGTGCTGCTGACCTGACCTATCCCCTGCTTTGGTCACTGAACTCCTCTCCTCCATCTGCTCCCACTCCTTATCTGATGAGTTGCTGATAATAGGCGATTTTGACACTAATTGGCTCTCCCCCTCACTGCACAAACTTAGAATGTTAAATCCCAACTAATTTCAGACCTTACCTGTCTTAATCATAAACCCTCAAACCACACTCTACTGGACTGGACACTGTCCTCTCACCCCCACCATGTTGTGGACACAGTTATGCTCTCAGATGTTCTCAGTGACCATCAAACGGTCTACTGTGTGCATAAGATCCATAACCCCAAAGCTCCCGCAGTTCTTCAGGATGTTGGATTTATTCTTTCCTCACAGACCTGTCAGCCACTAACTGGTCCCACATCTCTACAGCCACCAATCTCAACTCTGCCCTTGACTCCTTCCACAACATTGGGACTACCAAGCCCCCTAAGAAAAAACAGGGTCTGAGGTTCTCACCTTCACTGGATCTCTGCTAAATTAGTGGCCTGCTTTTGAGCTCGTGATATGGCCTGGAGGTATTCTAAGATCACCGTTTCCCTTGATGCTCTGCTAAACTATCCAACCCTTTGCAATGTTTGTACCAAAACCATCAAGCTTGTAAAAGCCAGTTACTTTGCATCCAAACTCCAGAACAACCTTAATCACCCCTCTAAGTCTTGGAAACTTGCACACTCCTTTTGCTTTCCCCCAACCGATTCCTCCCCACTTGTCCTCAAGACTGGCAATTCCCACATCACTGACCCTTCTGCCATTGCTGTTCCCTTCAGCTCCTTTTTCACCACCTGCTTCCTGCCTCTCCTTCCTTCTCTCTCTCTCTCTCTCTCCCTCCCCACAATCTTTCCCCTCCTCCCATTCACTCCTTCTCCTTCTTCCCTTGCACTCCTTCTCCTTCTATCCCACCACTCCATCAACCTCCATTAAGGTCCTTCTAGTTCGTAACCCTCCAAGGGTGCAAGCCCAGATGGCTTTGACTCCAAACTTCTGTACCTCTCTGTACCAGCCATAGCCTTCCCTATTTTCCTTCTCCATAAACTCTCCTTCTCTTCCTCCTCCTCCTCCTCCATCCCCAACATCTGAAAGCAGGTTATACAGTAGTCATCACCCTTTCAAAAGGAGGTGATTTGTCCACTCCTGGAAACTGCAATCCCATCTCCCTCCTTCCCACACTGGCAAAGCTACTGGAAATTTTTATCCCATCTTCCTCCTTCCCACACTGGCAAAGCTCCAGGAACATCTTGTACTCTCCCAACTCATCCTGTTCCTTGACTCCTCCTTTTTCACTCTCTTCTTGTCTGGTTTCAGGAAGTCCCATTCCTCATCTACCTCCATACTCTGGCTCACTGACTCCCTCCTCTCTGGTATGAACCAGGGCCAAATTACTTCTGCCATCTTTTTCAACTTGGCGAAAGCCTTGAACACTGTGTCACTCTCCTTTTCCTGGTCAAGCTTAAGGCAGCAAGGCTGACTGCCTCCTCAATCAGCTGGTTCCACTCCTACCTAGAGGGCAGGTTGAAAGCCGTCCGTATTGGAGACATCCTTTCCCCTCCACTTCTTATCTGTATATGTATCCCTCAAGGATCTGTACAGGGCTCTATACTCTTCATCCTATTCCTAAATTACCTCCCCTCTGCCTGTTCCTCTGCATCCATGCACATGTATGCAGATGACACTGGGCTGTATGCTTCTGGCTTCTCTGCTGCTGACCTTGCTGTGCCTATCCAACAGGATTTTAACAGTGTCCAGCACTGGTTCTATTCCAACATTCTGACCTTCTTTTTTATATATATTTTATGTCTATTAATTTTTTTTTTTTACCAAAAAATACAGTTGTATAAATAAAGATAAAAATGAAAACAGGAGAGGCTGCAGTACACTGGTTACAGTATATGGTGTACAGATTAAGCATGGTATAATTTAAGACCCATATCTTTAAATAAATACAAGTTCAACAGAGAAGGTAGATGACAGGCTCCCAGGTTAACCATAAATCAAGTAACTAACCTTCTGTCTCTCAATGCCAAGAAAACTGTTTCCATGCCCCTTGGCCCCCACCAGAGTCTTGCCAGACTTTTTCCTCTTCCTTCCTTCCACACCCTTAATGGTATTGCACTTGTTGATGTCTCCTCCTTCAAGTATCTTGGGTTATGGCTGGACAGGCACTTCAACTTCTCAGTGCACTTTGATGTAGTCCACCACAATCTTCACCCCAAACTGGGTGTGCTGTAAAGCAACAAAGCCTTTATTCCTCTCCCTGTCTGCAGGGAGTTTTCATGAAGATGATCCTTTCCATCTTTGACTACAGCAACATTGCCTACAGCGCTGCTCCCAAGTCCACCTTTGCCAGACTGGACCCCCTCTTCTATTCTTTCTGCTCCTTTGCCTTGTACTGTCTCCCATGCATACACCACTGCTCTCTCTACTCCTCCCTCCCCCTCCCCCTCCCCTCCTTTTATACCAGCCGCCTCACACACTATGTCACTTTCACCTCCAAATTCTGGATTGGCTCTCTCCCCCTATCTCTCTGCTTTCCTTTCTCCCCTCTCCTTTATCATACCCCCTCCAGCACATTGCTTTCCATTCCTTCTATCTCCGCTCCAGGAAAATTTACATGGGCCAAGCTGCCTCCTCATATCATTTTCCTAAACTCTGGTCCTCCCTTTCACTGTCTGTTCACTCAGCCGCATCTTTCTCTTTCTCCAAATCCTTTCTTTGTAACTTTTCCATCCACTCAAGCAACTGTTACTGATTCTTGACCTTTGCATTCCCTCCTCCTGTGTTGTTGATGTCACTCGTGGCTGTGAGCAACTTTTACCCCCAAGACTAGCTGTGCCCTAATCCATTAATCCATCTTGCAGTATTGTGCACCTGAGACTACCTTCTGCACTGGCTTAGTTAGCTTGCACTTTAGCAGTCTGGGTGGCGCTTATCCTGTTACTATCTAGTACTGATCCCTGCACTGTACAGCACTAATATCTTAATTTGCATTTTATCTCATCTTCATTTTAGTACTCCTGAATATTCTGCTTGTAAATTGTTACTGTGCACTGTTTTTTTTATTTTTGCTCTATTTTATTGTATGCATTTTTGCTGTACTTATTTTTATTAGTACTGCAACTTACATTATGCATTTTCACTTGCACATCATATGCTATATACTCCCTTCCCCCACCCCTCAGGATGTATCTGGAAATTAGCTATTACTAGCTCAGTATATCTTTCTTAGTGAAACTTTTGAAATAAATAAATCTATTGTGTTGTGAATTTCTTTAACAGTGAGATCAAAAACAATGGTAAATAACCGAGGCCAAAAATTAGTGAACCTTGACTCGAGTGCTTGTAGTGGTGTTGTTTTCCTTTGCTGTCTTTAATTGCTGCAAATTTTTGCCCACCCTCCCTCTCCTGCCCCCCATTCTTAATAATATGCCCTGTAAAATCTGATTGACAGGAGCTAAGCACAGGGAATAGCAGGGGTTGCAGAGTAGGAGGGGCATAAGGAGGAGGAAGCCTCCCCCCTCAAAGTAAGCATTTTGACTCATTTTTATGTTTGCTTGCATGCATGCGCAAGAAACATTATGTGACAGCTTAGGAGAGAAGCAGGGTTTTGGAGGTGTGGCACTGTGGCAGCCAATATCCCCACTGCATTATGATGCTTGGCTGTGTTTCCCTAATGTGGTGGCATGCTGCTGCTGACACTAGTTCAGCAAGCGTTCCACCAAGTTGAAATGAATTCACCACTGCAATGAGGGAGCCACCCATCATTGCAGGGTGTGCCTTGCCTGCTGTAACATTTCAATAAACATGGCGGGCAGCGGCTTGCTCCCACTGCTCACAGTCCCTAGGAGGCCGACTTCAGGGGTGCACAATCCCCCTGTCAGCATATGTGCCCCCTTTACTGTGGTGGTCTGCTGAGGGGGTGCCCAATCCCCCTCAGCATCATGCTCCCAAACACAGACATGCTTGCTGAAGGGGGTGCCCAACCCCCCTGTTGGCATGTTAACCCCCCCATCTCATTGGCATTTTCCTGGTGCCACCCCACCCCGATTGCATGCCACAATGGGAGCCCACCCCAGTGAGGCTAACATGACTCCCCCAACCAAATGTGCCACACTGGGAGCCCACCCTAGTGTGGCAAAAACCTGTGAAAAAAACAGAAAATGGTCCACAGTGATGTTATTTTTATTTTTCTTACCTGAAACAAAGTAAACTGTCCCTTGCTGTCAGGTCCCCTTCCCCAGCCCACACCCACCATCTGCACACCCTGCATCCCAACACACACCCATTTCCCATACATACCTCTGGAGCCCGGCATGATGATCTTCAGTGGACCTGGAACATGTTTGCACTCTTTAAAGCCGACCGTGAACTGAACAAATGCCGGTAATCTGTATAATGGCATAAATGTTTTTTTGTTGTTTTTTTTTACTTAGGTGGATGTCACAGCCATTTTTATGAATTTTGGCATCAAATTTTCAACATGGGGTTCTTGGGAGCCCACCTCATGAATTCAGTCACTGTCATATCATTATTCGGTCCCGAAAGGTGATTTTGTGGTCACTGTGTAGAATCACCTTTTGGGACTGACTAATGAAATAACAGTGTTACTGTTCATGAGGTGAGATTCCAAAAAGCCTATGTTGCAAATTTGGTGAAAAATTTCAAAAAAATGACTGTGTTGCGAGCGTGCATTGCACAGTTTCCACGCGCGCTTGTAAGTCCGAGAATGTTTTATATTTTCATTCCAGATTTTCAGCATTACCATTTTTTCACACCTCCTTATGAACAGTACAGTGAGAGGTCTTTAAGCCCGAGGTTCGATGGGTGGAGCAAGAACGTCACTCCCCCATCAAGCTTAAAAGGTCACAACATCCTGGGCCCTGCCAGGATTCTTTTTCATTGCAGCCGGAGGCGCTGTTCTCCTATACCTCTCTGGATTTCTGCTGTGTTTCCCTTTGTGTCTGCAGCTTCGGAAATGGACACAAGTCCCTTTACACTGGAAAGGGTCCTAAAGGAACTGAAGGGAATAAGATAGGGGCCAGATGGGGTGCATCCCAGGGTCCTAAAGGAACTAAGAGAGATGGTGGCTGAACCTCTGGCAATCCTGTTTCGCCAATCATTGGAATCAGGGGAGGTACCCAAAGATTGGAGGACAACAGATGTAGCCCCCTTATACAAAAGTGGGAACAAAGAGGAAGCAGGGAACTACAAACCAGTCAGCTTGACCTCAGTAGTGGGGAAGATCATGGAGGCACTGCTGAAGGAGAGATTGGTGGAACATTTGGTTGCCAACGGACTACAGGACACAGGGCAGCATGATTTCACTGGGGGGAGACCATGCCAGACCAACCTCACTGAATTTTTTAACTGAGTAACAAGGGAGGTGGATCAAGGGAGGCCAGTAGACATGGCCTATCTGGACTTCAGCAAGGCCTTTGACACTGTGCCACATAGAAGGCTATTAAACAAACTGTTGAATATGGGAGTAGGCAGGATAGTAGTGCACTGGGCAGGTAATTGACTGGGCAGCAGGACACAGAGGGTGGTGATAAATGGCTATCACTCCACAGAGGGAAGAGCGACCAGTGGGGTACCACAGGGATCAGTGCTGGGTCCAGTCCTATTCAACATCTTCATCAGTGACATTATGCAGGACCCGGAAGGCAGAATTTCCCTGTTCGCTGATGACACGAAGCTCTGTAACAGAGTAGACATGCCAGAGCATGTAGGTAGAATGAGGAGGGAGCTGCAGAAGCTTGAAGAATGGTCAAGGGTTTAGCATTTGAAATTCAATGCAAAGAAGTGCAAGATAATGCATATGGGGAACAAAAACCCTGGAACAACATATCAGTTGTGGGGTGAGGCTATGGCATGCATTAAGTAGGAAATAGACCTTGGGGTTATTATCTATGATGACCTCAAGGTAGGGAAACAGTGCGACAAGGCAGCAGGTAAAGCAAATAGGATACTTGGATGCATAGGCAGGGGCATCACCAGCAGGAAAAGAGAGGTCATAATTCCACTATACAAGACACTAGTTAGGCCCCATCTGGAGTACAGTGTACAGTTCTAGAGACCTTACCTACATAAGGACATAGACAGGGTAGAAAAGGTTCAGAGGAGGGCAACAAAGATGGTACAGTGATTGCATCACAAGTTCTATGAGGACAGGTTGAAGGACTTGAATATGTACTCCCTGGAGGAGAGGAGGGAGAGACGGGATATGATATACCTTAGGGAGGAACAGGGTGCAGGAATACACTATTTTCCAGTAAAAATGATGTTCCAGGACTAGAGGGAATGAGATGAAGTTGGACAGAGGGTGATTCAGAGGAAATGTGAAGAAGAATTTCTTCACAGAATGGATGGTGGACAAGAGGAAGTGGTGGGGGCTGAAACAATCACAGGATTTAAGAATGCATGGGATAGACATAAGGGAATTCTGGAGGTTAGGGGCAAGGGGCAACAGACTTCTTGGAAAACATAAAGTGAACTTACAAGCTCAAATGGGCAGGCTGGGTGGGCCATAGACCCTTATCTGCCAACAGTGTCTATGTATCATTCAGTATAACGTGTGACTTAATAGAAGGTAGAGGCAAAAGGCATCTTATCTATGTCACAGATCAAATTAAATCAGATTTATTCATCTTTATATGAGATAGGCAGCAGTGAGCAAAGATTGTGTTCAAGAACTATCCTGTTTCAATCAGTTACAGTACAAGTTACGTTCAACTGTTTCACCAATGAGTTGCTTTAGCATTTCTGACTGAGTTGCAGAAGTGTTGCTGGATTCAGTACAAAACCTTGCACAAACTGTTTAAGAGTTACAACTCAATCTTGCATTGCATTGTGACTGGGCTTCAGATACATGCCAACTAAGTAGCAAAAACAATTTATAAACATTGCTCTTGAGCTGATTAAGTGTTGGAAAACAATGCAGTATGAGTTGCCAATGCATTGCCAACTGTAAAAACAATGCTAAACCAACTCATTGGCGGGACAGTTTAATGCGACTTGTACTATACATTTTTACCATGATTTAGAAAATAACACAGCTGATATCTTCAAAAAGATAACTACCACAGATGACATTTAGAAACCAAAGACATGATGTTGCTTTGAAGAAATCTATAGCAGTCCTTCATTTTAGATTAGTTATCATTGGCCTGTGGCCAAGGAACTAACATTATGCACAAGTGATCTCTCATATACTATGTTTTGTTAGAGATAAATTCAGTACATGATGTAACAAAAACAGTGGGCTTAAATTTCAGAAGTTGCAAATTATGCTCTGAGGCAAAACCAAGAGATAATCAGATTATTTTTTTAAGAACACTTTTACTTTTGATTTTCAAATGCATAGTTTTAACACGTGACTTGTCCTATAAATTACAAATCATATATCACCTATTTATAAAAGCTTTTTGCCCCTATTTTTAAAAGCTTTTAACAAAAATACATAAAAGGTAAGATATTTTGAAAACTTGGATTCAACATGTTCCACTACAATCAGCAGACTAAACAGAATAGAGGAAACAAGTTTGATTGTTCCTCAGCACATCAGCTTTCTGTCTGTCTTAAACTGTCTGTCTTAAAGAATTCTTGGCAACTGGCTGCCTTCAAGAATGCTTGGCAATCACTGCAAAATGCTTATTTGTTTTTTGGAACTATTTCCGTGTCTGGATGCCCCTTTTGAATTAATTATGGTTTTGAGATGAACATTTCCATAGTTGAAGTTCTACTATGGGAATCTCTGGAGAACAGTTATTTTAATTCATTTGCAGGATGGCCATTAGAATTTCAAAATATTTTGGGAGTCACTATATTTTTCTGAGGTTACACTTTCTGATGCCCCAAAATTTGATAGATACTGATAGATAGATAGATAGATAGATAGATAGATAGATAGATAGATAGATAGATAGATAGATAGACAGACAGACAGACAGATAGTAGTTACTGATTAAAAGTAGCCCTTGGCCCACAATGTCTGCACAGGCTTATCTATCTAATGTGCAATGTAATAGACCTAGTGACCTCCTCCCCTTTCCATACAATCTTTACCAAGCTCATGTATCTGTCCCACCCAAGTCTGAATCCCCCCACTGTTTTCACACAGACCACCCTTTTCATGAAAAAATACTTTCTGGTATCCCTCTTAAATTTGCCTTCCACCAGCTTCATGGAGTTATCCCTGGTGTATGTATTCCCACTCAGTTTGAACAATTCCCAGCCATCCACATTGTTTACTGCATGAAAGTATTTGTATGTCTCAGTTATGTCCCCTCTCTTCCTACTAGCCTCCAGCATTTACCTGTTTAGGTCCTTCAACCTCTTGGTTCAACCCTAATGAAGTGGATAAGGGACACCCAGTGGACCTCCACTATTTCGATTTCAGCAAGGTTGCCGATTCAGTGTCGCACTATCACCTGCTGAAAAAGTTGGAAGACCTAGGCATTGCTGAAAGCTTAGTTAGGTGGGCGAGTAATTGGCTTAGAGATGGAAGACAAAGGGTAGTTGTCATTGGGGTGAGGTTAAGCGAAGGTAGAGTCACCAGTGGTATGCCCCAGGGATTGGTCTTAGGCCCAGTCCTGTTAAATATGTTTATTTGTGATATAGGCATAGGCATTCAGGACAAACTCAAACTCTTTACATATGATACTAAACTGGACAGTAAAGTTGATAGTGTGAAGGTAATTAGGAAACTTCAGAATGACTTACAAAGGCTAGAAAGATGGTCTAATATCTGGCAGCTAAAGTTCAATGAAAAGAAGTTCAAACTGCTGCATCTGGGTCAGGGGAATCCCAGGACAGATTATTGGCTCAATGTGGTCAAACTCAACACTTTTCGGGAGGAAAGGGGTCTAGGGATCATCATATGTGACACCCTTAAACAATCAAGCCAATGTAACAAAGCTTATGACAAAGCAAATAGAATGCCAGGGTGCATGTGGAGAGGATTCAACAGTAGGAGCACGGAGGCGATTCTCACACTCTACAGATCCCTGTGGAGACCGCACCTGGAGAACTGCACCTAGTTTTGGAATCTGCACTTTAACAAGCATTTGTCAATGCTGATTTTTTTCTTGCTGGTATTAGCATTGGAAGTGCAGGAGTTAGACAAATGCAGAATAGGAATGGCAGTGAGGTATTGAAATGATGTCAACCCCACCTCCACCCTGCAGAGATGGACATGTATTGGGGTGTGCCTTTGGGTTGTTGCCCATAACACTCATGGCATTTCACCTCACCCTACTCTGCAGACACCGACAAATGTTGGGGTGTGCCTTGGGGTGTTCAGCTTTACAGTCACACCATTCCATAAGGAAATATGCAGAAATGGGTGCAGTATAGGAGAATAGGGTGAGCTTTGGGGCCGAAGAGTCTAAGGCACACTTCGATGCCTGTCACTGGCTGTAGGGTGTGGGTTGAATGTCATGAGCATTACTGTCGACAATCCCAAGTCACACCTCTGAAGCCTGTCAGTCTCTACAGGGCAAGGCGTTATGGTCAGAAACCGTAATGCTCTGGGAACCTCTTGGTATTTTCACTCCAAGTTTTCAACATGGGCTTTTTGTGACCCCATCGCATGAACAGTGACACTATCAGTTCGTTAGCCGAAAGGTGATTTTGCACAGCAACTGTTCCATTTGGCACCACAGGTGTGAAAACATATTGTGAACAGGATGTAAAAAATGTGCTGTACTGTACTGTTCATGAGGAGGTGCAAATGTTGAAAATCTGGACTGAAAATATAAAAAAATCGGTGAAGTCATGAGCGTGTGTAGAAACTGTGCAACACACACTCGTAATGCAATTGGGTTGGCAGTATAGCCTAGAGGTTAGAGTAAGGAGCTATGAACAAACTTGGTACATCCAGCAGGCCAGACCTTGGTTTGATTCTCACAACCTCCACTTGCATACTGAGTGACTCTGAGCAAGTCACTTAACTTCCCAGTGCTTCCAGGTCGCCCCGGAAAACATGCACCTGTGCCTAGTGGGACTTACCCGGTACCAAAGACTAAAATAAAAAAATCGGGAGGGATTTTTTTAACACCAGATTTTCAACATAGGCATTTTGGGACCTCTGCTCATGAACAGTGGCACTGTGATTTTCTTAATCTGTCCTGAATGTTGATTTTGCATAGCGACCATGCCTATTGTGAGCCAGATGTGCAAAACCACATTTCGGGCAGGATGTGAAAAATGACAGCTGAACTGTTCATAAGAAGGTGTGAAAAAAAGGCAATATTGAAAATCTGGAGGGAAAATATTAAAAATTGTCAAAGGTGCAGGGGTGCATGGAAACTGCCCAATACACACTCATAACAAAGTCATTTTGTGGAACTTTGAACACAGGCATTTTGGGACCTCCGCTCATGAACAGTGTCACTGTGATTTTCTTAATCTGTCCTGAAAATTGATTTCCCACAGCGACCACGCCATTCTGCACCAGATGTGTGAAAACACATTTCATGCAGGATGTGAAAATTGAAAGCTGTACTCTTCATAAGGAGGTGTGAAAAAATTACAATTTTGAAACTCATGCCGAGGGTGGGTACAGGTTGGGGAGGGGGTGCCACAGACAGCGAAGGACCATTTTTTCTTTTACAGGTAAAAATAAAAAAAAAAACATTGCGGGAAGATTTTCTTTTTTATAGGGACATTTGGCACACTGTGGTGGGCTCCCAGAAGGCCACCAGGCTGTTTTTTTTTTTGGGGGGGGTTGGAGCTGACCTGGATCGGGCACTCCATTGGAAAAAAAGGAAATGGGGTCTGTGTTTGTGGGATGAGCATGATGCCAATGGGGATTGGGCACCCCCTTGGCATATAAATTCTTATAGGTGGATATTATGCTGACAGGGATTGGACTCCTCCATTGGCAAATTAACTGGGCAGGGGGCATGCCGCAGGGGGATTGGACACCCCTGTACATCAGCTTTCTGGGGACTAGAGGTGGATGACGGCAGCCACCACGTTTAATGAAATGTAACACTAGGCAAGGCACGTCCTGCAATGAGGGGGCAGTCAATCATTGCAGTGGTGAAAATGTTTCAAGTTGGTGGCACGTTTTTGCACTGCTGTCATAGACAATGTGCTCATCTATTGGTGCCACAGAGACAAGCCCCACAAAGCAGTACAGGCATTGGCCACAACATAACCATACCTCCACAACCTGCTCCTCTAGCAAGCTGTCACAACACGTTTCTTGCGCATGCGCGCAAGCAAACATAAAAAGTAATCAATCCAGGAAGCCTTTCAAATAAATGAATTTGGATGCCCCACAAAGCTTGCAGGAAGGCCTAAACAGAACTTAACTTGCAGTCACCAGCAAGAGCACATTCAGACCAAGTGGCTTCAGACACCAGTGAATTCCATCAGCCTCCTTTGTTTTATGCTACACCTGTAATCCCATGAAATTGCTGAGCTAATCTTTCTCCAGGCCCGCAACCTTCCGAGGGATCAACTCTGTGAAACAAGAGTTAAACTAAAAGATTGCCTAGTCTTAACATCTGACAGTGAGGAGACCCCTTGATGTCCTAGCCTGAGGTATTTAAGAGCCAAGAGGAGAAAGAGAGGTGCACAGCAAACCTCCAGAATCAATGAGTCTGCAGATCAAACACTTCCTCTTCTTGTTCCCAGTACTCTGTCTAGCAAGGGCTTTCAGCACTACCAGGGTCTACAGAGGGAAGTGTTTTGTAAGTTTAGCAACCAATTAGCAAACTAGGTAACTGATTAAGTTATTTAAAGTGAAGGATGTGTGGTACTGCTATCATTAAAGACCTTTTTTAAATTCTCGTTTCCTATATATTTCGTTGTCCCCAACCCCTGCCCACTCTCTCGAGCTGACTCACAGCACCACAGTACAGCCATAAGTGGTCAGGTGGATAAATGGTATGGTACCCTCAGAGGCAGATGCCAGTGCCTGTTCCTGAATGCAGGTCTTCCTCTCTCATGTGTGCCAACTACATAGCGATGTTGCAAAGTTTTACTTTGCTGACAAAGCTGCACAGTTTTTCTTCACAGAAAACATAGGGAATTGCCCTCTTTGCAATGAGTTTTTCTGGGGGAGTGGCACCTTTTCTGGCAACATCAGGTGAGGTCATGGCAACGTTACAACTTTGCCAGAAAATTTACATGACTTTGCTTGGAAAAAAATATCACTTCACCTGCTGAAAACTTTGTGAAGTCTGCACTTTAAGAACATATGAAATTGCCAGCAGATACAGGCCTTGTGGTCTATCTCGTCTGCTCGAGTGTGCAGCACATCGTTCTCTTATACTGCAGCTTTCACCCACCCCATTTTCAGTCCTCTTTCCCCCGTCCCCTTCTGGGTTGTACTCTCCCTTTGAATCTGCCCCATCCCTTCTTAAAGCTCCCCACCTACTGCAATGATATGACTTCCTCTGGCAGTGCTTTAAACCCTACCACCACCCTTTCAGTGAAATAGTGTCTCCTCTTTTCCCTCCTGAATCTACCCCCCTTCAATTTCAGAGTGCGCCCTCTGGTTTCCCTACCACTGTTTAGAGTGAACATACCTTTGTCGTCCAGTCTATTCATCCCTTTCAGGCACTTGAAGGTCTCAATCATATTCCCTCTCTCCCTTCTATCCTCCAGGGTATACATATTGAGCTCTCTGTCTCTCCTCGTAAGGTCTACACCCAACCTCAGGATTATCTTTGTTGCTGTGTGCTGCACTGCCTCTAGCAGCTTGCTGTCCCTTTTTAAGTACAGGCACCAGAACTGCGCGCAGCACTCCAAGTGTGGTCTCACCAGTGACCTGTACAGGGGCAGTATGACCTCACTATTTCTGGAAGTAATCCCCCTTGCTATGCACTCCAGCATCCCGTTTGCCTTGGTCGCTGCTTTCCTGCACTGTGCCAAGTAGTTCTTTTCACCGTTCACCAGCACCTCAAATCCTTCTCCTCCATGGATGTAGATAATTGTACACCACCAACCAGTAACTGTATCCCTGGTTCCTTGATGTTAAGTGCATCACTTTATATTTCTTGGCATTGAACCCGAGCTGCCAGTTGTATGACCATTCCTCCAGTTTTGCCAAATCTTCCTGAAGTATTTTCCCCCCTCACCCCTGTCTACCTCAGCACAAATCTTGGTGTCATCTGTAAAGAGCTGATCTTATTTTTGATCCCTACTGCTATGTCCAAGATGAAAATGTTAAACAGGCCTGGTTCCAGTTCCAAGGTCTGTGGGATGCCACTTGTCACTGCCCTGGGCTCTGCTGTCTCCCTTCCACTACCACCACTACCCTCTGTTGTCTATCCTGCAGCCAGTTTTTAACCCATCTTTTAATTTTTTCTCCCCATCCCCAGTCTCTCTAGTTTGCAGATCAGCCTACCATGTGGTACTGAATTGAAGGCCTTGCTGAAATCCAGGTAGAATACATCCCCCGCATGGCCCCTGTCCATTGCCCTCGTGACCCAGTCATAAAAATCAATTAAGTCTGTTTGGCAGGATTTGCAGAGACAAACCCACACTGCCTGTCATCCTGCAGGCCATTGTTCCCCAAAAATTACACCAGCCTTTCTTTGAGGATTTCCTCCATCGTTTTTCCAACGACTGAGGTAAGACTAACTGATCTGTAGTTCCCCGGCTCGTCCTTGGGCCCACTCTTGTGGGGAGATACCACATGCACCTCCCTCCAATCCCTGGACACACACCCTCTGTTTACAGACGTGTTGAACAGGTCTACCAATGGTCCTGTTAGGACCTCTGCCAGCTGCCTCAGCACCCTGAGATAAACTCCATTTGGCCCGGTGCCTTGTCCCCCCCAAGTGACTTAAGGCTCTCCAGCACCCTTCCTGCTTTGATTACCCCATCTGTGGTTGACTCATCTCCCTCCTCTGCCCCACCTTTCCCTTCTGGTAGTGGCCTGTCCCTCTCTTGTGAATACTAAGCAGAGATACTCATTGAGTACTTCTGCCATCTCATCCCCCTTATCTATTCACCCACTGCCCTTCCTGATCCTAACTATTTGGTCCTTACTCTTCCTGTTTTCCCTGATATAACTAAAGAAATCCTTTTCCTCTTCTTTTATCCCCTGAGCTAATCTCCTTGCCATGGCTGCCTTTGCTGCCCTTACTGTTCTGCTCACTTCCCTGGATTTCCTCCCATAAGCTTCTCTGTCCACTGCCCTGTTGGTTCTCTTAAAGGTTTGGAAAGCCTTTCTCTTCTCTTTCACCATCCTCACTATCTCCTAGTCATCCAGCTTGTTTTTTTGGACCTGGATTTCCTACACCTGTTCTTGATACAGGCTTCTGTGGCTTTGGTCAGTCCCAGCTTTATGTTCGCCTATTTCTGTTCTGTGTCCATGTCTGGGTGGATGCTATCTGCATGTTTACTCAGTATGCAACCCATCCTGCCAAAATCAGTCCTTCTGAAATCCAGAACTTTAGTTTTTGTATTGGCTGCTTCCCTTCCCTCCCCATTCAGATTGAGAACCACACTGTCTGGTGATCAGTACCCACCAAGGGTTCTTCCACCTGTACATCCCTGACAAGTTCCCCATCATCCAACACTAGGTCAAGAATGTTCTCCTCTCTTGTTGGCCCTGTCATCCTTTTGGTTAGGAAGCTGTTCTGGAATGCTTCCAGGAGGATCTGCTCCCTGGCACACGTGGTAGCTGGGATGCTCCAATCCACCCCTGGTAGATTGAAGTCCCCCACCACCACAGTACTCCCTTTGCCACTGAGTCTCCTTATCTGCTCTCCTAGTTTCCTGTCCATGTCCTTTTTCTGGGTTGGGAGCCTATAAACAACCCCTAATCAGATCTTAGCTCCCATCTGGGCTTGTAGCTGCAGTCAAATGACTTCTGGACTGCCCTCTTCCCTCTCTTCCCTTATACATCCGATTTCTTCTCTAACATAAATGGCTACCCCCCTTCCCTTTTTCTCTGTCTCTCCTAAATAACTTAAATCATGGGAAGTACAAGTCCCAGTTGTGGTTTTAAGTTGCCCATGTCTCCGTTATAGCAGCTATGTCTACCCCCCTCTGCCATCAATGCTTGCAACTCAGCCATCATGTTCCCCAGGCTCCTAGCATTTAATGATAACACCTTCCACCCTTTATATTTCCCTGTCACCTCTTTATCCTGCCTAGCTCTCCCATCCTTAGTCAAATTTGGTTCCATTCTTGCTGCAGGGGGAGGTCCCTTGGACCCTGTCTCCTGTTTCAATCCTTCTCTATAGTTCCTCCCAGCTAGTTTAAATTGTATCTTTTACTGATAAATTCCCTCAGTCTCTGCTTTGACACCTGTGATCCTTGCTTACTGAGGTGTAGCCTATCCCTTGCATATCAATCCTCGTTCTCCCATGTGCTACCCCACTCTCTCACCAATCCATACTCCATGGACTCACACCATACCCTCTGTCACTTTTTGAAGTCTATGATTCTGCACTTCCTATCTGTTCTTGCTTGTGGCAGTGGCAGGACTTCTGAGAATACTATTGTGCTTCCCCCTCATTGCATAGCTCCCCACAACCCTGAAGCTATCCTGAACCTCCTCTAAGCTTCTACCTTTTAGATCGTTTGTTTCCAGGTGCACATTAAGGTGTGGTTTCCCCCCAACCTTCCTTACGCATCTAGCAATATACTGGTCCACTTTTTCTGCTGTCATGCCAGGCATGCACTTTGCCTAGATATCGCTTTTCCTGGCTCCCCTACCTCCACCCCATCTTTCACCCCTTCAGTACTAAGTCCCCTAGAATTATGACTCTTTCACTCCTGTGATGATCTTTCCCATGTTGCTTTGCACTGTTGTGTTCCCCAGCTTGATCCCTTCACCAATTCTCCCAGTTTTGCTCCCCTATATCTTCCTCCATTCTATTCCCTATCTCATCCCCTCTTTCAACTGTGGTTGGTGCTTCTGCCTCCACATCTAGAACAATCCATTTGTGCTCCCCCACCTCATTCCTTCCCCCCCTGCCACACTGCCTCCCACTGTTCTTCTGTGCCATCCCTGCGTTACAGTTTCCTCTTACTTGTGTCCTCCTCATTGCCCAAGCTCCCACCCTTCCTTTGTCACCTGCAGTTTTCCCCTCTCCATTATCTCCTTGCTTTTCTAACCCTGCTGGCATTACTTCTTTGCCCCCATCCTGTTGCTCCTTGCCTCTGTGGGTACTTGGGCAATGAGTACTTCTGTCATCTCATCCCCCTTATCTATTCACTCACTACTCTTCCTGATCCTAACTTTTTGGTCCTTGCTCTTCCTATTTTCCCTGATAGAACCAAAGAAATCCTTTTCCCCTTCTTTTATCACCTGAACTAATCTCCTTTTCCTGTCTGCCTTTGCTGCCCTTACTGTTCTGCTCACTTCCCTGGATTTCTTCCTGTAATCTTCTCTGTCTGCTGCCCTGTTGGTTCTCTTAAAGGTTTGGAAAATCTTTCTCTTCTCCTTCACCATTCCCACTACCTCCTTAGTCATCCAGCTTGTTTTTTTTGGTCCTGGATTTCTTATACCTGTTCTTGATACAGGCTTCTGTGGCTTTGGTCAGTCCCAGCTTGATTATCACCCATTTCTGTTCTGTGTCCATGTCTGGGTGGATGCTATCTGCGTGTTTACTCAGTATGCAACCCATCCTGCCAAAGTCA
This sequence comes from Neoceratodus forsteri, assembly GCA_016271365.2. NCBI lineage: Eukaryota > Metazoa > Chordata > Ceratodontiformes > Ceratodontidae > Neoceratodus > Neoceratodus forsteri. Next base: position 401,187,383 of record CM028135.1, read on the forward strand.
GCCCTTCTGAAATCCAGGACTTTAGTTTTTGTATTGACTGCTTCCCTCCCCAAGCGGATTGAGAACCACAATGTCTGGTGATCACTACCTGGTAGGGTTCTTCCAACTGTACATCCCTGACAAGTTCCCCATCATCCAACACTAGGTCAAGAATTTTCTTTTCTCTTGTTGGCCCTGTCACGCTTTGGGTATTGAAGCTGTCCTGGAATGCTTCCAGGAGGATCAGTTCCTTGGCACATGTGATAGCTGGGATGCTGCAGCCCACCACTGGTAGATTAAAGTCCCCCACTACCACAGTGCTCCCTTTGCAACTGAGTCTCCTTATCTGCTCCCCTGGTTCCCTGTTGTCCTCTTTCTGGGTTGGGGGTCTATAAACAATCCCTAATTGGATCTTAACTACCATCTGGGCTCATAGCTGCAGTCAAATTACTTCCGAACTGCCCCCCCCTTTCCTAATACATTTGATTTCTTCTCTAACATAAATAGCTACTCCTCGCTTCCCTTTTTCTCTGTCTCTCCTAAATAACTTAAATCCTGGGATGGCCATGTCCCAGTCATGGTTTTGAGTCACTCATGTCTTCGTGATAGCAGCTATGTCTACCCCCCTCTGCCATCAATGCCTGCAACACAGCCATCATCTTCCCCAAGCTCCTAGCATTTAGTGATAACTCCTTCCACCCTTTATATTTCCCTGTTGCCTCTTTACCCTGTCTTCCTCTCCCAACCTTGGTCAAACTTGATTCCATCCTTGCTGCAGGAGGAGGTCCCTTGGACCCTGTCCCCTGTTTCAGTCCTCCTCTATAGTCCCCTCAGCTAGTTTAAATTGTATCTTTCGCTGCTACATTCCCTCAGTCTCTGCTTTAATGCCTGTGATCCTTGCTTACTGAAGTGTAGCCTATCCCTTGCATACCAATCCTCATTCTCCCATATGCTACCCCACTCTCCCACCAATCCATACTTCATGGACTCACACCATACTCTCAGCCACTTGTTGAAGTCTATGATTCTGCATTTCCTATCTGTACTTGCTTGTGGCATTGACAAGACTTCTGAGAATGCTACTGTGCATCCCCCCTCATTGCATAGCTCCCCCACAACTCTGAAGCTATCCTGAACCTCCTCCAACCTTCTTCCTTCTAGATCATTTGTTCCCAGGTGCACAACAATGTGTGGTTTCCCCCACCTTCCTTACGCATCTAGCAATATGCTGGCCCACCCTTTCTGCTGTCATGCCAGGCATGCACACCACCCAGATATTGCTTTTTATGGCCCCCTACCCCCCATCTTACTCCCTTCAGTATTGAGTCCCCAAGAATTATGACTCTTTCACTCCTATAATAATCTTTCCCCTGTTGCTTTGCACTATTGTGTTCCCTAACTTGATCCCTCCACCCATTCTCCCAGTTGAGCTCCCCTCTGTCTTCCCCCATTCTATTCCCTGTCTCCACCCCTCTTTCAACTGTGGCTGGTGCTTCTCCCTCCACATCTAGACCAATCCCTTTGTGGTCCCCCGCCCCATTCCTTTTTTCACCCTCTGCCACCCTGCCTCCCAGTCCACTACTGTTCCCCTGTGACATCCCTGTGTTACTATTTCCTGTTACTTGTGTCCCCCTCATTGCCCCAGCTCCCACCCCTCCTGGGCAGCTGCAGCTTTCCCCTCTCCATTGTCTCCTTGCTTATCTAACCCTGCTTACATTACTGCATTGACCCCATCCTGTTGCTCCTTGCCTCTATGGGTACTTGGGCTACCGTTAGCTCCTTCTGGGCCTGTACTGCAACCGTTATCCCCTGTGGTGCTCTCCCCTCTAACTGGCTTATTGGCTGCACAACCTGCCTTCTTCTGCTCCTTCAGACTAGCAAGAAATTGGAATCTGTTTGTGCAGGCAGTCCCCCTCTTTCATGGCTGTGCACTGTCCCTCCTTCCTGGGGCTTATAACCCTGCACTGGCCCTGTTGCATCTATTTTCCACTCTCTGACACACCTCTAGTGTTTGGTTCCTGCCTGTGCTTGCACAATATTTTGTGTCCCCCCCCCGCTCCCCCTAGTTTTACCATTTGATGGCCTGTTGCCGGTTGTAATGGATGACTCATCAGGTACCCCACGTGCCTGCCTACCTCTTTAATCAGACCCCCCATGCCTCTAGCTCCCTCTTCAGCCACTCAATGTCCTTTCTAAGCTGACCTACCTGCTGGCACACCACGTAGCCCCCTGCCCTCCTTGTCATTCTCAGGAAAATGGCAGATCCACATCCTTGGCAGCATACCACCCTCCCTAGCACCTGGCCTGGCTGTCTGCCTCTTGCCGTTCCTCCTACCCATGAATTGGTGCTGTTCCACTCCATGTTACTTTTCCCCCCAGGTTAGACTTTGCATTTCATGAGTTTGGCTAAACTTTGCAAGTTCATTTGCAAAGTGAAGCTTGCCAGTTTTGCGCATCTCTATTGCTAGGTTTGCCCCTTCCCCCAATGTTGAATTCATCACTTCCATGAGACTTCTTTTTGCTCAGCCCCCCCTTGTGCCCCATCCAAAGAACAGAGTCACCACGGCTGCAGCTTCCTTGACGAGGGTGGGAAGGTGAGTGGTTGTCTTCACATCTGACACCAGTGCTGCTCTGTGATTGGCCAGCAGGGCCTTGCCTATACTCCCAGGGACATGAGTGCCCTACATTAATGCTGCCCTCAGGATCAGCCAGCCTCAGAGAGAGAAGGATGCATGGAATTGTGCATGAACCATAATCTCCCAGCAGGAGGCAGTGCAAGGCAGTGTTGCCAGCACACTGGATGTTTGCATTTCTATAAAAAAGAATTTAGCTCTGTACTGCACTGTAAACCATCTGCCTCTAAGGCCACCATACTAGAGTGTCAGCATGGCTCTGTTGGAACCATATCAGCCTCTGAGCCAGAAGGTTGTGGGTTCTAGTTCCACACAAGGAATGAGCTCATACCACAAATGCTGGCAGTGCAGGATTAAGGGGATGCTCTCCTGTCGGGGTGCACTGTCCTTTGGATGGGATGTTAAACCAAGGTCTTTTTTGCCATTTCTGGTGATTGTACAAATGGACATTAAAGATTCCCATGACGCTTTCAAAAAGAGTAGGGGAATTTTTTATTAATACAGACAATCAAACAGAATTATAATACAATTATTTACGGGAAGAAAAAACATAAACTTTACATCTGGACCAAACATGGAAATGATGTGTTCACAACCACAAATTGATTCCTAAGTGTATGCAAGTCATTTCCCACTCATATATGTAAAATATATACAGGCATTTGTCAATGCCAAATGTTTGCTTGCTGATATTAGCATTGGACATGCAGGAGTTAGACAGATGCAGAATAAGAATGGCAGTGAAGTACTTGAACTGAAGCCAACCCCACTTCCACCCTGTAGAGATGGACAGGCACTGGGTTGTGCCTTTGGGTCGTCGCCCATAATGCTCACAGCATTTCACCTCACCCTATCCTGCAGACACCGACAAGTGTTGAGGTGTACCTTGGGGTGTTTGGCTTCACAGTCACCCCATTTCATAAGGACATACGCTGAAATGGGTGCAGTATAGAAGAATGGGGTGAAGTCTGGGGCCGAAAAGTCCAAGGTACACCTTGATGCCTGTCACTGGCTTCAGAGTGGGGGGGTGGGGTGGAATAGCATGAGCATTACAGCCAGTAATCCAAAGGCACACCCCTGATGCCTGTCAATCTGTACAGGGTGGGGCATTATGGTTAGAAACCCTAATGCCCTGGGCGTTTGTTGGTATTTGCACTACAAATTTTCAACATGGCCTTTTTGTGACCCCCACCTCATGAAAGCATTTTGGACCTCTGCTCATGAACAGTGGCAGTGTGATTTTGTTAATGTGTCCCAAACTTTGATTTCCCACAGCAACCATGCTATTCTGCACCAGATGTGCAAAAACACAGATTGGGCAGGATGTGAAGAATAACAGCTGTACCATTCATAGGGAGGTGTGAAGAGATGGCAATGTTGAAAATCTGGAATGAAAATATTAAAAATGCTCGAAGTTCCGAGCACACATGGAAACTGTGCAACACATGCTCGTAACACAGTCATTTAGTGGAATTATTTCACCAAATTTTCAACATAGGCATTTTGTGACTTCTGCTCATGAACACTGTCACTATGATTTTCTTAATCTGTCCTGAACATTGATTTCCCACAGCGACCATTCCATTGTGCACCAGATGTGGAAACACACATTTTGGGCAGGATATGAAAAATGACAGCTATACTGTTCATAAAGGGGTGTGCAAAATAGACAATGTTGAAAATTTTGAGAGGAAATATTACATATTTTTAAAGTTACAAGTGTGTATGGAAACTGCACAATGCACGCTCATAACATAGTAATTTTAGGGACTTTTGTCACCAAATTTTCAGCATAGGCAATTTAGGACCTCTGCTCATGAACAGTGTCACTGTGATTTTCTTAATCTGTCCCGAACACTGATTTCGCACAGGAACTGCACTATTCTATGCCGGAAGTAGAAAAACATTTCATCCAGGATGTGAAAAATTACAGCTGCACTGTTCATAAGGAGGTGTGAAAAAATGCCAATGTTGAAAATCTGGTGTGAAAATATTACAAATTCCAGAAGTTACAAGGGTCCGTGGAAACTGCACTATGCATGCCCGTAACACAGTCATTTTTTGGAATTTTTTCACCAAATTTGCAACATAAGCTTTTTGAGAGGCCATCTCATGAGCAGTGACACTGTCATTTTATTAATCAGTCCCAAAAGGTGATTCTGTGCAATGACCGCAAAATCACCTTTTGGGACCGAATAACGCCATGACAGTGACTGAATTTATGAATAGGGGTCCCAAGAACCCCATTTTGAAATTTTGGTGCCAAAAGTTGAAAAAATGCCCGAGATATCCACATAAGTTTAAAAATAAAACAGTTATGCCATTATACAGCTTACTGGCATTTCTTCAGTTCGCAGTCGGCTTTGAAGAGTGAAGACGTGTTCCCAGTCCACCCGAAGGTCATCGGCACTGGGCTTCGGAGGTAAGTATGGGGTGGGGGTGGAAGTGGAGAGTGGGTGTGGTGGGGAGGGCCATGACAGACAGAGAGGGACTGTTTTCTTTTTACAGGGAAAAGAAAAAGACAACAGGGGATGCTTTTGGCACACTGAGGTAGGCTCCCAGTGTGCCACCTGTGTGTTTTTTGGCAGGGGGGGCTGGAGCCGATGGGAACTGGGCAACCCCATCACCATACAGTGTGTCTGAGGGGAGCACATGAGCCAAGGGGGATTGGGCACTCCCCTCTCGACACACAACAAATGGGGGGAAACACATTATGCTGAGGGGGATTGGGCAACCCCGTTGGCAAATGAACTTGGGAAGGGTCATGTTGACAGGGGGATTGGGCACCCTGTCAGCTTTAACGGGGACTGTGAGAGGCGGCGGCTGTCCATCGGCTTCCGTGGGGACTGTGAGTGGCTGACGGAGAAGCCGCTGCCATATTTATTGAAAGAGGACATCAGACAATGCAGCCGTAATTTGCTGCTGCAGTCAGGAATTGCCCTACAGCAAAGACAGCTGATTGCTGATGATGGGACATTCCCTGATTGCAGCGGTGAGTTTGTTTCAAGTTGGTGGTGAGCTACACTACTGCTGCCATGGACAGCATGATCCTCTATTGGTGCCACACAGACCAGCCCCAAAATGAGCTGCTGGCATTGGCAACAACACTGCCATGCCTCCACAACTCGCTACTGCAGCAATCTGCCCCAATATGTTTCTTGCACATGAGTGCAAGCAAACATAAAAAGGACAGGGATAGGCTGGAGACTGTGGAGAGAAGACTGATCAAGATGATACAGGGCCTCTATGGTCTCTCGTATGAGGAACACCTGAAGGAGCTAAACTTGTTCTCGATGAAAACAGAGAGAGAGAGAGAGAGAGAGAGGATATGATTGAGACTTTCAAGATCTTGAGAGGCATTAATAAGGTGCCATACACAGAACTATTCCAAAGGGTTGCCAGCTCAACCACCAGAAGGCATGAATGGAAGCTACAGGGAGGGAGCTTAAGAAAAGATATGAGAAAGCATTTTTTCATGGAAAGAGTGGTGGAGCCCTGGAATGGCATACCGGGGGAGGTGGTGAGTGCAAGAACCATATCAGTTTTCAAAAAGGGGTGGGATAGAGCAAGGACTCAAGAGAGAACTCTGGGATTAGGTAAGGATGAAAAACAGAAAGGGAGCAAGATCCTGGGACCTACAAAAGGTCTTGGAAACTCTTGGGCAGACTAGATGGACCAAAGGTCTCTATCTGCCATCAATTTTCTATTTTTTTTTCTCAGACATCTTTATGGTTACACTTTCGTGCTGTCCCTAGTATTTATTGCTTACACTGCTCTGTACTGCTTCAACTCTGTCCCTAACTTTCTTTAAATGCAGACTCCAAAATGATACACAGTATCCAGATGAGGATGAATCAATGACCTATACACCTCTCTTCTCTGGATTTTAATCCCCTTCATTGGGCACCCCACATCATAGTTGACCTTCTTTTGCCTTATTAGCTTGTGCCTCTGTACAGACAGTTGGTGAGACCCCATCTGGAGTACTGCATCCAGTTCTGGAGACCCCATCTCCTCAAGGACATAGACAGGATAGAGGCAGTCCAGAGGAGGGCAACTAAAATGGTGCAGGGTCTGCAAGAGAAGCCGTATAAGGAAAGACTAAAGGAGCTTAATATGTATACCCTTGAGGAAAGAAGGGAGAGGGGAACATGATAGAAACTTTTAAGTACCTCAGTGGAATCAACAAAGTCCAAGAGGGTAGCATCTTTCAGAAAAAGAGACGTGCAAGAACAAGGGGACACAGTTTAAAGATAGAGGGGTGGCGGTTCAGGGGCAATGTGAGGAAATATTATTTCACATAGAGGGTAGTGGATGCATGGAACAGCCTTCCTGAGGAGGTTGTGGGGTCTAAAACTGTGGAAGAATTCAAGAATGCATGGGACAGACGTAAGGCAATTCTTGTGGGGGGTAGGAAGAAATAGGCTGTTGGTTAACTAGGATCTGCGGCCTATCCTGAAGGTAGGGAAATGGGCAGACTAGATGGGCCAAGCGGTCCTTATCTGCTGTCAAAGTCTATGTTTCTATGTTTCTATGCTGCTTTCTTTAGACTATCTGAAATGATTTCCTCTAAGTGTTTCTCCTCTACTTTGCTTTCCGCTGCTGCCTCCCCATTATGTATTTGGTTTACAGATTGTTTATCCCTATGTGCATGATCTTGCACCTTTTGGCATAACATTTTAACTGCCATACTTTTGATAACTTCTTTAATCTTCCCAGGTACTGTTTCATAACTCTGACCCCATCCTCACAATCTTCCCGGTCGCAGATCTTAGTATTATCTGGCAAGAGGCATTTCTTTCCCTGTATTCCAACCCCTATATCACAGATGAAGATGTTAAAGAGGACTAGTCCCAGGACTGATCCCTTTGGCACACCACAAGGGAGCCCCCCAAACCCCTGAGAATACTTTGTTAATTTCTGCCTTCTGGGTTCTGCCACTTACCAAATTCTCCACCAATCTTGTGACTTTGTCCCCCACCCTGAGGGAGGTTAAGTGCCTTGCTAAATATCACACAGTATGCAAGCAGATATTATAGGAATCAAAACCAGGTCTGCTGGATGTGCCAGGCTTTACCAAGCTAATTCAAGTAACCTTTAGGCTATACTGCTTGTTATCTTTATTTTGAGCTAATCTTAATTTTTACCTTTTTAGGGTCCCTTGCTTATGCTACCTATTCTACTTATATGCATTTTTTAAGAACAAATAGCAATACAACATAGAAACATATGACATCAGTTGAATAGAAATCCCCAAAGAAAACTTTACTCTTGGCACACACTGAACTGATGTCAGTGGGGTCCTCTACCAATCATTATAAAATGGGGATAGAAAATTCTGCCTTTTGATTGGTTTTTACCTGTACATCAAAAGTGTTGGATGCACAGGTAAAAACGAGTACTCAAAAACTGAACCGCATTCCAATATACTATATATATATATATATATATATATATATATCAGTGTGCCCTTAGAACTTTCATTTTCAAATACCGCCATTTTTTTCATATGCTAGCGAGGGAAACGAAAACTAGGTAAGGCTCCATTAATCAGTTTTATACCCAAACTCAGTGTAAACATTTCAATAAAAACACAAGTACTATTATACTGATGTTCTCAGTTCACATTATGCTCCTGCTGTCACTCTTAAAGAAAGGCTGCTCCCCACTACTCCAGCTCTGTGCACTGCCAAAGAATGCCACAAAACCCATTTCTTTATTTTTTTTTTGTTGTTGTTTTATATTGCCAGCCACAGTTACTGAACATTGGGGCAGAACAGAATTTAAATACAAAACTTTCTCACCTAACGCTATTGGCTCTCTTTCATGCATTCTTGCACGCACTCTCTCTTCTTTCTCTTGCTCCACAAGTCATGGTAGGGGTCCAGTTTCATGCCATCTCCCGATGTCTCCCTTCTGAGCAGTGATCATGAGTCCCACAGGTTTTAACAAAACAAAAATCAATTTCTTTCTTTTTTGCTTCCCCAAACCTAATATTGAGAAATCAACTTTTGAATGTCAGGGCTCTTTAATACAGCAACAGCGCTCACGCCACACTCCCTCCTGCAGTCATGCTTCACAACCCCCTCACCCCGCAAAAAAAGAACATCCTCTCCATTCACCCTCAGCAGCTGTTGTTCTAACCAGGGTCACAGTGTCACAGACATGCTAGTTTTTCACTGGGGTTTCTCCTAAAGCCTGAAGTGGGGGGGGGGACTCAACATGACATCATTTTTTTACCTTGCCGAAGGACTATTTTATCATTAATACTAACTAAAATACCCTTGTTGTTTCTATATAAGCTTTTTGGGGTAAGTACTGTAGTAACTTTTTAAAAAAGTAGCCCATTTTTTAAGTGCAGTAAGACACTCTGTGGGTGTGGATTGAACAAATATTACTGCACATTCAGGGCCTGAAGGTACTCAGCCTGAGGCCTTGTGTCTCACTACACCCCTGAACATGTGATAATATCTGTTCAATGTACACCCCATCATGTCTTATTGCTTACATAATATTTATTATTTAGAATTTTAGACCAGGAAATGCACACTGAGCTGAAGATGCTTTTTGTGGAGAACTGGGAGTTTAATTGACTTGCTGAATGTTACACAGTATGTAAGTGGTTATTGTGGGTTTCAAACCCAAGTTTGCTGGATCTTCAGGTTCACAGATTGGTAACATAACCCACTAGATTAAAATGAATATCAGACAGGATCAGGTAGAATCAACAAAGTATCCTAAAAACACAAGGGGCCGGATATTCAGACTGTGCCGGGCAGTGGCGCAAGCCTGGGTGCAGCACAACTGGGATGCGCTGGGGCCAGGACCAGGCGATATTCAACAGTGATGTGCCATGGCTCAGCACCATTGAATATGGCATGGAGGGCATGCACACTGAGCATGGTGCAGTGGCACTGCACCAGCGCAAGACACAGAGAGGGAACACAGGGATGTGCCAGCACAAGTGCAGTTGCTCTAGGTGCATCACCCGTGACATTCAGCCGGTGGCATGCAAATGATGCTATAATATATGCAAGGCACAAATGGGTCCATTTGCATGTCATTATAGCCCCATTTGCATGTGATGCACTGGTTCCCAGTGAATTTCACCTGGCGCCCTGCCAAGCTGCTGCCATCGTGGGTTGACACTCTGGTGAGCTATTACAGCCCCCCACTCCCATACGCCCACTTGTGGGCATCTGTATATATTACAGTAATACCTGGTGGTCTAGCGGTTCCCCCCCCCTTATGCCCAATCACGGGCTGTTGTAATTATTAAGGATTCACCTGGTGATTCAGCGGCTACCCTCCGCACACTCATGGGTTGTTGTGGAAGAGCACTGTTTGGGTCCAGTGATTTTCCTTCATCGAGAAATTTCAGCCACCCAGCACTTCCCCGTCATCGGCGGCAGCACCACTCCGCATACAAGCTTGGCACACTCACGCAACGACAGCATTCAGTATGATCTGTACCGCTGTCATCTGGCGGTGGCTGGGCAGCATGCAAGCCGGGTGCTGCCTCTCACCAATGATGGGGGTATGCTGCAGGCCTGGGACCTCTGGGGTGGGTGGGAGGGGGGTACCACTGGAACACCAGGCAATTCTTTATTTCCACTAAAGCCTATGATCAGGCATACGGGGGTACTGTTAGACCACCAGGTAATCCCATAATACAACAGCCCTGATCGGGCATACGGGGGGACCACTAGACCACCAGGTATTACTGTTATATATGCAGATGCCCATGATCGGGCATATGGGGGGGTACCACTGGACCACTAGATGGTTCTTTATCTTGTACAGATGCCCATGATTGGGCGTATGGGGTTGGGGGGGTCACTAGACTACCAGGGGGTCAGGGTGCTTGTTGACAGTGTTCCTGCTGGGTGGGTGGCCACCCAAGGCTGGCTGCTGTTGTGTTGCACCTTGCAATACAGCCGCTGCCTGTTGGTGGCCAGCGTTTGAACCTGTTTTTTTTGGATCAACTTTGAGCACCAGTGTGCAGCGCATGTAGGGATTGCGCCAACATATGCGCTGCACATCCTGGGCTGAATATCGGGATGTGCCACGTGTGCATGGGCATGCCCCCCTGCATCTGTGCCGACATACATTACCAATGCACCCTTGCGCATGGGGGGTTGCGCCATGCAACCTACCCCTTTGAATATCGAGCAGGGGCACATTGGGGGGGTTGAGCATGGTGTAACCCTGTTGCGCCAGGTGCAACCCCTTTGAATATCCAGGCCAAGGAGTAATTCAGCAGGAAAATTGATTAGCTTACATGTGATCATATTTAACATGATATTAAAAAAAGACAGTCATGTTAAAGCAACTGTATTTGTTAGTTGGCACAGAGGTTTTATTTTTGTACCAAAAAATGTATTTCTTTCATCCTTAGATTCATAATCAGTATTTGTTGATTCCTTTAAATATTTAAAAACAACATCACTTATAACTACTGCATTTTGGCGATTAATGATTCAGGTCATTAAAGATAGCCACCACTCACAATATTCGAAAATCTCTTTTGTTGAGGGCACCTTTTGACTGTACTTACTGAATCTGTAGTGTGGATTTACTATCATAGTGCTAGCACTTTTCTGATGATAAACAGTGCCACACCATACACAGAAGATTATTATTTTTGCCGTGGGCATTGTAAGGAAGCAGAAACTTTTAAAAACTTCCAAATCACATATCTCAGTTCATGAATAAAGAAACATATAAGAAAGATTGGTAGACTGATGTTTTTGCTAGAAATACAGGATTGTTAAAAAAAATGCATGATGCCAATCAAGTACTGCTGTTTTAAATTGCCCTTTAACTATTCCACTACTAGAAAAAACAAGGTCCTGGGTAAAAAATATTGAAAATTACCAAAGTTATGGGTCTGCATTTGCAAATGTAACATAGGCTCATAAATTTGTTGTTTTGCAATATTTTTGCACCAGATTGTCAACATAGTCTTGTTATGACTGTGCCTCATGAAGAATGGAAGAGAAAATGTTCAGCTGCTGGCCTAAATGTGATTTCATGCAGGGCCTGTGAAATCATCTTTCATGATACAAAAACACATTTTGAGCAGGAGTTGAAAAATGACAACTGTCAGATTGATGAGGTGCTGTAAAGAAATGGCTAAGTTGAAAATTTGGGGTAAAAATATTGAAAATTACCAAACTTATGAGCCTGCATTTGCAAATTTCAACGTAGCCTCATAACTTTTTTAAAAATATATATTTTTATACTAGATTTAGAATATAGCCTTCTTATGACCCTGCCTCATGAACAAGAGCAGAGAAAATTTTCAACTCTTGTCCGAAAGGTGATTTCATGCAGGGAATGTAAAATCACCTTTCAGGATGTGAAAAAACATTTTGGAGAGGATTTAAAAAATACAGCTGTCACAATTCCTGAGGTACTGTAAAGATATGACTATGTTGTAAATTTGGGTAAAAATATTGAAAATTAGCAAAGTTATGAGCCTGCATTTGCAAAATTCAATGTAGGCTAATAACTTTGTTGCTTTTTAATATTTTTACACCAAATTTTGAACATAGCCTTCTTATGGCCTCACTTCATGAACAAGGGCAGATGACATTTTCTACTCCTGCCCAAAAGGTGATTTCACACAGGGACTGCAAAATCACCTTTTGGAACAGATTTGCCTAATGATAATGCAAATGTTCATGAGGCAGAGTCCCAAAAGTGGCATGTTAAAAATTTTGGAAAAAAATATGAAATGATGGCCAAGTTTGGCTACTAAGTTCAAAACACCACTGAAATACATTGAACCACATACCTGTTTCTTCAGTTCGTGGTTTGACTTTGAAGAGTGAAGAAGCATCTGCAGTCCAGAGAGGATTTTGATGTTGGATCCCCAATGGGTAAGTAAGGGCTTTGGGTGTGTGGGATGGATGGGTGCTTAGTAAGAGTTGGGGGTAAGGAATGGCCAAAAAAGATATCTCTGGACTTTTTTTTTTGACAGGTAAAAAGAAAAAAAGGAGCATTCCTGTACTGGGAGTATACCCCCAGTGCCACTACTATGTTTCTGGGGAGTGGGGTGATCAGTGCTGAGAGAGAGGGTCAGGTGGGGAGAAACTATCACTACATAATATATATATATAGATAAATATAAGGCACAAATAACTGTGCATGCATGGTAGTGGAGGGTCAGTAAAAGTTTGCAATTGAGACACTGGGGTTAGGCACCCCAGTGTCACTCTTATGTTTCTGGGGGTGCTGAAAAGGAGGTCAGGTGGGGGGACAGATATAATTTTAAAGAAAAAAACAGCAGTCGTGGCAAAACATGGCACACTCCACTGTGTCCAAGATGGCCACTGCACTCTACTGCACATTCCCAACTACTAGAGCATGCACAGTAGAGTGTAGTGGCCATCTTGGACATGACAGAGTGTGCTGTGTTCTGCCATGACTGCTGTTTTTTTATTTTAAATTATAGAGGTCCCCCCAGCCCGACCCTCCTTCTCAGCACTCCCTCCAGAAACACTAGAGTGACACTAGGGGTGTCCAATCCTCCAGTGTTGTGATCAGGATGTCACCAATTTCTGCAGGACAAAATAGTGCACTACAACTGGAAACAATGAGTGCAGTGCTCCATGGACGCCATGGAGACGGAGGCAACTGTGGTGCAACTCCAACATGTTGTTTAGTTGTAGAAATGCGCCATGTCCTTCTCTGATTGCAAGATGTCTGCAGGGCTACGCCCACTGCAGCCACAAAAAGGGGGTCAGCTTCTCTGGCAAAAAAGATACCCAATACGCTTTTCAAATTTTTCAGGTTCCTTTATCTTTTGTTTCATCTGTCCTAACATTTTGCCTATACAGGGCTCTTTCAAGGGATCATTCTGGTTAGTATCAATTTGTTTTTATACTTATCTCATATGCTTTTATATGTTGTCATTCCTTGTCAGCCTGTGAACCTCCACTGGTAATGAATGTCAGGGCTTAAAAGCTCTGATATTCACCACACGTGCCAAGCTCCATTGACCTATGCAATGTACTAGTTGGTTCATTTTCAGCAGAACCCCACAGCTAAAGACTACTGTATACCACTAATGCAATTGTTAGAACAGCATTAGTATTTACACACTTGACTATATTTATAAAAATGACTTTAATAGTCCCACACATTTCTGGAAGCAGGTATACGTGAAACAGACTCACAGAAAGCTTTTTAATTTTTTGTGGAATTTAATTTTAAGAAAGGAATATAAGTGAGCCAGGTAATATTTCAGTATTCTGTAAATAATGCTGCTGTTTTAATGCTGACAATATTTTACATTTATAATGTACTAACATACTATAACATCAGGAATAGTCTCTCACATAGAACTAAAATCTCATTATTTGTATTATGCTGACCTCCTAAATATACATTTCAATTTCAAACTTATTTACATTTTTATGTTTATTGAGGTGACATTACTCTTTATTCAACAAACTTCCACTTTTCAAGAACTATATAATCTGCACAAAAAGTCATAGCATAAACAGGGCATTGTGACTAATGCATATGAAAATAAGAATTCAGTGTATATAGTCAATACAAAACACTAATATGTCTTACAAGTCCAGTGCATGCTTTTACATGTTGACTTTAATCTGTTGCTGACAAAATTAAAAACTTCATTTTTCACTACACACACATGTTCACATGAACTTACCTCTGGCATCTGTAAATGCAATGGTGGACAGGTGCACACAAGGGCATCAAAAGACAAACTTCTGTCAAAGAGGTACATGCATACACAATATAGGTTTTCCACAATTTTGTTACTGTTGAGCCCTAATACTACAACAGATTCCTTGAAAAGTAATTGAGAAGGTGGTTTTGTACTTTCATACTAAAAGAAACAAGCAAAACAACAAGCTTCTATTCAGTAACAATTCTAAAAAACAGTGCTGCGGTGTCTCACTGACTGAGCTCTAACAAGACACTCATTCATTACTTTTGCAAGCAGCTGAGCTGTTTCTACCTGAGCCAGTGTTACAGACCTTTAGTCAAACAAATGTACAAGTCAGCTCAACTACTTAACCGCTGTGCTTGTTCTCTGGACTAAGATAGCCAAGTGTAACAAAAGGAAAGAACTTTATCCTTCCCTGAACGAGTACATTTCCTTTCTGTTGTTCATAACAAAGGGCAGCAGGTACAAATGGGCTGCTATCTGTGTCACTGGGAAGTGGAGAGCAATTTGTTTCTATTAAACAGGATGGTTCAATTTTTGATTCCATTGGCTTTTCTACTCAGTAACCTGTGCCAATCATGGCCTTTAATCTGAACTGCCCTTGACCGGGCTTGCCATGCCAATGAAGAATTCCTCTTTTCTTGCACAGGTAATTGTGAGAATGTAGGGGAAAGCCCTGGGGTATTTGATTCCAAACACAATCCTGTGGTTCTCAGAATTGTACAAAGAATAAACTTGAATGCGACATTGAGTTCTGTCAGACTGCACCTGCTGGTGATCTCTCTTCCCCTCCGGTTCACAGCAGGGTCACCGTATGCTTGACTGTGCTCCAGTGGTGGGGAGAGCTACTATGTTTTTAGTTCACAGTGAGATTAGATCTACAGTGTTTGACCTGACTGATTTATATTGTCTATCAAAGCAGGGGAAGTAAGATCCACATTTATTTTGTGTAAAGTTTATTTTATGAACATTGGCATGCCTAAATCCATTATATTGTCTTTTAAACCTCAACATTAATGTTAGATTTATATTTATTTTCCAAGAGACAATGTATGTCTAACAGAGTAATGTAGTAAATTAAACATACCACTACAATGTCCTGCAGGTACTGAAACTTTGTACTGTGACTCAGTACATGCAGTGTAGGGATGCAGTTAGGAGTGTTATATTATTAGGTACTAGATAAACTGTATTATACCCATGTTCTTTATCCTTTTAAAATGTATATGCTACAAGTATCTGATATTAATATTGATATTGAAGATAAAGGAACCATCACTTTTTACTCATAGTGGGGATGGTACTTTCTTCAAAAACATTATCTACATTTCCTGCTTTTAAATTCCCATTCCATCCACCCTGTTAGAGAATACAAAGCCTCATTTTCTCTAACCCTAATTTAAGAATTGCAGAAAAATTGCAGTGATAAATGAAAACAGATTATGAGTATCTGGGGGACAGTGGTGATCGCTCCAGTAGGTGTGAAATAAAGACTTATGGATGGACTACAGTAAAACAAGTCCCACTTATCTGGTGGGCTTAGAAAGTGAAGAAAATAAACAATTCAAGTTATACTGAAAAATATTTATTTGAACACTCTTAGCCCCCACAGACCAGTACTGGCAGTGTTACACAGAAGTGGGGAGTGAAGGCAAGTTAAACATATAATTTAGTTAAGTGCTCTGAATAATTTTTTTATCATTAACATGTAGTACAAAAATGTTGTAATGAGTTTCTGGAATGTTTTAGTTAGACGTTCCCTATCCTTAGAAATGGGATCTGAAGTTGTAAATTACATGCTCCAGTCACTCTTGATTATGGAGATTCTTATCAGTGGAGGGGCTGCTGCTGTTCATTTTGACAGACTGGAAGTTTTATACAACTGATCAGTCTGATTCATTCCGGAGGTCTCATATGATACCCTGTACATGTACAGTATTCTCAATGACAAGATATAGTGAACATCAGTCAAGATTAGGTGACAGGCCCATTTGTTAAAGTTTATTCATAAACAGAATATTGAACTACATGCCTGCAAAGTTTTGCTTGAAGCACGGTCCAGTCACTCCTTTCATTGAAATGTTTAGTTAGTTAGTTAATAAGAAGATAAGTTCCCTTCTTTCTAGTATGAACCCAGGTTGACACCACTGGTTGAGAAATATTCTGTCCTTGAAAAGACAGCAGTTCATTCTGTTGATCACTGCACAGATTTTAATATTTCTATTGTAATATGTTAATTAATTGTATTTTTTTAATGTGTTGTTTAAGCAATAATGCCCAACAGGGTGTGTGACGTTATCCCACATGACTCACGCCCTGGAGGGTATTATTGCTATTATACAACGGCTTGTTGTTATATATAAAATAAAAAAATAATTTTAAAGAATGTTTTTTAGTGTGGAAAAATATTTTTGTTTCTTAAGAGGAGATGCAAAAAAAGAGGTAATCTAGCTCATCATCCAAAAGTTTATCTACAGGTTCACAGTGAGGCTGAGATTAGACCCGTGATGTTGTACTGGGATAACATCGTGGGTCTAGCACAAGATTGACCAATCAGAGACCAGGAAATTTTCTTGCCATTGTATAATATATGTTTGCATTCAGAGTCTCTTTGAAAAAAAGCTTATTACTCATGTGGTTTTGGCATCATCCTGGTTTATGTACAGTATATGAAGTAAACAGAATTGTGATTTAAATTATGTGCTGGGAGAAATTCAGTGCAATGTATTATGGTACCTGTGTTGGTGTTTCCACACTATACATAGAATGGGGGTTGACAGTGTCACTTTAAAGGAAAGGTACTGTACTTATTGTTGGTGTCAGTATGGCTCAGTGAGTAGCACATCTGCCTCTGGGCCAGAAGGTTGTGAATTCTAGTCCCACACAGTGATAAGGCATATAGATAGACATGATAAAGACAATGACAGCACAAAAAGGCCCATAAGTCCATCCAATTAGTCCACCCTACTGAACCATTCTGCACTGGCTTTAGTAGCACCCCCTCCTTTGTTTCTACCACCCATTTCTAACTAATCCCATGTGTGTCCAGTCCCTGTTTGAAGATGTTCACTGATTTGGCCTTTACCACTTCCTCCAGCAGAATGTTTCACTTGTCCATTTCTTCACCACTCTTAATATGAAAAATGATTGCAGATGTCCCTTTTAACTCTCCCCTGTCTCCACCCCCAAAATGTCCCTTTTGAATCCCTATCCCTCCCACTACAAAAAAAAAAAAAAACACTGGCTGCACTGTCACGGTGTGCCATTCTTTGGAAGAGATGTTAAACTGAGGTCCTGTCTCCCTTTCCTCATGGTTGTAAAGTTGGACCTTAAGGATCCCATGCCACTTCTCGAAAAGAGAGAACGAATCTCCTTGGTGTGCTGGCCAGACTCCCCCATTCACTAAAATACCACCAACAGCTTAAAGAGTTGGTTTGCATTCCTCCCTAGTGCCACTTGAATCTCCCATTCAACCTCTAGATGTCCACATGCAGCACCAACACCCCATTCCCTGCAATGCTAACTGTTTCAGACCTCCAAACATAAATATGAGGCACCAGGAATCAAACCTTGGTGCAGCTCGACTTCCCCTGTCCTGCAACTGGAAGCCCATTCCTACTGCACAAAAACTACCCCCAACCCCCATGATTTTCAAATGTAGTAATACCCTTTCCTGGTGGCACTCAACCCCCCCCCCCCATTTTTAAATACAAAACTGAGAGCTCATTCCTGGGGCTACTCAACTGTCCTCACTATAAAATAAAAATGAGGCACTGAGATCTCATCCTGGTGCCTCTGATCACCTACACCCCCACAAATCTCCCACTCAGCATTGATCAGCATTACCTTCATTTCATCTGCTTAACTTTCCATAGACACTAGATGCTGCATGAAATGGTGGGAATACCAATACATAGAAGGCAGTGGTTGGAACATAATGGGGAGAGAAAGGGGTGAAGCCACAAGGCACCAGGATGTCTGCCATGGAACAGGAAAAGGGAGTTGATACTTCTGGACACCAGGGACTATTTAGCAAGTGTTTGGTGAGTGTTATGATTGTAACTAGACACCAACAAGTACTTGGTACATGACACATAGAACTTTGATACATACTGTAGAATTTGTCAGCAGACAAGGACTGCATGGCCCACCCAGTCTGGCCAGATGGTCCCTGCCTAGTCTGTCTCTGTAGACCTTAAATGGTCTCCGGTGACCCTCCCTCCTCCCTGTCTTTGTACTGATATTCCCTTATATCTATCCCATGCATGCTTGATATCCTCTACCTTTTTCATCTCCACCACCTCTTGTTTCAGGCATCCACCACTCTTTTAGTAAAGTACTACTTCCTCACATCCCTCCTAAGCCTTCTCCCCTCCAGGTTCATCACCTGCCCTCTGGGCCTGGTGCTCTTTCTCATCTGGAAGAGTCTCCCCTTCCAGACCCTGTTCACTCCTGTGTGGTGCTTGCAGGTCTGTATCATGCCCCCCTTCACTCTCCTCTCTTCCTGGGTGTATGTGTTGAGGTACCTCAGTCTCTCTTCATAAGGCGTTTGGTGCAACCTGTGCACCATTTTAGTTGCTCTTCTCCTCCACAATGTCTATGTCCATTCTGAGGTGCAACCTCCAGAACTGGACACAATGCTCCAGGTGGGGTCTCACAAGTGAGCAGTATAGTGGCAACACCAGCTCCCTCCTCCTGCTGGTGATACGTCTTCCTATGCATCCCAGCATTCCACTGTCCCTACCCATTGCTTTATCACACTGCCCTGCCACTTTGAAGTCATCAGATATGGTAACCCAAGGTCCCTTTCCTGCTTAGTGACTGTCAGTTCCTCCCCATCCAATACTCTACTCCTGGTTTCTTATGCCCTAGGTTGCACTTTTTGGCACTGAACCCCAATTGTCATGCTCTTCACTTCTCCAAGTTTCCCAAGGCCCCTATACTTTTTCTATACCTCATCCTGATTGTCCACCCTATTACAGATTTTGGTGTCATCTGCAAAAAGGCATAACTTGCATGCCAGTTCTTCTGCAATGTCACTTAGGAAGACATTGAAGAGAACTGGTCCCAGTTCTGAGCCTTGCAGCACCCTGCTGGTCTCTTTCCCCTTCATTAGAGTGAATGCCATTAACCACCACCCTCAGTCATCTATCTAGTAACCAGTTCCTTACCCAGTTCGCCACTATGAATCCCACTCTGTGCTGCTCAGTTTCTTAATGAGTCTTCTGTGTGGTGGCAATGTCACAGGCCTTGCTAAAGTCCAGATAGGTCATGTCCACTGCTCTCCTGTGATCTATTTCCCTGGTTACCCAGTCAAAGAAATCAATCAGATTTGATTGAAGTGACCCCCCCCATGAAGCCATGCTGCCTTTTGTCTTGTAGCCCACTGAATTCAAGATATTCCTTCAACCTTTCCTTTAACAGGGTTTCCATTCATTTCCCCCACTATTGATGTGAGACTTACCAGCCTGTAGTTGCTAGCCTCCTACCTGCTACTGCTGTTATGGAGATGGTCCACATCACCCAGAACTATGCTTGATACCAGTGAGTTGTTGAATAAGGCTGTCAGTGGGATAGCTAGCACATCT
This sequence comes from Neoceratodus forsteri, assembly GCA_016271365.2. NCBI lineage: Eukaryota > Metazoa > Chordata > Ceratodontiformes > Ceratodontidae > Neoceratodus > Neoceratodus forsteri. The sequence continues at coordinate 401,207,287 of CM028135.1, forward strand.
CTGAGTTCCTTTAGTACCACTGGATGTATACCATCCAGTCCCATAGCCTTGTTCACTTTCAGAGTTGCAAGTCCCTTCAGGATTCTTTTCTCATAAAATGGACTTGTGTCCACCTCCCCTACCCTTTGTTCCTGTTACTCCCTAGTGGTCTGTCCCCAACCCTTCAATGAAGACTGAACAAAAGTAGCTGTTCAGGATGTCTACTTTTCTTGATCCTTCTCTACACAGTTCCAAATGGACAAAGGAAGGGGTGCCACTGGATAACAGGGGCTGCTTGGCATAGGAGAGGGTAAGGTAATGAAGTGTCACTGCACACATGTAACTGCTTGTTATGAAATGGGGTGAGAGAAATGGTGCTACTGAACACCAGGGACTGCTTGGCTTGGGATGGAATGAGTGGTACCATTGGGTACCAGGGAATGTTTGGCATGGAACAAGAAGACAGAGTGCATACCATAGGACATGAGGACTGCTTGGCATAAAACATATTGTTGGCTGGCATTGTCAGTACAAATTAGTGTGTATCTGTTACTAAATAGCCTTTAAACAAAGGATGGGAATTAATTGCACAAAACTACATTTAGACACCAGTTAGGATTGCAGCATAACACCACAACAGTAGGAAAATTCAGTGATAGAGTAAAATCTGAATCTTGATGAATGTGTGATGTGATGCTCCTACCAACTGAACAAATGCTTGAAGAAGCCTTGGCATTACCCTAACTTCAGTACACATTTTCAAAACATAACACAGGGATGTGTTGGTATATAAGTTTTCTTGCCTTATAAAACAATGTTGAAGTTAGAGTAATGCTAATTCTTCTTTGAGTAATTGTTCAAACCATAGGAACACCAAACCTTATATTCACCAAGAGTCCAATAAATGTTTACCCCAACATTGCATTTCCCTACTTTTGTGACTTTGTGCTTCTGGTGTATTAAGTTTTTTTTTTTTGCAATTAATAGGATATACTGAATCACCATATGAACTTTTAAATGCAGTTCATTCAGCACCATTTCTCACCTACTCCTGCTCCACAAACTCAGTTCAGCTGGTCTTTCATCTGTGAGGCTAGGAGGAGCCATATCCCCCCTCCCCATTACCACCAGAGTCCCCAAGGCTCCATACTTAGTCCACTTTTATTCTCCATATTTCTAAATGACCTTCCCCCTGCCTGCTCATCTGCATCAATACACATGTATGTAGATGCCACTGCCCTATTTGTCTCTGGTTCTTCACCAGCTGAGCTAGTATCCAAACTTGAATCTGATTTTGACTCAGTCCAGACATGGTTTCAGTCAAGTCAGTTATTCTAAATGTCAAAAAGCGGGTCCCTATGTGCTTTGGCAATAGATCAAGGCTCTCTAAATCCTGTCCCTCCCTCCCTCCCTTCCTTCCTTCCATACCCTAGATGGTATCCCAACTGACGATATACCTACCTTCATATACCTTGACATCTGGCTTGATCATCATCTCCATTTTTCCCAGCACATAGACACCATTCATAAAAAGCTCTTCCCTAAACTGGGTGCCCTCTTTAGGAATAAGAGCTGTATCCCCCTCTCTGCTCACTGACATATCCTTACCAAGATGATTCTCTCCATCTTTGACTACAGCAATATTGTCTGTGATACTGCCCCTAAATCCATCCTGGCCAGACTGGACCCCCCTCTTCCACTCCTTCTTCACCTTTGCTCTTAACTGCTTTACCCGCACCCACCACTGTACTCTTTACTGTGCTCTTTCCCTCCCTTCCCTAGAGGATAACTGCCTGTCCCACTGTGCATCCTTAGCTTCCAAACTCTGGCTATCCTCCCTACCTCCTATCTCAACTCACTACTCTCTCCATCCACCCCCCTCCTCCTTCTCCCTCTGAAATTCTGGGCATCATTCTCTCAAGCTCTCTTTACTTAAAACTCTCACTGGTCAATCAGCCTTCTCTTTCTGCCTTCCTAAACTCTGGAATTCTCTCCCCTTGAACATTCACTCAACCTCTTCAAAATCCTCATTAATCTCTTTTCTCTGATCCCACACCTATCCCTCCTGCCACTGTCCTTATGTGTATGTTGACCCTCCCTCCGTTCCCCTGGGTCCAAACTACTGTGACTGTATTTTGCACTTATTGTATTCAACTACTTGAACATTGTATGGACTCAGGTTACCTAATTGCTACTACTGTATATTGCTCTTATTGTATATACTGTACCTATGTATTTCTGTTACATCCTGTATATTTAATTCACCTCTGTACTCATGATATTTCTCTGTATGTCAGCCTGTGCAATTGTATATATCATTTTAGAATGTTCTTAAGCTTTCCTTCTCCCTATTCCCCCAGGACGCATCTGGAAACTAGCTATTTTGTGCTCAGTATGTTTTTTCATGGTAAAACGCTTTAGTAAATAAATACATACATAAACTATTGACTACAGTAGCTTTTAAAACATATTTGTATGGCGTATAAATACTTCCAAATAAGATATCACATAAGTTGGCATATTGCAATGAATAAAAAAGCTGCCATATTAGATTGCTGTCCCCTACCTCTATTTTACTGAATATTTTAAAATCTGATTTTTAACCGGACCATATATTCTAAATTAAATTGACTGCATTGCCATATAAATTGATTCTTTATTGATTGCTGATTTCTATGATTACAACAGTAGTGCTATCATTATTCTGTTGATCATTTATGTGACTGACTGCACTGGTCACAACTGCTATACTATGATGGTTTATTGGACAAACTATCATGGCCTTATCTACTTATCAAGTCCACAGAAAAGATAATCAACTGCTATGAAAAAATAAGGAAAATAATAGAGAAAACTATGAAAACAATCTTAGAGTTGGCATATGAGTTTTCAGTAGTGAAGCAAGCCTACATTAGGTCTGACAAGCCATCAGTAACAGAGTGACTGTGACATGCTGTTTCAATGTTACAAACACAGTATTAAGTGAGGAGTTACTGCAACCTTATGTCAGCATGCTGCCATGTGGCATGGAAGAAAGGACTCATAAAAATAAGGGTAGTTTTTCATAAGTCTTAAAATGTGCAAAACTCATAGTTACATCAGATGGGATTTTTTTTTGCAGTTATTCCTTTTATTAAAGTTTACAGAAGTACATTCCAAGTTCAGCAGGCCATACATACATGATACAAAGTTGGAATAGAATTACAGAATTATTAAGAGTTTCACTGAGTTACTCATGCTACAGAAAAAAACTCACATATTGTAAGATAACTGCCACAAGGTGTGTAATGTACGATATGATATGGCCTAATGAAACACACTACAACACTTGATATACTTCAAGGCCTATAATATCTGACATATGATGTCTGACAAGTAGCATATGGTATAACATAGGATGTAGTGTGGAATGAGATGATTTCATTGGTATGTAGCATGACATATGAATAACAGGAGATCATAACATTGCTAAGCCCCAAACTTGGGTGTTTGCTAAACTAGGATGTTGTGACAAGCCGGATTGTGCTTTCAGTCCAGAGGATAGTTGCAGTCTAAGGAAGCAATTACAATCTCTTCCAGAGCCTCACAGTATCATAACACAACAACAACAATGTGCAACAAAAGACTGATGTTCCGTCGAGTTACTAAATACCTGTGGCCGGTCAGACATTAGGTCTATTATAATATAGGTGCATTTGTGATACCTCAATAAACCATATAGAAATTGATAATCAGTGGAGGGTGCTATTAGTGCAGGTTACACATTTTAGATAATAGTCATGCTCTGAAGATGAAAGTGGTGCTAAGCAAGGCAGCCAGCTTACAAATGAACTAACAATTCAGGAAGTTCAGCACTCACTGACTCAATGCAACAGAAATTCAGGCAAAGATGCAGTGCAGTAATAAATTTATTGTGTGGCAAACAATTGGAAAACTACGATTAGAACCCAGAGCCCCCATGCTTCAACCCTCTCCAGCTCTTCATCAGAAGTAGCATGTTTCACCTTATAATCCCTGTATTTAGGCAGCCACGAGAGGGGAATTGTCTCTTAGCCAATCCCTATCCTGAGGTATTGGTTGTCTTGTATGAACAAATGTTCTATGATAACAAAGTGTGTCAGAAAGGCAGCCCATGAGGCATAGTACTGATCCAGTGTATTAGCAACCAAATGTGACAGGTGCTCAAATTTAGCCAACTGTGCCAGATCTGAAATGAGTCCTGTCATGGGCAGAACCCCTGTTGTTCACCACCTGCATAACAGAAGTTGCTTTGCTTCAGCTGTTAGCATAAGGACCCATTTTACATCACAGGTTTGGAGATGGGTGCTCTTGGGGAGAACCTAGCATGAGGAATTCTGGCAAGTGAGGAACCAGCACACCCAGCACCTGCACTAAAGACACTGTCACCTGTGTTCAGAAGTTTGTATTTTAGGGAAGATGAGATTTTCAAAAGTCTTAAAATGGATATAACTCCAAGTTGTGTTGGGTGGGATTTTCGAAAGGCATAACATGGACACAACTCCTAGTTACATTAATGTCAGAAACTGCTTAGAGACCACAAAAAAGATAGATTAGTTTACACAGTCGGTCTGCAAATAGTTTTCAGGGACATTTATCCCTGAATTTTGCAAACTGGATGTAAGAGAGTTTTGAAAATTGGACTTGGCCATGTCCTAGCTTTGAAAATTGGCCAAAGGTACAATTTGACTTATGTCCAAAATTGCACAATAGAACATTGCACCTAGATACAGGCTTTGAAAGTCCCCAACTAAATCCTTAACATACATACAATGATGCCTGCCAGGATGAAGCACAGTGTCACATGTTTACTGCATGACAAAAGGGATTTACTCCCATTGAAATTGTATTGTTTGTTACAGTAACTCTACTGCAGAATTCTGCAGTGCTGTGCTTCATCCTGGTGGGCTTCACTGTATAAATCTCAGGTCATGCCAGCAACATGTGTTTGCATACCACACCCTGTCCCTATGAGCTGGCTGGTGCAGGAGGAAGAGCAAAGGCATTCCAGAGGATACTCTTCTTCTTTTGAGTGGCAGAGCTCTGACTGTCATTAAGTTACCACTGCTTGAGTGACCACAGATAACACTGCAGCTGGGAGTGCTTGCATAGCAGGGAGGGTGGGGACACATTGGTGTCATATAAGACTGCCATCACTGCATCACTTGGCTGCAAGATTGGGTAGAACACAAAGAAAAAGCCATGGGTTTAATGTCCTCCCCATCAACTGATGCAGCTCTGAACCTCCATGGGAGTTGCTTTGCCCTCTAAATCATCAGCTGTTTCTCTTGGCTATTGGGCCCTGCTGTCTGGGACCAACCATAGTGGGAGAAGCTTGAACCCACAGAAGTTTAGAGGAGGGAGATGAGGGGCCCTAGGAGGGTAGAGAGCTTATGAAAGAGCCCCATCTGCAAGGAGTCAGCTTCACAGACACACAATAAGAGGGTTAAGAGGTAAGAGGGGAGGCATACAGAGATACAGAAACAGTCCTAACCAGAGGGACCAAACAGGAGCAAAGGATGGAAACAAGGACAGAGGTTCTAATTGTCATTAACCTCTCTGACCACACTTTAACAGAAACTGAAATGAGTATATTATTAAAATGCCTTGTTCTTACTTACAGGCACTTTGAATGAACTTGAAACTATCACAGGCATTCAAAAAATGTGCAGTCTTTTACACCCAAGATCATTTTTTTAATAAACAAGTCAGGCCCAATCAGCAGATATAAATAATATTTGCACATGGTATCTAGTTACTGCTGAAAACACTGATGCTACAGATTTTCCTGCCTGTGATTCAAGAAACATTCTACTTTTTGTCTCTGTGCAGTAAAGCTATTGAGGTATTCTAGAGAAAGTAAGCAGGATATTCAGAATATGGTTAACTAACATCACCAGCTGATCTATAGGAACATCAGCAGAGAGGAACAACATGCACTATGGACTCTAAAACAAAATAACTCAATTACAATTAAAACTGCTGACAGAGGGGGGGATGTGGTGGTTCTGAACACCAAAGACTATGACAATGATGTCTGGAGGCAATTGAGGAATACAAATTTCTGCCAAAGACTAACAGAAGATCTAGTTTGGGATTTTAAAATGATCATTGATCAGGAACTGCCCTTACAAGTCAAGTCAAGTCATGTTTATTTATAAAGCGCCTTTCGAAATCAAGGCGCTGTACAAAAATAAATAGAACAGCAAAATCCAAGCATTAAACAACCATAACTATAAAGAATAAGCCAGGGTAAAAAGATATGTCTTTAAAGCAATTTTAAAACTGTCAATGGTCAGGCATTCTCTTAACCAGCGAGGTAGAGAATTCCACAGGGTTGGAGCCGAAAAGGCAAAGGCATGAGATCCCGATAACTTCAAACGAACCCTGGGAATCTCTAGCAATCCCTCACTGGTGGAGCGGAGAGGATGGAGGGGGCAATAGGGAGCCAGAAGATCTTTCAGGTAACCGGGTCCCTGGTCGTGTAGGGCTTTAAAGGTTAGTAAACCAACCTTAAAGGTGATCCGCCATCGAACAGGCAGCCAGTGCAGTTCTTCATGGGCTAATAGGCGTAATGTGACTGGTTCTAAGAGTCCCAGTCAAAAGCCTGGCTGCAGCGTTCTGCACCAGCTGAAGGTGGTGGATATAGACCCCTGGTAGCCCTAGGTAGAGGGAATTGCAGTAGTCCAGATGGGTAGTAACATAGGCGTGGACCAAAGTTGGAAGGTCCTCCCGGGGAATCAGATGTTTCACCCAGGCGATATTCCTCAGGTGGTAAAAAGAGGATTTGACAACATCTGACACCTGGGATTTCAGGGTCAGACCATCATCAAAAATAACGCCCAGATTTCACACCTGTCGAGAGGTAGAGAGCGGTACGCCACCAAGTAATAAACCCGATGGCTGTCCAACACCCAAACCCCCCAGGACGACCTGGATCCACAACCAATACTTCAGTCTTATCCGGATTAAATTACAGAAATATGTGTGTGCTGTGTACATGCAGAATGTATGGCACTTGCTTAACTGTGCAATGTTTGCATGTGGTTCACATAGACAAAGTGAACCTAAGCAAACCTGGTCTAAAAAGCAAATCAGGTTCGCATGTTGCACGCTTGACATGAGTGCAGCAATTAAGCTGATGTGAACATCATTTTGAAATCACATTAGGTTCACATGCGGCATGCTTGCCATGTGTACAGCAACTATGCTGGTGCAAATCTCATCTAAAAAACACATCAGTTTCAATTTATCATACTACTGCTAGCAATTAGAGCCATTAAGATACATTTTTCATTGACTTCCCATTAAAATTAGGTAAACTCATTAATTCTTATCTTTTTGCAAGTTGTTTAATGGTTTTTAATTTTTGCCATTGAATTTCCATTAATTTGTAAAATATTGTTTGCTTAATGCTTTAAATGCCTAGGATGTAGTCAACCAACATCCCCCATTCCAGATGTGCAAAGAGGGGCATCTGTGTTGTGAAGCCTGACCATTTTGTTTTGGGCCATGTAAATCCCTTTATGCATATTTAGTGCTACAGATGTGTTTTCGCCATGGCTAATTCTGCTCACTTACTTTCCCTTTGTCATTCTGTATGGAGTATATACACTATGGCCATGGTAAGCACTCTTTGTGCTGAGTAGGGTTTTGGAAGCATGCACCATACCTCACATTTTGTCACTGAAATGAGGGACATGGACACTCAAAATGAGGTACAATGATGGACACTAACCCTCGCGATGATCAGGACACATCCTGAAACATGGAGATACAGCACCTCAGAACACAGTGGAAACTGTTGTATTTACTTGTACTGATACCTGAGAATGAATGTCTACCATAAAGCAGGGGTGCAATTGAAGGGTGGTGCCCCCCCAAAATTTCTGCTTAGGTTGTTCTTATGGTGTGACAATAATGGCATTAAATTTGGATTTAATCCTTTGCACAATAAGTGCCCCCCTCCGGCCTGTGTGCACTCATGCTGCAGGTGCACTCCTGACTTGATTACATCTGTATTGTGTTGTCCACTCTTTCCACCTATTAGCAGTGGCCCCATCACACATGATGTGGAGGAGCTCCAACCAAAAAAGAGCGCACGAGTCACTGTCTTTCCTGCCACAGAGTAGACAGGCTGCACACTACAGCTCAGAGGAGTCGATGAGCACTGAACTCTCAATAGCAGTGTTGTGGCAGCATATTTTTGTTGGTCTACTCTTAGTGAGTCTCCATCTCACCTGGTGGCTGATGGGATGGGGTGAGCTGGAAGCTAACTTGAGACTAGACCACCTACTTACTCTACTAGGCTCACCTCACAAAAAAACAGCACAGGCCCCCTCGGCAGCAAGCTAAGTCTAGCAGCAGCAATGACAGTAGTGCGGGTGGCCTTCATAGGCCTTGATCAGTGCAATGCAGCAGCAGCCATAGAAACATAGAATTTGATGGCAGATAAGGACCTCTTGGCCTACTCAGTCTGCCCATTTCCCTACCTAATGGATAAGCTGCAGATCCTAGCTAACCAACAGCCTACTTCTTCCTACCCCCACCCCCTAGAATTGCCTTATGCATGTCCCATGTATTCTTGAGTTCCACTGCTGTTATTGACTCCACAACCTCCTCAGGAAGGCTGCTCCATGCATCCACAACCCTCTCTGTGAAAAAATATTTCCTCATATTACCTCTGAGCCATCCCCCCTCTAGCTTCAAATTGTGCCCCCTTGTTCTTGCACACCTCTTTTTCTGAAAGATGCTACCCTCTTGGACTTTGTTGATTCCCTTGAGGTACTTGAAAGTTTCTATCATTTCCCTTCTCTCCCTCCTCTCCTCGAGGCTATACATATTAAGCTCCTTAAGTCTCTCTTGATATGTCTTCTGGTGCAAACCCTGCACCATTTTAGTTGCCCTCCTCTGGACTGCCTCCAGCCTATCTATGTCTTTGCAGAGAATGGGTCTCCGTAACTGCATGTAGTACTGTAGATGGGGTATCACTGGCTGTCTGTACAGAGGGAAAACAACTTCTTGTTTTCTACTGGTGACGCCTCTCCCTATGCATCCCAGTATCCCCCCAGCCCTCCTTACTGCCCTCTCACATTGCTTGCTCACCTTTTGGTCATCTGATATGACTACCCCCAGGTCCCTTTCTATTTTTGTTGTTGTTAGTATCTATGGCAGCAGCCAAGCAAGAAGCAAATAATGCAGGTTGGATGTGTTTGATTAGTGAGATGACTTGGTCATGGACCACGTTGGGAACCTGGGATGGTCAGTTCTAGCATCCAGCTTCTGGCAGTAGGATGGAGGATGAGTGGGCTGAAAACTGCATTGGTGACAGACTGGGCCAGCCTGCAAGCTCTGGCCAGTTGGCCAGGTAAGTAAAAGTAAATATTTTTTTTTTAAAGGGGGACTGGGGAAGAAGGAAGGACTGAAATATTGATGTGTTTTTTGGTTTTCTGCACCTTTAGATGGCTTCATGACCCCTATGGGATGGTTATTGAATGGAATGGAGTTGGGGAAAGAAATCATGACAAAGTTGTTTCTTTTTTTGGGGGGGGGGTCAGAACATCAGCCAGGAAAAAAATTGGTTAATAACTTGGAGGGTTTAAGCCCAAATCTCATTCACTGCTCTGGGGTATAGACGGATGAATCTTACATATTTGAATTTTTCCTGATTTGCATATCACTTTTCAGTAACAACAAATGAGTTTTACCTTTTAGAGACATTCCAGACATTCTAGAGCTTGCCACCTAGGGGCTAACTAGCACCTGGGCTCCACTGGTTGTTGGCTCCCACATGCTGAAATCTGAAATGGTGCCCATGCCATCAAGTCTAAATTTACAGGACATCCTCTGTGTGAGCAGCATGTTTCCCATGAGGGATGAATGAGGAACAGAGCAGTTTTCAGGGGTATAATCAAGGCCCCTACTTTTCTTCGGCACAGTGGGACCAAGTTCTTCGGCAAGATTGATACATTTGCTGCAGAACTTGCAGCAGAGTTTTGTATTTCTATGGAAGTTCTGCGGCACTAATAAACTACCACATCACAGTGTCAGCTTGTCATCCTGACTTCACTTTCATGGCAGTGGTTATAGCAATCAGGATGGGGGAAAGCACAGTAACACTAGTTCAAAAAATAACAGACTTATAGAAATAATTTTGTGCCAAAGAAAGGAAAACAAATGTCTCTCCCTTAAGGTCCTAGCCTATTGAATAAATGAAATATGCAGAGGGGACCTTATGTGATAAATAAGATATTTCTATATGCATGCTATCTATCCCACTAATGAGGTCTCCACCGTCTATAACTTATATATTCATATGTGCTTTCTACACCACTCATGAGGATCCCACTGTGTATCACTTTTATATTTATATGTAATATGTTACCTACATAAAAATATGTGCATGTAGTGAGAGATACTCTGTGTGTGTGTGTGTGTGTGTGTGTGTGTGTGTGTATATATATATATATATTTTTTTTTTCATTTCCATGAAATTGCATCCTCATTCATATAGGTCCCATTCCCATTGGAAATGAAATAAATGGAATAGAGGAGTTATTGCAAAACTCATTTTTCATGTCTACCTGCTTCCCCTGACACACTACATAACACCATCAGGCCATGACATGCAAGTGAACCAATTGTGAGATAGAGCTCTACAGCCCATCACAATGTGTCCACCATGTGCCAGAACACTGCACCATACCTTCCCAGGCTCCAAGCAGGGATGTGTTCCACTAATCCTTGTGCTGCCCAGCCAGCTCCCAGAGCTAATCTCTGAACCTGAGTTGCCAGCATGGAAACACAGCATGCTACCCTCTAGCCCAATAGCTGTCCCTGCACACAACATTTCTCCATAACTTTTAGGTGAGTCTATGAACCAATGACAACACGTAATCAATAACCCTGGCAAAAATGCATACAGTGCAATAATTTATTTAACAGGTCTATTCTTTCAACAGGTCTACACATTATTACTGTATATTCCACTTTTCTGGGCATAATAACTTTATTTTTCTTAAAAATGACAGTTAAATTCATTTTACCAGTTATTCATTTCAGATGGCATCTCTATACCATAAAGGCACAAATATGTTTGTACATTGATGTTATAGCAATGATAATATCACATTCTGAGCATATGGAGGGGTTTGGATATAAAAAGAGGGGAAGGTAAGCAGATTCTATGTATAAACAGAAATATTAATAAAAAATCACCAAGAAGAGTGAATTCTGCAGCACTGCAGAAGTTCTGCGCAAAATTCTGCGGCCACAGAATTCTAGGGGCCTTGGGTATAATGAGGGCTGTCCCTTGCATTCAAGAACAGTTGAGCAGTATGGTATGCACAGACTATTGGAGCCCCACTGTGGTCAAGCTTACCCCCCGTGAAGCTGACCTCCTCATCACCACACTCAGGCACATTATGACATAGGGCAAGGGGAAAATGCAGGGGCGTGCACCATTTTAATGAAATGTTTTTTTTTTTTTATTGCTATTTTATGCGTTATTGATGGAGAGATGGAGATCAATGAAGGCCACTGCTCAACTAACAAGGGCCTTGTTAGTAGAACAGTAGCCTTCATTATTCTCCAACTCACCATCATAATGTATAAAATAGTAATAAAAAATAACTCCATTCATTTTAAGGGGGTATGACTATGCCCCGGCACGTTGACCCATGGACATTATCTCTTAAAGACTCCTGCCTCTGGCTCCCTAGTACTTAGGTAAGAGACTCTCAACTTATATCTATACTTGGTGGGTTGTCCGTAGCAGCATGGCCACACCTCTTGCAGTGTGTGTGCATGGGGGGGAACTGGCCATGTGAATGAGTGTCAAGTTATTTCTACTTTTGTGTTTGCAACTTATTCTGTTTGCATGGAAGCATTCAAAAGTATAGATTGACAATAGCAGTAGTAGTACAGGTAAGAGAGAAGTAATTAAGCAGTTTTGCGAGTAAGTGTGTGTATTGGGGGTGAGAAGAACCATATGTGTTTCCATTGGTATGTATGCAACAGTTCAGCTGCTCAGCTGCTTCCCCATAAAGTCTATAATTTATGTCCTGCCAAAGAGGAGGGGAGCTGCTGACAATCACAAGAGAAAAAAGAGACTTGGGCATCATCATCACAGGTGACCTGAAATCATCCAAGCAGACCACTAAAACAGTAGGTAAGGCTAGAGGGATGTTGGGGTGTATTAATATGGGTATCACAAGTTGTAAGAGGGAGGTAATAATCCCTCTTTACAAGACACTGGTTAGGCCCCATCAGGAGTATTGCATGCAATACTGGAGGCTGCACTTGCACAAGGACACTAACAAAATGGAGGCAGTCCAGAGAAGGGCAACCAAAATGGTGCAGGGACTAAATCAGAAAACATATGAGGACAGATTAACGGAGCTCAATATGTAGACCCTTGAGCAAAGGAAGGAGAGAGGTGATATGATGGAAACATTCAAACATTGTAATGGCATTAACAAGATGAAAGAGTCTAACATGTTTCAATATAAGAAAAATAGCAGGACAAGAGAACACAGCATGGGATTAGAGGAAGGCGATTAAGGGGTAATGTGAGGAAGTTCTTTTTCACAGAAAGGGTGGTGGATGCATGGAACGGCCTACCCCAGGAAGTGGTGGATATGAATACAGTGCAGGGCTTCAAACAGGCATTAGATAGGCATAAGGGAACAATACAGATGAGTATGACTAGACAGGCCATTGACAGAGTACATGCATATGGCACATTCATAAGGTAGAAAAAATGGGCAGACTGGATGGGCCTTGCAGTCCTTATCTGCCATTAACTTTTATGTTTCTATGTAAAGGTCAATAAATCACTGACCAATCCACCAGGAAACCTTTTATCAGTAGAATTAGATCAATTACAGAGCCCTTGTCCAGATATGGTGACTTCTTCCATTATGATTTTGTCAAAAATACACCATCCTCCATAAAAGACACTGGGATATTAAGAATACTGAATAGCACTGTGGTTCCAGAAGGTGCCCTACTGGTAACTATAGATATCAAGTCACTATGTAAGCATTAATCACCAAGACAGGAAGGCATTTTCCAGGAATTAATGCATGGTTGGGGGGTTTGATTCATGAGGCCATCGACCGGGTGCTTCCCACCACGCAACCATGCATTAATTCCTGGTAAATGCCCTCCTGTTGAGGGATTAATGCACTTGTAACACGGCAAGTGCAACGTGGGAATTCCTTGCATCAGTGTTGCGACTACCGGAATGAGTGACATCGTTAATGATGGTTTCATACATGCATTTCATTTCTTAAATGGTGATTAGTTATTACCATTCCTCGTAACTTCATTTGTTTTCCATGGGTTGTGCTGCGAAGGATTATGGGAGGTTTTGTTCATGTATTGTTCAGTAAGAACAGTGTGTGACTTTCAATAAAACTATTTGCACAAACTGCTTTTCTGCACATTTTACTGAGATCAGCCATTTGGATTGCTGGATATTTTGCCCATGTCTCACTGTCGGGTAAGACACCATTTGCTCTGCCACTTGAAACCGCATAACTATCATCACAGCTCAGTGAGTGATTGGAACATTTCTCTTTGTGTGCTCAGGTAGCGCTTTGCGTGTGGACAGTGTTTGTACTACAAAATGAAGCAGTCATTTTTAGGGAATTTATGACCCTTCATTTTGTACCGCTGGGTGTGTTTCCACCTATTGTTATGCCGGATTCATGGCACACATTATTTGCTATGTTACAAACTTGAATATCCCACACCAGAGGGAGGGAGGTAGAGGCCTTGAAATCTTTTCTTGATCCAAGTGACCCACAGGCCAGTCCACTTATTGCATTGTTATGTCATTTAGCAGAATTTGTTCTGAAACTGAATGGCTTTAGCTTCAAAAAATCATAACTACCTTCAGGCTAATGGTACTGCAATGGGGGTCACCTTTGCTTCCAATTTTGCAAACCTATAACTATCAAAATGGGAGAGTGAAGTATTTAGGAACCCTGACACTAAACCTTTTTTGTTCAGCTGGATCTATGAAGACATTTTATTGATGATGTCTTGGTTGCGTGGCATGGGGATGCAAACAGACTTGGTAAATTTGTGGAATACCTTCACGAAAGCAATGCTAACCTCAAGTTCTCAGTAAAATGTAATCCAAATGCAATTGAAATTCTGGACATTACAATCCTAATTAAGACACAAGGTGAAGGTGTTCAAACGGATTTATTTCATAAGCCAGCAGACAAATACAATTATGTTGGTTAGTTGTAGTCATCCACACCACGCGACCAAGAACATCTCAAAGAGCCTGTTCCACAACACTAGGAGGAACTGTAGCACTCCCAAACTGTATGAGGTACAAAATATATGTTGCAGAACCATTTTAAGGAAAGGGAGTCCATTTCTTCTGATATACCCAAAGCCAGAACGGGCACAGAGGCTATTAGCAGAGAGTAGCTTCTTAGGGAGAAAGAAAGGAATCTCACAGAGACTGATTGCAGAGTCAGCTTTGTGATGACCTTTTCACCACACGCTAAAAATGGTACAAAATGTTATAGCCCAGAGCAGGTACATCCTTTATGCAGATCCCTACCTCTCTGCTGTTACAGAGAGACAATCACATACCGTCTTCAGAATGGGAAATAATCTAAGAGATATGCTGTTCCACAGCAACTAGCCGACACCTAGAAAAGAAACATGGCCCACCCCAAAGGCTCTTTCCCTTGCAGCAGGTACAAATCTTGTTAAAGTATTTCCAAAATCTAAAAATACATTAAATCTAAGGACAGACAAGGATATAGAAATCAGAACCATCGTGACTTGTGATATTGATGGCATCCTGTGTATGGCTATTTGCACTGGCCGAGTCTTCTATATACAGTAGGAAAAACAAAGATGCAGGTTAGGATTAGGGTGGGTGAGCATGTCAGAGCAATGAGGGATGGTAACAGCGAATATGCTACAACACTGTACATTTTTCAAAGCAGGTACAGTGAAGCACATGAATTCTGATTTGTTGGCCTAGAAAAGGTATTTGTTAACCCCAGAGGAGGGAATTTTGACAACTCACTGGTAAAACTAGAATCATTCAGGATCTATTTCATAGAGGCAAGGCACTGGCCTGTCTTAATTGGACATTTCACTTGATCCAAATTCTGTTAGGAGATTTCTTCTCTTTTCTTATTAATAATCAGAACCTGTATGCTCTGATTATTGTGTGTTTTCATTTGGTATTCCACTGCAGTAGTATCCTTGTTTGAATCTCCCTTCTTCCTATATTTGCCACTGATCATGTCCTACCCTATCCTCTTTGTGTTCCAGCCTTTTTCCCTTTTTGCATATATTGGTACTTTTCAGTTTTTGTGTTTTTGCTCCCCACAATTCATGATTTTATAATTCTCCCTGTCATTGTTCTGCCCCCTTCCCCTTCTGATAGTTCTTAATTACCTGTGGTTACCTTTTGTTTCTGTTTTGTACGTTTCCACCTGTTATCTCACAAAGGTATATTGAGCATATAGTACGATGTATGCTATTCAAATTTCTTAATTTGTGTCTGCTATTTTCTCTGCACAGGAGAACAATTAATTTCATGTCCTGATGGGGAAGACCAGTTCTTGGTTTTAAACATGCTTTTAGCTTTGATGTATGTTGCACATTTCGCTTTTCACGGATGTATGTCTTACTATCAAGGTAGTCCTGCTTCATAAAAAAGCCATGCATCTTTAAGAAACAATTAAGAGGTAAACATGACCAATCAGTGATGTATTGTGTGTGTCAGTTTGAATGGCAGAGGTGGGATCTTTGAGTATGAACATTTGAGCACGTGTGATACTTTAGGCGTCTTTTCTGGCATGGACCCATGTAGCTATGCTCCTGTTGGTTTGATATGCACTTTAAGGAACAACAAAAGTGTGTTTTTTTGGCACACTAATCCTCTAGTTTGGATGTCCTTTGAAACTGGATGCCAAATTGATGTAACTGATACAGTGCACCGAAGGAGTGTTGATGTTACTGAAATTCATAAGCCTTCTGTGAGTGATGAGTGCAAGTTTCCTTTACATACTACTGATTCTACACTCACTATTGCAACCAGTCTCTGGAGCAGCTGATGTAACTGTACTGGCTTACTGTGGATAGCAGTGAAATAGAGGAGTCTGAAGGAAATGATGGTTACTACAGAAACCAGCAAACCTAAAAGACCAGCATCGACACAAAGCACTTAATCAGCAATGTAGTTTATTTCAAAGTGCAGATTAGCAAAATAAAAAAAAAAACATGCACAGATTCAGTATCACAAACAGGGTCTAAGGGAATACACCCCAAAGATGTCCTGGCCCATTTCATGTATGGATGTTTCCTCAGGGAGCATGCACAAAACCGGTCCAGTGTCTTGTGGTTGTGGTTAAGTGTTTGGTGTTAGTGCTAGTTATTTAGGCTTGCAGCATAATTGTGAGGGACCTGGCATGTCAACGAGTGGAGCACCTTCCCTGGTCTGGACTACTCCAGAAAACACCAGGTTAATTATACAGGCTCAGTAGTGCCTGTATATTAGGATTGCATTGGGGTTTCTTTAAAAAAGGCAATTTTTCAAATACTTATGCCTCAGTCATCTGAGGGCCAAGGACTGTACAATTTGGCAAGCATCATCACAGTGCATGGGTCTACTAATGTGAAGAGTTTCATAGAAATCTGTTGTTCTGTTTTAGATTTATAGAGTGTTGAGTACGTATTTTTGCCCTTTTGAACCAAAATGTTTGCCCAAGGATAGAGAAAAACTACAAGTAGCTAAGTTATGAAACTTACAGGCTTGTTAATCGGTCCTTTTGGTGGTTTGGTGAAAAAAATGTCAATTTGTTTGATAGTTATAAATGATATTTGTTCATACATGCACACAGTTCACTGAAACAATAGCTGAAACAATCTACAGAGTTACGATTTGAAACTTACAGGTTTGTTAGAAGTTATGGATCTATATGATCCTTTTGGTGGTTTGGTGAAAAAAGTGATGATTTGTTTTGCAGTTGTTTATGATTTGTTGTTCTCACATGGTCAGTTCACTGAAAATAACAATATAGCTAAATACTATATTTCCTTGAATAGAAGCCACCCTAAAATACAAGCTGCAGGTCAACATGAATACTTTCAGTAAAAGCCGCCCTCGAAGCAAGCAACAGCTTCTAGTCAGGGATGAAGTCATGTCAGACAAAACACTGTAGGTGAGACTCTGTGATTTTTATCTGTGTAAATATGATTATTATTGTAGATATTTTTTTTATTTTTTTTACTTTTTAACTGATTATCTTAGTTGATGTTTCTTTTACTTAGTTTGATATGAAGTAGACCAATAACAATAAACTTAGTCAAATCCAAGATGTGTAATATTTTATTTTTAGCACTTAAAAATTTTATTTTGCAAAGCAAGCTGCCCTCAGATACAAGCAACCCTTGAATACAATTCACAGGTAAAAAATGCTAAATGTTAATAACAGCTATGCAAGATAATGTTTAGTTAGCATTTGTTCTATAAAGGTGTTTATTCTCCTTGGCTGAGGCAGGCTGGCTCCCTTCTGTTTTGTCCCTGCAACCCCCCCCCCCACTTGAAACCACCTCCCCAGGACTCATCTGTCAGCCATGTCCTCCTATGGATTGCCTCCTGTGGTGGAGCCAGGAGGGGGAGGGGGAGGGCCATTTTCCCCAGAAGACTCTCATAAAGTTGCTGCCAACAGGGGTACTGATAATAGAATGGGTTAAGGTTCAGCTTGCAGAGTGTCATAACTTTCCATTTTTCTCATTTTTTTTCTCCCTTACCTGTAGCTGGGGCACACACATCGGTGTGTGCATGTGGACGCATGCACACACTGCGGAGTTCAACAGCTCCCTCCTTTCGTACTGCTCCAGACCCACACTACCTCCAGGCAGTGGCAGTCTTGCAGCAGAGCCAACAAGTTTCTCTCCTTGGGAGAGGAGAGCAGTATGTCGTATTCTCAGTCCTTTCCTGCAGCTGACCCCCAGCAACCTGTGACTGCTATTGATATCGGGATGCAGGTGTGGCAGGTGGTAGTTTTACCACTGTACAGCTGGGGCAGCCTGTATTTAGATATATTTAATTAAAAAAAAAAAAGGTTTCTGCAGGAATCCCTCATAAATTATTTTGAAAATCTACCTGCTGCAAAAATATTTTGAACTTCTACACAATGGTTTTCAAAATATTCATACTGCACTATGGTTTTCAAACCCTATATGCTGTGTAGGGTCTTCAAATATATGTGTTGTACAACAGTTTCCAAAGCCTTCGAGCTGCATTATGGATTTAAATTCCCCTTGCTGCATAGTGGTTTTCAGAAAACAGAAATAATGCATGAAATATACCAGCTGTGTAATAGTTTTCAAAATCTAAATACTGTACAGTGGTTTTTCAAATCTACCTGCTGAGCAAAGGTTTTAGTTAATATTTAAATTCAACAGGAGTAAAAACTTTAATGTGAGATAACTTATTAAATGCAGAAATGTTAAGTGTGATACTTTAGTGCTTGTGATGAAGAGGTAGAATGAGACAAACAATGATACCAGTATTATGAAGGTTAGTGCAGTGTTAACAAGCATACCACCAAACTAAGCAGAGTCAGTGCATCTGGGCAGGGTGGTAACCACCTCCAAAGGGCTACCTGCTGGCTCTGCATACAGTGCATTGCACTGATATGTAGACTACATAACTGCAACCTTGCAAATGAGGGTGCCATCTTGCATCCAGGATTCAATGGTAATATTCAAAGGTTTTTGCAAGTGGTAGCAGGTAGCCAAGGCAGCCCTAATGGGAAGGCTTTAAGACTGAGGTTCAATGCGTGGAGCAACACAGTCACTCTCCCATCGGGCCTTAAAAGGCCACTCCTCCTGGACTGTTTCAGGATTCATTTCTCATTACTGGCTGGAGGCTCTGTTGCTCCCCTCTCTCCCAGCACTTTGGTTTCTGCTCATTCCATTTCCTGATTCCTCCATTTGTGTAGTTTGTGCTTCTCTTTGGTTTGTGTTTTCTCCCATTCCTCCTGCTACTTTCATCTGTCTCTGGCCGCTGCTTCTCTTGTACCCCCTCTTTTCCTTCACCCAGTTACCACTTGTCCATTTTCCCCATTCCCTCTTTCTTTGCTGCTTGCTCATGGCAATCTGTTGCTCCTCCTCACTCCCTCCAGTCTTTGCTCTGCCCTCCCATTACCTTGTCTTTCGCCTTTTTTGCCACTCACCATGGCCTTCACATCCTGTCTTCCACTTCTGTTTGTGCTCTTTCCCTCTCCTTTTTCCTCTATTCATTTCCCTCCCCATTTTTCTCTGTTCTAGTGTCTGTTTCCTCCTCTGATTTTCTCTTGGACTCCTCCCTGTGACCCAGTTGCCACTCCTTCTTTCAACAGTGCTACCTGGAGTGTTGACTCCTGCAGCACCTGGCTCCTTGTCTTTTCACACCTTCCGTGCTCCTGGATCCTCCAGTCTGCCGGATTCAAGCCCTGTGTGTGGCTCTCGCCTTCATTATCCACCCTCTCTCCTGGACCTCTTCCTCTGCTTTGAGATGACCCATTCCTTCCTTCTTCTCCCACCGGCTGCTTGTGTCTCCTCTGCTGAGTGCTCTTTTGGGGTTTCCTGCCCTACTTCACTAATCCTATCATCATTACCTACTAGTCATTCCTGCAGGACCCATAGGCTATGGATATCCTCCTAACCTTGAAAACTCAATGCTTGCACAACAGTACGTACCTGCCTTGGCCTGTTTACCGCCACAGCTTGTAGCTCAGATACTGCTGCTGGCATTCAATAATTTTCTTAACTTTTACTGTTTTAATCCACTGATCAGCCTCAGTGTTTCCTCCATTTAATTAATCTGAACAACTTCTGATTAGCTGTTTGGTGCCTGCAGTGCTCTCCTTGCATCCCTGTGACTTCGCTCCTCTGCCATGCCACTGCTCCTTTTCCAACACCACTTTCGGGTTCTGATTCCACTCCGTGGCTCCCATGTGCTTGTCTGTTTGGACCTTGTCTTGCATCCCCCTT
Organism: Neoceratodus forsteri; assembly: GCA_016271365.2. Lineage (NCBI taxonomy): Eukaryota > Metazoa > Chordata > Ceratodontiformes > Ceratodontidae > Neoceratodus > Neoceratodus forsteri. The sequence continues at coordinate 401,227,312 of CM028135.1, forward strand.
TTTCCTTGCTTCATCTGCAGTCTCGACCATATTCCTCATTCAGATATTCTCATTCCTTTTTCCTCTCCTTGCATCGTTAGCAGCTCCAGCTTGGTGCCCCCTTTTCGGTCTGGGCTTGCACCTGTGCTTTGCTCATCCCTCGTCCTTGGTGTGTGCAGCTTCATTTTGTTTTAAGGACCTGCAAATTATCATGTCTCTGTTCCTGGCTGCTCATGTGCATACCTCATGTGATTTGGAGGCATTATTACTTGCCTTAGTCCATTTGTTAGGCGCGGCACTAGCTGTTTCCCACTGCTCATGTCCTGTCTTATTGCAAGGGCATTTCCATCTATAACTCCAATTCATGGCAATAGCTGTGCTATAAATGTGGTGCCACATCATGGTTTTACAGTACTCTATAGGCACCCCTCATGCTTTAGAACTCTCTGTGGACACACAACCTTTTCCATCTTCACCTCTGTTGCTTGAGTCCTTCTCGCTACCTATCTCCTCAGTCTCGGGGATGTCTACCCCGTTGACTCCACTCATTGCCCTCCACCTCCCATTCCCTCCACCCTCCATTCTGCTCCTTCTGTGACCTTTGCTTTCTTTTGGGGTTTTCCCTATCATGCCGTCACCTTCCCTATTCATATCCTTCTCTTACCCTAGTCCATCTGGTGTCCAGGGCCTGAGTCTGATTCTCCTTCGCTCAGTCTGACCCCAGGGTCTACTCATTCACTTCAATTAATCGAGCATACCTCTCATCGGGTCTTATACTACCTCACAGAGCCACTGCACTCCTGCAGTTATTATCACCATCCGTCTTCTCATGACCACATCTGGGTATCCCTCGCTCATCCAACCTCTATGTAGGTCTACTCCTCCACATCGACTACTCTAGCATAACCCTCTTGGGTTCATGCTAACTCGACTTGACCTGTTGTCCACTCGGAGACATGCCTTCATGTCTATTGCCCCTTTGCTCTGGGCTGGCAGGTTTCTCTCCATCATCATACATCATTCATTTCTTACCTCACCTTAACAATACTAGCTTCCACGGCTTCACTCCATCATCGTTCATCTTCCTCTTCATATTTCACCTTAACAATTCTAGCCTTCTGGGCCTCATTTCATAATCACACATCATCCATTTCATTCCTCACCATTGAAACATTCAGGCCTTCAAGGCTTCTTTCCATCATTGTGCATCCTCTATTGCTTTTGAGCGTCTGGTAGCAGGAACATCGCTCGCATCCTTCAACAGCTTTCCATTTAGAAGGACAGAGTGAGGGCTTCCTCTAACTTGGACAATTTCTCCTTCCTCAATCTTGACCTTAAATTGCTGTAGCTGAGCTGTCACTAATCAAAATGTCCTTCAGCCTGGAATGAAGGTGACCTAGGCCTTGGATCCCCAAATGTTTCCTCCTCAAAGCATTTTTTTCCTCTTCTCCATGCCAATGGTCATAATATTAGTCAGGGATAGTGCTTTCATAGCTTCAGTAGTTAAGTTCCACTGTTGGATGGAGTCGGACGGTGGCCCCGGCTGTTCCCTCTCTCCTTAGGAAGTCCGCCCTTCTGCATCTTGTCAGATTTCCTTTCGTTCATTGTTCTAGCCCTATAACACTCTTCTCCTGTCCTTCCTATCTATGTCTGTCACATTTATTTCCGGTCTAGATATCTTCTGATTTCTTGCCTCTTCGATGCTCAACTCCCTTTTGGGCATTCTTTTGGGCTTCTTCCTAAGCTACCTTTAGCCAAGGGAATTATCCCCACAGCACCTATGGGGGTGGACATTTCTCTAGGGTTCCTTGTGTCATACCCCTACACAGTGGTATATCCCATGGATAGAGAGGTGAACAGCTACAATGTGTCAAAGTCACACAAGCATACATCTCATCCAGTTATGTAAGCACAATTAAATGGGAAGGCTTTAAGCCTGAGGTTCAATAGGTGGAGCAACAATGTCAATCCCCCAATAGGCCTTAAAAGACCACTCCTCCTGGACGGTTCCAGGATTCATTTCTCGTTGCTTCACCATCCACCCCTCCTCCTCCAGCGGCTCATCTCTCTCTCTTTCCCTTGGGCTTCTTCCTAAGCTACCTTAAGCCAAGGGAATTATTCCTGTGGCACTTATGGGGGGAACCCTCCTTTAGGGTTCCTTGTATCATACCCCTACAGGGTGGTATATCCCACGGATAGAGAGGCGAACAGCCACAATGCATCAAAGTCACACAGGCATACATCTCATTCAGTTGGGTAAGCACAATTGAACTAATGCTTATGAAACCCTGCTTTTATCAATGTGCAAAGTGGTGTGTTACCCCTGCCCCAATAGCACGGTGCTGGAGACTCCCCGGTTCCACCCACCACATCCCTCTTGGTACAGAGCTGCATTACATATCCCAACTCTGGCAGTCTAGTGGCTCCCCCACCATCATTTGTTGTCAGTACTGTGCAGTATTAAGCATCTGAGCCCTGGCAGTCTTACTGACACCACTTCCTCATTCAGTCCCTGACAGCATTGTGGAACTGTGCTAAAGTCCTTACCTGACATTGAAGTGGATCCCCCTACCTTAATTGACCCCTGTCACTATTGTGAAACTGTATAAAAGCCCTTCCTTTGCAGCCTATTGACTCCCCCCACCTTTTTTCACCCAATCTCTGTCAGTATTTTGGAACCATACAAAAGCATGTCCTTGGCAATGTAGTGGAACCCCTCCCTCATCCAATCCAGTATTTTAGAAATGTACTGAAGCCCATCCCTGGCAGTCTAGTGTTATTTCCTGATACATCACTGTCAAAATCCCTCCTTTCTGGCTTACCCACTGAGCACCCACCAGTCACACCCCCTGTCAGATCCTGACTTGTCCACCTGTCCATAGGTGAACCACCATCTGGTTCTCAAATTACAACTAGCACAGACCTTGCTCTCACCACCTTGGAAGGCTGCTGTCTGGCTGACAAGGAGAGAATGCAGGCACACTGTAGAAACAACTGTTTGTATAGTATTTCTATTTATTTATTTAGTTTTTGTTTACCAGGTAAGGTGCACTAGGCAGACAGTTGCCTATTTTCAGGCATGTCCCAGGATATGTACACACTCACTACCTATAAGTCAGAAGGCAAGTGGACAAGGTGTTGAGTGAGGGTGCCTGTGCTGGTGAGTGCCTAAGGACCTGATGGCAGCTCACCTGTTGATGGATGGATGAGTTGGAGTCTGACAAGAGAAATAGGTTGTGGTCGTCCAGTGGGTCAGATGTAGAGTGAGGTTTTGACAGTGATGGGTTGGGGGGGTAACACTAAACTGGCAGGGATGGGCATCAGTACAGTTCCACAACACCGGTTTGGGTGATGAGGGGAGTCAACTAGACTGCCAAGGAGGGGATTTAGTACAGTTCCACAATACAAACAGGGAATTGGTGATGTATTTTTGTCCTCTAGATGGCCAGAGAAGGGCTTTAGGACAGTTCGACAATGCCAACAGGAATCAGGTGAAGGAGGGGTTTCTGCTACACTGCTAGGTTTGTTGTAGGTGGGTAGGGTTCCCATGTGTGGGGAGCAACCTTGGCTCTGTAAAATGTCTCCTGCAATTGTCCATGGACATATTGTGCTGAACTGCTAATGGGCACAAAATAACATGCAAATGGTCACATAGCACCGTGCATGCTATAAGTTTGTGGTCTTTAGCATGCCACCTACAGAATATGGCTCTCAGAACTGATGGCACTGTTCCATTTCAGATGGGCTATTTCCCTTTGCTGCTGGGAGCTTGTTGCCAGCAGAGGCTGTGGTAATTATGCACATATGCACCATGCCTGGCTCTTATAGCAGCTGGGTTGTGACAAAAAAAAAACCTCCTGCTCCCATGTACTGCAGTTTGACTGCAGCTCTTAACAGGGGAGACCCTGCTGATGGTTTACTGTGTCCCTCCAAAATCATTTTTTTAATGTTAAATATTATATTAACACATTTTCATAAAAAAAGAAACAAGATAACAAGACAATGTATAATATGAATGACATCCATAGCCAAAAAAAAATATTTGCAATGTACAATATGGTCGTTGCAACAAGAAAAAACAAGTGGTGAACCCCCCAAAAAACAGACTCAACATAAATAAATGATCTTTATATTCATAAACAAAGAAGTATACTGCGCCAAATATAATATGTACAAGCATCAGTTTAGTAAGAAATATCAGACTATGCTATAACCGAACTATATTCCTATTTATGTGTTCAAAGTAAGGGGCCCAAACCTGGTGAAATTTGTATAGTTTATGTAAGGCTTGCTAAGACAAGCATTCCAATGAGGTCAGCTGGCCCAAATTTTATAACTATTCATTGAAGTTAGGGGTATCTGTGGATCTCCACCTTTGCAGCAAAAGTCTTTTGAATATTAGGATCACTTTTATAACCCAACATATTTTAGGGGCTATGTGGGAAGTTGTGTGGTCTATAATGCGAAGTAAAATGAATGGGGCATCTATTCTTATAGAGTGAGTGAGAACTATATCACAAAATTGTATTACCCGAGTCCAGAAGGGGAGAAAAGAGGGACAGCTCCATAAGATACAGCAAAGAGTACCTGTATGAGAGCCACATCTCAAGCAGCTATCTGTAAGCATTAAGTTTAGTGCTTTAAGAACCTGAGGGAGTTCTGTACCATTGGCGGAGCATTTTGAGTTGCATCAGCTGGGCTTTGATGTCCCTACAATCTGTATGAGCTCTATACTAGCAGTGGTTCCAGGTTTGATCAGGGATATTAATCTGTAGTTCCTCGGTCCATTGTGACTTCAAGGAGAGAGTTTGATCAAGGGTGGAGTCCCTGAATGATCTATACAAAGCTCCATCTCTATGTTTAGATTGTCAATCAGCCTTTGGAGAGTTAGGAGGTGTTTGGAGGGAATAAATGGTAATTGTTTCCTTAAGCGGTGGAGAGTAATGAACTAATTTGGAGATATCACTAAAAATCTTCTTGTGGGAGGCCATATTTGGCACCTAAGTCTGTAAAAGTTAGTAAATAAGCTTAGTTTGGGTGGAAGACATCTTTAACTTGAGTGATCCCTGCTAACTCCCATGTAGGCCAGTGGATTTTTTTAATCAATTATGTAAGATGGGCTATTCCAAAGAGGAGCGTGAGATATTAGAAGGATAATCCAAGACCCCGAGTCAAACTGTGCTAGTACTTAAGAGGCAGTCAAAGAATGGGATGATTTTTAAATAAAGGTGTTCGTTTGCAGTATAATGACAAAGGAGTGGAAGGGGAGGATAGGACTTGTCCTTCGATGTTCAACCAAGGAAGGGCTGTGGATTGGGAGGGGAGAACCATTGGACCACCTGGGAAACAACAAATGCTTTGTAGTACATTTCGAAGTGCAGGAGATCCCAAACACCTTTGGACCAATGTTTATTAAGTTTTTGTCTACTGAGTCTGGGGGTTTGCCTTCCCATATGAAATTGTCCATTAAGTCATCAAGTTTATGAAACCATGAATTAGCTATGAGACTAGGTAGGTGGGCCAAAAGATGTAAAACCTTCAGTGAGAACATCATTTTGAGAGCTGTAATCTTCCCTGCTGGAGAGAGAAATTAAGCATGTTCCATTGATCAATATCTGTACTGAAAGATTTGAGGAGAGGCTTAAAGTTAGCCTTCACTATATTGGAGAGGCTGTTCAGAAGTTAATTCCCAGATAAGAGATACTTTTTTCAGTCCACTGCCATTGGGTATTGCGAAACATTTGCAGATTACAGAGATGGTTTAAGCATAAAACCGTGGGCTTAGAATGGCTGTTCTTAAGGCTTGATATTTGAGCATAAGTCAATAAAAGGAATTGGAGGGGTTGGAGTCCCTTATGACACTGTGACCCCATGCTGAATTCTAGCATACAGCTCTGAATATACAGCAGCATGAAACATAGGGCCAAAGCCAGCCCTATCTGAGACCTTGAAAAGAAATGGCCATTTAACAGAATCAAAGGCCTTTTCAAAATCAATAGTGAAAGCCGCTGCAAGAGTGGTGAGTGATTTTGCAGCATGGTGAAAGTCAGAAAACATGTAGAGGTGGTCTGAACTGAGCTAGATTTTGACAAAATCATGCTGTGAGTGATGGATCAATTGGGAAATACTTGTTTCAGCCTGGAGGCCCATACTTTAGCAAATACTTTGGCATCCAACTTGATAAGGGAAATTGGGTGATAGTTAGCAGGGGAAGTAGGATCTTTGCCTTTCTTGGGCTGGACAGATATAGTAGCTTCCCAAGAAGAGGGTGGAAATGAGGTGATCTATTGGGAATAGGGGAAAATCCAGAGCAGGATAGGAGTGAGAGTCTCATGTAGAGCTTGATAAAAATCAACTGGGAGTCCATCACACCCCAGAGATTTGCTCATGCTTATAGATGTAATAGCCTGGGAGATTTCAGAAAGTGAAATAGGTGAATTCAGGTTTGAAGCTTGAGTTCAGAAATACAGAGTAAGAGAAGAGGATTTAGAAAGTCACCCATTTGAGCAGATGATGAAGGAATTTGGGATTAGTAAAGAGTACAGTAAAAGTCTATCATGAAATCATTATTGAGTGTAGGCTTTATTTTTTTAAATATTTAGTATATTTTATTGAAAATGAATGCAATGCAAATGATGAAATGACACATCACAGCATACAATACACAACCAGGATCTCACAAACCCCCTTCCCATAACTCCCACATAGCCAAAGTGAAGAACACCCCACTACCCCCAGGGCACCCCAGAAGAGATGAAAAAATATTCTGGAATAAAAAGTGCAATGACCATAATGCCCCAAACGGCGACAAAATAAAAAGGAAAATTCCTCCAACTGCTGTCTGACAAGCCAGAAGCACCCTGAGATCTACCTGCAAACAATAAAGAAAAAAAGCGGCAAAATTAGCCAAAAGGGCTCAACTACCTTTAAGCTAAGACAATTGTAGCAGGGTATACAGTGACTTCAACCTTTTACAAAAAACATGTGGTCTATGATGCATATTGGCTATGAGTCTTTCAATATTAAGAGCATAAAGTACTTTTTATGCCATTCTGTAATGTGATTAAGGCTATATGAGCTTTTCTAGGACACACAACCTTATTACCATACCAACCCAGCAAAAAGATTTCAGCTCAAACAAATCTTGCATGCTTAATAACGTGTCATCTGATCTCTCTAATGGCTGACCAAAAAGGTCTGACCTTATTGCAAAACCACATAATGTGGTACAGTGTGCCCAAGTCTTTGTTACATCATGTGCAATATTCTGTACTACTTTTACCCATCATTTAAAATAGCTTCTAAGGAGTAAGGTACAGATTGTGTAAGATATGAAATTGCTGCAAATGGAACCTATCCTGTTTAAGGTACTTATAGAGGTCTATCCAAACTTCCTTCCATTGCTCATCCGAAAGAGGAAGATCTATTTCATTATGCCAATAACAGCTTCTACTGTTCAGCTGCAAAGGATCCAAACTATGAAATGAACTACATAGGAGTGGAATAGGATGGGGACGGGGTGCCGATGCCACCATCATAAGTTGAAGAAGTTTCTCGCCTTCCATTATTCCAAGGAGGAGGTCCTAAGTGGCACAAAACACAATGTCTCATTTGAAAAAAAAAAACTTGAAAACAAACGTATCCAGAATGTGGAACTGAGATTGAAAGACACAGAAAGAAATAAAATAATTCTCTACTACTACATGTTCAATAGCCAGAATAGGAACTTTGTCCCAAAGTTTAGAATGTAATGTTTGACCTGCAATTTGGAAGTTAAGATTGTGGTACAGAGGCTGAGAGGTATCAAATCTAAGAGAAATTTGCAGACACCTACACAGTTGAGTGTGAGCTCTCACGACCACATAATAGGGGTATTTCATAAGGGGGCAGGGATCTTAACATGTTGTGTAAAAAATAAGGATTTTAAATTAATCCCATTGGTCTGACCAAGATAGGTTTCTATTATTAACCATAGAGATATGTACTGTGCACCATCTACATGGGTAATAGGTGTATCCCAGAGCAGGTATTTACTGCCATGAGAGGCTAAGTAGTAGAAAAAGAAATTGGAGAGGCGAAGGACATCCAAGTCCCTGGGGCCTGAGAGTTAATTATATCTCCTTCTAGGGAGGTCTTTGCCTTCTAGATAAATTTACTTATCTTAGAATGCAATAATTGGAATCACACAATGGGCAAGACTAAATTAAGCATGTTTAACTGAAAAAGTATCCTGGGCAATATATTCATTTTTATTATATTAATTCAACCCCAAAGAGTTAAAGGGAGAAAGTTCCATCTACCCAGGTCTTGATCTATGTGTTGTAAAATCAGATGACTATTTAAGCGTTTGAAGTCCCCTCGATACCTAGGAATCTTGATGCCTAAATAAGTCAAATATTTTGGCTCCCATTGTCGGCCCACAAAAGTATCCTATTTAGCCAATTGGTGAGTAAGGGGAAGGGCACTAGTTTTGTCCAAATTCATTTTGTAGGAGGAGAAACAACTAAATGACTGTATAATGGATAAGGCTGCAGAAATAGAAGTTAAGAGGTCAGTGACATGGAAGGGAATGTCATCCGGATAAGCAGAGAGTTTAAAGGAAAAACTCCCAATTAGTATATCACGTACTCCTGTGGACATTTTAATTTTGAGTGGCTAAAAATAAAGATTAAACAGCAAGGGTGGAAGGGGCAGCCCTGACAAGTACCCCTCAGGTGATGGAAAGGGGCAGACAGGACCCAATTACAGTAGACTAGTTTGGAACGGCGCAGGTACAGAACCATAATCCAATCTACAAATGTATCTGGCAATCCATATTATTTCAATATATAAAAAAGATGAATCCATGCTACTCTATCAAAAGCCTTCTCCAGGGAAACGAAGGCTACTGGTGGGCCAACCTCCCCCGATGCAGAGATCAAATGGAGCAGCTTCTGAATGTGAACACTAGAAACTCTACCTGACATAAATCTGCCCTGCTCCACTCCAATTGGGTAGTGCCAGACTCCACTTAGCTGAGTAGCCCAAATTTTATCTAGAATCTGCATATCTACATTTATTAAGGAGATGGGCCTATAGCTCACCGCCAATGAATCATCCTTACCGTCTTTATGAATTAAAGATATTCTAGCTTCTGTGAGAGAAGGGTTAGCCACCCCTCCCTATGCCATCTGTTGCTAAGAACAGTATGATGCAGCACAAATTCCATTTGAAACGGCTTGTACAAATTAGAGGGGAATCCATCAGAGCTAGGAACCTTATCCAGTGCCATAGTATTAATCATTTGAGTGACCTCCTCCTTCCATTTGGCCCCTTCAAGAGCTAATTGCTGTTCCAGGGTTAAGACCGGTAAAGGCAGTCCTTTAAAAAAACAAATCTATAAGATGTACAGTATCAGCACCTGACTCCTCTGTCATGTATAATTGTCGACAAGAATCCTGAAAAACAGCAGCAATGTCCCGATGCTGTGTTTTAAGGTCATGTTCTCCATCCCATCTAACACCCTTAATAATATCTTAAGCCTCGTGATGGTGAAGGTGCAAGGCCAATAGGTGCACACATTTTTTCTCCTTGATCAAGATATGTGGCCCTTGTCTGAAGTAAAGCAAGTTTGGCTTTCTCAACCATAATCTTTGTGTATTTAGCCCTGGCAACATTTTGCCATTGCCAAATCTCTGGTGGAGTAACAGGGCTTAACACCCATTCAATGCTGTATATTTTTGAAAGCAATGTTGTTGCCTGTTTGCCCCCTTTCTTTCTTCCAAATAGTAGCCAGCCTAATAAATTTGTCTCTGATGTAGCACATTGCCACCCTCCACAAAACATCTGCTCTCTGCACTAAAGCCTGCTTCAGTTCAAAAAAGGTCTTGATATGTCATTTAACACTGTCTGTAATGAAGCTGTCCCTTAAAAGCTGTGTATTGAGCCACCAGGTGCAATCTATATCCACATTTCTATTATCTACAAACATTAATGTAATCAAGTTATGGGCTAAAATGACCATGGACTCAGTCTGACACCCCTGAAGCCAAGGCAGGACTTCCTGACTGATGAAAAAATAATCGATCGTAGATCAAGAATTATGGGCTGCAGAGTAAAAGGTGTAATGTCTGCCTGAGGATGAAAGGTGAACCAGGGGTCTATACGGCTGAGACTATCTATAAATTCATGCATGACCCTCTGTCTGGGGATGAGGCCCTGCCTATGCTCCTCCGACCTATATATATCAGATTGGTAAGTTAAATTCCAATTTCCCTAATAATATGTGTAGTTTCACAAAGATCACCAAACAAAGGGATAATTCTGTAAAGATGGCGGGACTATCAATATTAAGGCTATAGGCCATACCCAAGATTAGCTCAGTAAACCAGAGTCCCATGTAGAAATATGTATCTGCCCTTACTATCAGTGATTTATTGAATAAGATGGAAAGGTATGTGCTGAGCAATCAAGATCACCATCCCCTTCTGCCTAGTACTATTCCCGGACCCAAAAACCTGACTCACCCATTGCCTACAGAAGCCTCCAATCTGGTCTTTTTTGAGGAGCGTTTCTTTTAAGAAAGCTGTAGCTGTGCATAGTTTCTTCAGATGCATAAGGATACTATATTGTTTTCTCCTGTGCATGGCCTCCTTTGATATTCCAAGATGTTATGGTCACTGCCATATTCATTTTATCTGAAGCAGGGATATAAGGTCACACAGACTAGATACTCAAGGAGATGCCTGAAGGCTAAGGTGATGGTCTTCACTCCATCCCCTTCCCCCTTCCCCAGCAATCCTCAAAAGCCAAAACAACAAGAAACAGTAACAAACAAACAAGAACAGTTAATGGAGATCTCACCAGGGTTTTGTAGGCCGAACAACTGAATTCCTTCCCTGCAGATCCGTGATTAGCCTGTGCAGCTCAAGAGTCAGTCTCCTAAGGTACAAAAGGTAGGCTGGATAGTGACCAATTACAGTACATAAGCAGCAACTTGGCAGTAAGCTGTTAAAGCTAAGTACAACCACTAACAACCAATTCCCCCTCTCTGGAATTATAGAGCACAGACAAGTATCCAGAAAGGAGAAAGCCCACTCACAGTACTCACTTACAATAAAGATAACACAACAATCACTGTCCCACCAAGAATAGGACAAAAGCAAAATGCCAGGACCGGAACTATAAAGTCTCCCCCAATCCAGCTTCAGCGACCCCACCATATAGAGCAATACCAAAGAGAAATAATTTGTAAATAATAGCTGAAAAAAGGCAGGGCTACATAAAAATAACTAATTATAAGCAACAAAGCATCCACAAGGGAATGCATTATCCAGGTAACAAGTAAACATCCAGGCAGTGGTACCAAATCCAGCAGTGATCAGGAGATGGAGGGGAATAGTCCTCATACAATTGTCCTACAAAAAACAGGATAGCCTACCAAATCTAATGAACACATAAAGAGGAGAGCTAAACAACAAAGGGGTACCCCAGTGGCCATATGAATTTAATATAGAAAGCTGGGCTACTAAACCGGCAGAAGAATACTCAGTTGCAACTGACCAGCCCCATCCTGGCATAGAAGCCAAAGCTATAAGGTCACCAATAAAACTAGCCAATAGAGGGGCATGGCCTATCAATGTTTCCATCCTGCTTAAAGAACCACATTAGGTGTAAGCTGCCAGAAACACCCCACAACAGCTGTGGTACTGATATTATTTTAAGCTGCTTCCCCTTTCTTTTCAAGACATAGCCCAACAACAACCCCAGCTGTCTCACGATCTCCACCAGTGGTGTTCCCTAAACAGAAATCATCTCTCCCGGGGCTAAAGAAAAGAATTACTTTAGCCACCCATCCAAGCCTCCTCATCCACAACTCCACAGTAATAAACCAGCCTTAAGAGGGCCAGCATTGAAATTAAAACCCTAGAGGCCCGATATTCAAAAGATTGCCTGGGTACAAATCCGAGTTTGCGACACAAACTGAGTTTTGCATGGGTGTGCAATATTGAAAAGCCCAGTTACAGTGGGCAAACAGGTTTTGCACCTGGGCAATATTCAGAGAGAAACACAATGTAAATGAAAGGGCAAGGACCTGAATATTGGCACAATCCAGTATTCAGAGTATGTGCACCATGCAAGGCCATTTTGCTCTGTCACCTTACACAGCACACATTCCACTGATTGAAACCTCAACTTACTCACAAACAACCCTAGTGGCTGGTGAAGAAGTGTGGTGGCCCCCGACCTCCAAAACAGTAGTCGCTGGTGTCTAGTGGTCACCACCCCCACTGATCATCAGCCTTATATGCAAAATGGACATTTCCTGGTGTCTAATGGTCCCCCCACAACCAACTGCTACCCTGATATGTAAACTAGACTTCCCCTAGGGTCTAGTGGTCCCCCCACTGATTGCTAGCCTCATAGGGGGACCAATAGACACCAGGAAAAGGCTAGTTTGTATATCGGTGCGGCAATCAATAGGCAAGGGGCATCATTAGATACAGAGGAAAGTTGATTTTATATATCAGGTCAGTGATCGTGGGGGTGGAGACCACTAGACACCAGGGAAAGTCTAGTTTGTATAGCAAGCCAGCGATTGGCGGGAGGGACCACTAGCACCAGGGATAACTTTCTGGGACTGGGGAAGTAAGGGGTGGCACCACACTAAATTGCCAGACTACCCATGCAGATTAGCCCATAATGGGAATGTAAATTGCCCCTTAGTACCCTGCATGCCCAATGGCTCATTTGCATGGGTCCATTTGAATATTGGAAATTTAGCACCGGTGCAAGCCATTATGATGCCCTATCTCAGAAGCCATGTCTGTCCAATGCTAAGTGGCTTATTGCAGGGCCACAATTGACTTATATTCAGTCTAACAGTGCTGGTGCATTATTCCACTGAATATAGCATTTTTGGCCACCTGGGCAACTGCAGGGCGCAGCACAAATATTTGTGCTCTGCTTTGATAAGTTTTAAATATCGAACCCCAGATGTCAGAAAGCCTGCAACTGCAATTGCATGCCCTCAAAAGGCCATACTACTCCAAGGCAGGTGATATAGGTGAAGGCCAAGATAATGGAAAACCCCTGCACTCCCAGCCATCCTGTGTATGAGCCCAGCACTGCCACTGACCCCAGCCCTGAATGATAAGCACTGCATCTGCATGGCCAGAAAGAAACCCTAGGAACCACCCCAAGTAAGAGTGCAGAAAACATCAGTAAGCCATGCACAATCAAAAGAAAGGACTAACCAGACAAGCCCAGCACAACACTTGACAAGGACGGGGAGGGACATCATCGAACCACGGAGCCCTCCACCCACAGAATGTACTACTCCCAACAGACAGACCATGGCAGGAAAGAACTGTGCATGGGAGTTAATCTGTAGTTCCAGTTGCAATCTTAATTGCGCATCCCAAATTTAAAACAAGCCACCATCTAAAAAGGACATTCACCATGTGTCTGGCAATATCTACACCCTCACCCTGAAAAGAAAATCCATAAAAATAAACACAACAAATGCCCAACAAAGAAGCCCCCAGCAGCTCAATCTCATTATAGCGCAATCATCTATGAGTACCCCCCCTCTCCCGAGAGAATTAAATTGATCAGAGCCAACAACAAGGAAAAATGTTGAGCAAAAAACTAAAGCGGTGAGAAAAAGCCATCAAATGACAGAATAATAAATACCAACTGTCCCATTAAGCCCCATTGAACAACACACATAGTCCAACACACGCAGTCCAACTAAGATTCAGGAAGCGTGTGAAGATCCTAGCCATCCACTTCTCTGAGTTGCAGAAAACAAATTTTGAAAAAAAGTCAGGAATTCCTGATTGGCTTGATCTGCGGAACTAAACTATGTCTGCCCTTCCCCAGTTGAAACCACCAGTTTGGTAGGATAAATAATTTTATAACAAACGAGAGCTGCTTGAAGTTTTGCCTAGATCTCACTGTATGCAGCCTGGCATTGTCTCACCTGGAGAGTTAGGTCTGGAAATAGATAAAGCCTCCTGCCATCCCACTGCAGCTCTTCAAGCTCTCTCAATTTGGCCAAAATATGCTGCCTCTCCAGATAAGTAAGGAAGTGAAAAAGTATAGAGTGTGGCTTTTCACCCTCTGGAGGTTTGGGATGCAGTGCCAGGTGGGCACTCTCACTGATGTATACCTGCCCATACGGGGATGACCTCAAGGAGTGCATCTGGATTGTTGGCTCCTTCTGGCAAGCCTACCAAAACCAAATTATTATGATGACTATGGCCTTTCTGATCCTCAATTCACTTTTTGAGATGGGTTACTTTCCTTCAGAGGGCAACTAGTTTGGGCTCTAAATGATCATCCATGGAGCTAATCTGGGCCTCAGAGTCACCAACTCTCTTTGAAAGCTGCTCCAGTGCTGGTCAGATAACTTTGGTGTCATTTGTTATGTCCAGAATAAACTCTCTGATTGTGCTAATTTTCCAAAGGAATCTATCCACCATAAGCAGCTCAGGAGGAGGTGAGGAGTGGTCCAAGGAATCTAATGTGACTTCCACATGCACTCACTTAGGCCACTGATTATGTTCTGGTAAAGGCTATGGGTCAACCGAGCCAACAAGGTTTGCTGTGTCCATACCAATCACTGAGTCCATCCCTCCTACTGTGACATCCATCCACAACAAGCCTGTGTCTTCAGTACAGTATTCCTATGACAAAATACAAACTCTCAAGTGACACTCTAGAGGTTCACTGTTTGCCATAGAAAACTCATGCATGTGGTTACTCAGACACTAATTTTTTGTAGTGTATCTTGATTTCTGTGTGCGCTATTTCACTGTTTTATGTTTAGATTAAAACTGTAGGGCTCCCCATTGCAAGTGTTTTTATTTATTTATTTCAACAGTTTCACCAGGAAAGACATACTAAGCTGAAATAGCTCATTTCCAGATGTGTCCTGGGGGGATGGGGAAGAGGGAGTACAGTAAGTATTAAATACTGAATACAGAAATAAGCAATTTGCAGATTATTACACAGAATTAATGCAGAAAATAAAAACGTTACAAGTAATATACATGTAGTTACACATATGTACACTATATATTTAAACTGGTTGACTCAGAATGCACAGAGAAGCATCGAGTAGCCAAACTGGGGATTATGGAACAGCTGAAGGCATAGAGTGAATAGAATTACAGAATATAGAGGTCATGTAAGGGGCTGAGAAGAGGGGTAGGAGAAACAGAGAAAAGGTGAGGCAGACTTGTATCCTTCTGGGGTGATAACCCCATCAGGGAAGGAACAGGCATGAAATGCCTAGTCCATTTGAGGTTAAGCAGGGTAGCATAGCCAAATGAAGAAAAGTTAGGGAAGAGAATGGAAGTCAGGGCTTTGTCATTTGAGGGGAACATTTAACGGATGATGTTTCAGTTTCATGTTCTCTGTCACCTGGATACTAGGCAAGGATTTAAATTCAAGATGAACAAAGGGTGACTAGACACAATGGCTGAGATATTCAGAAATGCGCCAAAGGCCAGCACAAGTCTTCCGCAGCACAAGTCAGATGTGCCATTGAAAATCAGGTGCCATATTCAGAAGCTGCACCACTGCAAATGCGCTAGCGCAAGCTGGCTGAACATGGTAAAGATGCGCCGTGGAGCAATCAGAGATGTGCTGGTGCAACCATGGAAGCACGGAGCAAACCTGCACACAAACACAGGGTGCAGTACAAATGCAAGAGGCCCAGGGACACAGCCAAGGAAGCACAGTGACAATGATCACAGGGCAGGGCACAGTAGTGCACATACAGGCACAGAGCAGGAAGGAACAATGGGCAACACGGGATGGAGCACAGCCACCAACAGAGGCGCTGTGCACCACACCAACCAGAGCTAGTCCATGGGCTTGTGACAAGAGCATGCACCAGAACAAGAGTACTGAGGGAGTGGGCAGATGTTTTGATTGTGCCATTGGCGGATCTCTTTAACTTGTTGCTCCGGACAAGGAGGGTGCCAAGGGATTGGAAGCAGGTGCATGTTGTGCTCTTCCATAAAGGAGGATCAAGTGAAGAGCCAGGAAACTATAGATCTGTCAGTTTGACGTCGTGGTGGGGAAGGTAACGGAGAACATACTTAGGGAAAGGCTGGGAGGTTTCTTGGAGGAGATGGGTTACCTGGATGACCGGCAGCATGGGTTTGTGCCAGGTAGATTGTGTCAAACAAACCTTGTAGAATTCTATGAGTGGGTGACATCAGCACTAGACAGAGGAAGACCAGTGGATATACTGTTCCTGGACTTCAGCAAGGCATTTGATTCAGTCCCTCACATTGGCCTAAGGGAGAAGCTGAGGTGGATGGGGGTAGGTCCATTGACAGTTAGGTGGATTGGAAATTGGCTTTCAGGTCACACTCAGCAGGTAGTGGTTGGAGGGGAGGTCTTGTCTCCTAGGGAGGTCATAAGTGGGATCCCACAGAGATCAGTCCTGGGGCCACTCCTGCTTAACGCCTACATCTCCGATATCAGGGAAGGTATCAGGTGAGAAATGAGTCTCTTTGAGGACAACTCTAAGCTGGGGGTGGTGGTGGAGGGGGGGGAGATTGGCCCTGCAAAAGGACCGGGATACTCTGGATAGGTGGTCCTGTACCTGGAAATTGAAATTTAACTCCTCCAAGTGCAAGGTGCTACACCTAGGGCAGGAAAACCCCAACTATGTGTACACCCTGGGCAGGATGAGTTGCAGGCCACGGCAGATGAAAGAGACATAGGAGTCTTGGTGGATGGTAACATGAATAATTCAGAGCAGTGCAGGAAGGCTGCGGTCAGGGCAAATAGGTTGCTGGGATGCATCACTAGGGGTATTACCTTAAGGAACAGGGAGGTGATTTTGCCACTGTACAGCAGCCTGGTTAGACCACATCTTGAGTACTGTGTGCAGTTCTGGAGGCCGCACCTAAGTAGGGACATCCAACTCCTGGAGAGGGTTCAGAGGAGAGCAACCAGAATGATCTGGGGCCTGGGGGATATGATATATGAGGAACAACTAGAGGAGCTCAACCTGTTCTCACTGGAGGAGAGGAGGGACCAGGGGGACATGATTGAGGTCTTCCCACGCCCCCAACAGCCTGCCCACCCCTGACCACAGCCTCATGATGACACTGAAGACGCACAACACACCCACCACACCTGGGAGACAAACCCCACCACAACGTGAAACACCACTGGACACAGCAGGGAACCACAGTCATCCCATATGTGCCCCCCCACGCCAACACCATGGACCAACACCTGACCACTGCAACATGGCTCCACACACCACCTGCAAAGCAGACACGGACACAGGCATGTAGGAAAATAAATGCTTTATAACAGGAAAACATCATCATGATAAACACGGTAACAGGGGCAGGGACAGAGGACGTAGAAAGTAGGATGGGGACAGGAAACAGGGGCTGTACAAGATGCTAGGGGACTGCAGGGGAACAGGAATAGCAAGGAAAATTGGGGCTATATACAGGGACAGTTCAAAGGTGTCCACGCCATGATGGCCCTCTGTGCCGCTGCTCCCTCCTCATGGCCGTTGTGACCCGTTATATGGACCGCACCAACACGAGAATCCGCTGTAGCACAGCCAGGATCTGCCACTGGGTACTTGCCCAAGCCCTTGGGTCCCTCCTCACTGCCACAGTCCTGAGACCTAGGGGATGGGACAGACAGGCAATCAGCGCAATGCTCCATGGACCCCTGCCCACCCACAGCGTGCATTGGACAGCAGGGGCACACACCCCTGGAGAGACCAGAAAGGACCCTCACAAGGAGGACAATGCCAGCCATCCACACAGCACACCATGGTGGTACACAGAGGTGGACAATGCAGTGCAGCAGCCACAGGACTGCATTGTGAGGGTCAAATGGCACACAGCAACAGCAGTGCCACAGCACTAATGGTAGAAGCTGTGCGCACGCCCACCCCACTAACAGCCAGTACACAGTGGCCAAGGGATGGCCCACAGTGGCATGCATAATGGACTGTGTGACACACACACCAGTCTAGGCACCATGGCTGTACCCTAATCTCCACTGCTATCCCACTGTGACATTGAGAGGGAATGTGACAATGCTTACCTGTGCCTTGCTATGCAGCTGGTGCTGCCTGCTGCCCACTAGGCTGCACCACCCTGGCCTCCTCTGCCACCACCCTGGCCCATCTATGGTCTGGCCCTGTGGAGGGAGTGAAGAGAGGTGGACATCAGTACTCAGTCACGCATATCGAGCCCCCCACCACAACATAGCCTGCTGTGCGCTGGGTGTGTCCATGTCAGTCCTGAGGCCCACATGCCAGAACAGCTGATACCTGTAAATCAGCCTAGCCCAATCAGTGGATCCCGCAGGATGACAAAGTACCCCGCTGCAGACCATGCCACATAGCCATGCCAATACCACAGTACTGTGCCTGGGCATAACAGCAACATGAACACACCTACCTGGCTGTGGAACGGAACTTCGCTGGATGCATCGCAGGCAGTCTGGTGCACTCCGCCTCAGGTCCCCATACCAGTGCCTGCATTGCTCAGCTGTGCTCCCAACACCAGTCCTCCACTCAAGAGCCTCTGCGACATGGAGCCACACCTCACTCCTGGCCTGCTGGAGTGGCACCTGGCCAAACAGCTGCCCCTCAAAGGACTGATCCACAGCCACCAGGTTGATAAACTCAACCTCAGTCCAGTTTCCTGCCCTTCATCTCTGTCCCTGCACCATGGTCAGCAGCCGATGTAAAGAGCAAAATGGCCATGGTACAGTGCATGTGTCTGCCACATGTGCAGGATGCATGATAGGATACATAAGGCTGCAATTGCACATCATGTGGATGCGTGGAGGCAGTGTGCAGTGCAGGGCCATAGCACAGTCATGGGCGTGCGCAGCATGCCGGGGCCTAGTGTGGGCATGGGGTCATGTACACAATCCATGAGTCAGAGATCATTACCCTGTGCACAGTGTGCAGGTGTGCAATAGAGGCAGTGAGCGCATGTGTAATGGCATACAAGCACCGCATGCACCATGTGATCATTGTTGCACACATGCACACTGTGGGCATGCTCACCAAGCATGTGCAGGTATTGCACCATGGAGATGCTCTGGCATAACCCCATTGAGCATGGCACAATTTCACGATATTGAGACACCGAGTGCAGAGCACCTCATTAGCCAATGCATCTCGCAGTGGGGAGCATTAGCATAACATTACAATTGCGCACAGGCTAATTTGTATGTGTTGCACCTTAAAAGCACCACGGAACAGCATAGGCCAAAGACCGGTATTGCAACCATTCAGGTAAGTGACTGGCAACATGGATGAACAGTGGCAGAATCCAACACTGCAACAGAGAGCTGCATCACAATGTGCTGACACTGATCCACTCTGCTGTTCATGTCCACAGGTGGCAGAATGTCGGGAAGTGAAGGAGAAGAGAGTCAGGGGCCTGCACGCAAGCGCAGGCCCAACTTTACAGCAGCTGGGTCCAATGCCCTCATTGAGGCCTATATGGACCAGGATGACCTTCTCAGTGGTGCCATGGGCACGATGCAGGAGCGGACAGTGGGCTGGTAGGAGGTGGCCACATACATTAACACCCACAGATGTCACCATCGCAACCCGCAGGAGTGCAAGAAGAAGGTTGGCATGGACAGGAGGTGGATTAAGGATAAGGTTTCAGCCATAAGGACATGCCGCAGAGTGACTGGTGGTGGGCTGGTAACTGTGTTACCACTGATGGCCACAGAGAAGCTTGTGGCATCCACCATCAGCTGCACAGTGGTGGAAGGTGTGCCTAGTGGTGGGTTCCAGATGGGTGGCAGCTTTTCACTGCATGTGAGTATTATCATCCACCAGACATGCCTGGTGTGGGCATGATGTACAGGTGTGCCTGAGGCCATGCCCACTGTCACATGCATGTGTGGATGCGGACACACAATGCAGCAAGGTGGCAGGTGACATCAGTGGCATGCCGGGGGGACATGGGTTATGCTGCTCCACTAACTCTCTGTTTATGTCTTGCAGCACCAGCATGCCTCTGTGCAGAGGACCAGGTGTAGTCAGCCGCAGACACTGATGCCCGACCTTCAACATCGATGGGCATCCAGAGCCAGGACAGGCCATGTCTTGGCATTGTTGGGCATGCAGCTGTTCTTGACATGGGGTTGGGTGACCCCCTGGCTGGGTTTCTGCATGATGACAGCCTGGAGGTGCTGTGTGCAGAGACCCAGCTTGGGGTGCTGTCTGACACTGATGATGACCTTACTCTGGTACAGGACAGCGTAGGGGTGGTGGTGCCCGGCATGCCCCTTCCCACTACACAGGCACCAGCAGGGCCCATCTCTGTGCCCGCAGCTTCACAGCTGCCCCCCCATCCCCACCGGTGCAGATGTGTGTGGTGCCACAGCTGTGTCCGGCCTTGGTGGCAGTGGTGCTGTTTTTGCAGCGGAGGTGCAGGGCACTGCCCAGCAGACAGTTGGGCAGCAGCAGCAAGATGCAGGTGACATTGGGCAGCGTGCCACAGTGCCCACCACCTGTGTGCTGGACAGCACCGTATCCCCTGTATGGCCCACTGTGCAGCGTCCACTTGAGCAGGAGGATGTGCAGCAGCATGCCCCAACACCCCCCCCAGCTCGACAGGTTGGCCAGGTGGCCCAGGATGCCGAGAAGCTGTCAGAGCACACGCAGTTACTGCTGGCATCCATGAATAACCATGCGTTGCTTGTCACTGAGGTGCACGCACTGCGGGCAGAGGTGCACCAGATAGCCGAACAGCAGGACAGAGGCAGTGCGAGGCTTATGGATGGGATGACCAGGATACAGGAGGCCATGACTGCAGCATTGGACCACATGACCGGTGCCACTGTGGCATCAATGGACCGCATGGCTGGTACCATTGCAGCTGGGCTGGCGTTGGTGGCAGCCACTGGGCTCGGCCATGCACAGAGGATCCCCCGCAGTGCATTGTCCACCCGATGGTCCCGACATCTGGCGACCCCCGCAGAGCAGACACTGGGATCAGATGTTGGCATCCAAGGCACCTCCAGGGCTGGGCTTTTTGGCCACCTCAACACCCCTGCATGGACTCAGTCATGGTCCCGCGCATGAACTCCTTGATGGGCTTCTGACACACACCCCGATGGCCAATGTGCAGTATGCATCTGCCAGTCCGCCCCAGTGCAGCTGCCCATGTGGACATGGCAGTTGTGTGACTGCGCGGTCGGAGTGATGTGTCTGCTGCCCTGACCTGCCATCCACTGCTGTTGCCACATGCACACATGGGTGGTGGTGGTGCGGCAGGCATGTGGTGGTGCACATGTGTGTTGTGCTGCATTCCCCTGTGTGTGTGGACCATACTGTTGGGATGTGTGGCATGGATGTGTTAAGGGCAGCCTGTGCACTAGTGTCATGCTTCTGAACCTTGCCATGTCCCTCACCATGTGTGTGAGTGGCTGCGTGTGTGTGTGTGTGTGTGTGTGTGTGTGCACATGCCTTTGCTGTGTGTGTCTGTGTGTGTGAGCCTGTGTGCCAGTGGATCTGCCATATATGTTGTGCTCCCCTGACCCTGCATGCATACCACTGTGCACATCCCTGCCACTGTGTTGTGTGCTAGGCTGTGTGGGTCTTGCTTGTGTGTTGGTGCATTCACCTGAATTGTCCATAATGCTCCCTTGTGATAGTGTCACGGTGCCGCTGTGCATCCTGCACCACTTGAGGGTCCCTCCTTCCAAGGGGTGGCTTCCCACTGCCCTCTGGCCCTTCACCACCATCGTCACTGCTACTGTCGCTCTCATCAGCCTTGACTACTATTCCACAGTCAATGGCCATGTTGTGCAGGATACAGCAGGCCAGGAGTATGCCACAGGCTTTCGATGGGCTGTATTGTAAGGCACCGCCTGACCTGTCTAGGCAACGGAATCGCATCTTTAGCATGCCAAAGACACGCTCGATGATATTGCGCGTGCTGGCATGTGCCTCATTGTATCTTTCCTCTGCAGGGGATGATGGTCACTGGTAGGGGGTGAGCAGCCATTGCCTTAGGAGTATGCACTGTTGCCTGCATGGAAGAAGACATGGTTATCCCTGTGCTGTGCTGCCACCTGCTCCCTATCAGCCACCACACACACCTCAGCAACCCGCCCCAACCACCCTCCCCCACCCCTAGGGCTGTGGCTCTCGACTACCCTGGTGCATGTCCTACTCACTGACAAAGTAGCCCATGGGGATGCCTCCTCACTTGAACCCATGGCACAGCACAGAGCTGTGCCATATGAAGGCATCATGTGTGCACTCCTGGGGTGTGTGGCACAGATATTGATGATGTGTCCCATGGCATCGCACACCACCTTGCAGTTGATGGATGGGTGTCCCTTGCAGCTTATGTACACTGGGCCCTCTGGGCCAGGTGGTGTGCAGATGCCAATGTGGGTGCAATCTGTTGCCCCAATCATGCCTGGCATGCATGCCACAAGGTGGAATGCCTGCATGTTTGCTGTATGCTCTGCCTGTGTGCTGGGGAAATGTATGTACTCCAAAGCATATGGCAGCAGAGTGTTGAGGAACTGGGCAAAAAGGCAGGATGTGGCCAACTGGGTGATGCCCATGGTATCACCTGTTGATCTTTGGAAGGTGCCCTTGGTAAGCAAGCACTTCACAGCAGTCACCTTGGTCTCCGCTGATATGTCATGACTACGTCTGGTGGGTGCCTGCATCTCATCACTGCACAGCTCACAGAGCTGCCTCAGTACTGCCCTGTTCAGGCAGTACTGGACCACTATCTCTGTGTCACTGTAGTTCTCATACACAATCCTGGCATGGTACCACCTGTGTCAGGCATTCCACCCTTGGGCCCTTCGTCGGCCATGCCGTTTTTCCACCTGCCTCCTCACACCCCTCATTAGCGCATCCATTATAAATGGGCCACTGTCCATCACTCAGTCAATGGGGGCCTCCTGGGTGCCTATGACACTTTGTCAGTCCATCCATCTGTCTGTGTGTCTCTCCCCCTGTCTCTCTATATCTCTCTCTCTCTCTCACACTCTCTCACTCCATCTCTCTCTGGGCACAATGTTTCGCATCTCCTGTCTGTGTGTTTGAGCCTATATTTGTAGGCTCAAATCTGCCTGGTGCAACTTTGGATTTGCTCCAGACTTGTGCCATGCTCTACGGTTGAATATGCCATTGTGCCACTTATTCATGGGAACACCCCCTGCACTTGTGCTGTATACATTATAGTTGCACATTTGTGGCTGCGCTGCAGCTCCCTTTGAATATCACTCAGTAGTGCATCTTTGTACTTGTGCTGGTGCAACTCAGTTGCTCCATGAGCAAGTGCTCTGAATATCATGGCCTATATATTTATTGTGTGGTTTACAAACATGAGAAAATGTAAACATGTATCTGCATATCATTTCATGGTATGAGAATACAATCATTTTCAGAGTAAACTGGTTTAATAGGTTATGGAAAGCTTCTAGTTTTAAAGTTACAACTTTCGGACATCACTTTACAAACATTTGGCATTGCAACATTTTCTACTTTGTTGGACGCATCTGAAACTGAAAATAATTAGTAATGACAAGTATTAGTTCACATAAAATTTTATCGTTCACTAACCAAGCACATTCATGTGAATTGCTTCAGAAAAACAAGCAACATTTCACTCTGCAAACAAAATAAGCTTATAAATCATTAGACCCACATGGTTTTATGGATCTCAACACCAGTCAGTTTACCTGGGGGAACATTTTGATCACAGTGGGTCATCATGGTGTTGTCAGTTCTGGACATGTGATGAAACAGATTTCCATTTGGACAGCATAACATCACTGACACCAGGTAGATTTGAACCAGCAGACCAATATATATGGATAACAATACTTTAAATCTACACTCTGTGATTTGTACCATCTTTCAGATTTGCAGTTGTGAGGAGCTTTTTTATTTATCCCTGAAATGGTTACAAAAATTTAATATTGGTTTGGAATCAAATGAGTATGAAAACATAAGGCAGTCTTGACATTTACCAGAAGAATGTCATTCTACTATTTGAGTTTGGCAATGTGCCATACAGCATAATCGGGACAGATCCAAGAGTCCTATAGATGGGGAGCGCAAGTCAGATAAAAAATAAAAATAATAGGCCTGGGGTCTGGTGGGCTGCCTAGGCCCCCAGAAATTTTTTAACACTTTGGTGCATTCTGGTGCATTTTTGGAGGGTATTTCTAATGCAATTTCTACCCATTTCCTCCCTTCCCATGCTTTGTGAGTTGTACCCTAGCACCATTCCCAGAGTCTCCACAGTCCACATGACAGTATGTTGCCCAAAATACCCTCCCACCCCAAAAATAAAACAAAACACCAAAAGACTGCAGCTGGGCAGCAGCACCCCCAAAACACATAAAAATGAGACGAGTTGAAAGAGATTTGGTGATAAAGACAAACTGCAGACAAATTAAATGACAACCCAAGTAAACAAGTTCACAAATGTCACTCACTCAAGCATGTTATGACATTACCATAAAGCCAACCCATCCCAGTTTGTCCTGCTGTACAAATTAACCTATCCCCCAACCTTACCTCAAAAAAAATTAACACAATAACTATAGAAATATGGGAACAAAGTCACTTTGCTATCTAGTTTCTGAAAATATAATTTCAAGTTTGCTTGCTATTTTTGCAAAACATATTTTATTCTATAGAGCAACTTATTCCAAATAAAATACATTTTTAAATAAATAAAATATTTTTTATTGTTTTAAAATGTTCTTTACTTGGATAACCCCATGGTATGAGGCATCTCATTTTTATGATAGGCCCAAGAAGTCAGTAAGCAGACAGCAGAACAAAGTTTTTAAACAAATATAAAAATGCATTTTTTTTATTAGCAACAGCACTTGCTTGGGTACATCACAACTTGCACCCCCCCCTCCCCATTCAACACATATAACTACATAAACTAAATATTTGATTCTATCACTTTTTTCTCCGGTTTTGTAACTGCCTGTGTCAATGTGCCAAACAGGGTCTTATGACTTCTGTTGATAATTTTGCTCTCCAAGCATGCAGAAACTCCTTGTACTGTAACATTTTACTGAAATACAACTTTTATTTGAGTGTAACCTATAATAATATGTAAGTAAATGCTTTTATACTTAAATGTAACCTGTTATATTATTTGGTTAGCTGTCTTGTGATAGAACTTCACACAAGATCTAGTTATATGTTTTATGATGCTTTAGTCTTGTGATAGTCTTATGCTTTCACAATAATTTACCTTGTGATGTCAACATCAAATGTCCCGTAGTACACGTTATCAGGATAACATTTATGAATAACATGTTTTCAAGCCACACAGTCTATAAATAACTTGTTTTATAGAAAAGGGTACATCACAGCTTAAAATAGACATGTTCATTGTTATGTGATTGGCTTATAATCAGGAGATGGTGATGTTTAAGATAACAATTCTTTATACAAACCCTGTATAAAGACTAAATGAATGGCACCAAACCTGAAGCCGGAATACATGTATTAAAGTTGACCAGAATACTTGTATTGAAGTTGATGAGACTCGCAGAAAGAAAATAAACCAAAGAGGAACATTCATTTGGTGTGGCTTGAATTATTTGAAGATAAAAACCACAACGCATGTATCTTTTTACTTTTTACCTTACATTTGGTGCCATGACTTGGATGTCTGAAGACAGTCTATATGGTTGCTGATGACATCAAATGAACTGAGAAGGAAGCCATTGCGAGGAATGCCTACCATACTTGAACAGATCACTCATGTACGGAGGGAGGTTGGAAAACACATTAGGAAGACTGAGGTGAAGTAAGACGTGATTTACCAGTGAACCTACTGACGTAAGTATGGATGCCATATTACGTAAATATTTATTAACACATTTAAAGGAAGGTCCGTAACGCTCTCCTGAGAAACAGGAAGATGCGTATCTATGTTTTACTAAACAATGTATGGACAGAAATGGGAAAGTTAAATTGGCAAAAACAACGTCAGCCAACATCTGTTAAATGTATGTACAATATCAATGTGAAACAACAGCTGGGATGTGTAACATGAAGAGGCAGATGTTAGAAGAGAAATGTAATGAAGATTTAGACCTCCAAGAAAAAGAATTGTAACAAATATAATTGTAAACACTTATGTCTGTACAGCTGTTCCTTGCTACTCACTTTAGGAGGCGCACTATGTTTGATTGTAGTACACCATATCTTGTTATGTAGTCCCCAAGGTCACGCTGTTCTCTGTCTTGCTTGGAGAATGCTTAGGAAAATAATTGCAAAAACATTACTGTATTCAGTAATGACTGTTATGGTTTCATGATATCAGCTTCATTAACTATAATGATGCCTGAGTGAAGTCTGTCTTTTATTCACTTGGCTTTGTTCACTTGAAGCCCATTACTGTTTTCGTTTGTTAAGAGACCTTTAGTTTCTTTATTCCAGGTTAATTTTTGTTAGTGGCATAGTGTTAAATGTGCTGTCCTGGATTTTAATGTGTGGATTTTTTTATGTTTCATCCAATGACATGTTCTGGTTTGCAGTGTTGGCACATTGTCTGCAAACTTTCCATTTTTCAGATAGGTGGTCTGTTGAACTGATGTGTATACAAATATGTGAGTGCAGTTGTAGATGTGGTAGACATGTAGCATTGGAAGAAGCACGTGGATGGGATGGCTCCCTTAGGCAATTAATTAAAGAGATTAGATCACACCAATCAGAAGCATGCCCAAAACCTCTCAGATAAAAAAACAGTCTTTGTATATATTACAAGCAAAGGCACAGCTGCAGTGCCAAATCTCCTTAGAGTTAAGGCAGAATAACTACCTTCTTTCATCTAAATAAGTGTCCAACTGAGTAAAAAGCTGTCAAAACAGTAATAAAAAATATGGTAATTTTCACCTAGTTAAAATCGGTGACCTTTTGCAACACAATTTGACCTTCCATGTTTAATCCAAGTTGAGCACATTATTTTGTCATGATTTAATATATTTATCATTCTCTTATAAGGAGCAATATTATTTTTCAGGTCCTGCTGTATTTTAAACTGACAATTGGGTGCCTTGTTGTAACGTCAGCAAACAAAAGGACTTATTTTCTTACAGAAGACCTCTGCTAAAGAGGTGAAAAGACAGGCTTTGTATATCCCCATTATATCTTGGTGGGATTGGGGCTCAGCTGTCTTGGGTACTAGTCCAACCCTGATATGGTAGTATGTGGTATTGCAGTGATTTATGTTCTTATTATTGTGCAAGTGTTATTGTACCGTAAATTAAAACGCATGATTCGACAGATACAAATGTTACAATGGCAACACCGTATTGTGTGATCTCCAAGTATAGAGAGTCACAAGAGGGGGGATTGCACTGTAACATTTTACTGAAATACAACTTTTATTTCAGTGTAACCTATAATGATATCTAAGTAAATACTTTCATACTTAAATGTAACCTGTTATATTATTTGGTTAGCTGTCTTATGATAAAGCTTCACACAGGATCTAGTTATATGTTTTATGATGCTTTAGTCTTGTGATAGTCTTATGCTTTCACAATAATTTACCTTGCGATGTCAACATCAAATGTCCCGTAGTACACGTTATCAGGATAACATTTATGAATAACATGTTTTCAAGCCACATAGTCTATAAATAACTTGTTTTGTAGAAAAAGGTACATCACAGCTTAAAATAGACATGTTCATTGTTATGTGATTGGCTTATAATAGGGAGGTGGTGATGTTTAAGATAACAATTCTTTATATAAACCCTGTATAAAGACTAAATGAATGGCACCAAACCTGAAGCCGGAATACATGTATTAAAGTTGACCAGAATACTTGTATTGAAGTTGATGAGACTCGCAGAAAGAAAATATACCAGAGAAAAACATTCATTTGGTGTGGCTTGAATTATTTGAAGATAAAAAACATAATGCAGATATCTTTTTACCTTACACTCCTGCACATGCCATAATATACAGCAGAACACCTTCAGCACCCCCTATGTCTTTTAATTCCCTCTGTGCTCATTCACACTGTACAACCATGACTGAAAAGAGCACAGAGATTAGACATACAGTACATGCTGAAGTTTTTACCTCAGTTCAAAGGTCTCATGTACCAGTTTCTGCCTCTCCTGGTTCATGCTGTTGCTGAAACCAGACCTGCCCCAGCTTAAGTTTTGTACCACTTCCAGCATGCTACTGGAGGGCATTACCCTCCAACTCGCTCTACTTCAAATCCACACCAGAATCAATTTGTCATATAGGACAAAACCAGCAGTGACCTTAAACTATTTTAATGTCATGAATTTAAGTTCCCCATACTAGAAATTAATAACACTAGTACTACATTTATTACACACCCAGTTTGATGGAACACTAATATCCTGTCCCATCCCAGCAGCCACCTCCCACTCACCATAGTTTGAGACTATGAAAGTCTTTCTTAATAAAGCAAGAAGTACCTGATTAAATGAAGACTTGATCCATTTTTAGCAGGCTGAAGTCTATGTGCTCCTAGTTGAGTTCTGTCTCCAGTCACCTGGCTGCCGAACTCTTTCTCTCTGGACAGCACACACTGACCCCATGTCTCCTAATGAGCAGAGCTCTCAGCTACAGATTGCTTCAGCTACCAGAAGATGACCTGAACCTCACTCCAACTCCTTGTGTTGATTTATCAAGGCCACACTGAACCCACATTACTGGACTGCTGCCCCCTGAAATCCCAGGCTCTGCTCTTCACTTGTGGGCTCTGCTCTCTCTCTATCTGCTCCTCAGTAGTACACTTGCTCCTCTCTTGCTCCAACGTTAATCTTCTGAGTGAATGAATTACAACTCACTCTTGTTTTGGCAACCCAGACATTTAAAGAATGCGCCCCTTGCTAGCCACATCCACCACTGGATGCAACAGCAAATCAGGAGTAGTGAGATGCGACCTGGTTGAGATCTATATTGTTAAGGTCCACTCCACTTTGCTGCAGCTGTACTCCCCCACACACGAACCCCCCCCCCTTGCATGAACAAAGGAACTGCACCAAGCCTGCAAAAGTAGAGAACAAATGCTCAGGCTCACCAAGGCAAGACCAGCTGCTGCCACATTGCTGGGACCTGACCACATGGTGCAGGATGAAAGTTAGTAAGAAATTCATGCTGGAGATCGGCTTTTACGGGGGGGGGCAACTGTGTAATGTGGGTGGGGGTGGTTTACTGCACTACCAGGACACTGGAGGACAGATGAGACCCATGTGGCGTAAGCAGCTTTCATGGAGGCATTAGTGCAAGCCGATTAAGAATGCAGCACAGTGTGTTACTAATAGAGGAGCTCCATGATGGGGGAGCTATAGCACCCTTAGCCTCCCCTCTAAATCCACCTATGATAATGATGTTTGGTATCAGGGACACTCTCACAGACCCATTTTGTTACTTGGAGGTGATGGTAAGTAATCAGCTCATCTGTCAATAGTCCCCATTCCTCAATGGCCACAATGTAGCATTTTAGAATTTCAAGCTCCATGTTTGAGTACTCTCCAACCTCATTAATCTATATCCAGAAAAAAAAGCTAAATTAAAACATGTTCAAAATTTAACTGTATTGTCATTTTGGGTATAGTTGTCACATTAGTGACAAATTCAAAATTCAGCAGAGCTATCACAAGTGATGTTGGTTAACATGGTTGGTGAAACCAGCAGTAGCCATTGGTGGCATGGCACTATGATACCTTAAAGCCTCTCATTGGATGACAGAATCATCAAGGCAGTCAGATGCCTTGATTCAGTCCGAACAAGGTGATAGAGGTAACAATGGGATGGTGCTTTGAACCTATAACATACACAGCACCAGTCGTTGCATTTGTCAAGCCAGTGACCAGAGGTGAATGTCTGATGGTGATCTCAAAGTGGAAATTAAACAACAGTTCTCAATCACACATATGCTGCTGTATCACATCACGAAATGGATTTAAATAGCTAGTGACACTTATTTTCTTGCAATTCATGACAAGTAGTTGAGAACATGAGGACCTATATTTCAGATTTTGAATGTTTTCATTCACGCATTAAGTAGATATTTAAACTACATCACACCAAATCACACTGAAGAATCAGAGAAAGATATTAATATCCAACAGCAGCAACACTAGTAAAAAAACATTTTAATGATGCTAAGTACGGAAGTGGCTGCAGGGCTACTATTGATAATAGAGAGTTATTGTTAGAAGCTACGAATGCTACTTGCATATAGTTTACAGGCATTTACACATGTTAATGTGCTATACAAATGTCATAGAACTCGCCTTAATGTGTATTACTGCCCCAAAACAAAAACAAGATATGCATTTAGGCAGAGAAGCTACTAGTGATAAATATCTATAGCCATTAGTAGTCCTGCAGCACCTTACCTTACTTAGCTTCTTCAAAATACTTTTTTTAGGATTGCTGCTGACGCAAGCGCTAGGCAGCTTTCAGTCATTCCGGACCAAGATATCTGGTGATGTAGATGAAATATTCACTTAACCATAAAATGAAACAATTGCAAATATGCACAGTTTATGTCCTGAGACAGAACACTGGTTGCCATGAGTTGCCTGACCCTATAGCATAAAGTTCTTGCATGTGTGAACAGTGGTTCAGCAAAACAACAGTAACACCCCAAAAATAAAAGACTTGTTCCAGATGTAAAACTAGTATCATGGCTACTGACAATTTCATTAATGAATCTGTGCCATACTTTGCACAATGGCCAGGACTGACAGCCCTGCCATCACTGCCCCGCACTAGGCCTTGAAGACATGCAACCCACCACTTCTGACAATTTTTCCAAAATGAAGTAATAGCAGGCAAAAAGATGGATGTTTGATGTCTGAAAAATGTACGACTTCTGTAAATAGTTGTCCCAGATCTCTGAATACTCTTAGTGCTTTGGTGCAAGTCGGACCTGAAAAACAAATTGCAGATGATTACATTATATTTCCTGCTGGAATCTTAGAAACATAGAATCTGATGGCAGATAAGGACCGCTTGGCCCACCTAGTCTGCCCATTTCTCTACCTAATGGGTAAGCTGCAGATCCTAGTTAACCAACAGCCTACTTCCTCCTACCCCCCACTAGAATTGCTTTATGTCTGTCCCATGCATTCTTGAATTCCCCCACTATTTTTGACTCCATGACCTCCTCAGAAAGGCTGTTCCATGCATCCACAACTCTCTATGTGAATAAATACTTCCTCACATTACCTCTGAGCCATCCCCTCTCTATCTTCAAATTGTGCCCCCTTGTTCTTGCACATCTCTTTTCTGAAAGATGCTTCCTTCTTGTACTTGTTGATTCCCTTGAGGTACTTGAAAGTTTTGATTATGTCCCTCTTCTCCCTTCTTCCCTCAAAGGTATACATATTAAGCTCCTTTAGTCTCTCTTCATATGGGTTCTGGTGCAGACCCTGCACTGTTTTAGTTGCCCTCCTCTGGACAGCCAGCATTCTGTCTATGTCATTGTGGAGATGGGGTCTCCAGAACTGCACACAGTACTCAGGTGGGGTCTCACCAACTGTCTGCACAGAGGGATAACAACTTCCTGTTTTCTACTGGTGATGCCTCTCGCTATGCATCCCAGTATCCCCCAGCCCTCTTTCACATTGCTTGCCCACTTTTAGGTCATCTGATAAGACTACTCTCAGGTCCCTTTCCATTTTTGTTGTTGTTAATACCCCCCCCCATTGTGTACTCTTCCTATAAAAGGTTTTATCCTCCCTTCTTAACAGAGTTGGCTATCTTTTCCTCAATTTGGGTCTTTGCTATTCTGATTGCCTTCCTTGCCTCCTTCTGCTTTAACTGATGTAGTTCTGAATCTTGCTCCTTCTGAGTTTCCTTATATTTCCTGAATGCTATGCTTTTCTCATTAACCTTCCCTGCCACCTCTTTTGAGAACCGCAGTGGCTTTTTCCTTCATTTTGTTTTGCTGATTTGCTTTACACAAAGGCTTGTTGCCTCTGTGATGGCAGTTTTGATTTTTCCCCATTGTTCTTCCATCCCTCCTTCTTGCCTTTTGACAGATGGCTGGCTGTGCCACACATGTTCCTTAGCATAAGCCTCACATGTCACATATAAAATCAAAAGAGTGCCATTTAGTTTATTGCAGGTAAATCGTAATCTGTGCTCACCACATGCAATACAGTGACACCATTGCAATAACTTCATAAGAGAAGAATGCAAAACCTATAGAATAATACATGGAGTGGTGTTTTTACTGAGAATTTTACACACACCCAAGGTGCTGGGTGCTACATAAAGCCCGAGAGTGAAGGGGGGGTTTATTTAAGCATCCAACACCGAGGGTGTGTGTAAAACTTGAGTTATTCACACCACTCCATGTTTTATTTTATATAATTGCTGGGGAGCATTTTTTCACCCCAGCAATTATATAAAATAAAAACACATCAATGTGGAGCCTCTGTTGGGTTTTAACTGTGGTCCTTGGTTGGGTTGGACTGGCTGTGTAAATGTTTACTTTTTTTCCTACCAAAAGCGTACTTCCGAAAAGTATCCCAAAAATGTTTTCTTTTTATGTACTATAGTTTGTGGAGTCTGAGTGTGACAGATCATGAATTGTCCAGCAGGACAGTGGCTGGCGCATGCATGGAGCAAGGGAAACCTATCTTGTGTTCGCATTTATAACCAGCTGGTTATAACAGCGAACTATAACTGGGGTTTATTTGTGGGGAAAAATGGGTATAAAGACAGTCAGGGAATTTAAACTAGCCTGGGACAGATAAATTAGAGCACCCATGAGAGAGGCCAAACAAGGAAAGGGGTCTATATAAATGGGCAGACTAGATGGATCATATGGTCCTCATCTGCCATCACATTTAATGTTTCTATAATAACAAATGCTCCCCTGTTATTATAGTGTATCTCTTCTCTAAAGACAAGGCTGTATTGGAGCTGTCATCATCATTGGTTTTATCTTCATAAATTAAGTCCTCTTCATCCAGTGATAATGGTGATGATAGTAAATAATCAGGCTTATCCAAATCATATGGATAGACATCTTCATTCACCATATCATTTTCAAATCCTTCTGTACAAATGTCTGAGTTATCTGCACCTGTTTTTTAATAAATCACACTGTACACTGATGACACAGTACAGTGTTATTGTCAGTGTGCCTATGAAAGAAACAGTGGAATAACTAAGATCAGCTTTTGACATCCTAGCAGGCAATTGTATGAGGCAGAAGCATTGTTGACATGTTAATGAAATTAAATGCTAACGTTAGATTTTCATTCACTATTTGCTGTCACTTTCAATTATTTGTCAAGCACCCTACCACACAATCCTTGGCTGGTTCAAAGTGGAATGATACAATGTGTGAACCCTCACCACCAGCTAATCTGAGTCTCCCCAAATAGGTTAGTCTGCTGGACTGTTATACCACTATGTCATACTACATGACTCACAGCCATCCCACATTCAGAAGCAACGTGAGCACACCACCAAACTGTCAGCAGAAAAACAGTTATACCATGCTGTGCATATTCAAATGAAGGATTCTGCTCGTGCATACCAGCAAAACAGTATGTTTAAGTTTTTCCATGGAGGGAAACATTGCACAAAGTGACGCGGTTTACTGCTGCTTTAAAACACATTATAAATGAGTGAAAAGCAAACATCAACAGCATCATGAAACCAGGCAGCTATATTGCACCCTCATGCCCAGACAGGTTTCAATGTTCCCTACCAGCTCCAGCCCTGGTCAATCAACACGTCATTTTACAGTCATCTCATGTATAGTACTCCCCACAGCCTCCCCACAATCACTCATTGCAGACTGTTTTTTTTTTTTCTCTTTAGCACCCATCCATCACCCTTTGGTCCTCTTCCCCACCCATTCTCATCATCCACCATCCCTAGGATTTGCTTCATTCTGTGTTCCTGACTGGATGACTCCCCCATGTGAAGGTCCACAAAGGAGCCACCTCCTTTAACCCCTCGGAAGAGTTCAGCTTTGATGAGGAGCAAGAGTCATGGTCAACAGCGCAGTAACTGAGGGACAGTGGGAGGTGGTGCAGCAGACAGAGTCCTGTATGGGCAAGGGATTTTCTATTTTTTCAGCCTTGCTTTCAAGCATCAGTGGAGTGACACAGGTCTGACGCCTCCACATCAGCATGACAACCTTCACCTCCCTGATGCTGGCTTTGCTGATCTGCTACCTGTGGTCACCCAAGTGACAGTAGAATAGCAGAACAGCATAGATCTGAACCTCCCTTCTCCTCCCCCTAATGGAGGTGAGTATCCATGGGACTCATAATCATTCTCTCAATGATGGCCCTCAAGCAACTTGGGCTACTTCCCGAACCTGGGTTGCTGGCATCCCAGTCGTTAGTACTACAGCTGAGCCGGTGAACCCGCTTCTATTGCAGATTTTATGATTATGCCATGTGGTCTAGTGAGAACAACTGCAGCAAAACACAAACTTTAAGTGTCATGATTTGTAAGTATGCAACGGTGTGCTAATGAGACACTACCCTCCCTGTTGACTGGTTTAGAGATTTGTAAGTATGTACTGCTTGTCTACTGCCCCGTCCACCATCAAGACCACTCACATAAAGGCATATCACCATCCCACATTACTATTGTTTACAGGTATCCTTCAGTTTGATATGGCAACCATCACAGTCCTCCTGTAGAATACTTAACAGGTGATAGTGACTGTGCATATAGTTTAAGAGCTATACATGTGCTGACAGACAGGTGATATGGTGGCACACCACAGATGTGACAGGAGTGCTGTGTAGGTTACAATATCTACACTGGATGAACTGCAGGAACCATAGGAAATTGTATTTGGTGATGTTTTCCATGCGAGTGAGGATCAGCCGGGGGGACAGCAGACCCACAGTGCTTATCCTACAGATCATGAAATGAGATGTCATGGTGGGGGAAAGGGTTGCTGTAACAGTAAAAAAGCATGACATAGTCAGCCCATCAATACAGCAGTACAGCTACTGCTCACAACTCCAATGACCTGGATTCAGAAGCAAACTTGGTGCTCGGGAGGCTTGGTTGATGGGAGGAGGATCAAGCATCTGGAAGAGTGCTCTCCTCGCCTGGGGAAGAGAAGGACTTGCAGAGCTCAGTGTTTACCTGACCCTTAGTTGAAGCTAAGGGAAGGACTCTTGTGATTGTGGGCTTGGCAGACACCAACATGTGGTGTGCAGGAGTGTGGTGTTCACATCATTGCATCATTGCATGCCATGCCACTCCTGGAGAAAAAGAAAATGGGAAAAAACTTCTGGCAACAAGATGGCTCCAGGGCACCTGCAGGGCCCTGCACATGATTACCTGGGCTCACTAGACCAATAACTGGACTGGGTTCCTGATGAGGGATCAGGTGGGAATCCATTGACTCCAAGGGGGTAAGCAGTGGGGGTATATTCCATGGCAGGTAAATTCCCAGTGGACATCGGGGTGTCGGGGCTGGGACATCCTGGCTAATGCGTGCCATCCAGTAGGGAGCAGAAACAAACAAAAAAAGCTCTATATGGTTATAAATCATAACATTTACAATGGGGGGTGCAGAACAAAAGACACCAGAGATGCTGGGGAAAAAAACTCTCAGTGGAGTGATCAGTGAGTTGGTGGTTACCACTGGACACAAGAACAGTTCTGTTATGGTATAAACAGCTGAAGGGTTGGGGGGGTGAAGCACACTGCACACCAGGGCAGTTTTACTATTGCAAGGTAAATTTCCACTTATTTGGAATATACCATTGTATAGTACAATAAAACCCAAAACATTTGTAAATACAAATTATTAATTCTCACTTATATTGTGATCCAGGAAAGACGTCTGTGTCTTTTGGGATGCAAGAAGCTTCAATTTACGAGGCATTGCATGTGTCACAATGTCCTGAGCTTCAACTATACCTGTCTGGGATTCAACATCCTTCGATGTAGAATTATCTTCTTCCATAAGAGCGTCATCCATCATGTCTTTATCCACGGAAGATTGAGTCAAGAGCTCTTAAACAATCTGTAACAAAAAATAAAAGCTCAATACTTCAGTTCAGGCAAAATAAGCTAAATGAATATGTGATCAGACATGCAATAATGTACTGTATGTAATTTGAAAGCACCTCACATCATGTTCCTGCCATTGATGTCCACATATATTAGATGTTTTGACCCAGAGTTGTCAACATGAAACACAGCATTCAATTTCATGTGATATATGATTTTCAAGGTGAAAGTGATGTAGTTGCCATTATTAAAATGTGAATGAACATGTATGCATTCACACATGGTATCTACTATGTATTATTAAGATGAAACAGTAAAAGTGCATTGCTGCTTATGTAAACAGTTTATTGTTTTCAGTTTAAATTACTATGAAAACACTTTTTCGAAATGAAAACTAATAATATTGCATGATTAAGGAAACTTGCAGTGTTTAAGAAATAAGGCATGACAGCGAGTGACTTATTCAGTGATAATGCAAGACTGTACCGGAACAGCAAGGACACCACCCATCAACATCAGTAAGCAGTAGGCAAGATGAAGTGGATGCCGTCATGCATAGGAAGTTGCTCTTCTAATAGGAGTAGAGAGGTGGTGTTGCCTCTGTGAAGCTTGCATGTGAGACCGTACAAAGAGTACTGTGTACAGTTCTGGAGACCACATCTCCACAATGACATCAACAGAGTGAAATTGATCAGAGGAATGCTATACAAATAATGCAGTGGATGCAGGAAAAAAAACACACACAGTGAGAGGATGAGGGAGCTCAACATGTACTCACAGGAGGAGAAGAGAGGAGAGCAAGAGAAAACATGATTGAGACATAATAGAGCATGTGTTGGAGAATTTCTCAATACTGATTGGCTAACGGCACCAACAACCCAGTCAGGTATTTTATTTATTTATTTAACCGTTTAACCAGGAAGCCATGCTGAGCAGGCTACTGCTTGATTCCAGATGCGTCCTGGGGGAAGGGGGGGACAAATACACAGGTGAATGACAAACAGTGCAGAGGTATCAGGCAGCAGAGACTAGGAAATAATGACTCACAGTCTCTACCTGCATGGTACATTACAGATTAGTAAGTCATAAAATTCTCAGTTTACATTATCACACATGTTGGTCTCTCTATTACTGAGAGATACAAACCCCCCTCACTACCGCCAAATGGGATAACACTCTCACCATGGCCCTAGCCGCCCCACTACCATTAAAAATACAATAAATGTACAGAAAATTGTTTTTGTTTTTCAACTGGAACCACTGCACCATCTTAAATGTGACCATTCCTTTCAGTGATAGTGTCACACTATTCTCCAGTTCGCATTGCTGTTTTCCCTGTTTGGCAGAAAGAATATTAAGCATTTTTCATAAAAAAAACAAAAACAAAAAAACAACATAAAATAACATGGCATTTCAATTCATCATTAACATTCCTATCCTCCTGAACACCTTTCAAGCTGCCATGCCATATCCTGGTGCAGTACCGCCATTGTTGTTCATGTACATGCTTTCATTTCTGATTACAGACCTGGAGGCGATGGCAATGAGCATAGATACTGTGGAAATAGCCATGGTAAAGTAATAGAGATCTTTGTTACTAACTGAGAACAGTGGTAGTCTAGATGTACAATGCTGTACAGGTTTTTAAAATGTCTGGGTGGAACACCAAATACTAGTTTATTAAATAAGTGTGGGTGGGGTGCAGAGAGATAGTATGTTAGGAAAGACAACACCACGACATGCAGCTGTCAGACAGAAGAAACAGTAACTGCAAACATCACAGCAACACTGCCCACTCCCTCCCAGACCTCTAGCTCTGAGATTACAGCTATGGCAGGAGTGTGGGTTTTGTGAGGAACATGTTAAAGGCATGGTGGTGGGAGAAGTGCAGCAAAGTGTTAATAAAGTAAAACACACAACCCTGCCACCGACTGTCAAGGCTACTTGTAGAAGGACTATTTTTCAACAGAATGCTTTTTTAAGTTATTTTTATTACATTTTTGTAGCATTTAAAACATTTTTTAACAATTTCTTGAATATACTCAGCATGTAACCAATTTTCTAAGTGCAATAATAGCCAACAGAGTGCATGCTATTGGGCTTGTCAGACATTTCAGCGGCTATGAGGCCCTCCGCCTGTGGCATTGGTACTCATTATGCCACAGGGTAGTATGGTACAGCCCAGTACCACCCACCCTCCTGGGTATTATTGCTGAGATTGAATCTCACATGAGTTAACAAGGTGAATGATGGGAGTCCCATTCACAGGAGGAGGAGCACCAGAAAACAGGTGCAAGCTATGAAGCTTCTGGGAAGTGGGAACTGTTTACAGGTAAGTGGGGAAATAATTGTACACAGAAAGGCTGGTGGATGCCTGTAACAGCATGGTGGAAGAGATGGTAATGACAAAGACAACGGGGAGCATCAAACATGTGTGAGATCAGCCTATGGAGGTTAGAAAGGACTGAGAGACAACTGTGACAAGATAAGGTCCTGGGTGTAGTAAAAGCTAGGGCAAATATGTGAGACAGGATAGGCAGCACCATCCGTTTCTACCGACACATTTTATAAATCTCTATTTCTATGTTTCTTAATGGCAATCTGTCACACAACTGCACACAAAAGATAGGCTCGACTATTCCAAAACACATATACTGTATGTGTATATTGACATACATGCACTGACTCAAAAACAGTTTCTATGAGCTCAAACCACACAAATACATACACTAGGCAAGACAGAAATACATACAGATATAATGCACAAGGTCCACTCACAAGCAATAACAATCAGAGGGAATCAACCAAAACAAAAAATGTACAGGCCTACACAGTGCACACTGCAAAATCAAAGTGAATTCTTACTGAATGTATGAATACTCATGGCCAGTAACAAACTGTACATACACACAATGCATGTAATACACATTTCAGTTTCATCCACTGTGACCCAAAAACACACGTGCATGTGGTATTATGAACAAATAATAATAATATTGATCTTAATCGCGCATGGGCTGGCAGTATAGCCTAGAGGTTAGAGTAACATGCTATGAATGAGCTTGGTACATCCAGCAGACCAGACCTTGGTTTGAGTCTCACAACCTCCACTTGCATATAGTGCGACACTGAGCAAGTTACTTAATTGCCCAGTGCTCCCAGGCCACCTCTGAAAACAGGCAATTGTGCCTGGTGGGCCTTACCCGATTACCAATGACTAAAATAAAATAAATAAATAAAAATCTTCAACACACAGAAATGAAAATTACGTAACTATGATGCAAACATAACATTGTAACCCAGCAGACCTTCCAGTTTATCGCCAACAGGGATTTGAACCCTCTTCTAGCATATGCTAGAAGTACCATACTCAGATTTTGGTTTTGTGAAGTTGCCACTTAAAAACTCTTCACTAATACAGGTGAGTCTGCAACCATCTGCAACAGAAATGAACAGTCACTCACACTCTTATGCTCATCCATTCATGAGGCACAACTGAGAAATCATCACCCGTATGCATTCAACATGCAGAAACACAGCACCAAATGTTCACATACCACAATAAGACACATAGCCAACAATCAACAAGCTTAGCTCCTGCCTCTGTCTCTTGAGTACGCCAGTAGAGAGCTGGGGCCCAATATTCAAATATGCACAAAGCACAGAGCAAATATTTGCACTGCATCTTGTGCTTGCCCTGGTGCCCAAAGATGCTATATTCAGTGGAATAACACACCAACACTATTTGACTAAATATAGCACCATGTAAGCCCAGTGCTAAGCCCTGACAGGGCTCCCAAAGTACACCACCAGAATGGATAGTGCCAGCGTGCTATTTCCAATATTCAAAGGTACTTGTGTAAATGAGCCCATTGGGCAAGTAAGACACTAAGGGGCAATTTGCAAGCCCATTATGGGCTCATTTGAATACTGTAGGTAATAAGGCAGGTTAGTGCAGTGCTGCCATCCTAATTACCCAGTACTAGCCATGTATACAGACCTCTGGTGCTAGTGGTTCCCCCATTGATAGTTGGCCCATTCTTTTTATAAAAAAAAGATCCCTGGAGCTAATAGTTCCCCTTGCCAATCACTGGCCTATTCATAAAAAAAAAAAATGGATCCCTGTTGCTAGTGGCACCAATCCTGCCAGTCACCAGCCTGATCTGTACAGGAAACAGATCCCTGGTGCTAGTGGCACCCTTCTGCCAATCACCAGCCCATTCATTAAGATAAATAGATCCCTGATGATAGTTACAACCCCGCTACCGCCAATCCCATCCCTGAGATCATTAGGATCATGTATAGTATCCCTGTTGCTAATGGTGATCCCCTCCCACCAATTCCATCCCCACATCACGTATATTATACCTGGTGCTAGTGATAACCCCCTCCCTCCAATCCCATCCCGAGCATCACAAATATAATCCCTGGTGCCAGTAGTAACCCCACTCCCTCTGATCCCATCCCCTGCTTTACCAATATTATCCCTGATGCTAGTGGTGCCCTCCCCTCATCAATCCCAGCCCCATCATACATACAACCCCTCCCTGGCATCCAGTGGTCTGCCCGTAGCACTGGACAGCCCCCTACACTCACCGTATCCACAGTGTTGGTGCCACAGGGGCATACTGTGTCTGGCACAGCCCTCCTCACACCTTCTTGGGTGGCCATTGTACATACAGTCAGGGAGCACACCTCTTATTTATCGGACAGGCAATATCTGTCCTTGACAGCGTTACAACAACCATAAGCGACACACCGATAAACCATTGTATATTATTGGTTCACTTATGGAATAAGAAAATAGAAGGTGCCACAGTCTGCTGTAAATAGCTGTAGTCAAAAAGGATCAGCACTGAAGAGTTAATACATTACAGACAGTGTCATATGCAACTGTCTTATTTATTATATATAGAATAAAGTATGGGTCGGAGTGTGTAACAAGAAGTTTACACACACCCGAGGGGTTAGATGCTACATGAACCCCGAGAGCGAAGCTCAAGGGGTTTATCAAAAGCATCTAACCCCAAGGGTGTGTGTAAACTTCGAGTTTATACACCCCGACCTATTTTTTATTTTATATAATTACTGGGTTTGCCTTTTTCACCACAGCAATTATATAAAATAAAGGTTCCTGTGTGGCCCTAGTGTGGTTACATTTCAGCGTGCTTGGCCCCTGACTCACCATTCGGTTTTCTTTTTTTTTTTTGAAAAAAAAAATTCAGTCTGTAGTACAACTACTTAACATTTCCCTTTTAGATATTCTTTTTAAATTGCCACTTACCACTGAGTCCAAATGGTGGTTCAGTCTTCCGGGGGAAAACATGCTGTCGGTGATCGGAAGGGACAAGGTGCAGCAGGGCATGCGCAGAGTGGGGGAAACTGTGCGCGTGTTTGCTGTTATAAATGCTCCTTTATAACATCAAATTACACCACGGTTTCCCTATGGGAAAAAGGCAGAGCCAGTTATTATGTGATTATATACGACAATGGTTGACTCCTATGTAG
The DNA here is from genome assembly GCA_016271365.2 of Neoceratodus forsteri. Taxonomy (NCBI): domain Eukaryota; kingdom Metazoa; phylum Chordata; order Ceratodontiformes; family Ceratodontidae; genus Neoceratodus; species Neoceratodus forsteri. The sequence goes on from CM028135.1 coordinate 401,268,829, forward strand.
CATGAACAGCAAAGTTATAAAAACAAACAAAGGAATATTTTCAACAGGCTGATATGACACAAATATAGTGCAGACATTAAACTATTGCCACTTTGTATGATTCCTTATAGTAATTAGTGTTGCAGAAGGGATTTGTTAATAAAAATTAAAGTCTGTGTTTCACCATGAAAGAAATGAGATTGTCCTGTCTGTTAATATATCTGTAGGGTAATTTGTGCCACAACAAGAAGCACAAACTGCCAATGACAGGGGAACCCAGAAATGACAATTATATGGAATATATAACACAATACAGTTATGTACTCTGACAGCAGACTTCACATAAAAAGCCAGTATTTGAGCCAAATATTGCATACAGTTTAACATCTTAGATAATTAATTCAAATGTTATTCAGTTTTTTTTAAATGATGGTGTTCTTCATTTTCTGCTACTTTACATAGAGAGAGAGGAAGAGTGCACTTCTCCTGCTTAGTTAAGGCACTTTCACTACCAGAAAGATGTCAGCACAGCACGAGCAGCAGCGCTAACCGCTAACACATATCAGGAGTGTGCTTAACATCATGGCTCAGAAAAAGGCTTTAAAAAGGTACAGTAACTGTTTAACATTTTGGAGCTAAAGAAGCAGTAACATAAACATAAAACCTCTCATGGGACTGAAGACTGCACAATACAAGTCTGTGTCTGCAGCTCTATTAAGATAACTTTACACTAAACAATATCTATGTAAATGTGATAATAACAATTTAAGAGCTGCATATTGTAAGTTCCAATATGGAATATTGAGAGGATATCTTCCAGACATAACACATGGGGCCAGATATTCAAAGGGTAGCACCGGGCGCAAATCTGTTGTGCTGGATTAGCACCGAATTTGCACCCGACTGCAATATTCAAAAGGACATTTGTATGCAGGGCAGGGACTGAGGGAAGGGGAGGGGACCTGAATGCCTGCACAACAGCATATTCAAAGGTAAAGCGCCGCGCTACAGGCATTAGTGCAACCTGTAGCACGGCGCTAACTACCGCCAAAAAAAGGCTGGTGGTAATGCGGAAGTGCCCCCCCCTTGACCACAACATAAAGGATGTATCCCTGGTAGTCTAATGGTCCCCTCTCCCCCAAGCACTGCTCCTGACCCCAGTGTAAAAAAGAACTCATTTTCCCTGGTAGTCTAGTGGTTCCCCAAGCACCGCCCACGATACATGGTTTAACATAAAATAGCTTATTTCCCTGGAAGTCTAGTGGCCCCCCCCAGGCACCGCTCCCGACCATGGTTTAAAAATAAAATAGCTAATTTCCCTGGTAGCCTAGTGGTCCCCCCCAAGCACCGCTCCCGACCATGGTTTAAACATAAAATAGCTTATTTCCCTGGTAGTCTAGTGGTCCCCTCCCCAAGCATCACTCCCGACCACGGTTTAAAAATAAAATAGCTAATTTTCCCTGGTAGTCTAGTGGTCCCCCTCCCCCAAGCACCGCTCCCGACCCCAGTTTAGAAGTAAAATAACTCAATTTCCCTGGTAGTCTAGTGGTCCCCCCCTCGGCAGTGACAACCGGCCCATCCAAATAGATTCCCAGAATGGAGCCGGTGACCGGCTCAGCCCTCCTCTCACCACCACAGCAGGCCACCGACTGAGGTAGGAAAGTGAGTTATTTTACTTCTAAACTGGGTCGGGAGCCATGCTTGGGGAGGGGGCACCACTAGACTACCAGTGAACCTGTGTTATTATTACGCCAAATGTGGTCGGGATATGTGCTGGGGGTGGGGGGACCACTAGACTGCCAGAGATACTGATGTGATATACTTGTATTGGGGATCAGGATTCATGCTGTAGGGGGTTGGGGGGACCACTGTACTACCAGGGAGTGGAAACAACACAGGTGGAAACAGGAACCATGACGGCTGTGAAGGGCCTCCTGGCCCAGCCTGTCTGCCCAGGTCCCTATATGTTGGATGGCTGCGCTGCACAGCCCAGTGACCCTACAGCTGACATCCCACCCCCACCCCCAGCAGATTTGCCTTATGCCTGCCCCATGCATACTTGTGTTCCACCCACACCTGCTGTGGGCTGCCTCTGTTGGTGTGGAGTGGGGGCATCATCCAGGACATGTGTGGCCACTGGTAGTGTGTGTGTATATAGCTATATATATATATATATATATATATATATGTGTGTATATGCATGTGTCTCTGTATCGATCTATAGTTATAGATCGCTACAGATCTATATATCTCATTATGTACTGCTTGCAGTGCTACATAGCTATGTTGTATGCACTGCTTGTACCTGCCAGCGCACAGTTCCTGCTGCTTCCAGCTTGTACTTCCATTCCGACCAACAGGGGATGCTGTGGGCATGCCTTGGCCTGCAGCATCCAGCCTGTACTTCTATTCCAACCAAAAGGGGGAGCTTTTCGCTCCATGCAGTAGCACCGGGCAAACTGCATGGTAATGTAAGCTATACAGCACTTAATGAGATGCAACTGTACTTGTTTGCCCACGGATTACCTAAGTAGGCTTATTTGCATGGGAGCTTTGAATATAGCTCCCGTTTACCCTGGGCTAACCAGTTTGTGCTGGGCTAATGTGTTAGTACTGTGCACTCAGGTTAGCTCTGGGCAAACAACCTCACTTCAGCATAGTACAGTTCTGCAGTGTGTGGCTTACATTGTTGTTTGCAGTCATACCTCTCAACTGTCCCTGATTTTCAGGGACGTCCCTGAATTTACCTCAAATGTTTACTCTGTCCCTCCTACAAATTGTGTTTCCATGACCAAACAGTGGGGGTTGTAAGCATAACATAATGTCAGACATTACTGTTACTGATGTGTTCTTCCTTAGAAAATGCATTTTATACTACACCACTTATTCTACCAGCTTCCTGAGTAGATACCTCCAATTTATAAGGCGTGTCCCTGATTTTAAACCTTTGTCCCTGATTGTTTTAAGCCTTGTCCCTGATTTATGAGGCAGGAGGTTGAAAGGTGTGTTTGCAGTAGCTGTGTGACATCTCTGTGCAATCACACACAATGTTCTCCACCTGCAACACTGGCTTGCTACAGAGCCTAATAAGCTGCAGCTGCAGTTTGCACTTCCCTGTTGCTATATTCAGTGCTGTCTTAATCCTGGGCAATGTTTGCCCTGCACACCTGGGCCTGTTTGCCCAGCTTCCTTCGCTTGCAATATTCAGCTGGTTTTTCACCGGGCTATTCGTTTTGAATATAGCTATGTTTTTGCTCTGGGCACAGTTTGCCCGCCAGGCAGTGCTAATTTAGCCCTGGGGCAAAGTTTTGAATATCTGGCCCCTGAAGTTTTGAAATATGTTTTGGCAGCAGAACAAAAAATATGGTTGTCTCCAGTATTAGGAGGGATATATAATGGAACAAAAAAGGAAAAAGTGGCTCTGTAAAATGTTATGTGCAGATGGTATGCTTGAATGTCTGTACTACTTATAGATTTATTTTAACTATTTCTGTATTTAATGTTAATGTTTTAAATTGATGTATTTATATATTTAATAAACTTAACTAATTTTAAATATGTTGGCCCAGATATTCAAAAGGGTTGCGCCATGCGCAATAGGGTTGCGCCTGCGCAAGTCCGAACTTGCTCCATTCTGCGATATTCAGCAGGAGGCAGTTGCGCCACAGAAAACATGCTGAGCAACAGCGCAATGCAAATGAATGCATGCTGAACTGGAGGAGGAACCATGCATAAACTGCACAGCCCGATATTCAGCGGGGCTGTGCAGGTAGTTCTGGCGCAACCCCAACCTCGCCTGCACAACTTTGAGCCAAAAGAAGGCTTAAGTTGAGGGCTACCCACAGGTGAGCTGCTGCATTGCAGGGTGCAACACAGCAGCTGCCACCTGTGGCTGGCCCTCAACCCAGTCCCTGTGCCCCACAGCCCAATCGTACAGAGCAGACCGTAATCCTCACCACATACCCCCACTGGCTGATCGCTGGCATAGTTTAATCCCCCCACCAGCCCGATCGCGGCAGCAATGTGGCTCCTCAACGTATTCTCAGGGTCCAGTGGATCGCAAGTCTGATCGCTGGCAGCAGTTGCTTACAACCCCTCCGACTATCTCGGTGGTCAGTGGACGAAAGCTCGATCGCTGGCAGTAGTTGGACAACCCCTCCCAACTCATTCTCTGGTGGTCAGCGGCACATCTCGACTGCGGGATGTAAATGTTGAAAACTTCATCGAACATAGCCCTGGTGGTTAATGTCTTCACCCACCCACAAGCCCACCACCACCCCGCCTCGGCAGCCAGTGGGTGGCAGCATCCACCAGCCTGCCGCCCGCTGCCGCCGACTGACTGCCCGTAGGGCTGCATGCCCATTGGTACAGAGCAAGAGCCAATGGGTGTGCAGCCCGTACCATACATGACAGTCCAGATTTGTGAATGAATACATTCATTGATTCACAAAACTGGACTGTCTTGTACGGTATGGGCTGCACGCCCATTGGCTCTTGCTCTGCACCACTGGGTGTGCAATTTCACCGGCAGTCAGTTGGCGGGCGGCAGGGCAGCAGGTGGTGGGATGCTGCCCCTGCTGGCTGTGAGGGAGGGAGCGGGTGGTGGGCTTCATGGGTGGGTGGGGGGACACTAGCTACCAGGGCTATGTTCGGGGTTGTTCAACATTTACATCCCATAATCAGGATGTGCCACTGGACCACCAGGGATGAATTCGGAGGGGGTTTATTACACAACTACTGCCCGCGATCGGGCTTTTCAGTCCACTGGACCACCAGGGATGAATTCGGGGGTTTATTACACAACCACTGCCCGCGATCAGGCTTTTCGTCCACTGGACCACCAGGGATGAATTCAGGAGGGGGGTTATTAAACAACTACTGCCCACGATCGGGCTTTTCAGTCCACTGGACCACCAGGGATACATTGGGGAGCACATTGCTGCCCGCGATCGGGCTGGTGGGGGGGTTAAACTATGCCTGCAAATTGGGCCAGTGGGAGGGTTTCTACACTGTTTCACCCACGATTGGGCTGCAGGGGGCATCGGTCCCCGATGGCTGCTGCCTGGCAGGGCGCCAGGCGCAAGTCCTCGGGGATCGGCGCACCTGCATGCTAATGGCATGCAAATGGGGCCATAATCAGATGCAAATGGCCCCCCCCGTGCCTTGCATGAATTATGGCCCCATTTGCATGTCACCTTTTGAATATGGGGATTTTGCGCCTGGCGCAATGGTACTTGCGCCACCGCAAGTTGAATGGTCCACTCTGACAACTTGCGGTGGCGCAAGTTCCACTGCGCCATGCACAGTGGCTGTGGCCAGGAGGTGATATTCAAAGGAGTTGCTCAAGGGCACAACTCCTTTGAATATCACTCTGGACACACCCTTGCGCAACTATTTTGTGCAGCGCAAGGGCTTGTGCCACAAAATAGCGCAGTTTGACTATCCGGCCCATTGTGAATAAGAGGTATTCTGTTGGGCTTGTTATTTAATTTGATAAATGTTTTTTGTTGCATAAATTAAACTGTATGTACAGTTTCAAGCTTTTCAGACGAGGAACTATATCACACAAAATCTGATTGCTTGCTATAAAAGTCCAGTATTGAGACAGGCATAGCAGGACAGACAAGGCATGCTCTCTGTCTGAATATTGCTTCCTGGCAGCCAAGTGATTTTTAGTGCAGTGTTGGGTTGGTCTAGCACAAACAACCATGACCAAATATGAGGCCCAATATCTGGGTTTTTTTAATTAATTAGTAATTAGGTGTTTTAGTTGAAAATCAAAATATTTAAACAGGAATCCTTCAAAAAGTTTATGAAGTTGTACATGCTGTATGAATATTTTTAACATCTATATTCTGGTTTCCAGACTTTTCATTCTTTGTGACAGTATTCAAAATCTACATGTTACACAATTTGTCTTGAAACCTACAGTGTGTGCTTCATGATGGTTTTCAAAATCTATGCAATGCATGAGGGCTTTCATAAACTTTCACACAAAACTCCTTCATGAAGGTTTTGAAAATCTATGTGTCCTGTGACAGCTTTCAAAATGAATGTGTAACCCACTAGCTTTACTCTGGCTCTCTCTCTGGTCCCCTCATTTCCTCAAAGAGCTGCTGACACCAAAGTGCTACTTTGTAGAATCTGAATATGCATACCCCTAGTAAATCCCATACAAAAAACTAGATTACTGTGTTACTTCATTTTTAAGTTATTAACCATTTTGTAACCCTGATTTCACTACCTGTTCAAAAAAGCATGTTTCAGTGAAGAGCTGTGACTGATGTCATCTAGGGACCTCACAGTCTAGTATTCTCTGTCAGCAAGCTTATAGGACCTGTTTCTCCAATGTTGTAAAAATCATGTGCAATGGTTTTCATAAGTAAAACAGACAGTACCATTCAAAGTACATTGCTATAAAAAACTATCTGAGTTTTAGGTTTTGTAACAAAGTTAATACCACAGTAGAACCATGCTCTGGAGTGGTTTAATGTGCTTGTACCATGGCAAGTGCAGAAACAGGGAGTTATGCTTTATAAGAGATTATAACATGATATGTTATATTAGCAAGTACAATAAAACACAGAAACAGACACAGGTATAGTGGAATAATCTTTTTTCTGCTGTGTTTGCAGTTTGGGATTTGGCAGCTGTGTACTATGAGAAATACAATATATTTAACTGCATTCTGTATATTGTGAGTGCAACAGTGAACAGTCATTCAATTACTGATTACATGTAGATGTGATCAACATGTCAGAATGTGTGTTCATTTTGGCTGACTTACTTTTGTGAACTGTGGAATCATCTCTGTTTTTTCTGCTGTGTTTGCTGTTTGGGAGTGGTTGCAGTGCATTAATGGAAATGCATATATTTAAGTGCACAGGAGATTTCAGCTCTGGTAAGTTGGTCCTGCAATTCCCATGGCAGGCCAACAGATGGCTGTGAAACTTCTGGTAATTGTTCCTGCAATTTACTTGGCATGCCAACAGATGGCTTTGAAACAATGCAAGCAGCATAGCACTGTTTTACAGCCATTTTTAGATCAACTTCCTAATGTACTAAATTAAGCTAATCTGAAAAACACTTTCATAGACTAAGTAAACAAAAAAGAGCCCACATTACATAGAGGATAATCTATGGTCCTCTATCGTTAACAGGTTTGTTAACGGTCGAGAGGTTGCCAGGGTGACCATGTAAACCTCGAGAGCGAAGCTCGAGAGGTTTATGTCACCATGGCAACCTTGAGATGGTTAACAAAACCGGTTAACGAAAGAGGGACCATACATTATATTTTATAGTGTATGGTCCCAATTAACTGCCAAAACAAACTAATATGTCTTACTTTTAGCTCCACCGCGGATGTTCTGGGTCATTTTCTGGCCACTGCACTGGTTTCGGGAATGCCGTCGGTGTGCGAGATCACAGGTACACGCATGCTCAGATGGGCTCTGTTTGTAATCCCATCGCTATGACGTACTCAAGAGAGGTTTATAACCATTTACGTCATAGCGATGGGATTATCGAGACATAATTTTGCTGCTTTTTAGCGGTAATAAGGGCACACCATATATTATATAGTCATACAGATGTTTTCAAGCAACTGCAGATAAAGATTATGACAGGGGGAATAGATATAGTGGGCACTATATTTTACTTGTGAAAACCATAGCAAATGATCTTTACAACTTTGGAGAAACAGGTCCCATAAGCTTGCTGACAGACAATACTAGGCTGTGAGGTCCCTAGATGACATCAGCAGCAGCTGTTCACTGAAAGTGGCTTTTTTTGAACAGCTAGTGAAATCAGGGTTTCTAAATGGCTAATTACTTTAAAATAATGTAGAAATCTAGTTTTAGGTATGAGATTTACTGGGGGTATGCTTATTTTAATTCTGCAGTGTAGCACTTTTGGCCAGATTGTGTCAGTTGCACTTTAACTAGTAGGAATGCAGTTCAAGAATCTCTTTCAGCAGTGGTTGCTGTACCTGTTGTTTCAGTTGGGGGCTGATACCATATAACACTTTCTTAGAATCAGGTACAGAGTAGGGGTGTACATAGCTCCAGGGGTACCCTCCATGTCTAGTGTAGGTGGTACTTGCTCACCAGCTTCAATAAAATACACTCAGTCTTTAGATATTTACAGTTCCTTTCCTTTCACTCCTTAATGAGCTTTGCTCTTTGCCCCCTCAGGCATGTCAGAAATAAATCATGTTGCTACATGATGGGTTATGTTATGTTTACTAATATATTTATAGTTGCATGCATGTGAAGATGGGCAAAAAATCACTATCCTTGTGACCACTGCAAAGCTGACTCTATTTTGACCCTGGACATACAGTAAGTCAACATAATAGGGTACCTTTAAAAGTTTTACCTTTTGCACATCTCTTCCAGAGGCTCCATGACTCAGCTTATTTTTTGCAACCTTTCCTATGGTGCCGCTTGAATTTATCAGTACTCCTACCTTGCTGTGCACTTTGGGTTCACTCATTATGTTTGTGCTTTTGCAAAGAGAACTTATTGCAATGACAGTGGATTTGAGAGGTGTGTCACTGTCAGAACAATGCAGGGCTGTCTGCAGTGGGCTCAATTGTATCAGATCAATCATCAGTCAGGCTGATCATGGCACTCATCTTGACTTGCTGGGTAGAAACTTTGTAAAGTTCAGAAAAAAGAGCTGACCATATAACAGGGCAGCTGTTTGTTTTGACCTGCATGCCCAGCAAGTAGCTGATTGACATCATGATCAGCCTGCACCTTGTTTCCTCCCACAACTCAACTGACTGCACATATTCCCTGCTCAACCTCCTTTTGCCCCTTTTAAACAGTATCCCTTCTGAGAAGTATCCCTCCCACATTTCTGTTGCCTCCTGTGCCCCATGCACCTTTTAAACAATCCCACCCTTTTCCAAATGTCCCTCTCATCTCCCTGTTTGCTTCCTGTGCCCATTCCCATGCTCCTTTTAAAAATATCCCCCCTGCCAAGTATCTCACCCACCTCCCCATAACTTCCCATGTGTCGCAAATATGAATCCGACACTGGGGTGTCCAGTCCCTAGTGACAGTACCTAAATTAAAGAAAAGCATACCTCACTGTCTTTTTTAAAAATGTTTACACCCTTTAAAAATGTAATTGGTCAATTGACACTTGTTGCCACTGCTGCCTCTATGCCATTACCTTCCCCACCTGAACCCTCACTCAGTACCCACCCCCACCCCTTACTTCCCTATTGGGGGTCCAACACCATAATCCTCTCCGGAATGGAAACACATCATGACCCTTCCACACCAAACTGGGAGCAGGGGAAATTAGGTAAGCAGTGATCAATGCATTTCAATGTGTTTTGAACTTATACTCACAACTAAGTATTTTTTTTATATTTTTCCTTCAAATTTTCAGCACGGCCTTTTTGGGACAGCATCTCATGAACAAGGTATGTAAAATGTTTCAAAGCTGGCCCAAAAGGTGATTTTGCAGTCACTCATGAAAATCACCTTTCAGATGGTTTTGAAAATGTTCACCTACCAAGTTCATGAGCTGGCATCATAAGAAGACTATGTTAAAAGTTTGGGGTCAAAATATTAAAAAAATAACAAAGCTATGAAGATACACTGAAAATGTTCTACACTCTTTTATAACTTAGGAAATTTTCAATATTTTGATCCCATGCTTTCAACATAGCCATTTTTTCACACCACTGCCTAAACATGACAGGTGTCATTTTTCAAATCCTGTCCAAAATGTATTTTCACACTTGTGCAGAATGACATTTTGGCCAGTATTGTATAAATGACACCTTGAATGAGGGGTTATAGAAAGATTATGTTGAACATTTTGAGTCAGTATGTCACAAAACAGTGAAGTTATGAAGAACCATAGACATTTTTCAGTGTTTATTCATAACATTGTAATGTGTACAAATTTTGGCCTACAATTTTCAACATAGCTCTCTTGTTATCCCACCTCATGAGCATGACAGGTGTTATTCTCAAATCTCCTCCAAAACATGTTTTCACATTTGCTCCACAAAGTCAGTTTTTGAAGAGGATTCCAAAAATACCACCTGCCATGATAATAAGATGGGGTCATAAAAAGACAGTGTTAGGGTGTGGCTTAACCCCTGTTAAGATGATGGCTTAACTCTGTATCTCTCCAAACCTGGGGTTCTAAATCCTTCTAAAATGTGTATTTTTTACTGAACCTGCCAACAGAAGCAACAGCAGAGGATTACACAATGCTGCCCTGTTGCAACCATACAATTTTTCTATGAGATGGTACAAGGAAACTCATGTTCTACCATGTGAAGGAATCAGCCCTATTTCTACAATCACATGGTGACTGGTGGGAGCCTCAGCATGGACTCCATCTTCATTAACACAATGTTTACAGTGCTTATGAAGCAAATGGCAGATGTGACACTTGCATTGAACAACACTACACTGGCCCTACATTAGCTGGATGTCTGCATTTTTCAAACTGAGTAGAAGGCAACTTCTCATGAGACAGCCATTGATGAAACTGTCAGCCACAGTCCGAGAGCCAGCCCATGTTATCAGAGATCGACAAGATAAGTTTGTTGACCTCGAAAACAGAAGCTGCTGCAACAACTTGAGGGTTCTTAGTTTCCCTGAGGGTGTGGAGTAAGGCAGTGAAGCAGATTTTCTTCAGCGTGAGCTCCTACAGATCATGAAAATGGAAGAGGGTGCCCTGCTCATCAGTGAAAGGGCTCATCAGACATTGAACCCTACATCCAGCCCCAGCATATTTTGACTCAATTTCTGAATTTTGCTGACAAGGAAGAGATTTTAAGCAGAGCTCAGGAGCTTGGTACTCTAAACTGGAGGGGGCGCAAAATACATATTTATCAAGATTACTCCAAGGAATTATCCAACTGATGCAAGAAGTACATGAAAGCCTGCATGTGCTGCACACTATAGGGGTCCCTTTCTCCCTCTGGTACTCAGCAACAATGTGGATTATTGTCAACAGAGTCCCATTGCTCTTTGCTACCCAAGAGGCCCTCTTTGATTTCATTGGTAGGACATGGCCACAAGAAGACCATTCCCTGAGCTGTACTGCTAAACACAACAACCAGCAAGAAATGGACACTGCCCATCCCACAGAAGCTCCTCAAGATCACCACCACGGATCAACGGAAGAGTCCCTATATGGAGACCAGCAAGGATCCTGGACCCAGCCAGCTTGAGCTAGGAAGGGGCAACAAAGGTCACAGCACACTAAGAGAGAACACCTGATAGTCAGAGACAGAGCTCACAGTCACAGCAGTGGCCACAACATCAGAGTGGAAGAGGGCAAACTCCTCAGCCCTTATTTTGCAAAAAATAAATATGCCCCACTTACCTCTACCTCTACCACTGCACACTGCAACTAATTGAGATGAACCTTCCACAAAGAATATTAAAGAATTGAGCCCAGATCCCTTGGGCCCAACCACAAAGTCCTAGGCTGAGGTAGTCATTCAGAGGGTCCCCTCACAGACAGCAGAAGACTGCAACCCCACTGTGGATTCTTGCCTACCAAAGCAGGCCTCTTTCAGCTCCTCAACCAGGGAACTCTTGAAGATTTGCACACCTTCAGCATCAGGGCATGGCTGAGTATAAGATCAGATAAGTTGTTTTTCTTTGCTTTTACTTGGAGGCTGAGGGTATGGAGTGGATGGGCGGTTGGGGCTATTACCTTGTGTCTGTGATTACTCCACACAGCAGAGGGGTCTAAGCTTAGGCACCCAACTCCATGCCCACCCCATGTAAGTCTTGGGCATGCTTTACAAAGCAGTCTCTCCTCTCCTATCCCTAGCACTCAGACTAAAAATAAACAACTGGTTGACATTTTTTTTTCACCAGCCCCATAATGGCACCTAAATTTAAACAGAAAATGCCATAGATACCAATGCCAGGGAATCAGATGTTATATTAGTCAATTTTAATAATGTTCATGCATGGCAATATATCTGCAGCTGCATCACCAGACTGTTACTATGAACACTGAGTATTTGCTCAAATACATGTTAACTGCAGCTGCCTATGTCTACAATATGATAAAGTGAGCAAATTCATATTTTATATTATTGCAGGGCTAGTTAATGTGTTTAAAGAGTCTGATCTGTTTTGACAAGCTACAGGGTTAGAAGCTCTTTTGTTAGTTCCATGTTTAGTGGTAATATCTACTGTTGTGGAATAATTTTGCTTGGAAAAATTAGATTTTATGCATAATATTATTTTGCAGATCACTCTAAGTGGAATTCTGCTGAAGAAACAGTGAAATTCCAGCAGAAATTCTGCCAGTGGAATGGCCATTCCATGCTTTTTCTGCAGGCAGAATTCCACATTCCACACAGGACTAATTGGGTGTGAGCAGAAAACTTAATGTTCCTTGTGCACTGAAAATGTGAGTGTCTCCGAATGTGTCAGATGTGAAAATTCTTTTTCCCTTATGCATAGGAAATTGTGACCTGAAAACTCAATTTCCAATGCACATGGAAAATCTTGGTGTCTGAGAAAGTGTCTGAATTCAAAACTCCATTTCTCATGCACACAAGAAATTGAGATCCAAAAACTCAATTTCCTGGGTACAAAAAATGTGGGTGTGACTCTGAAAACTCAATTTGCCATGTGATAGAAAATTTGCATGTGACCAGCAAATTCAATTTCCTGTGTGCACAGAAAATTTCAATGTCTCACAATGTGTCTGACCCCAAAACTCCTTTTCCTATGCATGCAGGAAATCGTGACCTGAAAACTCAATTTCCTCTCCGCATGAAAATTTGTTGAGTGTGACCCAAAAAACTCAATTTCTTATGCACATAAAAAATTTGACCAAAAACTCATTTTCTCATGTGCACAGAACAGTTTAGTGTCTCAGAATGTGTCTGACCCCAAATCTCTTTTTCCTATGTGCATGGCAAAAGGTTACCCGAAAACTCAATTTCCCATTTGCATGGAAAGTTTGGGTGTCTCAGAATGTGTCTGACCCCAAAACTCTAATTCTCATGCACACAGGAAATTGTGACATGAACACTCGGTTTCCCATGCACATGGAAAATTTGGGCACAAACCAAAACTCAGTGTCCTGTGCGAATGAAAAATTTAAATGATTCAGAATGTGTCAAACCCCAAATCTTCTTTTTCCAAGTACACTGGGAATTGCAACCCACAAACTCAGTTTCCCATGTGCACAGAATATTTTGGTGTCCCAGAATGTGTCTGACCCCAAAGCATTTTTTCCCATAAGCAAGGGAAATTGTAACTTGAAAACTCAGTTTCCTGAGTGCATGGAAAACTTTGGTGCCTCAGAATGTGTACAGTCTGAAAACCAGATTTCTTGTGCACACACGGAATTGCAACCTGAAAACTCATTTTCTGGACTGCACAGAAAATTGTGACCTGAAAACTCACTCATGTGCACAGAAGATTTGTGTGTCTCAGCATGTATCCAATCCTGAAACTTAATGTACCCTGTTCACAGGAAATTGCAGCTCAACAATTCCTTTTTGTGTATGCACAGTAAATTTGGGTTCATTTGTGTGGGTGCAGTAAATCTGCATGTGTTCTGAAAACTCAAGTTTCCTACGTGCATGGAAAATTTGGGTGTCATCCAAAAACTCACTTTCCCATGCACATGGAAAATGTTGGTGTCTCAGAATGTAACTAACGACAAAAGTACATTTGTAGTATTCGCAGAAAATTCAAAAAACACTTCAATGGCACAGGCTGTTTCTACCATAAAAGTAAAAAAAAAATCCACACCATCTAGGTTGTAGGTGAGAGCAAAAACATGTAATGTGTATAAGAAAAAACATCACACATCATTAAAAATTGACACTCCATATCTTAAAAACCACACAAACTGCCATTGTGAAACTTCTTATGTCTTGAGAACTTGCCTTCAAGACAATACATTCCAAACCTTGGGCAATTTTGTGAAATGCCACCAAAGTTATTAATGTGCAAGAATTGGGGATTACAAACTGTTGTTTGGGTCATGGTAACTGTTTTTGGGTTGTGCTGAGTGTTCTGAAGGCAAAATGATCTCCTGAGCCAAATATTTTTGGTTTGTGTTAGAGGGTTATCTTAAAACCCTACTGAGCATATGCTTAGGAAAAAAAAAAACATTCAAATACTTATAATTCTGGAAATCAATATTTTTCATGAAACCTTCAAAAGGCACTAATTTGGAACTGGCAGTCTCTACCCTAAAATTTTCAGAAACAAATCCCATGCCATCAAGACTATATGTGAGAAGAAGATAGGTGTAATAATTAGAGGAAAAAACATTGCACTTCATTAAAAATCAACATTCTGTATCTCAGAAACTACATAAACTGCCATCACAAAACATCTGCTTACCTCTGATGCAATTCCTGCCAAATTTGGTGTATTATCGTCAAATGCCACCAAAGTTATTGAGGTACAAAAACTGGGCTTTGACATTAAATACAATATCCAACACTTAACTATACTGATGCTGCTGCACCAGTATAATATATACAGTATTCTTTGCAAAAAAAAAAAACTTCATTAATGCACTAGTTAGGGTTCAGCTTAACACCACAAAACTAGGGAACTGTGATGTTACAGTTTCCGACCCTAACTCCCCACCCCACCCCAAAGCAGCAAAAACAAGACCACACAAGCAACCACAGACAGCCATCATTAGGTAAGACAAACAACATACAACTGTTTCCAGGTGTCAAATGCAGTCACTCTAATATTCTGCCTTCATGGATTTCTACCTGCAGCATGCACACTACAAGACTTCCACATGCATTTGTCACTGCAGATAGAAATCCATGATACTCAAATTTCAACACTGCTTCTGTGCACAGAAGCACAGGTTTCTGCAGCCAGTTACAGATCCACAATATACAAATTACAAGAGTTCTTCTGTTTGCTGATCTGCAGGCCTTGATGGGGCCTGCACTTCTGTAGCCTCAAGTTCTCATGCATACTGCAGGACATACACACACACACACACACGATAGACCTGCGCTTCTGCAGCTACAGGTGTAACATATACACACTGACCTCTGGCTGCAGAAGTGCAGGTGCTACAAAATACATGATACTAAAACTGCAACAGTACTTCTTTATGTAGAAGCATAGGCCCCTGAGGGGCCTGTGCTTTTTCAGTCACAGGTGCAACTTTTACTGACTTCTGGCACCAGAAGGGCAGGCAGCTATGAGGTCTTCAATTACACAGATGGAAGTATTGTTGCAGTATGGGTATCATGGTTTCAGCAGCAGATCTAGAAATATTTCAGGGGGGTAGCAGTTTGTAAGTTATGTAGCTGCATATAGAAAACCATGCACTAGTGGACCATGCTGTTTAGGGAAGTGATTTGTATAGCATGCGTGAGTACATCTTCCTGCAGAGGTACAAGCCCTATGGGGCCTTCTGTCTGCAGAAGAGCAGTCCTCCATGGAACCTGCACATCTGCAGGCACAGGTATCCATGAACACTATATGACATATACACAGAGGTGTGGCTGTATGGCCTGTGCTTATGCAACCACAGATACAAATCCACGAAGGTAGCACATCTGTGCTACTGCATTTATGTGATCTGGAAATGGTTGTATGTAGTTATATTACCTGATGATGGTTGTCCATGCTTGCCTGTGTGGTCTTATCCTTTTGCTGCTTGAGATTGGGGAGTTAGGTTTGGAAACTCTAATGCCACATTTCCCTACTTGTGTGGCACTAAGCTGAAACCTAACTGATGAATTAACACAGTTTCTTACAAAGGATTTCCTTTATTTTTGATATAGTGGAACCATATTCTCATTCACACAGGTCCATTGAGGACCTGCATGAGCAGAAGCAGACATGTCATGTTTTCTGGACCTTCTAAAGTACACACAGGCAAATAATTCATTTCTGAGCCAAAGCACAGGCCCCTGTGGCACCCGCAGGTGCAGATGTGCAAGGCACTATGCCAACAGAAGAGTACTCTTCACTACTGGGCTTAGGCACATGCAGGCAACCCTGCACCTACCCTACCAAGGCTGGATGGTGATGTCACATGACAGCATCACCCCTGCAGCCTCAGCCCATCCAGCTGGGCCACTGAGCACCACTCAACTCAACTCACCAGTGTGAGACCACAAAGCACTACTCACTGAGATAAAGGCTGGTGCTACACACATTTCTTAATAATTATTATTTTTGATTTATATAATTATAGAAATACATGCAAGTATCAGCTCATAACAGATAATGCACTTTCTTTACATAATTCAGGTTGTCTTTCTGTTACAGAAATATAAACATAGTGATAATATGATTAACATTATACTAGAAGATGATATAACAAAAACTATGCCATATTATAGTAAAAGAAATAAGCAATAACAAATTAACACATAAAATGGGAGAGAAAACATGCCTGAAAACATCACTGTATTATACTGCACACCTACCTACAACTGATTCAAAGTCAGGCTGTCTTCACCAGGGACAGCCCTACAGCCATGCTGCTAAAAAGACTCATAAAATTAAATAACACTGTTGTACATTTTGACAGATAACACTGTAGAACATGACTTTATTTTAGAGTCAGCTGTAAATAATGATATAAACACAAACACCCAACATAAAAATCACAACAGCCTAGTAGAAAGAGAAAAAAAGTTCTTCACAGGAGGTGGGGGGCATGGTTATTTGTCTAGGAGATCCATTATGACCCATACAACTGTACAGAAATACATATGAGAACTGCCATGAAACATAGCACCAGACTATTGCCATCTACTACATGTACCACAGCAAGTTTTATATGATGATGTACTGTAATATAGTAAACCTTCTATGTGAGTGAAGCATGTCGGTCCTTTCTCAAGTGTCACAATATACTGTAAAAAACACAGGCTGTCATGTTTTAATGTGCACATTTAATAGCTATAAACATAGATAGGCACTAGAGCCAAAATGTGACATACAGTATGGTTATGGTAAATAATATACTTACATGTTTTGGGCCTTCAACCGCTTCTGCTAAAAGAAGATGAAACTATTCATATTGGGCTATATGCACTATTGTACAGAGTGGCTACATGCTACGTATCTGTGGTGTGTAGCCATGGACACGTGGTTGTGCATGCCAGGGGTGTGCACCTGTCCGCAGGTGGCAAGCTTGGCAGGCGGGATACATGCCTCTTGTGCATACTTCCTACCACTGCTTCTCATTCTAACAAAATAAATGCAGAATAAAAAAATATAAACATAACTA
Organism: Neoceratodus forsteri; assembly: GCA_016271365.2. Lineage (NCBI taxonomy): Eukaryota > Metazoa > Chordata > Ceratodontiformes > Ceratodontidae > Neoceratodus > Neoceratodus forsteri. Next base: position 401,286,058 of record CM028135.1, read on the forward strand.
CAAAGAACAGTTCTACAAATATATTTGAAAATGAAAATATTAAAAATTAAAAAAATAACTGCCATTTGATTTTGCACCTGAGGGTCATAAGGATACATTCATACACAGATCCTGACTTCAAAATCAGTAGCTTGCCTAGCTGTGTAGGCACTACTACAACACATACATATATACATACATATACATATATTTATAAAATGGGTAAAAGAAGTAGCTCCAAATGCAAACTTCTGATTGTATAAAACATATCACATGACCATACATATATCAGAGCACAACCGCACACCTCAGAGTGGTTTATCTATTACTTATAAAATGAGCAACAAATACTAATACAAATCCAGTGTTCTCATTGTAGAAAACACATCACATGACAGTGCATATATCAGAGCATGACTGCACACCTGCACTTCCCCCCTCCAAAACAATTTTATCATTTTATAAGATTGATAACCACACTGAGGTGTGTGTGCTCTATATATGCACACCTTGGGTGGTTGATGCACTCAGCCTGCAACCTCGTGCATACAATGCACACCAAGGTGTGCGCATATTACAGTGTGACAGCACACCTGAGAGTGGTTTACCTATTTTATATATATATATATATATATAAATATATATATATACACATATATATATATATATATATATATATACATTGCACAAAAACAAAGTTAATCCATCAGTTAGGGTTGCCATAGCAAAAGTAGGGAAATATGTCATTAGGGGTTCACACTAACACCCCACCCATACCCTTTGCAGACCAATTGATGTCAGGGGCTGACATTAGGGTAGCCAACCATAATTCCCACCCCCATTCAATTATAAAATAAGCTGGGTGGGTACAGTATAGAAGAATGGGGTGAGCATTAGGGTTGACAAACACAATGTCACCACCTGATGCCTCTCGGTCTGCACAGGGTAAGGGTAGGGTGTTAGGTTGAAACCCTAACACAACATTTCACTACTTTTTTTTGCAGCAACCCTAACTGATGAATTAAAAAAGGTTTTTTTGCAATTTATTTCCTTACTTTTTAAGATAGTACTATCATATCATAATTTGCTTGTGGGAGCGCAGGGCCCAGAGGGCCCTGCACTTCCATTCCTCCATAGATGTGCATATGTACTTAGCTGTGCATGTTCCCTCTGGGCTCTTTGCTTCTGTGTATAGCCCATAAGTGAATAAATTGTCAGCATAGCTATGTTATTACCCCACCTGATGTACCAAGTGCAGAAAATATTAAAGCCCCACCAAAATATAATTCTAGATAACTGCAATGCTATTTCCATGCTGCAGATGCAAAAACACATTTCAGTCAGGATTTGAAAAATGACAGTCATGACATACATTTGGTAGTGTTATAACAAGTCTATGTTTCAAATTTGGGGTCAAAATATTTTAAATTCACAAAGTTACGAGTGTATGTAGTGAAAATGCAGTGAATGGTTATAAGTTTAACTCAACCATTTTTTGACATTTTGACCCCAAATGTTCAACATCACCTTTTGGGGTCCCCAACTCATGAATCGTATGACTGCCATTATGCACGTCCTGCCCAAAAGGTAAATTGGCTAAGCAACTGCAAATCACCTTTCGGCAGGATTTGACAAATGACAGTCAGATTGTTCATGAGGTGGGGTCCACAAAAGGCCACGAGGAAAATTTTGTGGTCAAAATCTCATTAAATGAATGAGTTATGCATCAAAGTAAAATCCTTTTCTGTCAGCTCACAAAAAAAAATCGTCTCGCGAAAATAAATTGTCTCACGGAAAAGAATCTAAGCAAGTCATTAAAAAAAGAATTAAAATGCTAAAAAAAAGGCATTGCAAGTTTGTTCTTCCACCAAATAACTTCATAGTTCAGCTAACAGAATCCCACTGAACAAGAAACATGTGTTAGTGTCTCTAGATACCTTCTTTTTGGGTGCTTTTCAACATTTTTTTAAAATAGAAAACAAGATGGCGGCTCTAGAAAAATACATTTTTGTCTCTTGAAAAAGGATTTTGTTCTTGCAAAAAAGAAAACACTATCATGAGACTAAACCCTTGTTTGCGAGATCAAATCCTTCGTAAAAAAAAAACATATATTCCGAAAAATGAACTTCCCATAGGATATAATGAGAACTTAATGACTTTGCAACAGTTTAATATGTTTGTACCAAACTAACAGTGGTAGTTGTGCTACCCAAGTCCTTTATACCATAAAAAAGCACAGCAAAATTCCACACTGTCTGGATACAAGGTGAGGAGGAAAAAACTGCAAAAAAGAGGGCCTTTTTACTTTTTTTCACTATCCAAATCTCAGAATTCACACATCCAGCAGGAATAACACTTACCACATTAAGAGATCTACCCCAGAGGACAACATTTTGTGAAAATCTATTGATCAGTTGCAAAGTTATTAAAGTGCAAATTCTGAGGTTTAAAATTAAACAGGCTACTCAACCCTAAGTATAGGGACATGACTGTGCCCCCTTAAGATAATGTATATTTATATATATATATATATATATTAGAGGCAAAAAACTCTGTTTAATGCATTAGTTAGGGTTGTTCCACAGTGACAAAAGTGAGGAAATTCGCTGTTAGGGTTGAAAACCCTAACTCAAAATTCACCCCCCCCAGCACCACACACGCACAGACACACACACACACACACACACACACACACACATATGCAAGTATGGGGGAGGACCAAGTCAACACAACTAATGACAGACATCCAGCAGCAGGTGACAGAAATAACAAACAATTGTCTAAATGTACTACGAGACATCCCCACCCACCTGACCAGGTACTGCATGCTCAGTGGAGATCAACAGCAAAACTGAGGCCATGTACACCAAACGTACACATCTCTGATTGCAGCTGCACACAATGTACCACACTTAGTAGTTGCATGGCCTTACCTACAGATGCGAAGTTAAACTGAGGTCCCATCTGCCTGTATTGGTGGTAGTTCAGGTGGATGTTAAAGATCCCATGGCACTTATCAAAAAGAGCAGGGGAATTTCCCTCATTCACTAAAAATACCACCAACAGCTTAATATGATTCAAGGTCAGAATAGTAAAAAAAAAATGCCAATGCGTAGATCTTCAGGCACAAGTGACAACCAGCTATGTTACTATGCCTTTTGGTGTAGTAATGCATGAGGCTTACCACTCCCTCCCTGTTGTGGTTCTTGACATGTATTAAGGCATGAGGTACAGCTGAGTGCCTTACTATGCCCTTGGGTGTACTTTTGCATGAGCTGTAGCACCTCTTCTGTTTTATGGTTTTTGGTATGTTGTAAAGCATGAGGCCTCCCTTTTCTGCTTCTTGGTGCATGGTAATGCAGTTGGCTATGCTTCATGCCTTACTATGCTCTTGGGTGTACTGAAGCAATAAGGCACAACAGGGTGCTGGTTATTGAGGGATTTACCCATGCCCTGTGTGGTATGTCATGAGGTGCAGCTGAGTGACTTAACTACACAAGAAGTGGGTAAATTCCTCCAGTAACCCACACTCTTGAATGCTTTATTGCTATTATACAATGGACCCATGTATAAAATAAATTTAAAATGTGTTTAATTTTTTTTTTTTATAAATGCCATTTTTCAGCCATGTGTCATTGCAGGATATACCCACTGTCATGTGATGTGTTTTGACCAATGAGGTTACAGGATTTTCATACCCCATTGTATAATCATGCATAATGTGTAATGCTCATCTCCTGTAGCATACAATCTCTGTTATATTGTTGGTGTATAGTAAGGCATGAGCTGTTGCTGAGCACCTAACTATGCCTTTAGGTGTACTCATGCATGAGGGAATACAAATTATATTATATTATATAGAACAGGGGAGTTCCAACCTTAGTGCAAAAAATGACACCATATTTACAACATGTGTTTTTTGACACCCAACCTCATGAACAATGTCTGTGGAATTACCCAAATCCTGCCCAAAAGGCAAAATCTTGGAAGTCACCTTTTAGATGGGATTAGAACATTTTCACTGGTCTTGTTCATGAGGTGGTGTTATAGGAAATTTATGTTAATAATTTGTGGGTCAAAATATGTTACATTGGTGAAGTTATACACTTCCATTGGAAATTGCACTATGCTTGCTCATAGCTTTTGCTCTTCACAATATTTTTCTCCCAAACTTTGAACATAGCCATTTCATTACACCAACTCATGAATGTGACAGCTGTCATTTCTCAGATCTTCATTGGAATGTGTTTTAGCACCTATGGCATACTACAATGTTGCAGTGGCCTGGAATCACTATTTCATAGAGATTTGAAATCTTTCACTACTGACTTAATGATATTGGGTAATAAGACAGCTATGCTGACAGTTTGCTTGCTGTGTGATACCCACACAGAGGGCTGTGCATCAGAGGCATGTTGTGCTGCCTGGCATACATCCCTGTCCAAAAATTGCACCTCATACTATGCAGCCATGGACTGTCTCTGCATGGTGGGGACTTTACAAGTGCCATCACAGCTGGCAGGGCTGGTAATACCAAGGAGTCCAGTACAGGGTTAGTGCCTGCATATGATGGAGTACCCTCTCAGTGGGTCTGTGTAACAGTACAGGGCACAGTTGCCCCAGTGCCATCAGAAAACCCGGCCACTCACTGCTGTGCACATGCTGCCCACTACGGAACTCCCACAGGTCCATGGTCACACTACCATGTGGCTCACAGGCTTCCTTACCCCCTACAACATCACAGTTAAGGGCCAGCATTGCACTTGGAAGGGGGGGTGATGACATCCTCCATCAAAGCCCTCCAGTACACCACCTGTTTGGCACAACACCCTGCCTGTGGCAACTTTGTGGGGACTTTGGCACAGGGACCCCCACTGCACTAAAATCTGGCACAGGGTATCTGGCACACCTGGAGTTTACTGCAGGCAGGGATTGATGCAACATTCACCCAAAGTCTTTTAACTACCCCCAAAAAACAATTACAGCAACCCACTACAAAGACAAAAACACAAATTCCTTGAGGAGGGTGGAGCATAGTTTTTCATCCAGAAAACACACTGTGTCCCATAAAAATCGGTATAAAAATCTGTATGAAATCTAAATAGAGAATAATGGTTATGCAACTGAATGTTATGGATTTTTTTACACACCCGAGATGTATAGGACTAGTGTACGATATAACAAAGAGAGTACATTAACAGATAAGTTTGATTCAAGTATAGGTTTAAGATAGGGCTGTACCCTCTCACCTATTCTATTTAACATATTTTTGAATCGAGTTTTGGAAAATCTGTATGATAAGGACTTTCATATGCCAAGGACCTGGCACATGCACAGGGCATTGTTTTGATAGCTACGAGTTATGTGGGCATTAAAAGAATCTTTGAACATTTCAGAATGTGTTGCTCGGAAGCTGATTTGGAAATGAATATGGAAAAGTCTAAATACGTGATTTGTAACAGGACATTGATCAAAAGAGGGAAAGATATCGAAATGAGGGGGGATAAATATGAAATAGAGACCATAAGACATTTTTGTTATTTGGGCATAGATTTCTCTTGTAATTTAAAATGGAATGAACATAAAAAAAATGTTAATCAAAAAATTAATAGATTTATCCCAGCCATTGAAAGATTTGCACACATATATGAAGGGTATTAGAATGAAGGTATTATGAGGGCTGTATATGCAAAAATTAAGAGTAGAATAATTTATGAGGTTGAAATCTGGGGATGTGGGGAAGTTGCACAATTAAAAATCCCACTGAATACATTTTATAAAAAGTGTATGGGCTTACTTAAGGAAGCACCTTCAACTTAAGTAAGAAGATAACTAGGACAAACTTCTGTTAGTTGCCAGATTGCACAGAAAATGGTTTTGTACTGGTTTAAAGTTTAGAATATTAATGAAAATAATGAAAAGAGGGTACCAATAATTTGTCTAGAAGAAGCTATAGCTTATAAAGATAATAGATTTTTATGTCCTAGTTTGGAAATTTTAGCAAAGGTAGTTAAGCCATTGGGCTTGTTGGATAATGTGATACTCATAAATATAAAACATATAGAGGAAATAAATGGGGAAATTAAACACAGAATAAAAAATATCTACATACAGAGGGATGTTGATTTGAGCAAGAGGTATAAAATAAGTAACTGGTTAGTGTAAAATGAAAGAAGAGAATTTGGAAAGGAACCATATTTAAATATAATTAAAGAAATTAAAGCTTTACTAGGCTACGATTTTAGTATCACAGTTCCCAACACTTGAATGGAATATATGAAAAATCAAGTACAATAAATTGTAAAATGTGGTCTTGGTATAGATAACAACTTGCATTTAATAATATTATGTCCCTTGTATGAAATTTTCAGACAACAATTATTGGGAACTACATTATCCCAGTTAAATATGGAGCCTAGATACCAACTGAATTATTTGTTGAAGACTGATAATATGGAGATTTTAAAAAAGGTGGCAAAGTTCTGTAATATCATTGAGCAAAGAAAATATCATTTAAGATGATAAATGCTAACCACTAAAGAAACTACTTGATCTTTGGAAACAAAGACTTTTATGTCATTTATATAGCCAAAGTTTTATAATGGTCATATTATATACAAAAGTGTATTTTATTTGTATGAAATATTTGTCATTGTTGTATGTTTTGTAATGGTCCTTGAGACTAAACAAATAAATGAATCTGAGTCTGAATCTGAAATCATACCCAAGATGTGTGATGACCCATAAACCTCGAGAGCAAAGCATTGAGGGTGTGTAAAAATAATCCTTAACATCACACTCGCATAGACATTATTGTTTATCATTACTGGTACAGGTAGTTTTTTTTCTGTTCAAGCTTACTTAAGTGGAGCAGTGTTGTCAGATACACACACACATGCATACACATCTACCAGTCTCTCTGTCTCTCAAATTCAGGCATTATTTTCTTTTTTCTTGTTATTTGCTTTTTTTATGTTGTACTATGAAGTACCCCAGTCACTGCAGTCCGTTCGGGATCAGAGACAGTGTCTCCCAAAGCCAAGAGCAAGTTGTAAAAACAGCAGCATCAACCAGACAGATATTTTTATGTAAAGGCAGGATCAACCAGATAAATACTAATAAGAAATTAATAACTTGCCTGTGAGGAGGGTGAGAGAAAACTCTTAAATCTGGGAAATCAGTGCGATCCATGGAAACGGAACTGCCAATTTTTTGAGGTGTTTGACTCATCCACACACAAAATGACAGCCAGTGAGGTGGAAAGCTACAAATGAGTGACACCAAATGCTAAAAAAGAAAGTTTTGAGAATGTCATAATAACTGGTTTTCTGGTTATTACGGCATTTGACAAAAGCTTGTTTATGGTTTGATAAAGGGGGTCACTAGTAATTATTAACAGATACTGTGCCAGATTATTTCCATCTACTTCATGCACTTCAATAATTTTTACATAATCACACTGTGCAATATATTAAACATTGGATAGGACTGAAGCACCGGGGTCTTCTGTAAATTGTATTGTTATACTAAGATAAAAAAATATTATCACATTCTATTGTGTACATTTTATACCTACAAACATACAAATAGACACTACTACCAAAATATTACATATGGTTATCATAAATAATATATTTACCACTGTCAGGGCCTTCACCTTCTTGTGCCAAAAACAGATATAAAGATCCACAATATGATTAAGATTATCTCAGCAGAAAAGTTTCAACAAGCACTCTTTATTGTAAGAAAACACATACACAATAAAGAATATTAACATAACTACTACCTGGCCTACTGATGCAAAGGATTCAGGTGATAGATGCTACACCTGCCACCCCACCTGCAATCCTGATTCAAGAGTGTACCAGGGCTGTTGGGGGTTGGAGGTGGAATGAGAGGATTGAGCATCCGGGGACAACTGTCATCTCCCAGAAGGGAGGAACATTGTGCCAGCTTCAGTCCTGACCCATAGAGATATCAGGAGACATGGCACCCAAAAACCATTACATGGGAGTTAGGGGAATGTCAGCTGCCAAATTCCTACACATGGGAACATGCACGAGATCATCTTGGGGGAACATGGCATGCTGGTTCCCCTAAGGAGAGAAGATGGAGAAAAACAAGATGATGGTCTTGATTTGGCTTGACATCCCAGCCACTCATTGACCCTGCACCCATAAGCACCCAGGCCATGCTGCAGGATGAATGACCATATATGCCAGTGGAAAGCCAGGGTGACAGGGCTTGGGTAGCTGTAGGTGATCTGCCATCCTGGTGACTGCTGGCAGATTAAGCAATTAACTGAAACAATATATAAACATAATAACTATAAAAATACACTTTCACATATGTATTTTGTAAAAGAAACATACAGTATTACAAAATGGCTGTCATTTCATTTTCAACCTGAGGGTCATATTGATAAATTTATACACACATATTAACATGAATAGGTTTGTGCATGCTACTACAACCCACATAGGTAGGTAGGTAGATAGACAGATGGACAGACGGACTGATATGTGTGTGTGTGTGTACTATATATATATATATATAAAAATATATATATGTATATGTATGTATATCTATATATATATATATATATATATATATCTCTATATATATATATTTATACAATGTGTGTTTTGGGATAAATGACAGGATAAAAAGTGATATCTGGATTAGCCAGTGAAGATATCATTGATATCTCCATGTTCCTATACGTCATGCTGTTATCTCCACACTCCTATACGTCATACTGAAACTGAAACTGTCATTCTCACAGTCACAACTTTCACTTTTGTTCCCCAGTGTAGCGTGACAGAGTGCTAGTACTACTGCTAATCTGCTGCCATACATTTCAAATAATGTCCAATCTAAATAAACAGTGACACGATTTGCTTTTCATAGTAACACTTATCTTGCTGACACTGCCGCTCTGCTCTTTAGTAATAACACTTTCACTTTCCCCTAGAAATGTAGCATGGCCGAGCGCTAGTAAGAGATTCCCATAACTCACTCCCAGAGCTTCATAGTAAAGCAGTGTCCATGAGCTAAGTTAGAAAAAAATGTGACGTTCTGGTCATTTTTATTGAATTTCTCCACAAAAAGCTGCCGACTGTACCGAGAATAGAGAGAGCGAGTCACGAGCTTCTGAGCAGCAGAAGGAAGAGTGAGCATGTGTTGCTATAGCAACAAACACTCACGCTACCGTCTGCTCCTCTGAAGCTCATGGCTGCTCTCACGTCACTGCTGTGGAGAAAGTTAACAATGACCAGAACTCCACGACCACTGGCAACTCATGGTTACTGCTACTGAGTCTGGGAGGCCCAGTGTAAGTCTGCAGAAACTTCGACCCTCTGACTGAAGAAATGAAAGTCGTATAACTTGCCGGTGCACCGTGTAGCAGGATCAGCCAGATAAGTGTTTTAAAATCAGTATTTGCTAAACAAATATGGCAGGATCAACTTAAATTTTTAATGCAACATGTCATCAGTTCTGTTGAAGGGAATAATTCAGGAAAACAGTGAAATTACCAATATGGCTACTAGTGGGCTAACAAAACTCACAGGGACAGGATCAACCAGTCACATTTAAATCCTTATTTAAATGATTATTTATGAAAAATAATGGCAGGATCAACCAGATAAATGTCTTTAAAACTACAAAATCCACCAAATATTTTTTTCCAAAACACATACTGTAGCTCATCTTTTGTGTTGGAGCCTCTTGGAGGGGGTATTGAGGATGTGTTTAAGACATTCTATCACATGTATTACAAACACATATTGTATAAACAGAATATGACGTGGCCCGGCTGAAGATATCATTTTATCTTCACTCGAGGTCAATGACATCAAGATATCTCACTCGTGGCTTTGCCACTCGTGAGATATCATGATATCATTGGCCTCTCGTGAAGATAAATATGATATCTTCAGTTGGGCTATGTCATATCCCATATATATATATATACACACACACAGACATACATACACATATATTCTTTGCAAAACACTGCATTAATGCAACATTTAAGGCTCAGATTACAGCATTGGGGTTTCCAACCCTAAACCCCCAATGCCACCCCTAAAGAAAATCAGGGCTTGAGTCTTCCTGGAGGCTGTCAACCATAAAGCTCACCCCATTCTATATACTCAAGAAATGTATGTACCTGATGCAGTGAGCTTTATAGTTGACAACCCCTATGAAGACTCTGCCCCGATTTGCTTTAGGGTGGCACTGGGATTTTAGTGTTGTAAACCCTAAAGCTACATTTTCCTTCTTTTTCCACTGTAGCCTGAACCCTAACTGTTGTATTAATGCAGTTTTTTTGCAAAGAACTTCCTTACTTTTTGAGATAGTATAATGGTATCCTTATTTTCCTGTTGTAGAAGGGCCCTGCACTCCCATGCATCCTCACTTTTTGAGATAGTGTAATCATAGCCTTATTTCTATGACAGAGCACAGAGTCCTCCGGGCCCTGTGTTCCCATTCCTCCATAGATGCTTATATGTATGTTTATGGGGAAGCACAGGGCCTGGAGGGCCTTTCCATCCATTTGTAAGACAACAGCAACCAAACTGTTAACATAGCCTTCCTATTACCCCACTTCATCAACCCAATAGTAAAAATGGTCAAATCCCCACCAAAATTTCATTCCATACCACTTCAGCATCATCCTGTGCCAATGGCACAAAAATACATTTTGGGCAAGATTTGAAAAATGACAGCTGTCACATTCATGAGGTGGTGTAAAGAAATAGTTAGGCTGATAATGTGGGGGGTAAAATATTGAAAATTAAGAAACTTACAAGCAAGCATAGTGAAGCATAGCACAAGACACCAGGAGAAAGGACTGCTGTGTGACTGGACTTCTCTACTGGGACTATATTGCTATCCTTCCCTCCCCTCTACCCTCCCACCCAAAGCTAGTTCTACTTTTATAGGCACAGAATTTGACTGACAATATGAACTTCCTGTTTGGGAGCAGGAAGTGAGTGATCACAGAGCCACCAAAGACCCACCATCCTAGAAGGGCAAGAGTAGCTCTCTAGCCCCCTCTAGCTGCTGAAGGTCTGCCTCTGAGCAAGTAAGGGGTCTACTGAGAAATATAGGATATTCTTGTCTCAGAACAGGACAGTCAGGAGCTTAAAGGGCACACAGGCAGAAAGTAAGGAGAGAGAGAGAGAAAAAATAGGAAAGAGATAGGACTGAAAACAGTTAAGGGGCCAGAAATAAAACATGATGGGAGTGGTGCAGTGCAGTGGCTTTGGAGCAGCAGTCTTCCAGGAGATGTTCTGGAGGATGAGGTGCTGTCCCATCTGCAGGCACCTCTCTGGGCTGAGGGAGGAGGTTGCTCATCTCCAGGCTGAGTTGGCCAGGATTTGTGGGACCTCCTCTTCCATCCAGGGACCACCAGTGCCACTGCCATTGCCTCAGAGGTTGCCAAGAAAGAGGAGCGGTTGGACCACAGTGGGATCAGGGAGGGTGAGGGTGGTGGAACAGAGGCACATCCCTCCAGTTGTACCTCTTCACAATTCGTATGCCATTCTGGCAAAATATGGTTCCTCTATGGAGGCACCCACAGTGGAGACCAAGGAGGATGCTGGGAACCTCCACAAAGGAGACCCACAGGAGGGTGGCAGGGGACCCCGCAGGGGAAGAAAACAACTCCTGGTGGGGACTCCATTGTTAGGAAGGTAGAACTAGGGGAGGAAGGGAGAGGGAGGTAAGGTGCCTGCTTGGCACCATGGCTTGGAGGGACAAGGAGCGAATCCTCAGGATTGCCAGAGCAGTTGCACAGGGGAGGGAGCTGGATGTCATTGTCCACCTAGGGACAAATGACCTGGCTAAGAAAGGGATTAGAGAAATGCAGGAAGAGTTTGTGGAATTGGGGAGGGGCCTTAGACATGTAGCACGCACGGTAACCTTCTCGGAGGTGCTGCCCATCCATGGCATAGGAGAGGCTAGGGTGTTCTGCACCATGGGATTAAATCAGTGGTTGAAAATCTGGTCTGGAGCTCAGGGATTTGGCTTCATTGGGAACTGGGGGTCCACCTGGAGTGATGCAAGCCTATACTGGTATGATGGACTACATCTGCAGAGGAGGGGAACCAGGATCCTAGGTGATAGGTTTAAATGCTTCATTGGCAAGCATTTAAACTAACCATGGGGGGAGACATTGGAAAGGAGCAGGGAAATCCTAGCCCCCCCAAAAAAAAATCATGGTAGTAAGTGCAGTAAACACCAACATAGAAGTGTTGGTAGGGAGAAGGGCAGGGGTAAATGGAGAAAGTGACAAAGGCAAGAAGGACAGCGATGGGGCAAAAAGGAGTAAGGCCATCAGGAAATAGAGGGTAATGAGTACCAATGCCCATAGTCTGGGAAACAAGCTCCCTGAGCTGGTGGCCTTGATGGAAGAGGGATGCCTGGATATCATAGCAGTCACAGAAACATGGTACACAGAGAACCATGACTGGGATGTTAACATACCAGGGTACATAACCTACAGGAGAGACAGGCAGGGGAGAAGAGGGGGAGGAGTCTCTCTCTATGTAAAGGAAGGGATAAAAGCAACTGAACAAAAGAGTAAACAGGAAGGAGAGGAGGTGCTGTGGGTCACCTTGGAGACTGGAAAGGGCACCACAATCTGCACAGGGGTTGTGTACAGACTCCCGTGTCAGGGGGAGGGAATGGACAAGGATATGATAGAAGGCATTCTTAGAATGGCACAGAATGGGGAGATACTGTTGATGGGAGACTTGAATATGCCAGATGTTAACTGGAGCACATTTGCTGCAGCCACATCCAAGAGCAGGGCCATTCTTGATGTCCTACAGGTGGTAAGCCTCAGACAGCTAGTTTTGGAACCCACTCATGAGGGAGCAATCTTAAACCTCGTACTCTCAAATGGGGGCAGTGAGAGGATCTCAGATCTAGAAGTGGGTTGCCATCTTGGAACAAGTGACCATCAAACAGTGTGGTTCATGTTAAACTCAGCTACAGAGTCAAGCCATACAAAAGTGAGGGTTCTGAACTTCAGGAGGGCTGACTTTGGCAAGGTGGGAGAGTGCCTCAGAAAAGCACTAGCAAACAGGCTAGAAGGAGGTGTGGAGCAACAATGGGGAATCATCAAAACTGCCATCACAGAGGCAAAAAGCCTTTGTGTGAAGCAAATAAACAAATCAAAATGAAAGAAAAAGCCACTATGGTTCTCAAAAGAGGTGGCTGTGAAAGTCAGGAAGAAAAAGATAGCATTCTGGAAGTATAAAGAAACACAGAAGGAGCAGAACAGAGAGCTGTACCAGTTAAGGCAGAAGGAAGCAGGAAGGGAAGTCAGAATAGCAAAGGCCCAAACTGAGGAAAAGATATCCAACTCAGTTAAGAAGGGGGATAAAACTTTTATAGGTACATCAGTGAGCATAGAAAGACAAAGGAAGGGATAGTGAGGCTGAATATAAATGAACGGTAGGTGGGCAGAGGGGGACAGTGAAAAAGCAGGGATACTGAATGAATATTTCTGCTCAGTGTTCACAAAAGAGGAGGGGGAAGTGCCTAATCCAATTAACAGATGCACTCTTGATAGGGGGGTCGATCCCAGTCCTTTCACAGAAGAAAGGGTTCTGAAAGAACTCCTAAAACTGAAGGTGGACAAAGCAATGGGGCCTGATGGAATTCACCCCAGAATTCTAAAAGAATTAAGGGAGAACTAGTGAAACCACTGGCTACTCTTTTAATAAATCATGGGAGGATGGTGTAGTACCGAGGACTGGAGGAAGGCAGATGTGATTCCCTCCACAAAAGTGGGACCAAGACAGAGGCAGGAAACTACAGACCTGTCAGTCTGACCTCTGTGGTAGGGAAAGTGATGGAGTCACTTCTGAAGGAAAGAATAGTTGAGTACCTAGAGGCCAGTGGGGTACAGGACCCAAGGCAGCATGGGTTCACAGCGGGAAGGTCATGTCAGACAAATATAACAGATTTCTTTGACTGGGTGACCTAAGTAGTAGACCAGGGAGGGGCAGTGGACATGGCCTACCTAGACTTTAGCAAGGCATTTGACACAGTCCCACACAAAAGATTAATAGTCAAATTAACCAGCCTGGGAGTGGGTCCCACGGTGGTAGCCTGGGTAAAACATTGGCTGGACAACAGGACACAGAAGGTAATTGTAAATGGAGTCCACTCTGAAGAAAGAGGGATAACTAGTGGGGTATCGTAGGGTTCAGTATTGGGTCCAGTCCTTTTCAATGTCTTCATAAGTGACATTGCAGAGGGACTGGAAAGAAAAGTATGCCTCTTTGCAGATGACACAAAGATCTGCAACAGGGTTGATACACAAGGAGGCATGGAAAGAATGAGAAGGGACTTGGCAAGGTTGGAGGAATAGCAAGAAGTATGGCAGCTAGGATTCAATGCAAAGAAATGCAAAATAATGCACCTTGGAAACAAGAACCTAGGGGAAGAATACACAATGGGGGGGTAGTAACAACAACAAAAAAGGAAAGGGACTTGGGGGTAATCATATCAGATGACCTTAAGGTTAGCAAGCAATGTGAGAAGGCAGAAGGGAGAGCTGGGGGTATACTGGGGTGCATAGGGAGAGGCATCAGCAACAGAAAACAGGAAGTTGTTATCCATCTATACAGACAGTTGGTGAGACCCCATCTGGAGCACTGTGTCCATTTCTGGAGACCCCATCTCCACAAGGACATAGACAGGATAGAGGCAGTCCAGAGGAGGGCAACTAAAATGGTGCAGGGTCTGCAAGAGAAGCCGTATGAGGAGAGACTAAAGGATCTTAATATGTATACCCTTGAGGAAAGAAGGGAGAGGGGGGACATGATAGAAACTTTTAAGTACCTCAGTGGAATCAACAAAGTCCAAGAGGGTAACATCTTGCAGAAAAAGAGACATGCAGGAACAAGGGGACACAATTTAAAGATAGAGGGGAGTGGTTCAGGGGCAATGTGAGGAAGTATTATTTCACATAGAGGGTAGTGGATGCATGGAACAGCCTTCCTGAGGAGGCTGTGGGGTCTAAAACTGTGGGAGAATTCAAGCATGCATGGGACAGACATAAGGCAATTCTTGTGGGGGATAGGAAGAAATAGGCTGTTGGTTAACTAGGATTTGTGGCCTATCCTGTAGGTAGGGAAATGGGCAGACAAGATGGGACAAGCGGTCCTTATCTGCCATCAAAGTCTATGTTTCTATGTTTCTAATGTCAACAGATGTGCATAATTTCACCATTTTAGCATATTTGGCCCCCAAATTTTCGATATACCATTCTTATGACCCCATCTCATGAACAAGTACAGTGAACATTTTGAAATCTCACCTTAAATGTGATTTCACCAACTGACTGTGAAATTGCCTTTCAAGCAGGATATGTGAAGTAACACCAACATTGGTCATGAGGCGGGGTATCAAAAAGGGTATGTTGAAAATTTGGTATCAAAATCTTGAAAAATTATAGTTATGCAACAAAGTTGAAAACCCCATTGAAATTCATTGAACTGCACTTATTTATTTTTATTTATTCATTCAAACTTTTGTTGACCAGGTAAATATAATGAGCCAACACCCTTTTTTATACATGACCCAGGGCATATTTAAATAGTCCAATGATGTTTACAACAGATATACGCATAAGACAAACAACAGTACAGATTATACAAAACATTAACAATAATGCTGTGCACAATAATATATCAACAGCTGTTGTTTAAATAAGGAGGTATGACTTACACAGTCTTGCAAATTAATGGGCAAGAAATTCCAATTTCTAGCAGCACATAAAGATATTTCATGTTCACCCATAATGCTTGAAACTCTTGGGACTACTAAAAGGATAGTACTGTTTGACCTTAAAGGTTGGGTTTCTTTTCTTTGTTCAAATAATTTAAAAAGGGAAGAGTCAGTTTTTAAACGTAGTGTCCTATCAATTAAACAATTTAGGTTGTATTCATGGCTAAGTTTTGGTGGCAGCCAACCCAGTCATTTGTATAAAGTACATTGGTGGGTTTTATAAGGTAACCTTAATACAAACCTAAATATTGTGTTGAAGGTTGTGTTTAATAAAGATAAATCCACTTTAGTAAGTTTTGTAAACAAAAATGAGATGTAATTCAAAATTGGCAAAATGACACTTTTGCTTATAGCAGTCCTGACAGGCAGGGGGTAGAAATTCTGTAACCTAAACAGTGCACCAATATATGTAATGTGAAAGTTTGGGTCCAAGGTCATTCCTAAATATTTAAAATAAATCACTTGTTCTACTGTGTCCCTTGAATTATTACTAAATTTAGAACTAGATCTTTAAGCAGTCTTTGGTCTAGAACCAAAAATCATGCATTTTTTCTTCTTGCTATTAAGTAGAAGTCTGGATTTTAATAGCCAGTCATCCAGAATAGAGAAGTCCATACCCAAAGTCCTATTCAAATCGTCCACTGAAGGAGAGTTGTCATACAAAATAATGTCACCTGCATACATTAAAGTATGTGTATTGGTAAGTACTAAAGGCAAAGTATCTATAAACAATGCAAACAGCAGTGGCCCCGTTATTGAACACTGGGAAACACCCTGTTCCATCAGAGCAACCTGGGACAGAACTCCCCCATTTTTCACCCTCAGTGGACATTGGCATAAAAAACTCAGAACCCATTCTAAAGATCAATCCACCAGCCTGACACTCCCCAGTCTCCCGAGCACCAGTTGATGATCAACCAGATCAAAGGCCTTTGACAGATCCATGAATACTGCACCAGTGAGCACGTGTTTATCCGCTGCCCTACTGTTGCAGTCCGTGAACACTGCCAAGGTCATGCCCATGGCATGGTTTTCTGAAAACCATGCTGCTCAGGAGATCAGAGACCGCAGGAAGCCAAGTACTCTGTCAGTTGGACATTGACTATTTTTTCAAACAACTTCCCCAAGGTAGGCAAAATTGAGATTGAACAATAATTGTACATTACATCCCATTGCCCACCTTTAAAAATGGAAATGATTGTGGTTTGCTTCTGATGGGAAGGGAACTGACCATTAAGTAAAGACAAATTAAAAATCTTAGTAAGGGGAACATAAATATACTTGCCAACTAATTTTAGAAACCATGATTCGAGGTAATCTCCACCAGAACTCTTATGTATAACAATATTATTTAACAATTTCAAGACTTGCCTAGGTTTCACTATACAAAAATGAAATCATTACTAGGAATAGTATCCTTTGGAATTTGAACAAATCGCTGTGTATATTCTGAGTAGTCAGTAAACTTATTTAAGAATGCTTCATATATCTTTACTGGATCTTTTATGACAGTGCCATTAATAACTAAATGGGTGGGGCATGACCTCACATCAGGGCCCATTGAGGACTTAATTGCAGTCAAAAACTTTCTCGGGTTATTCAGGTCTTTATGTTGACTATTAAGGTGATATTCCAATTTACATTTACTGATGTGTGATTTACAGCAATTTCTTAGGCGGCGATATTCAAGCAAATCAGCTGACTTGCCCAAACTCTTATATAGATTCCAGGTTTTATCATGTTGTTTCATCAGTGCAATCAATTCAGTAGTGATCCATTTATTTTTAGTCTCCCTGACCCTTCTGGTTACCCTAGGGAAGTATGTGTCCTGTAATTTGAACAAGATAGTGTTAGAATAATCAACAGCTTCATCTATTATTGGCGTGTGTAACTTAACCCAGGGTCGCCCCTGAAAAAGGGACCAGTGGTCTCAGTGGGTTTACCCGGTCATCAAAATCTAAATAAAATAAAAATAACTATAGGGATAATGTCTAGGTAACGCCAATCAATTTGCACTGAGTCTTCCCTAAGGTCAGTCCCCAATACATTACAAATTTCCTAAAATATGTAAACCTAGGTGGTGGTTTAGTAGTCTTGGATTTCCAGACAAAGCAAGTGGCCAAATAGCTACTCACTGTGTCTAGAAATACTCCCAAACACTTTATACTGCTCAAGTGATTTGTAAGGATCCAGTCCAAAACTGGATGTCGACCACTTAACCAATTCATTCATGTGACTGTGTTTATAAACTGAACAAGGCCTACACTAGACACTAAGGATTCCAAATCAGGTTCCAGCTCTGGGTTCCATTTCAAGTTAAAATCCCTCTTTACTAATAGGTCCCCCCTCAGCTGGAGCTAACCAATAATCCCCAACAACTCATTTAAGCCATTTAGTAGTAGTAAGCAGTAAACATATTTTTATTCAATGAACTTTGTATGAATAAAAGATAAACTCAGTTGAGCAAACCTCATTTTCAATGAGGTCCCATACAAAATCAATACAATAGGTTATTAAAATACATTGCATTACAGTAAGTCAGCGACAAATTCACAAACCTTATAATAATCATAACTAAATGAAAACCATACACACTTAAAAATAAAATACAGATACACCTTAAGTCATTCTCACATAATTATTATAAAATTCCTAAAAACTTAATCACTTTCTAATTTACTATATTTTGTCAAACTTACACTATTTATATAGCTATACAGCAGTATCTATTTTGGCGTAAGCTAATCCTACACCAGCATTTTATGTGTGCCCATAGGTTTTTTACATTGGATGACAGTAATGTCACAGGGATAGTGTTCCATAACAATACCCCTCTATAATATATAGATTGTCATCCAATTTCCAGATTACAATTTGGCAGTTCCAAGCTTGGCACTTGACAATATCTTAATGAATCCAAATTATTTCTAAATGACAATTTATTTTTAACATAGCCTGGGTATTTTCCCATCAAACCTTTATATATGAATGCCAATAGATGTTCATGATTATGCTCTGATAAAGTGGGCCATCCCAACTGATCGTATAATTGGCATTTGTGAGTTAATCTAGGAGCCCCAAAAATAAATCTGGCAAGATTATTATAACAGACTTCTAATTTTTTTTATCTTGTTTTCTCCCACAAGAATAAAATATGTCCCCATATTCAGTCATGGGTATAATCATCACATTTACCACCCTTTTTCTTATTTCCATAGTCATTGCTGATCTGACCCTATAAAGAGCCCCTATTCTCTTATTCAAATTTTTGACCAGGTTATTAATATGAGTATCCCAGTTCAACAAACTAGTGATCCAAAGACCCAAATACTTATGTATGTGCCTGTTGGATCAGGGTCCCTCCAAAGGAAACCAATCCCAGGGCCGCGCCATCCATCATATCATTTCTATGATGGAAAATCATGGTCTGCATTTTCTCTACATTCAAGACCAGCCTGCTATCCGTCAAGAAAGTCTGAAATTCATCAAAGGTTAACTGAAGCCTATTTTGTATCACTTCAATAGATTTATCAAATGTATATATGATGGTATCATCGGCATAAAGATGATACATTACTTTAGCATCCATAAAAGACAGGCCATTAACATATATGTTAAACAGCAGAGGCCCTGTGGGACCACCGATCCAACAGGCACAGAACATGATTCTCATCCACCCAGACAAACTTTCTGGCTCCTATTGTTCAAGTATGAACTTAGCCACTTTCCACTGTGGCCCACCATCCCAAGTGATGCCGCCCTGGACAGGAGGACACCGTGGTCCAATGAATAAAAGGCCTTTGTTAAATCCACAAAAATGGCCCCCACAAGTGTCCTCCTATCCAGGGCTGACTGAATGTCTCCCACCACCTTGGCAAGTGCAGAAGTTGTGCTATGTAGCTTCTGGAAACCTGACTGCATACTATTAAATAAACCAAAAGAATCCAAGTGCTGTCTCAATTGAACGGCAACTATGTTTTTCTAATAATTTAGATATTTGAGGTGTTAGGGAAATTGGTCTATAGTTGTTCATTTCTGTCCTACTACCACCCTTACATATAGGTATAACCTTAGATTGTTTCCAGGCTACTGGATATGATCCTGTTTTTAGTGAATTATTAAACAGATAAGTCAGGGGATAAGCTATAATTGGGGAAACTTATCTAAGCAACTTTGATGGAATATTATCCAATCCTGTTGCTTTTGATATGTTTAAATCCAATATTTCTCTCATAACTGTCTGTACTTTTATTTCCTCAAAACAAAAGGTTCAATGTGACCATAATCTCTCAGCTGTGATAGTTGACACAATCCCCTGGTGCTAGATGGCGCCAAAGAGCCAGGCACCCCCATTTTACTAAAATACTCATTCAGCTGATCCAACACCTGTTAAGACAATGGTAACATATGACCACCAATATTTAACACCTTCAAATCATCAATTCCTTGGCCCTTAATGAGTGTATTTATTGTTTTCCAAAAATCTTTTGGGTTAGTTTTGATGTTTTTATCTAACAAATGAGAATAAAGGCGTTGCTTGGCTCTATGAACTTCCCTAACATAGGTGTTTCATAGATTTTTAAATCTATCTCAGTTCTGTTTATTTCCTTTTTCCTTAGCCTGGTATCATGCCTTGTCCCTTAATGATTTTAATTTTCTGAGCTCTTTTGAGTACTACAACACATCATTTTGTTTCAAAATCTTAGTTTTAACTGGGGCATGTCTGTTACAAACTCTCAAAAACTCTCTCAGAAAAAAACCCATATCTCATCAACTGATAGAATCAGCTGCATACAATCCCAATTAATAGCACCCATATCCATCACAAATTCAATATAATTGAATTTCTTGAAGCTATGCCACCTAATGCACTTTCTCTCCTCTACTTTCTTAAATAATACCCTATTACAAAATACAAACTGATGATCAGAGATTGTATCCGGTAATACCCCACTATCCAAAATATTTTCCACAACATTTGTAAAATCGAATCCAAGATTGAAGAAGTTGAAACTGAGGCCATATTTATTCTTGTGGCTTCTTGAATTAATTGGGTTAAACCCAGATTTTCTGCAAATCAATCAAAGGGTGGGACTCATTAATGTTTTGCCAGTTGGAATTAAAATCACCTGCCATCATTATCTCATAACTATTTTTACAGTCATATAGTAGGTCCTGTAAGCAATTAAAAGCTTGGGCTTTCATCTTAGGGGGCAGCATACCCCTATAATCAAAATTTTCTTAGAATAGGGCAATCTCAGTTCTAAGAGCAACACTTCCAAGCCCTCCATATCTTTTTTTTATTTCTATTTGTATGATTATTAAATTGGATTTACCAAAATTAAGATCCCTCCACCCCTTTTATTCCTATAATGTCACCATATATTATAACCCAGGATATTTTAAAGAGGATCCTCAATTTTAGGACTCAACCATATTTCAGTGATTATCACAATCTCAGGATTGGCATCAGTAATCCAGGGGCCAAGCAAATCCATCTTACCCAACATACTCCTAGCATTTAGGTGTATTAAACCAAGTCCTTGTTTTACATCAGCAACATCCTTCTGTCTGGTACCCTGACCACCAATTCCCATATCCCTAGGATTCTGAGGAGCAGCATACAAGGAAATTGGTTTATTAGCCAAGGGTCCTGGGTTTGGGTGAATATCTCCACATGTTAAGAAGCATACAACAAGCAATAATTTAAATATTCTATAATATCTACTCTTACATGAATATATCTCTGTAAGCACTTTACTTAACCATTTCCCAGGTCTTGAATTAAGTAGCCTTTTAGTTTTTATACAATACAAGAAATACTATCCCTTATACATAACATTTCTAAGACTATCAGACCATAAAGTTGCCTTTATAAAGACATCTTTCAATAATCCATGATTACTCACACCCATGGTATTAAAAATCCAGTTGATGCATGCACTTGAAGGGCTATCTGTAATTTATACTTACATCCCCCATCCCCTAATGCCTATGTGCCCCATGTTATTAATATTAACCCACATAAAAATAAATGGAAAAACATTTTCCTTGTTTAACAGTACCACCAATGGACAACACTAATATTACAAAGTACTGCTAATGTATAATATAGGTTAACTTTAAACTATATGTAAATGATATGACTCACTATCTTATGCTCTAAACTTAAAAAAACAGTCTTCCATCTCCCTTTACTTCTAACTTATTTTTTGTGACCGAGTGGTGCTTGCACCATTGTGCTCACACCATGTGGTGCAGGACTTTTTGAAATGGACTAATGCCCTGCCCCTAATCTGCTTGTTAGCTTGTTGGCCTGCTGCCAGACCCCCCAGACCAAGCAGAAGCAAATGCTGAGTACAAAAATATGCATATTGTAGTTGTTAGCATGAACAGTCACTACTTCTTATATCAGATGCAGCTATACATATCCCTCCAGCACAGCACTCAATTTCAAGCAGCAAGCAGATAGTTCATTCAGTCAGCCGCACATTTAAATATGGCAGTTCAGTTCAATAATACACAGTGTATTTACTCAGTCAGCAGCACATTAATCGCTGGCAGTTCTGTTAAAGTGCATGTTACTTGTGGCAGGCAACAGTGAACAGTAGCCCTCCCGCCAATTGCAGCTCTCACCTGCAGCAGTAGATGTTCTGGACAAACCTGTAGATCCTCCGTGTGGTGCGGGGCTTTTTGAAATGGACTAATGCCCCACCCCTAATCTGCTTGTTAGCTTGTTGGCCTGCTGCTGGACCCCCTTAGACCAAGCAGAAGCAAATGCTGAGTACATAAATATGCAGCGTGTAGTTGTTAGCCTGAACAGTCACTACTTCTTATATCAGATGCAGCTATACATGTCCCTCCAGCACAGCACTTGATTCCAAGCAGCAAGCAGATAGTTCAGTCAGCAGGACATTTAAATACAACACATTTAAATTAGGTCTGCTTTAGGTGGATTATATATAGTACTAATTCTTAGTTTATAACATCTACTGAGTACCAATTCTAATATTAGGTACTCCAAACCAGAAGTAGAATTGTAGTTCACTTTTAATTCCTTTAAATCAAAATTTTCCTTTTAATATACTAAAATCCCCCCACCTTTTTGTTTACCAGGGCGGTCTTTTCTATACATTTTATAATCATCTAGAATACATTGATTGTCCATGATTATGATTCAGTGACACCTACGATGTCGGGGTCATTCAAATGCATCCAAGCCTCAAGTTCAGGTTTCTTCAATAAGAAGCTGAGTACATTTAAATAGATAAATCTTAATCCCTTAGTCTCCCAGCATATTTTATGTGAATCATCTTCTTGACCCTGGGGCCTGGGTTAACTTCAATGATCTCAGCCAGGATTAACAATAGCCAAGTAAATGTGAACAATGCCTTCCTTGAAACAAAATATCCAAAGTCTGAGTACAACCCCAATTCATAACTACTTTTTTTAGACAGGCACCCAAGAAGCTTTATATTGCAAGGTAATTTGTGAATCAAATTTAGCAGCAAATTGGAAAATAAGTATTCG
Source organism: Neoceratodus forsteri (assembly GCA_016271365.2). Taxonomy (NCBI): domain Eukaryota; kingdom Metazoa; phylum Chordata; order Ceratodontiformes; family Ceratodontidae; genus Neoceratodus; species Neoceratodus forsteri. The sequence continues at coordinate 401,309,380 of CM028135.1, forward strand.
GTTGATTGGTCTCCAGAAGAGGATAAGCAATCCTGCTGACTAAGCAAATGAGAGACACATTTTTCCATTAAAATGAACTTACCTTACTTTCTCACATAGCAGTCAGCCTTTCCAGCAGCAAGATGTGTTTTTGATCAGAAAGTGGATCTTCACAATGGGATCTGTTCAAGTGAGTGAGGGTGTGTGGAGGGTGTGTGAAGGTGTGCTGAGTGGGAGGTGTGGTGGGGGGGTCAGATCAGTGAGGGATCTTTTTTTTACAGGTTTGAAAAAAAAGACATCAAAGGACTGTTTTCTCATTACAGGGAGCACAGCAAAGGGAGGATGGGGGGTGCCACTAGACACCAGTGAAATTATTCTCATGATGGGGATGGCAATCAGAGGGCAGGGTGCCATAAGGCATGTTTACTAATGTCAGAGCTATTTCAGGATACACAAACTAGCAGATCATTCAATCAACTTGATAGAAATATTCCTCAGCTTAAACAGAACATGTCAGACATACATCTGAACAAACAATATGTGGGACCCAGTATTTATAGCTATAGTATTCTGTAAAATAAGAGAGTGCTGGACTATTTTTCCCTTGACTCGGAATCTTGAAGGTCAGTAGTCTTCCCTAAAAGAATTGTTTTTATTATATTGTAAGGAAAGCAATTGACTTTCACATATTGTAAGGAAAGCAAATGACTGTTTCTCATTTGTAAGACTATTTAAATGACATTTTCTGTTTTTTAATACTGCTAAGATCTATATGATGGTTCTTGTTAATTAGTGTGTAGTGGAATATCAGCTTCATGTTTCTATCTGTGAGTTGACAGTTGTTGAATCAAGAGTTATCCAGTTCTGGGGTGGGGATTCAACTTTGGCTGTACATGTTATTGTATCAGGGTAGTACAGTGACATATAATTATAAATTCCAGGAATATTTTTAACTCTCTTGAGTCTCACAATCAGTCAAGATGTCAGTTTTAACTGAAGTACAGGTCTTCTCTGTGTTATGTGAATAGTGGGGGGGGGACAGAAGGGGTTATGTAGCAGCAGGAAATAAGCAATCCTGTCCGCTACCACCAAAACACACTCACATCAAATGTTCACTGCATTCCCCTAGCCTGCATCTTGTACTGTCTACCAACTGAGTATCTCTCATCTCCATCACTCTGTCTTTGTTTGATAAGACAGAGCAACTTCACTCGAGAAGTCTGCCATGCAGAATTATCCAACCCATTACCTCAGATGAAGCGATGGTTAAAGTTGCCAAAGTGCACCATCAGTGATCCTTTCATGTGTCTACTTCCATAACAAAGTGTAGGAGTTTTTTTTATGACCTGTAGCTTTCTGCTAAATGTTTGTTTGTGGTTGAGAAAAAAAAGCTGTTTTCTGGAGATCTTGTGCTCACAGGGTTGATTGTCTCTGAGGTTTAGGGACAGTCACTGGGGACGGTGCAAAAATTCCTCTTTCCTCTAGAGCTTTCCTCACCTCTTCTACTGTCATGTAGCATTAAATACCTCCAGAAAAAAATGGAGCTTGGTGGAGAAAGGGGGATGATCAGAGGGTGGGAGGTGCCATTAGACACCCAGGAAACTTACAATAACAACAGTGATGGGGATTGGGGTGTGTGCCACTAGACACCAGGGAAAATTATTATACCAAGATGGATAGCGATCTGAGGGTGGGGGTGCCACTGCACACCAGAGAAAGGATGTTTCCCTTATAAAAAAGGATCTTTTTTTGTCCCTCGTGATAAGAAAAAAGATTATTTTTCCATATCACGTCAAATGAAAAAAAAGATGTTTAAACTATAAAAACACACATTTTAAGAGGGTTTCTTAAATGGCAAAGTGCAGAATCCAGCAAAGGGAATCCTGATAAGGAAAGTACATGTGTTGGCTGATCCCCTGCATCTCATTTTAGGGGGTTTTCAAATTTAAACTTTAGGAAAGATGGAAAACAAGATGGTGTCCAAACAAAAAAGGATTTTCCACACATGAAAAAAGATTACATCAATTTCTTTTTTCATTTTATACAGTTATTTTGAGGTGCTTACTGAGCATGCTCAGAACCAATTTATAAAGATTTTAAAATTAAATAACTTTGTAACAGATTACTATTTTTCACCAAGCCAGCAAAAGGCACATCTGTGGGTCAGCACTTTTCTACCCTGAAAATGTCAGACCAAAATTCAAAATCGTCTTTGTGGCAGACAAATTCAAAGAAATCTGATTAAAACCAAAGGGAACAAACTATGAAAAATTCACCTTTTTTTTTCACTATCCAGGTCACAGAAACTGCACATCCAAGCAGAATGAAACTTGGCACATCCAAAGATCTACCACATGAAACCAAGCATGCAAAATTCCATGCAAATCCATTCTACAGTTGCAAAGATATTAAAGTGCAAAATTTCAAGTTTTACATAGAATCCCCAGTTCAACCCTAAATATAGTGTCAGTGCTGCACCACTATAATATATATATATATATATATATATATATATATATATATATATATATATGTATATAAATATATAATATAAGCGGACAGGGACTTCCCTCAAAGAAAATGCCATCATTCATTTCCCTGTATACCTGTGACTAACCTATCAACTAAAGCCATATACCTGCACTAATTGCTCAACCATGTGAAGTCTCACATTAATTTAGCCAAGGCTACATTTTCTAAAACTCAGCAACAACACCTACTGAAACACTAAAAAACTATGGGGTGCTATTAATGAAATCATCAGGAAACCCAGACAGACATTGCCTTACTCTATCATGCAGGATGGTAAGTCAATCATGGGGGACAAAAGCATGGACGACGCTTTCAACAGAACTTTATGCAATCTTTCTGCATACACACCAGGCTAAAGGCTTCGACATGACTTACTCAGTTTACTCGCTGTGTTAAGACACAAGAAGGCATGAGCCCATCATGAGTGTCTTCCACTCCTAGTGGGTGTCTCAGTTAGTGGTGGTCCCATCCCATTGGAGGTGTCTGTCTAATTTGTTTTTAAAGTCAATAGAGTTCTTTGAATGAACCACCTGATGAGGGAGCAGATTCCAAGTCTTTTTTTTTCTATTTTTTGCCTCCTACTCACCCCCTCGGCTCTGGACTTCATTGAGAACTCATGGAGTCATCCCCCTACAGCACACACCCTACCTGGCCATCCTCTGTCACCCATAGAGCCTTGGTTGTACTCCCTGAGTGGGGACAGGGCAGGCCCCAATGCCCCAACATAGCAGTAACATCAGTCTGGCGGATGCCGGGTGGGTGGCCTTAAATCAGGGGCAAGCTCCTGTTGCTCCATCTCTGCCAGAGCCGAGAGACATTTTCCTGTTTTCCCCGGGGAGTGGCTGGTGCCCTGACGTCAAAGCGTATCCGATGTCTGCCACTCCCCCCACTCCTATTCTCTCCTCACAGTGCCTGCTGTATCTCCAGCCTCTGCCAGAGATCAGCAGAGCACCGATCGGGACCCCTGTCCCTCCCCAGGAGAGGAGAGCTGTCCTCCAGACACTCAATCCACTCCCTCCCCTGCCAACCCCCAGCAACCCAGGCTTGCTCCCGAACCCGGGTCACTGGCATGGCGCAAGGTGTGGTGTCCAGTGCCTCAATCCTCAGCGCCAATGGGCCGGCCCCAGATTCCAAGTCTTAACAGCCTATGCAAATAAATTGTCTCTTTTACACTTGTTGGTCTGTTGGATGTATGCTTATTATGGCTTCTGAGATTGTCATTTCTATTCATGAACTTGAATCCACATTGCTCTGCTAGGTTCATATTGCTGAGAATTTTATAAAGTTGCAGCATGTCCTCCCCCATGTTCTTCTAGTCTCAAGACTAACTAAACCTGTCAGTTGTAGTCTTGTTTCATAGGGTTGGTGTCTTAAGAGGGGAACCAGTTTTGTTGCTCTTCTCTGCACTGATTCTACTAGTTTTTTATCCTTAGTGCAATGAGGATTCCAAAAAGGTGAACCAAAGTCCAAATATGGCCTGATGTAGGTTTGATATAGAGGAATAATGAAGGATTGAGTTATGTTAATGAAAGTACCTTTTACTCTTTTTAATATTGAGTTAGCTGTCTGGGCAACATGCTTACATTGATCCCTAGTTGTGAGACTATTATTTACTATGATTCTCAGGTCTCGTTCTTTAAGTGAGGATTTGAGACCTTGGTTATTTAGATGGTATGAGTATTTAGGATTGTTTATACTGAAATGCAAAACTACACATTTATCCTGGTTGAGTGTCATTTTGTTGTCTGTACAGCAATGTTCAATATTCTGGAGGTCACTGCAAATTGTTTAGTACATTTCTTTTGTGTCTACCCCCCCCCCCAGTTTAGTGTTGTCTGCAAATTTTGTGATGGTATTTTTTATGTTTGTATTAATATCTCTAATAAAAATATAAATAGTGTAGGTCTCAGGAAAGAGCCCTGTGGGACCTCCTCTGGTCTGAAAAAACTGCCCCTAATCCTCACTCTCTGGGTTCTATACTCCAGCCAGTTATAGAACCATTTAACTGTTAATGGATTTATTCCTAGTCTAGACAATTTCTCAATTAGTTCTTTATGTGGTACTTTATCAAATGCCTTACTGAAGTCAAGCAGAATAATGTCTACTGGTTTGTTATTATCTGTACTAGTTCTGACTTCACAGAAGAAACACTTGCTCCCCTCAACAGACCCCCTTTCTATTTCAAAAGGCACACTTGGTGTGAAGTTTATGGATATCTAAAAGGGACGAAAATCAAAACAAGACTTGGCCCTGACCATTTAGAACTAAAACTGCTGAAGTCCATACTCAGGGAGGTCACTTTCTCATTACAGGCCATTTTCAATCTGTCCTTATCAACTGGTATAGTTTCAGACATGTGGAAGAAAGCCCACATGACCCCTGTGCTAAGAAAGGTGACTCTAGCCTGACTACAAATTATCGCCCTATATCAATCCTTCCTCCACTATCAAAAACCCTTGAGAGGATTGTAAATAACCAGCTCACCCAATACCTCTGCCAACATGAGCTAATGGCAAAGAAGCAACTTGGTTTCTGGAAAAATCATAGCACCATGATAGCCCTGATCGAATACACTGACTCTATCCACTGTGCCCTGGACAGAGGAGAGTTGACCAGTTCCATCTTCATTGACCTACTAAAGTTCTTAGATCTTGTGAACCACACTCTCCTCTGCCACAGATTAAAACATCTTGGTCTCTCCCATGACTCAGTAGACTGGTTCAAGAGCTACCTATCAGGTAGAACCTAAGCAGTAAAGTGGAGGGGTGTTCTCTCAAAAAATCTGCCTGTCTCTATTGGGGTTCCCAAAGGCTCAATCCTGGGGCCCCTTCTAGTTAGCCTATTTATAAATATCATCCCTGCTGCCTGTAGGTCTACCAACATGCTACTCTATACGGACAATACAGTCATATTTGCAAATGTCACAAGCCTTGACAAATTGCAGCACAAACTGCAATTGGATTTCAGTGCTATACAGAAATGTTTCTCTGCCAACTTACTAGTCATGAATAAGCAGAAAACCAAATGTATGCTCTTTTGCACCAAGAGCAAGCTAAGCTCTGCTCTGGATCTCTCCATCACCACGCAATGTGGTTCCCAGATTGGACAAGTACTAACTTTCAAATATTTTGGAGTAACACTGAACAGCACTATGACTTACTGAACACATATCGACTTACTAATAAAAATAGTTAACTGTAGGCTAGGTATGTTATACAGGCATGGGTACAATTTAATCCGTGAAATCAGGAAGCAACTTGTGCAGTCTCATAACTAGTCTCATTGATTATGGTATTGTAGTCAATGGCTTCTGAGACAATGTACTGACCAGAGTCAGGTGTTTTCTTAATAGGACTTGCTTGTTTGCCCTTGGTTATAAACTCGACACAGACACTTGGCCAGACTACCACACATTACTCTTTGGTTAGTTAATGGCCTACTGTCCCCTGGTCTAATTACTATGTTCACCACATAAGATAACAAATACCCTACAAGAGATATGAAACAACACTCCCCACTGATTTCACAGAAAAAAAAAAAACCTAGGCCAATCATGTTTCTCCTATAGGTTTACAAGATGATGGAATGACCTTTGTGTCCCACTAAAGACTTATTCCTCTGCTGATCTTTTCAAGACAGAACTGCTCTTCTTACTCTCTCCTACTGGGACCAGCAACTGCTTCAAATGAGAGGTCTCTACTCTCACTGAGTTATATTAAGTCATGGCACTGTTTCTGCACTGAATGACTATTATGAAACCTAATTTGTAATTTGTGTGGCACTGCACCTTATTTAAAGATGCAATAATGTAAAGTGATAAGATTGTAATGTATTGAATTGTTTGCTCCTTTCATAACTATTATTTTTATATTTCTCTGATTTCTTTACTAATACTGTTCTGCACCAATCATTGTAACAAGCATTATTGTTGTTTTCCCTGATGCTAAACCCTTTGAAAATAGGCACAGCCTAAAGGTTTTTGTGTGTAATAAAAACTAAACAAATCAATTACAGCTGTATACCTGCACTAATAAGACAATTACTGCTATATATCTACACTAATTAAAGCTATATACAGTACCAACATTGATCAATCAATTTAATGTATATACCTCCACTAATAAAAAGTACACAACTGCACTACAGAAAACTGTAAGGGATACATCTAACAGCACAATTAACACATCATTAGGAAGCTAGCCAACCCAATTAAAAAATTGCAAAAGAAACTGGAAAAAAGACACTTACACAAAACCTTCCCATACCCAACAATCTCCTAAACTCCTACCTGCATTCACTACATACCATTCTCTTCTTGCTGCAAGAGATCTTCAGATGCCATTAATGTGATTGCAAATGTTATTTTCATAAGAATAACCATCATAATGTATTTTATTCAACAATGAATGGGTAAGGGTGGTACACTCGGAAGTATACTCATCTCGGGGGCTAATTAGTGCAATAAAGCTCATGGTGTTATAGCCCTAATTAGCACCCTCAATGGGTATATATCCTTGTATACCACCTTTACCCATTATTTGTTCTGTCTGTCTGTGTATCTGTCTGTCTGTCTGTCTATCTATCTATAATGTATGGTAGAACATTGTTATAGGTAGAAATCTACCTTTTTATAACAACGTTTTACCATTGATGTGATGTCACAATGTTGTTAACCCATCAATGGTACTTCACATCGATGGATTAACAACTGGAAATAGTTTGGGCATGCGCACAACTGGATCAGACGGCCTTGATAATGGTCATGGCAGTGAAGGCAGAGCAGTGGCAACATAAAAAAAACTGCGGTAAAAAACTGCTTTCTGTTCTAAAAAACCTAAATGGTACCATACACTATAAAATATAATGTATGGTACGTCGATGGGTAACCATTTTTTTAACCCATCTTGAGGTTGCCATGGTGTCGTAAACCTCTCGAGCTTCGCTCTCAAGGTTTACATGGTCGCCCTGGCAACCTCTCGATGGTTAACAAACTGGTTAACCATCGATGACCATACATTATCCTCTAACTCTATCTATCTATCTATCTATCTATCTATCTATCTATCTATCTATCTATCTATCTAATAAATAATGGGTAAGGGTGGTATACAAGAATGTAGACCCATTGAGGGCGCAAAGTGTAGCTATAAGACCATGAGCCTGAAGGCGAAGTGGCCTTGTAGTCTATTAGCCCCCTTGATGGGTATACTTCTGAGTGTTCCACCCTTACCCATGGTTTGCTGAATATAATACATTAGGATGGTTGTTGCTATGGAGTTTGCATCTGCAATCACTTTATGGCATCTGAAGGTCTCTTGCAGCAAGGAGGGAATGGTGTGTGGTAAGTGCAGGAAGGAGTTCAGGGGATTTCTGGGTTTGTGAGGGTTTTGTGTAAATATATTTTATTCCAAGTTCTTTTAAGCTTGTTAATTGGTTTGGCTAGCTTCCTAATGCCATGTGAATTGTATTATTTGTGGTGTCCCATAGCATTTAATGTAGTGCAGATGTGCACTTTTCATTACTGCAAGTATATACTTTTAATTGTTTGATTAGTGTAGGTTTATAGCTTTAATTAGTGTGGGTATATAGCTGTAATTGTTTCATTACTGCAGGTGCATACTTTGAATTGATAGATTAGTCACAGGTATACAGGGAACTAAATGATGGCCTTTTCTATAGGGAAAACTTTCCATCTATGTACTATAGACATAGCTATAGATAGCATAAAGGATGGAGAATTGTGTGACATGAGAATTTAATGCACACCCAAGGTGTGGGATGTTACATAAACCCCAAGGTTATGCATTAAATTCGAGTTTTTGACACTTCCCCATCTTTTATTTTTTTATAATAATGGGAGCACTTTTTTCCATCCTGGGTCCTGTGATTCTCTGTCTGTCTCACACTCACACACACACACGCACACACACACGCTGTATTTCCCTGTGTCCTTATCCTTAATTTTTTTTATTAATTTTTTTTTTATTTACAGTTTAGAGTTGAAGTCGTGTTTACCTAGCGCTGTAGGGAGTCAGCCGTGGCCCTGTTCCTCCTCGCACTATTGTCAAACAGCAGGAAAAACCAGATAGAGCTTTTTTTATTTATAACTAGGAGGAACCACATGGATTATCAAAACAAAATAGATCCTACGGAGAATTAAATGTTGTTCTGGTGGCTCCTTGGTAAGCGTCAGTTCTCACCCACAGAGTGAACGAGAGCTAGTGAGGGAGCCCTACACTTGAAAGACATAGTGCATAAATGCTGTAATTACCCGGGGGTTATTACAGAAAATATCAACGGGCTGAGCCCTACGAAAAAGTGCTCACCATTTATTATATATGTATATATGTATTCACTGCAGAATGGCTATATGGATAAATGCATTTATTCACTTTGCCACCGTATGAAAGATTTGCTTGATATTTGGCATGCACTGTTTGGTACCATATATCTCTGGATCTGGCAAGTTGTGTTATGGTCGGATGCATGGTTGCGGAGCTACAGAATGCCAAAATACGCAAAAAAATTTATTTTTTGTGCATTTCTTTTTTTCAATTCAAATTTTTATTAAAGTTTCCAATACAGAGAATGAATCATAATAATATAGAACATGAACCCCATACATCAGATACAAAGTACAGGATGATTCGCTCTCCCCTTCCCACCCTCCTGCCCTGCCCAACACCCATCCCAAACAACCCAGCTCCTCCTTATACATTTAGCACGATACCTGTGGATATGGCCTAATGATGCTTAAACCTGTAATGCATAGAGAGTTTGTAATGGGCCCCAAATCCTATCAAATTTCTTAATTTTGTTGTAAAGACTGGCAATAGTCCTTTCTGTTCTGAGATTCGCAAGTAACTCCTGAAGCCATTCAACATATGTTGGTACCTCCTTATCTTTCCAGTGTCTTATCACCACTTTTTGACAGACAACAGGCATTAAAGCTATATAATACTTCCTGTTCCCACGAAATGGAGGAGAAATCCCAAGAAGATATATTTCGGGGTGAACAAGTCTGAGAGCCCTAAAAGAGGGTCAGCACTCTGTTTAATCATAGTCCAGAGTGAGACAACTTTAGAACAGCTCCAGGAAATATGAAGAAGGTCTCCTTCTTGCGACTGACATCTTGTGCAAAGAGGAGAGGACACCAAAACCAGTCTGGCAAGCCTCTGCAGAGAATAGTAAATATTATGCAAAATTTTGAATTGCATTAATCTAAGTCTGTCCTGCTTGAGGAACTTATGACAACTTTGCCACAGGAGAGGCCAGTCAGGTCTCTGCCCTGGAAGAGAGGCCCAAAGGTGGCGAGGCGTAGTTATCAGGATAGACCCAGGTAAATAGAGGCTGCATATTTGGATACAGCATGGGGCGCACCCGCCAACTCCGTTAAGGTAGCTTGGAAGCTGATATGGGTAACTGGGGGGGGGGGAGTCGAACCTATTACCTTAACCAGGAGATGACGAAGCTGGAAAATCTTGAAAATACTTATGTGAGGTATCATAAACTTGTGCATGATGTCAGATGAAGAACACTGTTGATTGTTGGGTGTTATAAGCTCATCTAGATGGCAATCTCTTATCTGAGGGAGCCAACTAGCTGGGAGGAGCTTACCGTCTAGTAAAAAATGAGGGTTACCTATCAAGGGTTGAAATAAGTCCTTGAGATTATTATATCTCAGAAATGTGCACAATTGAGTATGAGCCCTGATTGAAACAGCTATTGGGGAATCTGCATAGAGATTCAGGAAGGGAGCTAACCTTGGTGTACAACAGCGCAGCAGGGGAAAGGCCATGTTTTTTTATGGAAGCGGACTTGACGGCTAACCAGGTCGGGGTGTACGCGGCTGCTGTGGACAATTGATCCGCAGTCAGCCATCTGAGATACTTGTTGGCCTGGCTGGCCCAATAGTATAGCCCAATATGGGGAAGCCTTAATCCTCCTTTAGCTTTCTGGGCAGCTAATTTATGGAATGCCATCCTAGCCTTCTTATCACCCCATATAAAAGTAGAGATCATACTGTGCACTTTTTTGATCCAGGACAGGGGGAGCCATATGTTTAGCATGTTGAGGGGGTAGAACAAACAAGGGAATACGTTCATTTTGATTAAATTAATTCTGTCCTAAAGAGAAAGGGGAAGTGGGGTCCATCTGTGAAGGTCTAGGTCTATTTTATGTACCAGTGCATCAATATTTAGTTGTCTGAGCTGAGCTGCATTCCAAGTTAAAAGGAGCCCCAGGTATTTAATATAGTCAGACTTCCAAGTGAGCCCAAACGCGATAATGTCCTGTTTGTCTACCCTATGATTAAGAGGAAAAACTACAGTCTTTCCTACATTAAGTTTATAGTTTGAGACCTTGCTGAAGTCATCTATTAACTTCAGAATAGTGGGAATAGATGTGAGTGGGTGTGTGACTTGCAGCAGGAGATCATCTGCGTAGGCCGCAACTTTAACCACCTGCTCACCTAGAGAAATACCCGAAATGCCCTGGGTACCTGATAACATCCTAATAAGAGGCTCTAAGTAAATATTAAAGAGAAGGGGAGATGGGGTCACCCTTGTGTGGTCCCTACATGCAGTTTAAAGGGACTAGAGACAACCCCATTACATGAGATTCTGGCAGAGGAGAACTTGTATAACGAGCTAACCCAATTCCGGAATTTCATGGGGAAACCGAAAACCTCCATCGTAACGAATAAACAGTCCCAGTGGACTCTGTCAAACGCCTTCTCGGCATCCAATGAAATCAGGACCATTGGATAAGAAGCATCCTTGGATGCCAGGAAGACATGAGACAGGGTCCTCTGATGATCAACCGATGATCTCCCTTTCATAAAACCAACCTGTTCTACCCCATTAGAAAGGGAAGTACTGCCTCCAGACGGTCGGCTAATCATCTTGCAAGAATTTTAATATTGTGATTGAGAAGGGAGATCGGCCTATAACTTGAGACCTGGTCAGACGGTCTGTCTGGCTTGGGCAGCAGAACAATCAATGCCTCAAAAAGGGAAGGATTGGATACTTGACCAGAGAGGATAGCCTGAAAAAGTGGTAACAGAATGGGAATCAACTGCTTAGAAAAAACTTTGTAAAAGTTGGAGGTAAACCCATCAGGGCCCATAGATTTATCAGGTGGAAGAGAGTTAATTACCCTTTCAATCTCGCCCTCAGAGATAGGAGACTCCAAATCTTTCTGCTGGGATTGTGTCAGAGATGGCAATTGTAAATCACTCAGATATTCATAGAGTCTTTCCTTAGATGGGGCGTTAGCCATAGGGCCATATAAATCCTTGAAATAATTTGTAAACTCCTCCACTATCTCCGAGGGCAAGACCCTAAGGGAGTTGTCTTTGGGGGAGTGGACTGCAGGAATGAATCTGGCAGATTCCAGTTGTTTAATATGCAACGCTAACATTCTGCCCGCCTTCTCACCCTGATCGGTATATACAGCTTTTGTTTTCAAAATTGCAAATTCGACTTGCTCCATCAACATAGCTAGGTAGGCTTCTCACAATTTCATTAAATCTTATTTAAATGTCTCCGAGGAAGATGGAGAGAGAGCAGTCTCCATACCCCTAATCTGAGAGAGAAGATCAGAAATCCGAGATGCCCTCTCTCTTTTCCTTTTCGATGTTAGGCCAATTATAATCCCCCTTAAATATGCTTTAAAAGCACCCCATACCATATCAGGCTTCCCTATGGAGTTAGAATTGGTAGCAGTAAACTGCTCTATTTGGGATATTATATATTGAGCCATCTTCGGCTCCTTCAAAATTTGGTTATTCAACTTCCACCTGCTCCCTTTATTTGTCAAGGAAGCTAGGGCTATTAGGCAGGTGACCACAGAGTGATCTGCCGGGGGCCCTGAGACAATACTAGAGCTTAAAACCCCTGGTAAAAGAGTTTGAGAAATGAGGATATAATCAATCCTCGAGGAGGTTGCATGCACCAGGGAAACAAAAGTGTACTCCCTTGTATTGGGATGTAATACACGCCTACAAAGACCTGCAGAGTCCATCAGATCCCTAAAAGCTCTTTGTGCTGGAGAGAGAGACCTTGACAGGATTGACCTGATCTGTCTAGAGCCTGATCAAAAACAAGAGTGAAGTCACCCCCTATGACCATTGGGGTATCCAAAAATGGAGTTAAGACTTCTATTATCAGAACAAAAAAACTAGGGGAGTCTAGATTAGGGCCATAGATAGCACCCAAGACAATTTCCAGGGTATGCAGTCTGCCTTTTACAAACAGGAATCTGCCCAAAGGATCAGATATAACTTGGAGAGGTTTGAACAGAACCAACCGATGCAGAAGGATCATGACCCCTCTACTGTGGGTCGTGCCCTCCGCAGCAAACATCTGCCCAATCTGTTGCTGTCTCATTTTGTCAGCCTCCCTCTTGAGCAGGTGCATCTCCTGCAAAAACATAATTTCTGCCTTCAGATGGTTTAAATGCTTCAGGATTTTATATTGCTTAGTTTTATGCCTCACCCCTTTAACGTTCCAACTAATAAATTGAATGCTTCTAGCCATCACCCATGTTGCCAGTCAGAAATCTTCCGAAGCACAGCTTGTGTTTATATTTCACATCAGTACTAATCCAAACATGGTATGCGCTGGGTTGTTCTACCCTCCCCACAACCCTGACAGTACTCAGTCCTTTTCCCTGACTGGCCCCCTGAAACCCCCCAGCCCAAAACACCCCATAAACCCTAACCCCCCTCCTCCCACATCCAACCCTCTTTAGCATGGTACTTGATGAACAGCAGTCTGAAAAGTCCCTCTCCCTCCAACCTTCCCACCCTCGTGAACCAGGAAACAAGAACAAGAATACCCTTTGATATCCAGAACACTCAATAGAAAATAACATATCCCCAATTCTTACTGCTTAACATCACCCCTTAATAATACAGGGGAATTAGCTGCACGAGCCCCTTAGAGAAAGTAACCCTCCCTGCTGAAACCCCATGAACCATGCATCGACATGGTCCATGGAGCATAAAGAGTGTAAAACACTTGCATCATATGTGGAAATAATAATCTTAGATGCCCTCTTGTGGCGCAGCCCGGACAACAGGCATAAGAAACCGAGAGTGAGCAGACCATTACTGTCTTCTTTGAAATAAGGGAGAGTCCGTGAGCTCCAGGGTCGCTGTCCAGACTGCATTTCTTGGACCAGAAGCAGCGACTACCTCGATCTTATAGGGAAAATTAAAAAAAGGAGCACTCCAAGAACCGTGCTCTAACAGGGTTATAAGAGAGGGGCAGACAAACGCCTGATTAAGGCGTACAGGAACCCTGATATCTCTGCCTGTCTACAATTATGGGATCCCCTTCTGGTGTTCGGGCTAACCATATTTAATGCCTAGTGGCATTAGGGAGCGAAAGGAGGGGAAGCCAAGAAGAAACCAGACCTTGCTAAAAGGACCAGGAAGGGACCGCGGTTGCAGACAGGGTCTACTTATAAGCTCTAAGAGAGCTGAGCATTGCCCCCCCACATTGCCATAAAATCAGGACATCACCCCTAAGGAAATGAGCTGCCAATTCTGTCAGAACGAGACTTGACTTGAACACAATGACCCTGCTCAGACATCCATTATTTAGATCCAGAGGGAAAACACAAACACAGGAGCCGATTAACACCTAGCTTGTAAACCCAGAGATGAAGCTGGGCTTAGCCAAAGCTAAAACAAGAGAGTCAACAAAATATTAGGCAGTCCTGGGAGTGAGAACCGGATTGGGAGCAAAATGTCCATTTTTAGATCAGAAAGGATACCCTTCATGAGAGTTGCAGCGTAGAGTTAGGTACCCAGATGTGCGATTTGTCACTGACATAGCCCCAGAGAGTTTATTGAGAATTGTAGATTAGCAGCATCTAGACAACACCACCAATGGAAAACTCAGCATAGCACACTGCACCAGGTTGATTCTCATGCAGACTTAAATTGGTCAGGAAGTGCTTCTTTGAGTCCTGCAGTTGACAACTCCACTTCCTCGTAGGTCACCCAGGAGCTGTTCAGACAAAATTGAAGCCTTGCAGGAAAGCCCATTCAAAACTTGATTCCCGCAGCAATCAGCTTGAGGACCAATTTGTGAAACGTGGCTCATTTCTGACACACAGATAAAGGCAGATCTTGTGCCACCCTCAGCTTTTTAACTTCCCATTGCAAATCTTGTGCTTCCTTAACTTTGTATAAGAAATGCTGTCACTCCTGGAAATTTAAAAAGCGAAATATGAATGACCTGGGGGGCTCCCACCGGAGGAGGGGGGCGTAGTGCACAATGAGCTCTTTCTATGATATAGCTTGCTCCAAAGGGGGAAGGGCCTGCCACCTTCTTCACGAACTTCTCAATGAACTTGATGGGGTCTGAGCCCTCTTCACCTTCGGGCAGACCTATAATTACCGCATTGTTGCGGTGACTGCACCCCTCCAGATCTTCTACTTTATTCTCCATCTTCACTAGCCTTTGCCTCAAGACCACTAACTCCAGTTCAGCTTTGTCCTGTTTCCTTTCAACAGAGTGTATACAAGCTTCATTATCAGCTGTTTTCTTGGAGAGCTCCTCCAGGGTGTTTGAGATGCCTTTTATTTTTCCTGCCATATTCTGCATTTCAGCCTTAAAAGGCTGAAACTCCTCTAAAAACTTTGAGAAGGTAAGGAGATCCGCATCAGGGCTTTCAGTAGTGACAGGCAGCAAGGATTACAGAGAGGAGGCCCTGGCTTTTTTAGAGGCCTTCTCGGGTGTAGCAGGAGGCGTATGTTTAGAAGCGATTTTCCGCATCTCCTCATCCATTGACTTCTTTTTTTTTTTTGAAATTCAAAGTTATTAAGGTTTTCTCCCAATATAGAGCAAGATGCAACAATACAGGACAATCCAGACATCAATAACAACGTGTGACAGTATGAAGATACCCAGGTGCATTATCAGGAGCACCTTGCCCTCCCTCTCTTCCTTCCCTCCTTCCCCCCTCCCCAAGCAGACAGAATTATAAGGTGGTGTACCATTTCATTAAACATCTTTCATCTGATATTAGGTAATCAAGGGGAATAAGCACCCGTCTGAAGTAGATACAACTCATGTAACTTTCCCAGAACCCTACCATACTTTGACAAACAATTCTTATGATTCGCACTAAATTTTTCCATGTTCAAGTTAAAAAGCTACTCCTGTAACCACTCTGTGTAAGTAATTAAATCTCCATCCATCCAATGTCTCAAGGCAACCTTCTTGAGTGACGCTGAAATGATGGCCATATAATACCATCTGACTTTAACCTTAATTCCAGAGTAATCCCCCAATAAGCAAACCTCGGGACTAAATAGATGATCGAGCCCCAACAACAGATCTGCCCATTCCCAAATCTTATCCCACAGTGATTTGACCCTAGAACATTCCCAAAAAATATGAAGTAACGTTCCATCCTGCTGACGGCAATAATTGCATTTTGGGTCAGAAGTACGGTCAATCTTATACAACTTTTGTGGAGTCCAGAACATATTATTTAGAAATTGAAACTGCATGACTCTCTGCCAGTCCTGAGATATATACCTGTAAGTATGCCACCAGATTGTACTCCAGTCCCTCCCCGGGTCCCCAAAAGCAATGTTCCAGTAGTGGGGGTACCATCGAACTGCTGAAATGCTCACTCAAAAAAGCATTTATAAAATCTGGAAACTACATGCGGCTCCCAAACAGTTCTAGCAAGAACCTCAAATAGGCCCTCAGTGGCTGAGACCTGACTTGTTTCCTAAGAGATTGTACCAGCAGATGCCTAAGCTGGTAAACTCTAAAGATATGCCCAGGGGCAATACGGAACTTGTTAATTAAAGCTTGCACAGAGAGACACTCCCCCTCCTGAAAAAGGTCTGAAATCCTCAGGTCCTTCATCTTAGGAAGCCAGGAGTCCTGAATCATTTTACCTCCAATTTTTAAGTTCAAGTTTCGGCACAAGGGTTGATTCTTGTCTCTACTGGGGGAATATTTTAAGAAAGAACACAATTGTGCATGGATTCTTAAAGATGTTTTAATTGGGGTGGGAAATGATTTCCCAGATAAGGACTTCAATGGAGCATAAAGGAGTGCAGTCAGATCAAACCCTGCCTCCTTTATTAACTCTGCCTCTAACTTAACCCATGAGGGGACATAAACAGCTGGAGAGTGCTCAATGGGAACTAGCAGCCATCTTAAATAGTTACTTACACTGCTTGCCCAATAATATAAAGCCAAATGGGATAAATTTAACCCTGCCTTCTCCTTAAGAGCAGCCATCTTATTATAAGCTCTGCGCAGAGTTTTCCCCTGCCAAATAAACTCTGAAATTATTGCATGCATATTCTTAAACCAGCTGAATGGCAACCACAAGTTCAGCATGATTAGTGGGTACAATACCCTAGGTAATATATTCATTTTCATCAGGCTAACCCTACCCCATAAGGATAATGGGAGTCTGGTCCACCTAGCCAGGTCCAGTTGAATGGTATTCCTTATCAAGTCTAAGTTTAACTGTACCATCTTGGAGTCACTACAGGCCAGAATGACCCCTAAATATGTAAGCTTCGACGGGCTCCACTGTAAACCAAGCACTGTTATCTCAGACATAAGCACTCTTGAGTTCAACGGAAAAACTGAAGTCTTTTCTCTATTGATTTTATAGTTAGAAAACTTGCTGAACGCCTCTATAAGCTCCATAACCACTGGTATAGTAGTACTGGGGTGAGTTAAATGAAAAAGGACATTGTCTGCATATGCAGAAAACTTAAATTCATGTTAATCTATTTTAGTTCCCTTGACTCTGGGATCCGATCTAATTTTTGCAAGAAAGGGTTCGAGGTAGAGATTGAAAAGAAGGGGTGAGAGAGGACATCCCTGTTGAGTTCCAGCACCCAGAGGGAATATTGAAGAAAAACACCCATTGCAATAAATCCGCACACTCGATTGACTGTACAAAGAGAAGACATTCTTAACAAAAGAGAGGTGAAGTCCGAATTTTATCATTGTCAAATATAAGAACTGCCAGTCAACCCTGTCAAATGCTTTTTCTGCGTCTATCGACACTAACCCAGACGGGAAACAGTAGTCCCTAGACGCAGAAAATATATTAGCCAATTTACGTAAATGGTCCACAGCCGAGCTACCGGTCGTAAAGCCTACCTAGCCATTGTGTATAAGCAGCAGCATTACTTTAGCTAACCGATTGGCCAAAATTTTTGCTAGAATCTTAACACCACAATTTAAAAGTGAAATGGGCCTATAGCTAGTAACCTTATCTGGGTCCTTGCCACTCTTGGGAATAACCACAATAAGAGCTGAAAAAAGGTGTTTATCTACTTTCTCAGAGGTCAAAATGCAGTGAAATAGTCTTTTTAAACTGGGAGCTAACTGCACAGCAAAGCATTTATAAAAATTGGGGGAGAACCCACCTGGGCCCGGAGTCTTATCAAGAGTAAGCAAGTTTATTGTTGCAAGAATCTCTTCATCTGAAATGGGTTGAGTCAGCGTGCTACCCGACCCCGGGGGCAATGAGAGAAGTGGGCAAGAGGAGAGATATCACTCCACCTCCTCCTTCAGGGGTCTAAACTCCATTGGGCTGTATAAATCTCTATAGTAGCTCTCAAATTCCTGAACAATTTCCATAAGGTGAGTTTTAACCGTGCCATCCAACCGAGAGGTAATACTCTGAATGATCCTAACCGATTCCTCTTTTTTTAATCTCATGGCCAGTAGATGCCCGGCCTTTTCCCCCTGGTCAAGGTACCAAGCTTTAGTTTTTAACAGGGCATATTCCACTCTTTCCAGCAAAAGTTCACTATATTGATTCCTTAAACAAATTAGTTTTTCCCTGGTTTCTGCGGGAGTGGCCTCTGAAAGAGTACGTTCTATGTCCCTAATCTAGGTAAGTAGAGCCAAAGCTTTATTCTCTCTTTTTCTTTTCCCATCTGCCGCTAGTTTGATGAGTTCACCCCTTAAAACGCATTTGAGCGCACTCCACTCCACATCCCCTTTACCTGTAGATTCCGTATTCTCTCTTTTGTATTGCTCTATAAGATGGGTAATGATTTCTTTAATTGCTGGGGACTGTAACAGCTGATTATTCAACTTTCATATCATTTTTCTACTACGGTTGGGGGAGAGATTAAGCAAACATCGAACCATCGAATGATCCAAAATAACCCCAGGCAATATTGAACATTGCAATAGGCCGGGAAGGGCTGATTGACTGATCAGGAAATAGATCCATGAACAGCCGATGTAAATATGTATTCCCTGAGTGAGGGATATAAGACCTTCCATGGATTGCATAAACCAGCACTATCCACTAACTCTCTAAGGGCTCTCTGTATGGGAGATAACCCACTTCTCCTCCTACCATCCCTGTCCATATCCGGGTCGAATGGTAAGTTCCAGTCCCCCCCTAAGATCATCAGAATATGGATATATGGGACAATACTTTTAACAGGCCTACAAAAAACCTGGGTGAATCCGTGTTTGGGCCGTAAACACTTCCTATTAAAACTTTTGACCGGTATAACATCCCCACCACTAGCAAGAAACGACCCGAGGGATCCTTGACAATCTCCTCATAGGAGAAAGGAATTTGCCTGGTAATCAGAATGGCCACCCCCTTGCTAGCAGTGCTCTCGCCAGACAGGTATACCTGTCCAATACTCTGTCATTTAAACAAGGTGCTTTCTGAATCAAGCAAGTGCATCTCCTGTAGACAGATGATTTTCCCCCCTTGCATCTGAAGGTGCTTTAGGATCTTGTATCTTTTAGTATTGTTCCTTGCCCCGTTAATGTTCCATGTAATTAAATCCCAGGAAGTTCCCATTTAACTACTAATTAAGATTATACATGCCCAATTACCCGGCAAAAACCTGTGGGCTCTCCCGGGACCCGCAATAACCGCACCCTCCTAATCAAACCTCATATAGTTCTGCCTGCACCTCCCTTCCCCCGTCCCACCACCACCACCCTAGAACAAAATCCATGCCCCACCAACCCATTATCCCACCCAGCATTATTGTCATAGATACCCCTTCCCCCCCAACAGTCTACCCACAACGTCCACTTCCCCAACATAACTCCTTCTTGGCCCACGATGTCAAATGCACTGACCCTCCTTATCACCACCCAGCCCCCTCCCCACCGTCCCTGGATTAGGCATCGTCCTGCAAACTACCTGATTCCAACTGGACCTCCACACTGAATGGACATCAGCGCTTGCAGGGAGAGCAACTATCCAAAGAGTATGTAAGAGGGGCTCTGAAAAGAGGGAGAAAGCCGGCAAAAACCAGACTCAGAAGACTCTCCCAACCTTGAGGCTAACCGTTTCAGACCCCTCCTACTCCTGGCAATCGCCCGAAAAAAGAAGGAAACAACTTCCCTCTGGAGCGAGTAATCGTCAGGGATTCCTCCTCTCCAATCACAGCGCTTCTGTACAGAGAGAAACCGTAAAAGGCTATATCCTACACTAACAGATCACCCAGCTAGATTACCCCTTTTTATCCCTTTCCATCAAATTCCCAATTAAAATAAGTCAGTAGAAAAGGGAAGGGTAAAGATAAAGCCCGAACTGGGGGACATCCCTCAAAATTCCCGAGGACCCATCTAAAGTAAAAGAACTGAAGAACCGCTACTAGCAAACCCAAAATGACTGAGGTGTATTTACCTCGAGCCCCAGCACTTTCTGATATTTATAATCCCATAAAATACACAATATCTACCTAGAGAAAAAAACTGGAATGACAGCACTTAAGAAAGAGAACTACAAACTTGCAGAGCTCGGAGGGGAGCGAGTAACGCAACCCCAACCATAACATGAAAATTGCTAAGCTCCAGTCCACAATGCACTAGCGCCCTCTAGTGCCAGCATGCTACTATCAAATCTACAATTTGGAACAAGGAAAACAAACACTGTAATATTAGAAACAAATAACCAAGTCAAAATACAGTTTAACTTCAAGTCTGTGCTTATTAGCAACTGAGCAAACTATCTTTGAAGACAGGGTGCAGGAGTTTCAATCATGACTGCCTCAGATATCATAGGCGATCCCCTGCCCCATCCAGAGTCCCTGAGTCTTTAATAGTAGGTAAAATGTGCCAAATGTCCAGGAACAGCTCCGCTTTTCAAGAACCTTCATCGATTATTCCAGATCTCAGTTGTGCTCCTCGAAGCACAACCTCGATCTTTTATTTAAATAAGTCCGGGAGTGCAGACTTAAGACCTTTCAGTGCTGCTTTCTGATTTTCGTAGGTCACCCAGCCCCTGATAAACACACTTGCAAGCACGCAGGGAAAGTCATCCTGAACCGAGTGGAAGAAGCAATCAGCTTAACCACTATCGAGTGGTATTCTGCCAGCTTTTGCCTCACTGTGAGGGGAAGATCCTGAGTGATTCGTAAGGCAGCATTTTCCCAGGAAACTTCCTTGAGCTCTCTGACCTTAGAAAGGACGTGCTGTTTCTTTAGGTAATTTAGAAAGCGAAGAATTAGGGTACGTGGAGGGGCACCCGCCGGGGGCATCAGCCTTAAAGCCTGATGAGCTCCTTCAATAATATAACTCAGACCATGTAGCGATGGGCCAGCAATCTTTACGAAAAGCTTCTGAACAAATACTATCGCATCCGCCCCCTCCACCTTCTCCGGTAGCCCAATAATTATAATGTTGTTGCATCTGCTTCTTCCTTCCAAGTCCTCAATCTTGGTGTCCAATCTCATCAGCTTCTGATGGATAGCCACTATCTCTGGTTCAATCTTAGCAGACTGGGCTTCCACCGATGCAATTCTAGCTTCATTATCCTTGGTGCGTCTTGAAAGATCTTCTAGTGCCAGGCTAATCACTTTTAGCTCCTCAGTAACTGTTTGGAAATCTGCCCTGAAGGGTTTCATCTCTGCCAAGAACCTCACTACTGTGAGCAGCTCATTCTCCAGCTCAGCCATTTTGGGTTCATTTTCTGGGTCTCCAGAGGCAGAAGAGGCCCTGGGTTTCTTTGGGGCCTTGTCAGGAGAGACAGGAGGAGTATGTTTCCCGTGGCTTTTACGCTTATCCTTCTCCATCAGCCACTCAGACTGGATCTCGTCACTCCCTGGTACTTTAACGAGTAAACTGCACTGGGTTGAAGTTGCGATCACTCTTTACTCGTAAATTTTAAATGAAAAACAGAGACGGGAGGTGAGCGCCGGGCGATCAGGCTGCTAAGTTGGCATTTGCATCACGTGACTCCTCTGTACATCGACTTCTTATAACGGGGGCACGGACATTTAAGAAGGTGAAAATCAAGCAGTCTGCAGTAAATAATGCCATAAAACAGGGTTTTAAAGAGATTTAACAGGCGGAAGGTCAGAGCAAACAGAGAGGCATCCTACACAGCACACCGCATCACGTGACTCCACTTTTTGTGCATTTATTTGCTTGCACCCACAGCCTGCTCAATTTGTCTGTTTGGTCCAAAATCATCAGGGAAGATGCAGTCTGGGTCACCAATGTGCCTTTCAAAGATTTGGTGTAAAAGTAATAAACTGTTCAAAAGTTATTAAAAAAAACAAATTTTCAATTATAGTCAATGGGGGGAAATATATGTGCATCATGAAAGTTTGAGAAATGCACTTTTACTTTCGCAAATGGCCCTTTTACTTTTGTGATTCAGCCATCTTGTTTTCAGTTAGTGAGAGAGAAAAATGCCTGGCGTTTAAATTTGGGACCCTCTAGGTCGGGTCCTGAGGATGCCAGCT
This sequence comes from Neoceratodus forsteri, assembly GCA_016271365.2. Taxonomy (NCBI): domain Eukaryota; kingdom Metazoa; phylum Chordata; order Ceratodontiformes; family Ceratodontidae; genus Neoceratodus; species Neoceratodus forsteri. The sequence goes on from CM028135.1 coordinate 401,331,629, forward strand.
CTATCTTTTTTGGGGGAAAACCCCCCTGAAATGCCTTTTTAAATACTGGGGAAAAAAATACTTTTTCCAAATCATGAAAAAAACAAGCAAAATACTTTCATAAATCCACTGCAGTTATAATCATGGCCTGGCAATATGCATGTGTGCTTAGTACACCTAAGCTGCATTTAGCAAAAAATCCATATGTGCATCCACCACAATGGTATCTTTTTTTTTTTTGAACTTATTTTTTATACTCCCCTGCCCCGCAGCACTCCCCCTCTTCAGGAGACACCTATGGCCTTCTAGTCCCCACCCTCTTACCTGAAGCCTGGTGCAGTCCGTCCCCCATGTAGCTGTGGATATATCCCCCAGGTGGACATGGGGCCAGGCCACCCCTGAAGTCCTTCTTGTTATCATCGGGACGCTGGTACCAGGACAGGCAGGGACATTGGGGATCGGGGCCTGGTGTTCTGTCTACCAGGAGCACTGCGGGGTGATTTTTCCCTTTTTCTTGTGGGAGTGGTACATGCCCCAACATCAAGGCGTTGCTGCCGACGTCAACCACTCCCAACCCCCTCTGTGCACTCATGCTCTTGCTGTGCCTCCGGCTTTCACCAGAGGCCAGTCAGGCACCAAGTGTGTGTCCCTCTCCCTCGCAGGAAAGGAGAGCTGTCCTCTGGACACTAAATTCTTTCCCTCCCCTGCTGATCCCCGACACCCCAGGCTCATTCCCAAACCGGGTGCGCCGGCGTGGAGTGAGGTGTGGCGTCCAACGCCTCAACCCTCAGCGCCACCAGGCTGACCCCACAATGGTATCTTATGGGAAATTTCCAAACTTTAAAATGTTATAGGTATGGAAACAATGTAAATGTTATCACCAAATCAGCAAAAGTCACATCTGTGGGGCAAGCCCTTTCTACCCTAAAAATGATTTTGGCAGCTCATGAAGAGGGATTTGAAAAATGAATCCCTTTTCATGAGGTGTCAAAATCCCTTTTTTGTGAGCTGAATCCCTTTTCATGAACTGTCATTATCCCTTTTCACATCACAAAAAGGGATTACCCTCAGGGCCATCTGGTCTGACAAACCAAATGCTTTTTTGTGAGTTGTCAAAATCCATTTTCACAAGCCGAATCCCTCTTCACGAGCTGTCAAAAAACCTATCTGCATCACAAAAAGGAATTCAGATTTTTGGGACCAGATGGCCCTGCTGGAAAATTCCTTTTCATGATGTGAAAAGGGATTTTGACATGAAAAGGGATTACCCTCAGGGACATCTGGTCCGACAAATCCCTTTTTGCAATGCAGAAAGGGATTTTGACACCTCACGAAAAGAGATTTGGCTTCCGAAAAGGAATTTTGACATCTCATGGAAAGGGATTGGGTTTTCAGATCAGATGGTAATGAGTCTAATCCCTTTTCATGACTTTTTCATGAGGTGTCAAAATCCCTTTTCGCATTGCCAAAAGTGATCGGAAGTGAGTTGCAAAAAGGGATTTTTAGAATTAAAATTCAGCATTCTGAGGTGACAACAAAGCAAACCAAAGGCATGGGACCATAGAGGACATCCACCTGAACAAAATGCATACTTTGATGTCTTCAGAAGACATCCCTGGCTAAAGTTATAATGGTTTGTTTGACCAAAAAAAATGAAAACAATATGGCAGCTGGTGATAGGGGAATTTTTTTTCTCACAAAGAAGGATTTAATGAATCCTTCTTTGCAAGCTGTCAAAATCCTTTTTCGTGAGCCCTAAATTCCTTTTTGCACCATGCAGCTATCCAAAAGACTGAACTGAGCATGCTCAGAACCAGACATTTCAAAACTGAATAACTTTGGAATGGATTAATATTTGTTCACCAAACCAATGATGTCTTGTACTTTTGGGCAAGCTCCTTCTACCCTGAAATTTTCAGACCAAACTTCCAAATGGTGTTGCCTCAGCGTGATGAGAAAAAAACAGCCAAAACAGGTGAAAAAAATAGACTTTTACACTTTTGTCACTATGCACTGCATGGAATCCACAAATCTGATAAAAACAAAACTTGATACATTAAGAGATCTACCCCATGGGACAGCACATACTAAATTTCATGCAAATCTGTTAAATGGTTGCATTATTAAAGTGCTAAATTTGAAGTTTAACATTAAACTGCCTACTCAACCCTAACCATAGTGGTGCTACCGTGCCACTGTAATATATATACATATATATATATATATATATATATATATATTTATAGATAGATCTACAGTATATATAAGTCCCGATTTTCTACTGGAGCTTTCAAGTGTGACATTCAAGTCTAATTTTGTTTTTTGTTAATTGTCATAACTATATCATGCTTACATAGAGAACATGTTGTAGTATTGAAATATCAAATATAAACATAGTTTATAGGACTGAGGTTCTAAAAAATGGGAATAAAAGCTCCAAAGTATCGTAGGTAACCTGATGTCCTTGACATAAAATCTGCTATTTTATCAAACATATATATTCTTTTTATATTACTATGTCTATGACCTCTATTTAAGTAGTATATTACTTAAATTTTAATTATTTATCACAATCATTACTTATTGGTAATTATGCCACAATATATTTTCTGATACCATTATGCCCAAATTGGAACATGTCCAAGATTAGCTGCTGCATTCATTTCATTGATTTTCTAGCTCATTTTTATTACACAACTATGTTACCCTCATGGGATAAGATAAAATCATTGAATTTTCTGATACGTAATTATACTTTATTTACAAGCAGTTTTTTTTCATAAGACATCACGTGGGTAACATGGACACCACAACAACAGCAATATCAGTATCATACCAAGTATATTATCAAGTCATAGCATAAGTTATTGCTGATGTACAACCAAAAAATACATGGTAAATTCATACTATAGGTATTTGTTAGAACATTTTTGAACATTTTGAACATTGTATTCATAACATTATATTATAATATTCACAAACATTTTATGCTACACAGTATAGTATAGCATAGCATAGCACAACACAGCACAGTACAGCATAGCACAGAACAGCATAGCATAGCATATCATAGCATAGCACAGCAGAACATAGTATAGTATGAATTGAATCTCACCTGGTCTGCTTGTTAGACATACCAGCTGGTCCCAAGCTCAGAATAAGAGAGAGGAAATCCAACTTATTTCTCTATGTATAAGTGTAGTGAATGTGAATGTTTGGCAATAATGCATGCCCTTGGTGATTATGATATTCAAGGCTGCAGGCTGAGTGCCCTCCTATAACACAGGAAGAGTATTAGTGAATACAACTATGCCCTAGGTGGGTTGTTTCATTGTTAAAATGTGTCTTATAGGCCAACCCACTGGCATAGTGGTTGGATTTCCGTCTGCGATGCCGGTGAATCGGGTTCGGGAATGAACTCAGGTCACTGGAGGGCCGGCCGAGGGGAGGAGGATGGAGCATTCGGGGACGGCTCTCCTTCTCCAGGAGGAGGGTGGGAATGCACACTGGCACCTGCTGACTCCTAGCAGAGGCTCAGAATACAGCAGAGATGTTCGGGTGCAGTGCTGAGGGGGAGTGACAGGCATCGGCGTTTGCCTTGAAGTCAGGATGTCACTCCCCACAGAAAAAAAAGGAAAATGCTTCCTAGCTGGATGGATGATGGTCTCTGTGTCCACTGCCACCGATTTCATGACCAATACACCTCAGTGACACCCCCAGGCCAATTGAGTAGTGTGCTGGCCACCCCCAGAGGAACCCATCTGGCAAAAGGATATGCCAGGTTACCTCGTGGGAAGGTCACAATATGGGGTTGGTAGCTGGTGTGGGAATCATGCCAGGCAGTCAGAAGGGGCAATAGGAGACCCGAAGGAGTGGGCAGCTAGGAAGAAGGGAAGGTGCAAAAAAAAAAATGTGTCTTATTAAGAAATGAAAATGAAAGAACAAAATGACAGTAATCAAGGGGTGAGGGTCCCTCAATGCACCCAGGGCTTGGGGCAGGCCAGGCCAAGGCAGTGCAGGTTCTCTCCTAGGCAGTGGCAGGGTTTTCCTCACTAGTAGGAGGAAGGGCATAAAGTCACAGTTGGCCTAGGTATCGTCGAGGGAATGGAGGAGGGTGATGAGAGAGGGGGCAGAGGGAAAGATGGAGAGGGGCTGCAGCTGCATCAGGACAGACTTTCACATTTAGACACCAACATTTTCAGCTGATATTACCCCAATTACCCTCAGTGCCCTCCCACTTCCCCCCCACCCTCCATGTCATGACAAACAGTACAGTTTTCCTGTTAGGTAGCGTGCATAGATGAGGGGCCAAGAAGTAATCTTATCCTGACCTTCCCAATAGCCCTCTTATTCTACAATGAGTGGGAAGCCAGGAATGGAATAGGGCCCTCTATTTCTCTGGTCAGCTCCACTCACCCTTCCCCCTGCCCCTTATGTCCAAACCCCCACTTAATCCCCTGTGTCATACTACCCTACAAAATCATGTACTTATCTGAAGAGGACTCCTAGCTGCAGAGTGTAGTCACTTAGGTCTTATCTTCGGTCTCTGAGCTGCTGATCTTCCCTTGCAATCACTGGTCTGAGCCTAGTCCAATAACCCGGGCCTCTTGGTCATGGGCCAGCAGGGGAGAGTCCAATGTTGGCACCCATGTGTGACCCTGTAGTTCAGGATCCAGGGGAGCTCCTTTCAGGGTGTCAAAGTCCACCTCATGCAGGTTGGCCAGTTCATTGGGCGGAGTGATCAGCACAAGTAGAGAGTATCTGTTTTTAGTAAAATAGGGGCAAGTCACTTCAGGCCCTTCTCACTCCTCATGGTGGCTGGGTAGGCTGTGGTGCAGCTTTTCGCCCTTCCAGTTGATCGGGTGGTTTCTTTTGTTGTCTGCCTCCTGCTGCAGCCATTTCCTCTGATATTGTGGCCTCAGCTCCCATACAGATCTTTGGAAATAGGGTGCAGTTGGGGGAACCTGCAGGTCTCTCATTAGTGGGGACCACTGATACTCATAGCCTCTCAGGTGAGTGTTGTTTGAGCCCCTCGCAGGACTACCCCTCCGGTTGTTGGAGCAAGGGAACATCTTGCCCAGAAATTTTGATGCTGCTTCAGGAGTGGTAAACTGGAAGGCTATGCCATTATGCATTAGTTTCAGCACAGCAGGATAAGGAAGTGAGAAAGGCATTTTCAGTTCATGTAACTTCCACCTTACTTCAGTAATGCTTTTCTGACAGGCTGCCAGGTCTTTTGAGTAGTCCTGGAAGAGCATGATTCTGTTCCCCTGTCAATCCAGGGTTCCCAGCTCCCTTGTACTGGACTGGATTGCCTCTTTCTCCAAAAAATAAAGCAGCCTGGCCAGGATTGACCTGGGTCTCTCTCCTCCTGTAGGCTACTGTTGGAGGGTGTGGTGGGCCCACTCAATGGTTATTCTGGTGCCAGGAGATAGATGAAGAATTTCAGGAAGTGCTCTTTGAAGGAACTGGGTGGATCGCCCGTCCTTGCACCCCTCCAGAAAGCCAAGGAGTTGCAAATTGTTCTGGTGGCTCCTAGTCTCAAAGTAATCTAGCTTGTCCTGCATCATTTGGATTTGGCCCAACTGTTCCCATAAAATATTGCAGTGATCTTGGATTATTTCTTCCTGGCTGGCAGCTTTTAGTTTTGAGAGCCCCATCCTTGCATCCAGATGTACAAGGGACCCAGCGGCGTTGTTACAGGCCATAGTTAAGTCATCCATCCTACTCAGGATGGACCCGAACATATCCCAAACAGAAGGCTCTGGGTCCTTCTGTGCTGTTGTGGGACATGAGTATGAGACGGTCAATACAGAATTAGATGGCTGGAGGGCTGAATCCGGTACAGAATTCTCGAGAAATTCACCAGGTTAGAAGAGAGATATTTATTCTTCCTTCAGATTGCTTTCTTTCTTGCAGGCCACCAGGTAAGATAGATTAATTAAGTGAACATTGCTCCGTTCAGCAGCTGCAGTAAATCAAGCTGCCATCTTAGCTGATGGCCAAGCCACACCTGCATGGAATTGTGTTTTGAAAGTAGTTCAAGTATGTGGTTCAGGCAATGAGCACTTTGGGGAAAATGGATAGAGAGGTTTCTGTGGAAAACTGTACTGCCTAGCAAAGAGTGTCTGGAAAGAGAACATACCTATTTTGCCATGACCAACCATTGGGGGTCCACTTGTGCTTTAATAACATTTGTGAATAAAGCCATACTGTATAATCCCAGCTGCTACACTGGACACTCTGATCATTGCTTTCTGTGTGGCGTTATTGGGGCCCCCTCAGCAGTTAGGTCTAGCATATACCTAGCATCCTCTCCCCTGGACTTGGTTGTATTTACAAAGGTTCATTTTGGTAATTGTACCCCCACACCTTTCCTTTAGATAATAAGCCTGGTATACACTCTAATGCTAGGGGTGGTACTAATCTGAGTATTTCTGCTAAAAGTAAATAGTGTGCCATATATGGGAGCTAGTTCTTTTAATGGGGGATGTCAACTTCAGCTGCAAACCTGGAGACCTAGGTTTGAATTCCATAGCCCCACTTGCATACTGCGTGACCCTGAGCAAGTCACTTAACTTCCTTGTGCTATCAGGTCACACCTGTAAACAAGCTTTCAGCTTAGTGTGTCTCTACTGGTTTAAAAAAAAAAATTGCCAAATGTGGCATGGGGTTACAAAAACATGGGGACTCATTCTAGGGGTTTGTTTTTGGCTGAGACAAAAAATGCTGAGGGTATATCTAGGATCTTCCTGTCTGGTGGCAGTGCACCCAAACAGAAGATTTCTGCAAGAAAAAAGAAGTCTGTGCCAAGGAAAGTGCCATCTAAGAATATTTTGTTGCCTGTTGTTCTGTGAAAGAAAGTGGAAAAACTGTGCTGCTTGTGTGTTTAAACTGGGAAAATGAACTGTTGAGCTGAGCAATGATTGCCATACCTTGTCATTTTAAGTACCTGAGAAACTGTTAAAAGCTGCAAATTTCTAAGAAAAAGTATTTTTTGGACTTTAATAACAGCCATTTCTAAGTGCCCAGAATGTTTCAAATGTGTACTGTAGAAATTGGCGGAGTCTGCCGGAGTAACTAAGGAAAATGTACCAAGAACTGTGCCAAAAGGCCTTACAAGTGCTTTGCCCTACTGAAATTGCCAGCTGAGAAAAAAAAGTGGCAGTTTGCTTTTTAAATTTGCCTGCTCGATGATCACTGTGCAGGAGTGCAACAGACAGAGATAGAGATAGAAAGAGAGAGAGCTCATTTTCATCTAATCACGTGATTGGTCCAGCGATGCCAAGCCCTGCCCTTTGCCTGAGTCTCAGTGTTGTGGAGTATTCAAGGAGGAGAGCGAGCAGCGTGTTAGCCAGAACAGCAGTAGGAGGAATCGCCAAGAGCAGAGACGCATTCCAAAAACAGCATTTTTGTAACTTTTACAATAAAATCTGGGCTCAACCCAATTTCCAACCACAAGTAGCAGCAATCGCAATGTGTTTAGTGACTGGTCCATGGGTCTGCCAGTGCAATCACCGGAAAGGCCCTACAAAACCAGCAGCAGGCCATTTACTGTCAGCGAAGAGAATCAGCTACTGCCTGGGTAAGTACCAAGTGCAAAGTAAAACGAGCTGTGGTGTGAAAAGCCGGAAAACTGTAAAGCAATGCAGCAAAGTAACAGAGAAAGAGTTTGCGAACATTTAAAAGTGGACTGTGTGTGTAGTGACTGTTTCAAGAGAGAGCTCCAGGGCAGTACTGATCCAACAGTCCAAAGAAATGCAGAGACAGTATGAATGTGCTGAATTGTGCTAAAAGTAAAATTGAAGGTATGCCTTAAGTAAAACAGTTAAATGCAAGATCGGACAAGTGTTCTAGCAATTTTGAATTGTGTGTGATGGAGAAAAGTTACAGCTACCATTTTGTGGTGTGATCAGCAAATGTAAACAAAGCAGCCAGCACCGTCTTGGACTAGTGTCTCAAAAGTAGAAAAGTTTCAAGTGATTGTGCTACAGATGTAAACGATGTGTTTAAAGCCAAATCTCAGTCAAATTACAGAACAGTAACTTAGGACTTGTGTGTTTATTTACAGAAAATGACATCAAAGTTCCCACACTACCCACTCCATGCCAGGTCCCGGATTGCACAACAAGAAAAAGAGTTAGCTCACTTTGAACAACTGTACAATTGTTAATCAGCACCATCTGATGTGGCTTTACATAACTTTCTGGTCAATGTATGCATTGTTTGTTTGAAGCCAGGGAGGGATGTTATGCTAATCCCCCATTGCATAGACTGTTGCAGCAATTTGGGATGTGAGAAGCAGGTGGCACAGTAGTAGCAAAAGCAAAAAAAACATCCGCTTAGCCCCAGCATGGACACTGGCAGGGGACCCTGTTGGATCAGAACAGCAGCAGGCTGGTTGCAATTACAGGGGCCCCAATGAGTTTGTCAGGGAATTCCTGGAGATTGTTAGTGAGAATACTTTGCAGAGGGCAGATCTGGATGCTGCTGATGCAGATCCTGTGGATCCATGGGTTGAAGGTCTAAGCCCAAGCCTTGTGGGCTAAAATGAGGTGAATGAAGCTCTGTGTTGGAAGACCAATTCCTCTGTGTGCAGTAAAGAATGGACAATTTCAGCAAATGGTGCAACTTTCAGCTCCTGGGCAGAGCTTGTAGAACAGGAAGAAGTTGCAATAGCTATGGTGGGGCAAAGAGAGTCGCCACTAGCATTGCCCTCAGTGAAGTCTCCAGACAGAAATGGAGGAGGGCTCAAGAAACATGCCATTGAGTGCAAAGGTGGACTGCTTTTACTCTGCACTGAGTGTTCGAAGTTGGCTCAACCAGGATTGGCTACCCCCAAGCCGTGCCTCTGGGTTGGACATAATCAAAATCAGCAAGGAAAAATGAATAATTCAAAGATGAACTATGGCCGAATATGGACAGACATACTCTTTCTTCCCTTGAAAAATTTGGGAGGAAATAGAGGAGAACAGGCATGCCTAGTTGTGGGAGGAAGATAGTGCTAACCTGCACCCAAATGTGAACAAATTTGTGAGAACAAAGGTATGCAATGAGAGACTTCAGTTTTGAAAGGGTGGCAAAACTTTGCTAATTGATTTAGAGTGAATCATAGACAAGGCTGACCAAGAGACATTTTACAATGTTACTGTGGTTCTTACTGATGGAGAGACAGTCTTTGCTCCACACCCCAAGTGTTACTACCCATGAATGGTGCCACTCATCAGTAAATATGCCCACATGCCAAGTTAAATGCAGCAAGGTCAGAGCAGCAATCTGCCACCAAAGCAGCAGCAATCGAGGAGGAGGTGCCTTTCTCCTGGTGTTCCAGATTCATCTGCAGCAGCATCCAGGGTCATCTGCAGCAGCATCCAGGGTCATCTGCAGTAGCTTCCAGGTTCAAATGCAGCAGCATCCAGGCTCATCATCCCAGCAGGAGGAGAAGATTTCCCATCCAGTTCCAGCAGGAGGGCATAGAAGAATCTGATCCAAAGATTTTGTCTGTCCAGCAACAGAAGATCATCAGGCCCCAGGTCCAGAGAGGTGATGTTGACATCCGTCTGTCACCTAGAATGTGATAAGATGCAATTTACATTTCAATTTGACTGTTTTGCCTACAATTAAGAATGTCCCAGGAACTTTGATTCACCAATGGACACTCTTGAACTGGACTGCAGTGCTAGCAGACCTCATGCCTGTCCAAGAACTGTATTTCGGCAGGCTTTGGCCTAGGAGAGACTCTATATATAGTGCCTTGGCACTCTGGACAATTCTCCTTAGAACACTGAACATTGTAGGGCTTCCCTTCCCCCAAAATGTTTTTGTAAATGCTTTTATGTTTTCTATTTTTGTACTTTTATAGAAAACCCCCTTTTAAAAAATAAACTTTTTGAGATTGTCTAGTATCTACAGTGGGAGCTTTGGTCACTGTATGGTTTACAGGTTCTTTCTGTTTTTTTGCAGGTATTCCTGAAAGAAAACAAGAAGAGAATTTTTATGACTCATTAGAGTCCTCCTTTTTTAAAGTTGCTAGGCATTGTGTAACTGTGTAGTACAATGCTAACTATTTGTTCTGCTTTGCAGGTGTAGAGTTTTTGTAGTTCTTAGATTTAGGAAATGTAATGTCAAAAGCATGTTTCTAAAGTGGACTGCAGTGTTAATGGTGTAAAATGGTTTGGGTATGGGCACCTGGTAGGTAGCATAGGTCAGATAGCTTTTCCCTAGAGGGCTAGGGGGGAAGGCAGGTTGGTGGTCCGGATTCATGAGTCCCCCAGGTTGATGGTGCTGGGTGACTTTAATGCCTGGGTTGATGACAAACTCTTGCCATTTTGTCAGGACTTCCTCTGACTTATGTTTTCACTGGGCTTCACATAGGCAGTTACCTCCATGACGCACATTAAAGACCATTTGTTGGACCAGATTTTCCTCCTGGGGATGGAAACCTCTGACATGGTGGTAGAACCAGTCAGTTGATCAGATCACCATTCCATAAGGTTCAATTTCTTTACTCCCCCTTATAGACCTGCCCTGTGGAGATGGTCCACTACTGCCCTTTTCTTACTACCCCCTCTGACCTCTCCACTCGACTGAAGTGGGATTGCTGGAGATTCTCAGGGTACATTTAAAAACATCTGGATCAAGGGCATTCTCATTTGCAGCCCCAACCCTGTGGAATTCTCTGCCTCATCGGGTATGAGAATGCCTGACAGTGGAGAGCTTTAAGGTTGTCTTAAAGACTTGTTTATTTCAGCTCACATTTGGTGTCACTTTGTAATGGATTGTTATTATTGAATTCTGAATTATTGAATTGTATCTTAATATTTTATGGTTTTAAATTATTGTTTATTGTGCAGTGCTCTAATACCCCCTTGTAGAGCGCTATATAAATAAAGTTTATTATTATTATTATTCTGTCGCTTCAGGCAGTTTCTTGGAGCCACTGAAAATCCATAGCTAGTACAATAGTAGGGCAGGAGCTGAAGTTTCTTCATGGGGCCTCTATCCTTTAGTGTTACCTGCACATGCCTAGCACTTGTTAGGGGACGACCTGATCAACCCTCTCTGTAGGGAGCACAGAGGTAGGACAGCCTGGTACTGGACTGTAATCTGGCTATGGACAGCCAGTGGTTTGGTTGCAGTGAGTGTAACCACCCAGTTCCCTGGGGTTACTAGAATCCCATTAGTACTACTCTATAGGCAGGTGAAAAGGCAGCTGGTAAGAAGCTCATTAAGAGGCTTCTTACATAATGACATCATCATTTACTCAGATAGCCTGAGTGAGGATGATTATGTCATTTAGAACTCTTGCAGCTGCATAACCATCTTTGAGTCAGCTGCTCAGGGGACATTTAGAATGTTCAGTTAGTCTGAGTTTGGAAGTCAGAGTGGCAGGAGATCTGCCAACTGGGGCTCTGTCACAGGGAGCCCTGTGTTTCTTACCCTAGTTTGGATTAAATCTATAGTTGCCAGTGAAGTGATGGAGACCTTTTGCAGCAGGATTCCTTGATTTCACTCCAGAGGGAGTGAGAGGGACTGCCAGTTCAGTGGATCCAAGGAACAATCCCCTGACGGTCCTAGAGTGCATACAGCTGCTTTTGAGAAGGACATTGTATGAGATTTTCTGACCAGCTACCATGGAAAAAGGATGTTTTCTGGGTTGTTTCCTTGCCTTGAGGAAGGAGTAAAAGATACGTGAGTACAGATGCAGAAACTGTTCTCATTAGGGAGTTGGCTGAGGTTTGTGTGCCCAAGATGAGGCTAGATCACACCTGTCAGGACCCCTCATACACTTCAGTGTCAAATTTATAGTTTAGAGTTCAGAGTCATTAGCAGTTCAGTGGGGATTGAAGACTTCTTTTGGTGTAAGCCTGAAGGAATGGCAGAGACTTTCGGTTGGGGCAAAGGGTGGGAGGAACACCATCTGGAGTCTACAAGGCAAGGCTGTTGGGTGCCAAGGCCCCTTGGGTAGAGGTTAATGCTCAGGATGAAACTTAAATATGTGGCTCAGGTCACAAGTTTACAGTGTGAAATGTGTTTTGACAATCACTCAAGAATGTGGTTCAGGCAATGAGCATCAAATCTTGGAAATGGAAATGTGTTCAGGCAACGAGCACTTTGGGAAAAATGGATAGAGAAGTTTCTGTGGAAAACTGTACTGTCTAGCAAAGAGTGTCTGGAAAAAGAGTGAACATGTTTTGCCATGACCAACCATTGGGGGTCCACTTGTACTTTAGTAACATCTGTGAATAAAGCCATACTGCACAATCCCAGCTGCTGCTTTGGGCATTCTGATCATTGCATTCTGTGTGGAGTTATTGGGGCACCCTCAGTAGTTAGGTCTAGCATACGCCTAGCATCCTCTCCTCTGGAGCTGGTTGTATTTACAGGGGTTCATTTTGGTAATTGTTCCCCCACCCCATTCCTTTAGATAATGAGCCTCATATACACTCTAAAGCTAGGGGTGGTACCAATCTGAGTATTTCTGCTAAAAGTAAATGGTATGCCATTTGTGGGTACTAGTTCTTTTAATGGGGGGTGCCAACTTGCCAAACATGGCATGGGGGTTACACTATAACAATACACATGAGTACTGAGAGGATGCACAAAGTTTCAGGAGATGGACACCATGGCCAGGATATTCAAAGGGGTTGCACCTGGTGTAACAGTGTTGCACTGTGCAACCCCACATTGCACCCCAGTGGGATATTGAGATGGCTGCCTGGTGCAGCGCAAACTTTGATGCACTGGGGTGCAAAGCTAATGTATGCAGCGCAAATGCAGGGGGCATGCCCATGCATATGCGCCACATCCCGATATTCAGCCTGGGATGTGTGGTGCATATGCTGGCACAACTCTGCATTGCACCGCAAGGAGGGGCTCAGAGTTGAACCCCAGAAAAGATGGCACAACTCCTGCCCACCCACAGGTGGGCTGCAGTATTACAGGGTGCAACACAGCAGCCCAGCCATGAGTGGCCACCTGCCCACCCAGAACACTGTTGGCAAGCACACACATAACTCTGGTGGTCAAGTGGACCCCCGCCCGTAACAGCGATTGGGGCTACGTAAACATAACAAGCCCTGGTGGTCTATTAACCCCCCTCCTGAGTCCCCAAATCCCAGAATATTGTAATGACAGACCATCCCTAGTGGTCAAGTGGTCCCCCTCCCACCCGGGTCCCGAGTAATATGTAAATGACCATCTCTGGTGGTCTAGTGGAAACCCCTGCCCCTAGCTGTGATCGTGGTAATCCTCTGTATGAAAAAGTCCTGGTGATCCAGTAGCACCCCACCCTTCCCACCCACACTGCACTGCACCGGTAATTATACATTACTTGGGGACTCGGGTGGGAGGGGACCACTTGATCACCAGGGATGGTCTGTCAATACAATATTCAGGGATTCAGGGACTTGTGGGGGGCACTAGACCACCAGGGCTTGTTTTGTTTACATTGCAGCCATTGTGGCTACAGGCGGGGGATGTCCCGGTATCCCCACTGCACAGGTCATATTGTGCAGGGTGCCAGGTGCAAGTCACCAGGCTGCCCTGCGCAAGGAATGAAAATGGGGCCATAATGTCATGCAAATGTCCCCATTTGTGCCTTGCATATCTTATGGCATCATTTGCATGCCCCCTGCTGAATATCACGGGTGATGCACCTAGCTCAACTGCACTTGCACTGGTGCATCCCTGTGCTCCTTATCTGTGGCTTGCGCTGGTGCAGTGCCACTGTGCCATGCAAAGTTTGTGCACCAACCTTGCCATATTCAACAGTGCTGCACCATGGCACATCACCATTGAATATCACCTGGTCTTGGACCCAGTGCAGCTCATCAGGGTTCCAGTGTCAAAAGTAGGGAAATGAGATCTTAGGGATGCCAACCCAAAGACCCCAACCCCACCTTCGGCTTCCAACCATTACACCCCACCCTTACCCTGCATACAGGACCAGGTGTGAGGGGTGTGCCTTGGGGTCATGAACCCTAATACTCATCCCGTTCCAAGAGTATGTGAGCTCCAATTGGTACAGAAAAAGAGAATGATGTAGAAAGCTGTGAGTCCATATTTTGAAGCGTTTTTGAGATTTAGCTGCCAAAACACACCCCGACCATTACAATATTATTCTATGGGAAATGATGAATCGTTAAATTCTTATAACTATGCAGCACATGAAAATTTTTCTCACCAAACCATCAGAAGACACATCTGCGGGGCAAGCCCTTCATACCCAGAAAATTTCAGCCCATAAGTGCAAACCGTTTATTTGCATGAAGTGACAAAGAAACAGACATGTAAAAAATAGTAGTGTCGGAAATTGTGGCTAAACCCCCATTGTTTTGCAAAACAGTCCTTCAAAATGTAACAAAACTCAGTAGTTTCACAAAAAGTACTTTCACAAATTGCATAACACTACTGCAATTTGCGAAAACAAAAAAGCCACAATTAAAATAAACATATTTCTGGCCAGTTTGGGGTCATACTAACCACAGAGTCTGATTCCTCAGGCCCCGAATAGGTAAACACAAGTGTTGGTATTTACCAAGAGATTGTTTTTTTTTTATATTTAAGTTTTTCAGCATTGCTAACTGAAAACAAGATGGTGGAATCTTGCCACATTCCACATTTGTGACAATAAATACTGCTTGTGTGGCAACAAAACAGTACTTTCATGTGGCACATCTAATTTTTCCCATAGGAAATAATTGGAAATTTTAAAGTTTAGTAACTTTTGAATGGATTAATATTTGTTCACCAAACCTTGCGAAGGCACATCTGCGACCCAAGCCCGATATACTCTAAACATTTCAAACTAAACCCCCAAGCTGTTTCTGAGAAATGGTGTGACAAAGAATTTACACAAAAATGGTAATTTACACAACTTTTGACATTCTGTATTTCTGCACCCACATATCCGACTGGAATGAAACTTGCTGAATCCATAGATCTTTGGCCCCAATGGCACATATAAAGTTTCATGTGAGTCAGTCAAACAGCTGCAAAGTTATTAAAGTGCTAAATTTTGGGATTAACATAGAACTGACCATTGAACCCTAATGTAAGGACACTACATGCCCCTAGCAAAAAAATACATCTATCTATCTATCTATCTATCTATCTATCTATCTATCTATCTATCTATCTATCTATCTATCATCTATCTATCTATATATATATATATATATATATATATATATATAGGTATATACCGTGCTACCATAGTTAGGGTTGAGGAGCCATTTCTATGTTAAACCCCAAATTTTGCACCTTAATAACGTTGCAACTGTTTGATGGATTTACCTGAAATTTGGAATACATGATCAAGAACCATAGACCTTGGGATCTGCCAAGTTTCGTACCAGTTGGATACCGGCTGGGAGTTATTAAGCATGATCTGCGTGCATGTTCTATTTTTCTGGAATTCTCACGATCATGGCAGCGTGACAGGTCGCCGCGGTTTCTTGTGATTGGCCAAAAATCTTCAGAGAATGTGTGGCCAGGGTCCCTGATGTGCCTTTTGAAGATTGGTGAAAAATATTAAATGGTTCAAAAGTTATTCAAAAACAATTTCCCATTATAAGTCAATGGGAAAAGTTAACAAAAGTTCAACAATTATAAATGCATTTTACTTTCGCAAATGGCGTTACTTTCACAAATCTACCATTTTGTTTTCAGTTAGTGATCAGAAAAATGCTTGGCATTTAAATTTGGGACCCTCTAGCAACCTAATTCTTTTTGTGTTCACCTAGTCGGACCCTGAGGATGCCAGCCATGTCTTTATTTTGGGGTAAAACACCCCAGAAATATGTTTTTCAAATTTCTGGAAAAATTACTTTCACAAAGTACTTTCTTGCTCACGAAAGTGTCACAAATTTTTGTGAAAGCTTTCGCAAATTGCGACAGTAGTTTTCTAGTCTGTGGGAAAATGACAGCAATTCTTTGGCACTGCGCTGCAAAAGAACAGTTGGGAGTTTTGGGCTGAAATTTGGAGGGAACACAGCCGACATCTCACAGATGTGCCTTTCAGTGTTATGTTGAAAAAATATTACACGGCAGCAAAGTTATGGCACTCCAAACTTGATGGTTTTTCCCATAGGATAACATTATGGCGCCCGACTCATTACAGGAATCCTTTGGCACCCTGCTGCAAAATAACGGTTTGGTCTTTTTTCCTGAAATTTGGAGGGAGCACAGCCAACAGCCCACAGATGTGCCTTTCAGTGGTTTGGTGAAAAAATATTACAGGGAGGCAAAGTTATGGTGCTCTGAACTTTACTTTTTTTCCCATAGGATAACATTACGGCATTCGCCGCACCTGTCAGGGCCCGTATCTCGGAAACGGTGTGAGATACGGACTTTTCGTCAAGTACAGTACTAGCCAGGACACTCATAAATCATATGACTTTTACATTTTTTTTCTATGTCATACAGTTCCTGAGATATAACCTATTTAGTATTCCAAGTCCTCATTTTCTTCTCCGATAGCCATTATTATGCATACATTCTTTGTACTCACTGTCTTTCTCTATGCAGGTTTTGGGGAAAACCAGCCTGTGCCCTTACATTACTGTTACCATTGCCCTTTCCGCTTGTGGTTCCGTACCCGTTTCACTTGCCGTTGACATCTACACCACCATGTGCGTTATCCTTTGCGTTTTCATTTGCGCTTGCGTTTCTGTTATTTTTTGCCATTTGTGTCTACAGTACTGTTTCTCTTTCTGTTTCACTTTGCGTCACCATGCCCATTGACATTTCCGTTTGCAGGCACCATGTTACTATGTGACAACACATCACGTGGCAGACCGTTCCTGTCTACGCCACCGTGTGCGTTACCCTTTCTGTTCTCATTCGCACTTCATTTACCATGTGCGCCACTGTTAGTGCTTCTGTTTGCATTGCTGTTCCTGTTACTATGCCACAAGACATCATGTGGTGGGACTAGGGTCAGAGGGCCCAGCGTTCCCGCGCTACATACATTACTATTTCTCATTATCATTCTCAAAAGAAGGGAAATTAGAGGCAAAAATCTCCATTTAATGCATTAGTTAGGGTTGTTCCACAGTGACAAAAGTGAGAATTCAGTGTTAGGTTGAAAATCCCCTTGAACCCCCCCCACACCCCCAACGGCATTGGGGTCATTGGAGTCGTCGGTCCTAACTCTCACCCCATTCTCCTATGCTTCTGCTGCTTTACACATGTCATGGGGTGAGAGTTAGGCTGATGACCCCAATGCACACCCCAATGCCAGTTGGGGGTATGGGGTCCAAGGGGTTTTCAACCCTAACACCAAATTTCTCACTTTTGTCGCCATGGAACAACCCTAACTAATGCATTAAACTGAGTTTTTTGTTTATATATATATATATATATATATATATATATATATATATATATATATATATACACACACACACATATATATATAGGTAGATAGATACTGTATATAAATATATGTATATATTATAGTGGCACAGCAGTACCACTATAGTTAGGGTTCAACAGTCACTTGTATGTTAAACCCCAAATTTTGCACTTTAATAACTTTGAAATGGTTTGACCTATTCACCTGAAGTTTTTCATGCGCTGTCTGATACCATCGATCTCTGAATCTGGAAGGTTTCATTACGTTCGGATGTACAGATGTGGAGCTTCAAAATGTCAAAAAATCTGAAAGATACCACTTTTTTGTTGACAGGCATCAGGGGTGTATCTTGTGGTCATCAGCCCTAACACTCATCACATTCCATAGGTAAATAAGCTCAGATGGGAAGAGTAAAGGAGAATGGGGTAAGCATTACAGCTGATCACTCCAAGGCACCCCCTCGACACCTGTCAGTGTCTACAGAATGGAGGTGGGGTGAGTGACGTTAGGGCTGATGGCTCCAAGACACCCTCCATGCCTGTCGGTGTCTACATGGTGAGGGTGGGGCATTAGGGTTGGAAACCCTAAAGTCATATTTCCCTACTTTTGCCGCTTTAGTGACAACCCAAACTGATGCATTAAAGAAGTTTTGCAATGAATTTCATTACTTTTGTAGATAGTATAATGGTATCCCCATTTTACTGTGAGAGTGCAGAGTTCTTCAGATCCAGTGCTTCAGTCCAGCCATAGATGCGCATATGTATGCAGGTGAACAACAGTTACTAAATTGTAAGCATAGCCATTTTTTTATCCCTGCAACGAATGGTCAAAACTTTTAAATATTTTCACATTTTGACCCCATATTTTCAACATAGTCTCATATCACCCTACCTCATAAACCCCAAAGGGGAACATTTCTTAATCCATGGCAAAATCCCAGTCCGCACCACAGATGCTGAAACATGTTTCAGGCATGATGTGAGGAATGATAGCTGTACTGTTCATGAAGTGGTGTGCAAAAATGGCTATGTTGAAAATTTGCAGCAAAAATATACAAATTACAAAGTTATGCTTGTGCATAGGAAAATGCCAATGACTGCATGTAACTTGGATGTTTTTTTGGTATTTTTCTCCAAATTTTCAATATAGGCTTTCTGGGAAAACACCTTGTGAACAGTGGCACTGCAATTTCCTTATTTGGTCCCAAAAGGTGATTTTGCACAGCAACCATGCCATTCTGAACTGCAGGTAAGAAAACACATTTCAGGCAAGATGTGAGAAATGACAGCTGCACTGTTCATGAGGCAGTGTGAAAAAATTGCTATGTTGAAAATTTGGAGTGAAAATATTAAAAATTGACAAAGTTACACACATGCGTAGAAAACTTTCAATCACTGTGCACAACTTAGGCGATTTCTGCTATTTTTGCTCCAAATTTTGAACATTGGCTTTTTGGGACCCCACATCATTAACATTGGCACTGTCATTTCATTACTCAGTCACAAAAGGTGATTTTGTGCAATGTCCACAAAATCACTTCATGGGTCCAATTAAGTGTTCATGAGGAGGGGGCCCGAAAAGTCCATGCTGAAAATGCAGTGCAAAACTACCTTAAAATGGCTGAGATATCAACATAAGTTCAAACCACCATTGACAGCCATTATATGGCACTTACCATGATTCTTCAGTTGATTGTCCTGCTTTGAAGACTGCAGATGTATCCCGGTCTACAGAAGATGATACCTGATGACCTCAGTAGGTATGAATAAGGCAAGGGGGATGTGGAGTGGTGGTTGCTCAGTAGAAGGCTGGGATGGGGAAGGGGTACTGGGAGGGCAACAAGGGACCATTTTCTTTTTATCAGGGAAAACAAGATGTTGGGGGACTGTTTTCTTTTTTACAAGTTATAATCATTAACATAGCTCAGGACACTGGGGGTGGGCTCCCTAGTGTCCCACACTGCTGGGGAGGAAGACATGAATTGGGACACTGGGAGTAGGTGCCTCAGTGTCCCACATTACTGGGGGAGAGGGGAAGACAGAAGTCAGGACACTGGGAGTGGGCTCCTCAATGTCTCACAGTGCTGGGGTTGGGGGGATGCATGTATTGGGACTCTGGAAGTGGTGTCCCCAGTGTCCCACATTGCTGGGGGTCATGCACATATCAGGACACTGGGAGTGAGCTCCCCAGTGTCCCACACTGCTGAAGGGGGGCCTGCATGTATATGACTCAGGACACTGGGAGTGAGCTCCCTAGTGTCCCACACTGCTGGGGGGGATACAGTACTCAGAACACTGGGGGTGGACTCCCCAGTGTCCCACATTTCTGGAGAAGGGGAGGTGGCTTGCAGTTGTCAATACTGCATGTTTGGCTGCAAGTGGATGGGCAGTGTTTGAAAGTGTGCTATGAGCGAAAATAGCCTATTTTCAGACATACCACATTTTTGAACAGTAACCATCTATTTGCGGTCACATTGATCCCAGAAAAGGCACACTTGTAGTTGTGCTTTCTCTGTGGCATGGAGGAAAAGGCACAGGGGTGGGATACCCAAGAACCTGAGTTTGAGCCCAGACTCTTAATGTTTTTTTTTTATTTTCATCTTTATCCTCCTTCCCTACCCCAGTGCCCCCTCCTTCCATCCGCTCATGTCCCCTGACACCTACCTTAGGGATCTGCCCCTAGAGTGCCCCTTTCTCCTCTCCCTGGCACATTGGGGTCTGTCCTTGTAGGTGGTCCGGGTAGACTTAGGGCGGACTTCATCTAGGGCAGCTGGAGGTGTTTTTCCGGTTTTCTCCCCTTACACCCATGCCCCCTGGGACCCCTTGCACTTGGGACGTATGTCCCGAGTGGCTACGTGCTGATGCATGCCAGCCCTCATGCGCCGCGACGTCCCCCCTCCCCGGCTCCGACAAGCGAAGCCGCCTCCATCCCTTCCTACTGTCGGTGCTTCCACCGGCTATGGAAGGGATGCAGAATGCAGAGCGTTCTTGGTCACCCACCCCTGAGGGAGGAGAGCATCCATTGGGATGCTCGATCCTCCCTCCCCCCACTGACCCCCGGCTGCCCGAGTCCATTCCCGAACCCGGGCCGCCGGCGTAGCGCGAGGTGTGGCGTCTAGCACCTCAACCCTCAGCTCCACCGGGCTGGCTCAGACTCTTAATGTTTTAATTTTTCCACCTTCATTGCAGGTAAAAAAAAAATGGTACATGTAATCTCAAACCCAGGGATCACGGATACCCCAGTCCTATACCTTGCCCCCTGCACCACAAGAGAAGTAGAACAACAGGTGTGCTATTCCTCTACTTTCCTCAGTTTTCAGTTCAGCTTTGAAGACTGCAGATGTCTCCCAGTCCACAGAAGATGACAGCCCAGGACCTCCGCTGGTAAATATAGGGCAAGGGGGGGGTGTAGGGTGGTGGGTGCTCACTGGGAGTGGGATGACAGGGATGACGAGGGACCTTTTCCTTTTTTTCAGGTTTAATCAGAAAAAGACTTTGGGAGACAGTTTTCTTCATTTCAGTTTACAATTAAAGAAATTTTATGGGAAACTGGGAGTGGGCTCGCCAGTGCCCCACAGTGCTGGGGGGCTTCAAATGCCGACACGGGGATTGGGCACCCTGATGTCAGCAATAAGTACAGAAATATTATGGTACACTGGCAGTGGGCTCCCTAGTGTCCCACATTGCTGGGGGGGATTCTGACCTCAAATGCCGACACAGAGATTAGGTTACCCGATGTCAGAAATAAAGGGGGAAGAGGGGACATCACTGGAGACACTGGGAGTGGGCTCCTCTGTGTCCCAGCTGCTAGTGTAGGGGCAAAACATCACTGGGGACACTGGGACTGGTCTCCCCAGTGTCACACGTGGCAATGGGGGGCAACATAAATAGGGAGTGCCACTAGATAGCAAAACAAATAGGCAGCTCAATCATGACTCTATGGCTGGCAGCACAAGTTCCAACTGCATTTGTAGGAGTCAAGAAAATCCTGTTGTTCTCACACAGAGGACGTGGCAGAAGCCATCCTCTTGCTAACATGTGCACCTGGGATATGGGTGCCCAGAAAACGTATTTGTGGCCAACATTGCTAAATTCTGATGTTTGTTTGATCCAAAACTTTTTTACAAAAATTTTCATATCTTTTGTTTAGTTCGTGTCTTTTGCTAATGAGAGAATAAGATGGAAAAAATGCAGCTCTGCAAAAATACAAGAGGCTCCCTGTGAAAACAAGATAGCTACAAGCTTATTTTCATGTGGGACACTTAACTTTTCCCATAGAAAATAATGGAAAATTAAAAATGTCATAACTTTTGAAAAGATTAATATTTTTCACCAAACTTTCAAAAGGCATGTCTGTGGCCCAAAGGCTTTCTGCCCTGAAAATTTAAGCCTAGTACTTGAAGCCATTTTTGCAATATGGCTGATGAAAAAAACTGCAAAAAAATGATACATTTAGGATTTTTTGATGCTCCATATCTCAAAAATGACAAAACAGATTAACATACAATTTGAAATATCAAGGGACTTTCCCCTGGAGATTAAGCATGTCAAAGTTTGTGCACATCTGTTGGATGGTTCTAAAGTTATGAAGGCTCAAAAAGTCGGGTTTAACATAGAACTGCGCACCAAACCCTAACTATACTGGTGCAGTATATATCTATCTCTCTATCGATCTATTGATCTATCTATGTGTCTGTCTGTCTGTCTATCTATCTACCTATCTATCCATCTATCCATCTATCTATCTATCTATATATATATGTAGATATAGATATAAATATAGATAAATATATATATATATGTATATGTATATATTACGGGGGTGCAAATTTAGGGTTGAGTAGGCACTTCTATGTTAAACTCAAAAGTTTGCACGTTAATAGCTTTGGACTCATTCAATAGATTTGCATGAAATTTGGTATGCGTTGTGGGGCATGGTTGATCTCTTGATTTGCCAAATTTTGTTTTGGTCGGACGTACGGTCTTTGCGTACCAAAATGCTGAAAAATACACTTTTTGCCAGTTATGTGGGCAGTTTGGGGAATTTTTTCCATGGCACTGCATGGCCATTGTGTGGTGTGCCACTCTGTGAGTTGGCTTGCCTGAAAGAGCATCAGTGAACAAACATGCCACTTTTCGTTTGGTGAAAAAATATTAATCCATTCAAAAAGTCATTAAACTTTTAAGTTCCCATTATAAGTCATTGGGAACATTTATATGGTTATTTTGCAAAAGAAGAATGGGGTTTTGGCCATCTCCCTCCTTACGATCAAAGAATTTGCAGGCTCGTGGTCAAAGAATCTTTGATTGTGAGAATTCTGCCATCTTGTTTTCATTTTGCCTTTGGAAAAAGTCAGATATTTCGGCTCAGGGATCACTCCTGAAGTAAAACTTGGATGGGTTTTACTCATGGGCCTTTGTTCTATTGACCCATGGCTGTGGTTTGCTTCAAAATGGTCAAAAAATAGAGTTTTGAACATTTTTATTCTTTGATCGCCGCTCGCTAATGATCTTAGATCACGAGCCTGCAAATTCTTTGACCATGAGATTTTTTGACCATGATCTTTGATCGTGAGGCATAGACTACAAAAAATCAATTTTCTCAGCTCAGGGGTGGGTTATTAATACAAATGAGGGTGGGTTTTTCTAAGGGGATGTCATTCTATCGAAGCATGGCGGTGGTTTCATGTATTTATGGCTAAAACTTGTGTTTCACTATTTTTTATTCTTTGACCATGAGCCTGCAAATTCTTTGATCATGAGACTGCAAATTCTTTGATCACAAGTTTCTTTGATCATGAGCTTTGATCGCGAGGGGAGGGACTTGATAGCCAGATTTGGAGGGACCAGATAGCCCAATTTTAACAACTTTTTAAATTAAATATTTTGGAAACCATTTGGTCTTTTTACTTGAATTTTGGAGGGTGTTGACAGGATGTCCTGTAGATGTCAATTATTGTGTTTATGTGTTGGACAGTATATATTTTGTGGAGATATTACATGGCACAGTTTACGTTTTGGTCACAGCATTTTCCATCGTGGTACAGGCTTGAAATTTATATGGTAGCTATCATTAGTGCTATGGATGTACTTTTCAGTTGTTAAGTGTCTAAGATGTAAACAGGTGCAGAATTCTGCAGAAATGTGCAAGTTGGTGGGAGCGCGGGGCCCAATGAATTTGGAAGTTGGCAAGAGCACAGGACCCGAAGGGCCTGCGCTCCCACTAACTTCGTGACTTTTTACTTTTATTTCCTTTCTCAAAGTGTAAGGAAATTCTATGCAGGTACCATAGATCTCTTAATGTGGCAAGTTTTGTTCTAGTCGGACGTGTGGTTGCGGAGCTGCAGAGTGTCAAAAAATATGAAAATTACCACTTAGGTGCAAATTCTTTACTCAGCTGCATGTCTGAAAGAGCTTGAGGGTCTGGTCTGAAACTGTTAGGGTATATGGGGTCTGGGCTGCAGATGTGCCTTTTGAAGGTTTGGTGAAAAAATATTAATCCATTCAAAAGTTATTAAAGTTTTACATTTACCATTATAGCCTATGGGAAAAATTAGATGTCTGGTACAAAAGCAGTTTCTGCTTTTGCAAGAGCACTTTTTGCTTGGAAAAGTTAGTACTATGATGCCGTCATCTTGTTTTCGGTTATCAATGGGGAAAATATGCTGTAATTCAAATAACACTGCCCTTTGGTAAATACCAACAGTTGGGCTTACCTACTCAGGGCCAGAAGAACACAATTCTGCATTGATTTTTTTTATTTAGTGGCCAGAAATATGTTTTTTTTGTGTTCAGTAGTTGGTAGTGTTGGAGATTTGTGGCACTACATTCGCAAAACTACTACAAATTGCAGCAGTTTTTGTGCAACTAACAGCACTGTTGCATTAAAACTGCTGCAAATTTGTGCCACTTTTCACGAAAACTGCCAGAAATTTTGGCACTACTTTAATGCAAAATAGCCATTAGCCCCTGTAAGAAACAAAAACATTTTCTGGCCACTTTTTGAGCCAAATAACTACAAAATTGTGTTTCTTGGCCCCTGTTTAGTTAAACACCTGTTGGTGTTTACCTAATAAAAGGAGGTTTTCTCCTTTTACTGCCTCCAAGGGAGCTGAGGCATGTTTTATTAACAAAAAATGTATTAATCATAAGAAATGTTTTGCCTACCTCTGGGTGCACAATAACCATGTCGGCATTTACTCCACCCCCACCCAGTAGTGTGGGACACTGGGAAGTCCACCCCCAGTGTCCCAAAATACTAATTTTTTTACTGCTAATTTCTGACCCTGGAATGCCCATCCCCAGTGTTGGATGCCCCCCAAACCCATTGTAATAATTGTTTGCCAACATCAGGGTGCCCAATTCTCATGTCAGCATTTACTCCCCACAGTAGTATGGGACTCTGCGGAGCCCACCCCCAGTGTCCAGAAATACTTAATTTGTTTACTGTTTTTCCAACACTGAAATGCCCACCCCCAGTGTCGGATGTCCCCCCAAGCCCATTCTAACCTTTATGTTTGCCAACATTGGGGTCAGCATTATGAAACCCCCCCCAGCACTGTGGGACACTAGGCCCCTCAGCACTGTGGGACACAGTGTCCCAAAATAAAGGTTTTGACCCTCTTAAAAAAGAAAACTGTCCTATGACGTCTTTTTGTATTTTATCCTGTAAAAAATAAAGTGGCCCCATGTCATCTCTCCATTCCCCCACATTATTAGCATCTGCTTGACAACCCACCCACCCCCGCCTTATACTTACCACGAAATCATCCTCTGTCATCTTCTGTGGACCAGGGACATGTTTGCACCCATCAAAGCTGAACCGCAAACTGAAGAATCAAGGTAAGTGCCATATAAAGGCTGTCAATTACATTTTGAACTTATGTTGATATCTTGGACATTTTGTGGCATTTTATCACCAAATTTTCAACATGATCTTCTTGGGACCCCCATTATGAACACTGTCACTGTTGTTTTGTTAATTGGACCTGTGAAGTGATTTCATGGTCGCTGTCCGAAATCATCTTTCAGGATCAAGTAATGAAATTATAGTGCCAGGGTTCATGAGGTGGGGTCCCAAAAAAACAATGTTGAAAATGTGGTGCTAAAATGCCAAAAAACACCGGAGTTATGCATGGTTGTTGAACTTTTTCCACACCACTCGTAACTTCAGCAAGTTTTAATATTTTCACACCAAATTTTCAACATTGCCATTTTTTCACACCACCTCATGAACAGTACAGCTGTCATTTTTCACATCCTGCCGCAAATGTGTTTTCGCACCTGTGGCACAGAATGGCTCGATCGCTGTGCAAAATCACCTTTCGGGACCAAATAATGAAATGTCAGTGCCAGTGTTCCTGAAGTTGTGTCTCAAAAAGCCCATGTTGAAAATCTGGTGCAAAAATACAAAAAAAAGCCTGGGTTATGCGCTGTCATTGAACTTTTTCTATGCACATGAGAAACTTTGGCAATTTATATTTTCACTCCAAATTTCCAGCATAACCATTTTTCTACACCACCTCATGCACAGTACAGCTGTCACTTTTCACATACTACCCGAAACATGTTTTCGCATCTGTGGCACGGAATGGCATTTTGTCACAGATTAAAAAATATTCACTTATGGGGTTTATTTATTTATTTATTAGCTTTTGGTAACTAGGTAAGTGCACTAGGCAACAGTCCTGCCTATTTTCAGACACAACCCGGGAGAGCACAGGCCATTGGTTACAATATAGAGAAGTGCACAGACATAATACAGATATACATGGAACAAACCTGGTATACATTGGAAAGCAAAGTAATTTGTTACATAAGGGTACATATTAGCATAGAATATAATAAGGATGTAAAATAAAACAATTAGGGTAACCATAAGACAGCAGAGGACATTAATAACATCAAGGTTCATGGCCACCTAGTCAAGCATATTGCATTAGGAGAACATTTAGTGTACTACTCAGGGGTCAGACCCAATGGTCTGCAGTGGAACAAAGTATATTAAGAGCATTTGCATTGACCAGAGGTGAGGAGGTGGGAGAATAGCAAGTTTTTGAATTCCCGATGGGAGGCTGAAGTTTTCACCATAAGGGGGAGTGAGTTCCAGAATTTGGGAGCAAAATGGGCAAATTCCTGTTCATCCATTTTTGTCACACAAGGTCTAGTGGAGAGTGTGGGGACAAAGGAAGACATGAGGGTACGGGTGTGAGAGGCAGCGGTCAGGAGGTTGGCAAGATAGACAGGACAGGGAGGTCTGGACAGGGAGTCGATAAAGCAGCCCAGGGAGTAAGCCCAAAGATCCTTAGGTGACAGCCAATTTAAACCAGCATAAAGGAGGCAATGATGGGTAAGACGTGGGGCTGTTAAGGTGAATCTACAGATGTTGTTGTAGACAGTGTCCCATTTGTGGAGTGTAGAAGAGTTTGCAGCAAAGGGAAGGGGCAGCACATATTGGAGCTGGGGTAGAAGAATACCTCTCGCAACAGAAAGTCTAGCAGAAGGAGTGAGGGAGTGGCACACATGATAAGCGCCGCCAATTTTAGCATACTGGCATGGCACACCATATTGACATGTTGAGACAGGGTCTAGTGGGATCCAAAGTGACCCCAAGGTACTTGAAGGACTCAGTGTTTGAGATGAGGGAGCCATCTAGGCAGTGAACCCAGAGCCTGTTCGCAGGGGCAGACAGTTTTTTAGAGGATCCAAATAGCATAGTGCAAGTTTTTTCCTGGTTCAGTACTTGGTGGTTGCTTAAGAGCCAGATCTGCAGTAATTGGAAGCCATTAGTGAGAGTGGAGTTGATGTCAGCAACCGATTTTGACCCAGAGTAGAGAATAAGGTCATCTACGTACATAAGAGTGCAGCTATGCCGGGACATAGAGGGAATATCATTTAGGAAGAGGGAGAAGAGTAGAGGTCTGAGAGTGGATCCCTGGGGAACTCCATGGGAGATGTTTAGGGGGTAGGAAAGGGCCTTGTGAAATACTACCAGCTGAGTCCGATTGTCAAGATAGTT
Organism: Neoceratodus forsteri; assembly: GCA_016271365.2. NCBI lineage: Eukaryota > Metazoa > Chordata > Ceratodontiformes > Ceratodontidae > Neoceratodus > Neoceratodus forsteri. The sequence continues at coordinate 401,358,984 of CM028135.1, forward strand.
ATGGAACCAGAAGAGGGCTTGGTCAGATGCTCCAATGGATTGGAGCTTCTTTAGCATGAGAGGGTGATGTACCATGTCAAAGGCTTTGGATAGGTCGATAAAGACGGCACCAGTGAGCAGGCCAAGGTCCATGTTATTTTTGATGTCATTTGTAAGTTGTGTCAGTGCCGAGGTGGTACTGTGACCGGGCCTGAAACCATGTTGGCATGGGGTTTGAAGATTAAACTTGTCAAGGTAAGCAGCAAGCTGGCGGTGGACTATTTTTTCAAGAAGCTTGCTGAGAGTGGGCAGAAGAGATATAGGGCGGTAATTGGACATGAGTTTGACATCGCACTTTTTGTGTATAGGGATGGTTCTGGCAGTTTTCCAGGTGGATGGGACAGTAGACATATGAATCGAGAGGTTAAAAAGCCAGGTGATAGGTCTGGTCAGCCAAGGTGCAAACTGCTTAAGTATGGAAGGATGTATGCCCTCAGGCCCTTGACCCCCGCATGCCGGAAGGGAGTAAAGTAGCTTGCGAACTTCAAGGTATGTGGTTGGAGCCAGAATGAAAGGGGGAGTGGGAGGCACAAGGGAGGAGAAGAAGGACAGTCAGGTTGTGGTCTAGTTAGAGTAGCGACAGGTGGCAAACAGAAAAGGGCATTGAAGGTGTTGGCAGTGGTGTCCGGGTTGGTGCAATGAACACCTTGAATATTCATGTCAGTTGGATTCTGTTGCTTGTCATTGCTGAGAATGTCCTTAATTGGGACCAGTACCTGTGCGGATTTGTAGAGGATGTTATTAGTAGGTTCCTATAGTAGGTACTTCTGGCAATACGAATTTGTCTTTTGCAGTTGTTACACATTGCACAATAATCTTCAAAATCTGCACGGAGGTGGGAGATCTTCCACCTGGACCATAGTTTGTCCCTAGATTTGAGAAGTTGAAGCAGGGGGCACGTTAGCCACTTGCTTACTTTCTCTGCCATCCTACGTGTGGTGACCGGGATGTGTAGGTTTGGAAGAGAGAGGAGGACGGAGCTGAAATATTCTGTAGCTATGTTAATGTCCTCAGTTTGTTAGAGAGGGAACCAGTCGACCTGGTTAAGGTCAGTTATGAAGTCATCATGATTTAAGCGGGAGAGGTTAGGAAAGGTTACAGTTTTAGGAGGGAGGGGAGGGCGGACAGTGTTCCAGACACAGTACATGGGATAGTGGTCACTAATTGTGTCAGGAAGCACACTGGCTGAGGCAACATATTCCGTCCTGTTAGTGAGTATCCAGTCAAGAAGGGTGGCACAGTTGCCCCCGCGTGAGACCCTAGTGCGTTCATGTATGAGCTGGGATAGATTTGCCTTGCTAGCTAAGGAGGATAGGTTAGCTGAGTTTTTCTCTGACCAGTCAAGGTTAAAATCACCAAGGCAGATAATGTCATTCTTGCCTGTAACTGTAGGCAGAAACCCCAGGAGTTCAGTGATGCCTTGTTTAGCATTTTTTGGAGGGATATAAGTACAAAAAATATGGAGTTTCTTGACACCCCCCAGGAGCAGTAGGGAGTGTAGAGTTTCACAGTTCGGTAGGAGGGAGTCCTGCAGAAGGGTGATGTTTAGGTGAGTTTTCAAATAGAGGGCAAGGCCACTTCCCCTTTTAGTTCCAGGACGGTCAAGACGAAGCATGTTGTATCCAGAAAAGTAGCACTGAGAGTCAGGCACTGTGGGCTTAAGCCAGGTTTCTGTGATGGCGAGGACGTCCGGGACATTAGTATACACCCAAGCCTGGAGGTCAGGAGGTTGGCTGAAGGCTCTAGCATAAAGGTGAGCCAAAGCTAGTCCATCAGTTTTTGGGAGGGTGGTGGCCAGGGGGGCAAGGTTATGACGGGAGGCTGAGATGGGCCAGGGTTGATCTCGATGTCGCCGGCTAGTATAAGAGACAGGGTTAGTATCCAAAGCGGGGTGATGAGGCAGGCCCTGATAGAGATGCAGGCAGGCGGTTTAAGATGAAGGTGAAGGTATCTGGCTATAGGACTAATACACTTGCTGATGAGAGCAGAGGGGGGTGGAGGTAGAGGAGTGGCAGTAGCAAGCAGGTTGGAATAGTAGAAGTCAAAGTGAACATTAGTATGGGAAGAAGCTGTCGATGTGTTCAAGCAGGAAAGCTCGAGGAGAATAGGAAGGCAGAGTATCCCCATGAGGAGAGCTGGGGGGGGTCATTTTAGACTAGAGTAAGGGGAGAGGTTGAGAGGAAAGAGAACAGTTGAGGCCTCCTGTAATATAAAAATGCCTAGTGAAAATCAGCTACTAGAGTGCAGTAATTGTGACAAGTGAGGCATGGACAGCAAATTGCTCGATCTAAACAGGCTCCCTCTAGTGGCAAAACAATATAAGGAGCTAATGGAGAAGTTGGGTGTTAGGTAATATTGCAACAGCAACAAAGTATCGCGAGGTTAGAGACTAACGGGCGGGGAGCAGTCGTGCAGCGACTGCGGGGAAGAGCAGCGCGAGGGAGCTAGGTTCTTTGCTACCTGGCAAATGCTGCCACGATCCTGTGTCTGGGGGGGTGGTAAGAGCCAACCGGGAGCTGCCCTTTCTTGTGAAATGAGCACGGAGGTCCCTCAGCGTATGGGGGGAGAGCCCCTGAGTTGTTCAGACCCTCTCAACCTCCAGGAGCATGGAGCTCCATTCAGGGGTTGGGGGACAGTCCCTGACCTGCACCTCTGCAGCGGAAGTGATTCTGCAAAGAAACGTAGGCAGCGAGTTAAATACTGAGGCAGAATGAAACTCAAGCAGGGGCATTAAGTTAAATTTAGTGTTAAGTGGGCAGGTAAAGCGGGGAGGGGCAGGAAGCAGTTGAATTGGAACAGTATGTTTTAAAATCAGCAGCAATTCAATCTGGACAGATTTTACAGTTACAGCATTTAAATCAAACTTGCAATTTCATAAAGGTAATCACAGAAGAAGGGTAGAAATGCAGTGCAAACACGAAGTCAAGTTAAAAAATACAGTCTGAACTGTTGTGGGGACATAAAATTAAAGTAAAAGTTCAAAACAGGAAAAAGGCGCGAACAGAGCTGCTCCCTTTGTGCGAGGGAGCTAGGTCCTTTGCTACCTGGCAAACGCTGCCATGATCCTGTGTCTGGATAGCGGTAAGAGCCAACCGAGAGCTGCCCTTTCTTGTGAAACGAACACAGAGGTCCTTCAGTGTATGGGGGGAGAGCCCCTGAGTTATTCAGACCCTCTCGACCTCCAGGAGCGTGGAGCTCCATTCGGTGGGGGTGGGGGACAGCCCCTGACCTGCACCTCTGCTAGCAGGAGTGATTCTGACAAACGCCTGTCACGATCCTGTGTCTGGGGGGCGGTAAGAGCCAACCGGGAGCTGCCCTTTCTTGTGAAATGAGCGCGGAGGTCCATCAGCATATGGGGAGAGAGCACCTGAGTTGTTCAGACCCTGTCGACCTCCAGGAGCACGAAGCTCCGTTCAGGGGGTGGGGGACAGCCCCTGACCTGCACCTCTGCTAGCGGGAGTGATTACTATTGAAAATATGGGGTCAAAATATCAAAAAATGACAAAGTTATGACCATTCATTGCAGTTTCAATATGGCTGCTCATAACTATGGAAAGTTTCAATATTTTGACCCCAAATATACAACATAGCCTTCTTATTATCCCATCTCATGTATGTCACATATGACATTTTTCAAATCCTGCCCAAAATGTGTTTTTGCAGCTGTGGCATGGAATGGCATTGCAGTTGGCAGAACTGTATGTTGGCGGGGATTTGAACATTTTTTGTTCTAGGTACATGTCCTGGGGTAATCAGATGGCTACAGTAATGATTTGCTTGTGCATCTACGGAGTGATGGGTGCTCAGAATCAAAAGGACCCTGCACTCCCACAATAAAATAAGGAAAATCATGGGGCATTGGGGAGATGGAGATTAATTACAGTGTCTCTATACTTACGAATAGATGGTGACCTGCTCTCACATAAATAACTACAGCTATGGTGATTCTTTCACAAAAAGTAAGGAAATTCATTGCAAAAACCTCAGTTAATGCATCAGCTAGGGTTAATATTACAGTGACAAAAGTATGGAAATGTGGTGTGAGGGTTCCCAACCCTACATCCCATCCCACCCCCACCCTCCACATACTAACAGGCATTGGGGTGTGTCTTGGGGTCATCAACGCTAATGCTCACCTCATACTCCTATGCTGTACCATCTCAGCTTCCCTACACACGGAATGCGGTGAACATTTGAGATGATGACCCCCAAGACACACCCCAATACCTGTCGGTGTGTGGAGGGTGGGGATGGGGTGTGGTGGGGTGGTAGGGTTGGTTGGGGGTGGGATGGGGTATTAGGGTTAGGAACCCTAACACCACATTTCCATACTTTTGTCACTATAATATGAACCTTAACTGATGCATTAATGGAGTTTTTTTGCAAGGAATATACATATACAGGAACTGTACAACTCAGCAAAAATACCATGTCATCTCAAGTTATACATATTCTACATTGTTCTCATTTGTATTTTGTTTTTAGATAGTATATATTTTAATATCCATTTAAACAAGATTTGGTCAGATCCACCACAATTGCATAATGAAGTTAGTGAATGTGTGCAAAATTGTTAAGGAGGTATGGAGAAACAACACATTAATTTGTAAGTACTGTAATAAGATTTGTTTTAGTTTCTGTTCTAAGGAAGGCATACACACTATTAGGAAAATATATGGAGGTGTACATTTTAATGGAAGGAATTAGAAGCTTAAAAAAGAACCCCAGAGCAAATGCCACTGATGTATATGTTATCCCGGATGATACTGACCAGATAGACACATTTTAAGGAAAACACAATTGCACATATCCCAATAATGCAAAGCATCAAGGGAAACATATACAAATCCCCATGATGGTACAGAAGGTGGTAGTACATGAAAAAGTAAAGGCTGTCATATATTCAGCCTTGGGATTATTTACACATTTGTTTTTATTTTTTTTTAAGAGAAATGTTTTTTGTCCATGGGGTGATGTAAGCTATATTTAAGCAATGTGTTGATGTCAGGAAGTCGGGTGTAATGATGATGGACTGTCAGAGAAAATGTGATATTAACTTTCAGAGGAGGGCACTTTTGATAAAGGCAAGATAGTTATGCGTGCGATATGGGAATATTAGGAAAGTATGAGGTCTACGTAGAAGTGGAGTAAAAATATGTACAGTTTCATAAGTATGTGCTCAGAGTGCAGGCAAATGTGATATGTAGGTTTGTTTTAGAAATAGGTAAAAATAGCAATGCATACAATTAATAGAAAGATAGATAATTACATAGACATATAGACAGAGAGCGAGAGACAGAGACAGACAGGCAGAATAGGAATGGCAGTGAAGTATTAAAGTGACACCAACCCCACCCCCACCCTGCAGACATGGACAGGCATTGGGGTGTGCCTTTGGGTCATTGGCCATAACACTTATGCCATTTTACCTCACCCTACCCTGCAGACACAGACAAGAGTTGAGGTGTGCCTTGGGGTTTTCAAACTTTACACTCACCCCATTCCATACAGAAATATGCTGAAATGTGTACAGTATAATATAATGGAGTTAGCTTTGGAGCTGTAGAGTCAAAGGCACACCTCGATACCTGTCACTGGCTTCAGGGTGGTGGGGGTGGAAAGGCGTGAGTATTACTGTTGACAATCCCAAGTCACACCCCGATGCCTGTTTGTCCCTACAGTGCAGGGTGTTATGGACAGAAACCCTAATGCCCTGGGTGTTTCTTGGTATTTTCACTCCAAGTTTTCAGCATGGGCTTTTTGTGACCCCACTGCATGAACAGTGACACTATCAGTTCATTAACTGAAAGGAGATTTTGTACAGCGACTGTGCCATTTGGCACCATAGGTGCAAAAACACATTTTGAACAGGATATAAAAAATTACAGCTATACATTTCTTGCCTCAGTAGCTGCTCAGCACATCTGTTGCATGACCTGCTTATTGACATTTTATATCTGGTAAGCAATGTACTGCTGCTATGGCTGTATGGCTGAGACATACCTGGAGGTGGTGGTGGATGTCAAGATGAACAACTCAGAGACTTATAGGAGGGCAGCGGCTAAGGCCACGATGCTGGGATGCATCACTAGGGGAATCACTCCAGAAGGAGGGAAGTGATACTCCCTCTGTATAACTGCTTGGTGAGGCCACACCTTGAGTACTGCATGCAGTTTTGGAGGCCACACTTAAAGAGGGATATTGAACTCCTGGAGAAGGTCCAGAGAAAGGCAATCAAAATGATCTGGGTCTTGGGGGAAAGGACCTAAGGGGAGAGGCTCAAAGAGCTGAATATATACACATCGGAAGAGAGAAGGAACAGGGGGACATGATAGAGGTCTTCAAGTACATGAAGGGGTAAACAGGGGTAGTGAAGTCACAGTGCTCTGAAAAAAGGGCGGGGGCAACTAGAGTGCATGGGTGGAAGCTAGAGGGGGGATACTCAGGGGAGAAAGGAGGAGGTGCTACTTCAGTGAGAGGGTGGTAGAACCATAGAATGTGCTGCCCAGGGACTAGTGGAGGCAGAGACTGTGGATGGGTTCAAGAGGGGGTGGGACAGGTACAGGGGAAGGGTTGTGGAAGCAAAGTCCAATGAAGCAGGAATACCCTAGACTGGGAATGGAGAAGCCCGAGAGGGCAGGGGGGCAGTAAGGTCAGCTCCCATGGTGGGGACTGACCAAAGAAGCAGATGTGAAATCCCACTAGGCCTATTCTGCTGGCATTTTTGTATGTTAGTATGTTGGTATGCTTACTACACCAACATCATGAACCATAAAACAGATGACTGTCATAACTAGGGAGGCAGTACAGTACAGTGTTTTAAGGATCTTAATTGCAAATCTGGAGATCTGGGTTTGAATCCCACGGCCCCCACAAAAAAAAATGCAAATTTTCTTACAGAGCTAATCAGCACTAACTGCTCATAGAATGCTGATACCTATATTTACAGCTTAGCAAATACTTGAACTCTGAGTGGGGTTTCTGTAAGGAAACAGCTAGAGTTTGTATTAATTTTAGCATTGATGATCTGGACAGTTTCTGTGCTTTTATGGTTGTGTATAGTTTGATAAAAATTAAAAGTTTTAAAATTGAAACACTCCTGCTAGCTAGACCTGATGCACATAGAAAACAAAATTAGTGAATTAGAGCTATTTAGTAGCTGTTGTCTTACAGAAACCCTGGTTAGCTAGCTCTCCCCTGGACTGGGAAGGGAGAAGCCCGAGAGGGCGGGGGGGCAGCAAATTCAGCTCCCATGGTGGGGACTGACCAAACAGCAGACATGAAAGCCCACTAGGCCTATTCTGCTGGCATTTTTGTATATTAATATGTTGGTATGCTTACTACACCAACATCATGAACCATAAAACAGATGACTGCCATAACTAGGGAGGCAGTATAGCACAGTGGTTTAAGGCTCTGCACTGCAAATCTGGAGGTCTAAGTTTGGATCCCACAACCCCCACAAAATGTGGAGTATCTTTTTAATAAAGTATAAAATATGTATGTGTGAGTTATTTAGTTTAGAGAATATTTGTTTCATTATTTGAAACAGTGTGATGCACTAAATGTGTAGTGCAGTGGACCATTGTAATATGGAATCAAATGTGTAGCTGAAATAACTGTTGCCATTTATGCTTACTGGACAAAAACAGTTGCACAGCTCTGCTGTTGTGAAACGATTTTAAAGCAGTGCACATGCTAAAATCCTACTGCCACATTCAAAACACCATATCCTACCTACTTGCCACATATAAAACTCAACTATATTAAAAAAATAATTCTAGGCACTTTTTTTTTACCAGGAGAGACACACTAAGCTGAAAGCTTGTTTATAGGTGCGACCTGGGAGCACAAGGAAGTTAAGTGATTTGCGTAGGGTCACACAGTATGCAAGTGGGGGCTGTGGGAGTCAAACCCAGGTCTCTAGGTTTGTAGCTCAGAGCCTTAACCCACTGTGTTATACTGCATCCTTAACCTACCTGCCTAATTAATGATTATTCATTCCCCAGTCCCATTTACAATGTGGTTACACTTGTATATAATATATACTTCTCAAACTTAAAAGAAAAAATACACTTTATCATCAAAGTCTGTGTTTACCAAATACTGTGCCCATGATTAAAATAATTTGAACCCCTCCACCTGAAAATGTGCCCTGACATGAAACTGCATGTTTAACTGTAAAAATAATAAAAAATTGTATTTCTAAATGCATTACTAACACCAATGCTTCATGATTAAAACAATTTCAACCCCTCTCCCCAAATATGTGCCCTGACAAACTGCATTCTGGGAAGATTGCCTTGGATAAGATGCAATAAAAAAACCCTGAAAAACAGGTTTCATGGAGCAAATGCTGACATCCTGTTTCTAGCGTCCATGATAAACTAAAATAAAAAATAAGATTGTTTTAATGTCAGCTCTGATCAGAATAGCTTTTAAAATCACCAATTGTTTTCTTGTTCAGTGTTTTCAATACATCTCAAACTTAAAGGAAAAAACACAATTTATCATCAAAATCTGTGTTCACCAAGTACTGAGACCATGATTAAAATAATTTGACCCTTCCCCCAAAAATGTGCCCTGACATGAAACTGCATGTTTAACTGTAAAGACAATTAAAAAATGTATTTCTAAATGCATTACTAACACCAATGATTTTAATATTTTGAAACTACTAAAGACAAAGTATATATAAACTATACATATATAAAATGTTTAAGAAAAACATTTGGCTCTTACTGTAAATTAGAATGTGTGTCTAGGTCTCCTTCTGATGCCCCAGGTGGCTCTGATAATCATTTGTTCCAAAGCATTTTTAAGTCAATTTGAAGGCATTAAATATTCTCTGTTCTCCTAGTCCTTAATAAAGGCATTAAGTATATTGTGTTCTCCACTGCACAGGCTTGTTATGTTGGTTAATACAGATCACAAACTAGTGTATCTTGTTACAGCATGATAGAGCTATCTCATGCCCCTCCCACATGAATCTGAAAAAAGTTTGGGGTGGATCTTTAGGAGCTTCTCGGGTGGAGGTGGGGGTTGGATCTTACTCCCCCAAAAAACCTAATGCTGCCTCCCACTACTCAGGTTCCTGTTCTTGTACTACTCATTTAAGAAAGAAAATAGTACCCTGCAACCATTGACTAACATGAAAGTGTATTTATTTGAGGGCGGAAAACATTGCTTTGAGGAAGGTAAGGTGGAAGAGACTATTTACACCCTGAGTCAATTCCACAGACAGAAAACAGGACATCACTACTTTTGTACATGCAAAACATCTGCAGGCTCCACCCACTACAGCCATAAAAACAGGTCTGTGATTCACTACTATGTTTTACAAGATGTTGAACTTCTACACCACCATCATGGTATTTATATGCTTGTACATGTGGTGACAGTTCTGATTATCAGCATTACCTACCTATCCTTTCTAAACAATCCATAGATTGGCAGCATCCCTATTAATTTCTTATCATTCTGTATGTATCATCCATATGGTGACTTGTGGTTTAGTAGAAACATAGAAGTTGACAGCAGATAAGGACCACAAGGCCCATCCAGTCAATAGATATCATCTGCTGACATTAGAGCTTCTGCATGCATGTGTCTCTGCATAGAAATCAAATTGCAGTGCTAAACTACTCGTTTCTTCTGTCTTGTCTTACTTTACAGCATTTTGTATTTTGTTGACAAAGTTTTTTATGGAAAACTTCATTATTGTACTAACTAGTACTTTTTTCACATTTAAACCAATCATCTGCAACTTATTGATTATTAAGTCTTATATTAAACAGTCTGTTGTACTTTTTGTCAACCATTTTCCTTCCAACCAGTATGTTAAATGCATCTGTAAAAATCTGAACAGGTCTACAACATGAAACTTAAAACAAAAAAATTGAAAGCTTGACTTTATCTAAACTTGGTTTTAATCTATTGTTATGTAATATCAACCCCCTGTATGTTAAAAATGCATAATAGTGTTTGCTGCTAAGTGGAATATGGTATAATGAAACATACCCAGAGAAGCCACTCTCCACCACACACATATACACACACACACACACACACTTGTACTGGTATGTTTGTTTAATTTCTATGTATTTATTATCAGAGTAAGCCTGAGCATTGAGTGTTGTACCTCATATAACAGTATGCTGTTTATCAGCTTAGTACAGTTAATTTATATGAGTTTACAGTGGCTTGCATATTTTCATTTTCAAATAGTGTGACATTAGCCTCCTGGTCTACGTACCTGAGATTAGTGGCTTCTGTTTGCAGTTAGAGGCTTGTGTTAAATAATTACTTGACTGTCAAGATAAGTTGTTTGCAAACTGAATCTGCAGAATTATTAACAGAATGAGCCATTTCTTTTGGGGGGATCTGTGATTATTTGTGACACAATGTATGTTCAGTAGCAGCAGATATGACAACAAGTAATTTTGTGTGAGGTTAGGCAGAATGCATCTGTAATTGTTCAATATGATGTACTGAAAATTAATTACCATTCATGTAACACAATGTGGGTTTTCAGATTATTTTACAAATTGAGATAATTTTGGAGGTTACAGTATATTTGTCATGCTACAGGTTTGCTATCCTATAGTATGTTTGAGTTTACCCATCGGGCGAAGACCAAAGCCAACAAATCAGTTACTGTATTTAGGTACTTAGGTATTTGTAGGATAGATATGCATCAAAGGTGCTTCTTTTCTACCCCACCCCCACTATACAGTAGTGATCCAAATGTCCTCCAGGTATCCATGTGTTCTTTTAACCTTTTTTTTTCTTAAACAATCTGTATTTGGTGCATCTATAATGTTTTAAAACAATCTGTTCCAATATACAATCACTCTCTGGGTATATTTTAAGCCTCTTCTGTTCCTCTTAAATGATTTTCTCCAAGAACTCTTTGTTGTGGTTTCTTGTGTTATAGATCATCTCTTTAAACTTGAATCCTGTCTCTGCAAGTAGATCATCATTTTTACTTAAATAATACATTAAAATAAGGTCACTCCTTCTCCTTCTCCTTTTGAGACTGTGCAACTCTAGATATTCTAGCCTGCCTTTATATTCCAAGTTCTCAGGACTATATATATGATCTTGGTAAATCTCCTCTGTATCCTTTTCTTTTGTCAAATTCCATCCTTCTGAAATGGTGACCAGAACTGGGAGCAATAATCCAGGTGGGGCCTAACCAGTGATCTGGACAGAGGTACAATAAAATCTTTGTGCCTGCCAACAAAATATTTCTAATACAAACCAACATTCCTGATGCTTAGGCAACAGCTTTGGAGTTATTTGTTTAGAGAGTTAAATTAATTTGTGTTATGACTGCTGAGTTCCTTTCTTTCATAACAGCTTTTAGCTCCACCCTTCCTAAATTGTATTTAATACAAATGTTGTTGTTTCCCATGAAACATATCATGCATTCATCTGGATTAAAACTGCATTTCCTAAGTCTTTGCCCACTTTTATACATAAGAAGTCAAGATCTGCCTAAATCTTTTTTATGTCCTCGTGGTTTGGGGCTCTACAGCCTATGTTAGCGTCATCAGCAAATTTGTTTATGAATCCATTTAGTCTTAAATGCAGATTGCTAGAGTAAATAATGAATAGCAATGTGCCCAAAACCAAACCCTGCAGTACTGTGCTAGTCACTGTAATGTTGTTTAATATCTCACCCCTTACCCTTACTCTTTGTTTCCTATCAGTAAACCAATGTCAAATCCATTTAACCACTCTACAGTCAATATTTTTTTTTATCATACTTCTATTTTTCCTTCTCAGCAGAGCGGCCCCACGATCTCCGGCCACCAGCCCCGCACTCCAGACCCGGTCGTGTGTGTGGACCACACAAACCCACTCCCCCAGTGGGCCGGCCATTATCACTCTCGGACCCATTGGGTGCATGCTCATCTAAGGTCTCTCCGGGGGGCACAAGGCGTGGCCATCAGCCGAGGAGATCGCCCTCTGCCGTTTCCACTGTTTTCTCCCTCATGGAGAGCCAGACATGCAATGGTGTCCAAGCACATAGTGCTGATGCCCACCAAGCTCTTCCCCATTTGGCTTGCCACAGTAGTGCAGCTGGCCTCTGCCGTCACCGCTACAGGGTGATGCAAGCCCCACTACCCACCCCAGAGAGAGGAGAGCAGTCATTGGATGCTCAATCCTCCCTCTCCCCTGCCGATCCCCGGAGGTCCAAATCTGTTCCTGAACCCGGGTCGCTGGCGTGGCGTGAGGTGTGGCATCCAGCGTCTCAACCCTCAGTGCCACAGGGCCAGCTTTACAGTCAATATTTAACTTATTTAACTTTTGCATTACTTTGTCATGTGGAAAGTTATTGAAAGCTTTGCTAAGGTCTATACAAATTATATCAAATAGTGTATTCTGATCTAATAGGTTACTGATGGGTTCATAATAAAAAATGAGGTTGGTTACACAAAAATGCCTCTTAGTAGATCCATGTTGTGTCCTATCTATCAAATCATCAATATTGATATTGTCCATAATACAGTATGCTCTTCCAGGATTTTCTCCATATTTTTACCCACAATTTATGTCACACTGATAGGTCTGTAAATGAAAATCTGCTGTTTGTTACCTGTTTTATATATGGGGTAATTACTGCTTCTTTCCAATCATCAGGGTCAATACCAGAATACAGTGATGATCTAAATATGTTACTTATTGGTTCTGAAATGGTTTGGGCTAGATTCTTTAGAATCAATGGGTAGATATTTTCTTCCCCTGGTTATTTATAAGGGCCAATTTTAATTAATGTTCTGCCAGTTCTGTCTGCAGTAAATAGAATCAAATCAAGATATTTAATTTTATAAGTATCGAGTTCTAAGCTGCTCCCATAGTCACCAGTACTATTAAAGACAGAAGCAATGTAACTGTTAAATGGTTCTGTCATCTCAGCTGGCTGCTCTATTATTACTCCGTTTATTTCCAATGGTCTTTTCACCATATCCCTCCTTTTTAGTGAGTTTATATGGCTAAAGATAACCTTTGGGTTGATTTTATTTTTAGCTAAGTTGACTTCAAATTTAAGTTTGATCTTTTTTATAACATTTCTACTTATTTTAAGATATTTCTTATATATGTAATTATTTAAATCAGTGGGGTCACCTTTCCATTTTCTGTATGATCTCTTGTTTATTTTCCTTTTAATATCTTTTTTCATTCACTTGGGTCTAATTTCTTTATTTATAGTTCTTTTCTTTTTCGGTACCCATTTTTCCTGCAATCCCAATATTTTTTCTTTGATGCATACCCATTTCTCCCTTATGGTCATATAACTAAATAACACTTCCCAGTCCCATTCTTTTAGTTCTTCTACCATAACCCCAACATTAGCTCCTCTATAATCATAAGTTTCTAGATTGCAAATGTGTTTCTGTGTCTGTGGTTTAATGTTACATGGATCTAGTTATAATCACTATTGCCCATGGGTTCTAATACAGTACAAAATATAACAAAGTCCTTAATATTAGTTAATACTAATCCAACAGATTTTCTCCCATTGTTGGTCCAGACACGATCTGGTCTTGATCATGTACATTCGTAACACCTATTTGACCAAATCCTAAACTACTTGTCGATTGTTCTGTTAACACAGTCTATTCTGTTTATGTTGAAGTCTCCCAGTATGATTATATCTTTTTTGATCATACATCCATTTTGTATAATATCTAGTAGCCTGCTATTATACTTCTGACTGTTAGCTGGTGGCCTATAGCATGTTCCGGTGATGAACGGTTTAGGTTTCCCATCAGTTTCTACCCACATATTTTCAATCTGAGTGCCTTCCTCCCCCTGAGGGGTAGTTATAAGTCTACTGCATAATTTTTCACTCACATAGACAGCCATCCCCTTCCTTGTCCTTTCTTTCCTATTGAGTTGGTAGAAATTTTTAGCCATCCAGGTGGTGTCCCCAGTCCTCAGAGTCTTTCCACCATGTTTCAATGATGGCTATTATATCACAAACATGCTCACTTAATATAGCTAATATTATACAATTGCAAAAAAAGAATGCTGGGCTCTAATTGGTCAGTCTTGGGCTGGACCCATGATATTATCCTAGCATAACATCACATAACTAGTCCCAGCTCACACATGACCAAATGTCATCAGTAAAAATAAATCACTCCACATGCAGATTAGGGAGATAGAAAAATTAGGTATTTACTGTACCCACAATTCCTCACTATACAAATTAATATACAAACATTATATTTCCATACTCAATATAGGAATAGGAAACTTCATCTCTCGGTAAAGACATCTTGTCAGCTATATAGTGTATACACTATGTTTCATTTTGAAAATAAACATCTGATATTTTATATTGTTATAACCACTACAAAAAATAGGAGACCGCACCTCCTAGTCAGAAAAAGTGGAAGAAATCTTTATATTATACCCACAACGCCTTGCTACATTCATCTACATACAGTATTAGGTGATATACTGCAGTCACCACTATCAAAATATAAGATTGCACTGTTGACTAAGAAAATTTAAGTTACCATTATAATCTACCCAGAATTCCTTGTTGCTGTATGTATATCAGCATATTGTAACCACTACAAAAATAAGAGACTACATCTCCCAGCAAGCAAAAATGGGAAATAACTTCATATTGTACCCACAATGCCTTGCTACATACATTTACATATCAGATGCTGAACTGCAGTCACCACTAACAAAATAAGAGACTGCACTGTTGTGTAAGGAAAGTTTAAGTTAACTTAATAATCTGCCCAGAATTCCTTGTTGCTGTGTGTAAATCAGCATATTAGTTGTTATACTGCTGTAACCATTACCAAAATAAGAGTTAACTGATTTAAGAAAAATGGACTATTTTATGTCCAAATATTAAAATGTAAGGAACAATGTATTCTGAAATGCATTTTTTTATCTGTTTTCAATAAAAGAGCCATTGCATAACAGGAATAATGCACTCCAGGGAGTGTGTGTTGTGCTGAGACAACAGCATTTCCCAGGTGTTGGACGCACTTGGCCCGTGGCCTCATGCCCAACCACCTGAAGTGTGATGTTATCCCAGCATGACACACACCCTGTCATGCATTATTCCTAGATCAGTTTTGTTATTTAAGCTCCTAGCATTTAGGGATACCATATTCAGTTGCTTTATATTGTGTTTAGATGTTCTGTTAATGTCTTTATTATATTCCAGTTTTTTTATAATACTATCTGATACCTTATTAGTGTTGGAATAAGGTCTACCCTCCCCACAATTGTTAGCTTAAATTATATTTTATAACTGTAGAAATTGTGTTTCCAAAAGCTACCACCCCTTTTCTGCTAAGGCGTAAGTTCTCTTGCATAGTAATCATTTCATCTAGTAAAAGTACCCCAATTCCTTGTAAACTTAAACCCTTCATTTGCTGCAGATTTATACAGCCATTGGTTATGCCTGAATATCTCCCTATGGATCCAGTTGTCCTCCCTCAGTTTTGGTAACACTTCTGAAAATATGGCTTTACATTTTCACTTCATAATGGTTTTCCCTATTTCTCTAATCTCTTTCACTGTTAAGTGTTCTGCAGTTTTTCCAGTGCCATTAGCCCCTGTATGTATGACAATGAGAGGAGGAGTTTCATGATTTTTTAATTAGTTTTCTCAGATTTTGTTAGATGTCTCTTAGCCTTGCCCCGAACAAACATGACACATGAGTGTTTTCTTGGTCCTCCTTAGAAATAACAGAGTCTGTAAATCTTTTTTTTTTTTTGAAATTTCTATTTTTTCTCCCTCCACTGAGCCGAACCCCTCGGGAGCATCCATGAAGCCCTGCCCCTGCCAACACCCCCCTTTCCTCCAGTCCCATCATTGCACCATGGAATACCCCCCAGGTGGGGTCGGGTCAGGGAACCCCTGAATCTTGGGTACTTATCTAGTCCTGGGTTTCGTGGGTGGGTGCTGGCACATTAGGGCCCTCGGCTCAGTGCTCCTTCATCTAGGTTCTGTGGAGGTACTTTTTCCTCCCATATTCCCCCATGGTACGTTGCATGCCTAAGCGTCAGGGCATCCTCTGGCGTCCGCAACGTCACCCTCCCTCCTTCCGCGAAGGAGCTGCCTCTGGGGTTGATTGGCTGCGGCTTCCGCCTGTAGCCAGTGCCACCCTGAGATTGACTTGCCATTGCTCTCCCAACCTCCACCAGGGGCGCGCTGCATTATAGGGGTCCCTCCCTCCCCACGGAGAAGGCGGCTGTCTCCGGATGCTCAGCCTGTCTCCCCCAGCCAACCCCTGATGACCCGAGCTCGTTCCCGAACCCAGGTCACCGGCGTGATGCGAGGTGTGGCATCCAGCACCTCAACCCTCAGCACCACTGGGCCGGCTTCGAGTCTGTAAATCTTAATAATGAATTTCCCACCACTATTGTCTGAATTTTTGTAGTATGGGTATTCCATACCTCTGATGCTAAGGGTATATTTTTTGGGGTGTCTGCTGCTTTCACCAACTTTGATTCCCTTCTAGTTTTTTCCTTTTTTTTATTAAATGTACTTTATTATATTTTCAGGGAGTCAGATGTACAAATGAGGAATATGTTACACGTTGTATAGACTACATCATACAATAACAAAGCTACTAATACAGACAATGACAACACAATCCTACATAATACCTACATACTATCTTCCCCCTTCCCCAAACCCTCAAGCACCTCATGCCAAGTGTTACCTCATAAAATGAATACCAGGGTTGTCAATCTATTGGGGGACTAGCAGAGGGGAATTAAGGCTTCCATATAGACAATAAGGTTTCAAGAGGACCCCACATACCCTGGAAGACCTTTATCCTGTTATGCATGGATGCAATATGCCTTTCCAGCTGTAGTGCAAGAAGCATCTCCCTATACCACTCCACAACTGGGGGCAAAGATTCCTCCTTCCAGTGCCTCATGATAGTCAGTTTGGCAGTAGCAGCTACAAGGCCAAGATGTGCTTTCTTAATTCTAGGGGTTCCATGGGGGAAAAAATTCAGTAAGCAGGCTTCCAGAGTAAACAAGACATCTACCCCCAATAATGGGTCTAAGACTCTTTTAATAGAATGCCAGAAGGCCTGAGCCTTCGGGCAAGTCCATAGCATATCATACAGGGTTCCTGGAGCCTCCCCACACCTTGTATAGTCAGGAGAAGGAATCTTACCAAATTTGTTGAGTTTCACAGGTGTGTAATATAAGTTGTAAATAATGTTAAACTGGACAAGCCAGAGCTTATCTTGCTTAACAAACCTATAACTATTTTGCCAGAGTTTCAGCCAGGTATCTATGTTTTCAGTTAGTGTTAATTCGTGGGTCCAATAGTAACAAACACCTGATGGCAGAAGGGAATCTAGCATTTGTAATTGCTTTTATGCCATTGAAACTGAATGTGGCTGGTCCGCTACTTGCAGAATTGAAGATAGTTCTGTATTGGGAGAGGTTAACCTAGGTGTGTTTCCTATAAAGGAGGTGATGGCCTCCCTCATCTGTATACATTTAAACTTGTAGGTATCTGATACCTTGTGACATACTTGGAAACATGGAAAGGAGATCATTTTCCTACTCCTGAGAAAGTCAGAAAACATACAAGTATGCAACAAGGCCCAGAAAGAGGCCAATATGGGTTTATTGTCAGTTTTAAAATGGGGATTACCTGTAATCAGTTGTTCCACAGATTGGTGCCAATTCAGTGAAAGGTGGTTTTGAATCTGATGGAGTGCCTTAAGGGACCACCCAATTGGAGTATTTCTAAGTGGTTTAGGAATGTGTGCAGGGGTTACATACAGAAGGGGAAGTAAGGAACAGAAATGTTTTGATACTAAGTACCCTTCCAGTTCCAATCACAAAGGACTATACTCCAATGGATTGGTGGGGTCGATACCTTTGACCAGAAAGCCAGCTTACTAATGTGATGAGCACCATAGTATGCAAAAAAGGAAGGAGTTGACAGGCCATTCTGGGTTTTAGGAGCTGTTAATTTCAAATAGGCCTATCTGACCCCTTTCCCTTTCCATATAAAGGTAGTAAGTGCCTTTTGGAGTTTGGTGAACCAATCTTTGGGGAGAAAACACCCCAACATGCCCATGGGATATCAAATTCAAGGAAGCACATTCATTTTTACAGTGCTGTTCCACTCCCAGAGGGAGGGGGAAGCACTCCCCACTTATCCATATCAGTTTTTAATGTCTTCAGTAAATTGAATAGGTTCTCTCTAACCATTGTTGCCATTTCTTTTGTCACTTTGATACTGAAGTATGTGAGGGATTTTGGCTCCCAAGACAGGTTATACATTGCCAGTTCAGCTTGGGTAATTTTACTATTCAACGGAAAGATTTAGGTTTTAGAATGGTTTAATTTATAATAGGACAATTTAGAAAAGGCCTCAATTTCCTTTTAAAGGCAGGGATGGTAGATTGAGGATTTTCCACATGTAAAAGTAAATCATCTTCGTAGGCAGAAAGCACATATCTCTTGTTCCCAATTTTAATGCCTGTAATTTCCTGAGAAACCAACAACCCATGAATTAAAGGTTCCAGATAGAAATTAAAAAAGAGATGGAGCAATGGGCATCCTTGCCTGGTACCACAGTGAAGTGGAAGTGGATTAGAGAGCATTCCATTGCACCAGACTCGGGCCGATGTGGAGGTATACAATAAACGTACCCATTTGAGGAAATCCTCAGGCAGACAAAAGTGGGCTAAAGTAATAAAAATGAAGTCCCAGGAGACACAGTCAAATGCTTTCTCAGTATCCAGGGAGATAAGCACTGCTGGTGTATCTGAGTCCCTGGATGCTGAGAGAAGGTGCAGTAGTTTTTGCATGTGGTCCCCCAAAGACCTCCCTGCCATAAATCTGACTTGTTCATTACTAATAAGGCCTCCCATAATGGGAGCAAGCCTGTTGGCTAGGATCTTTGCTAGGATTTTGAGATCTGAGTTAAGCAAGGAGATGGGGCAGTAATTTCCAGGGTATCAGGGATATTTCCCCAGTTTCAGAATAAGAGTTATAAGTGCCTCCAGGAAACTAGATTCAGAGAGGCCATTTTCATACCAATGATTATATACCTCTTCCAGTACTGGAGCAAGTACAGAGTGGCAGGACTTGTATAGATTATTGGATAAGCTGTCAGGGCCGGGGGATTTATCCAGGAGCAGTTGCTCTATGGCCTTCTGTACTTCTATGAGAGTAATGCAGGCACCTAAGGATGCCACATCAGTAGGGGACACTTGGGGAAGCACTAGTGAATTGAGGTATTTAGCAATCACTTTTTCTGATGCTGTGAGAGAGGATCTAGTGAGTAAAGGTTCTGAAAGTACTTTCCAAAAGCTGCAGCTTTCTCTCTGGAGCCTATGCAGTCTGGCTCATTCATCCACAATAGAATGTTGGTTTAGCGTCCCTTCTAGTGCTCAGATGGAGCCAAGTAGTGTTTCAACCTGCGCCTTGTGTTGGCATGACTTAGTCTTCGCCAGCCGAATACACTCCTCACCCCTTCAGGTGCATTTTAATGCCACCCACATTAAATTGAATTTGTCAACTGACCCTTTATTGGTGTCTGAAAATAAAGAGGTAAATTATTTAATGTGCTCAAGAGTTGCCGGTCTCTAGAGTAGCTGATTATTCAGACGCCACAGAGAGCCCTGCTTAATTCCTGGCCACAATAAGTAGGTAAGACCAATGGGGAATGGTCAGATAAGACACTTGCATGTATGACCTAGTCAAGTATGCCTGATAAAGTGAAAGATCTGACTAGGAAATAATCTATTCTGGAGTATGAGCAATGGGGAGGGAAGGGGAAAAGAAAGTATATTGCCTTTCATGGGCTTCAATACTCTCCAAACATCTAATAGACCCACCCCACTCATAAGCTCTTTCAGTGCTTTTTGGGCCAGGGATAAACCACTTCTTCTATGGTCTGATCTATCAAACTCTACTTGGGGGTAATATTCCAGTTCCCACCCAGTATTGTTAATTTGGGTGAATCAGTAGCAATTAAATTCAACAGATGCATAAAGAAAAGGGGAGCATCTACATTTGGGTCATAAATTGCACCCAATAAGGTTGGATGGGATTCCAACATCCCATGAATTAGAATGTAACAACCATTAGGATCCCATAGTTCTTGAATTAACTTGAATGGGACTGTTTTTGCCACCAGAATTGCCACCCCACCTCGGCTTGTGGATATCCCTGAACCAAAAGCTTGTCCCACCCAATTTCTTTGTAGGAGGGGGGTATCCTCTCTCTGGAGGTGTGTTTCTTGCAGACAAGCAATCCTTGCCCTAAGATTAGACAGATGTCTTAGTATCATCTTCCTTTAACATCTGTCGTGGGCCCCCTTGACGTTCTAATTCACAAAAACATAAGGGCCCCCCATACTGTTAAAACACAGAAGGTCTGAGAGTTAAATGATTGGGTAAATTAGATATCTTCTGTGGGGAGTCCCTATTGAGTCATGCAAGAAAGAAAAATGACAATACTTGGCATCCCATCCCCCCCGTACAAAGAAAAATCAGAGAGAACATCATACTGATCATTCAAGACCCCTAATCCCCCACCTCTACCATAACAAAATAACACACTAAGCATACACCCTCCAATCCCAGTTTACTACCCCCAGTTCTAAGCAACTGCACTACTACTATTACACTGCCAGGTGATGTTATAGTGCAGGTCCAAAGGAAGCAACCAGCCTCACCTCAACCCTCCCCCACCCACCCACAAACATTTTGAACTAGTAATCATTATGTTCTGACATGAAAGCAATCACTGATATATCCTAGCTGACATCAGTCAGGGGGCATCACCCTGAAGACCCTGGCCGAAACAGCAAACCAGACTAAAATATAGCCTCCTGTTTTAGAGATGAACTGATACATTAAATAACTAAAGTTTATAGCACACTTTACATTTGCAAGGCCCCGTTTAGTGCACCAGTCAGCATATCTTAACAGAAAGAAGAAGTCACTTGTCTTCAGTGTCTGTGTAGTTATTCCAAAAATCCAATCACAGCACTCACGTTACAAAGAATCAGACTGCTAGGTGCTACAGTTCCAAAAGAAAAAGCTTGGAAGGTAATGCACATACAGCATTTAAGTGAACATGCTAAGCTTACTATGCAGCCTTTTTATATAAAAATTCTTAATGGGACTCATATTTGGTGATAAAAGCATGTCTCTGTGATCAGATAAACTTGCACCAAAATATAATGTAGAGAAAAAATACAACAAATATGTAGCAGGTGATACCTTTTATTGGGCTAACAAAATTATTTTTAAGACTAGCTTTCAAGAGGTGAAACTCTCTTCCTCAGGTCAAAAGTGAAAACAGCTGAGCAGTGTGAGAGATATAAAGGTTGGATGTGGATTCAAAGCGTAGACAAGCAGGTTACAGATCAAAGCATTGCAGTCAATTTGCACCTCTTACAAACAGGAGGACTAATTTTCACTGGAGTGTGTTTGTTGGTAAGATCAAAAGGCTGCCTAATTTTACTCTGACTCTGGACCATTAATTAACATTTCTAAAAAGGCAAGGCATAAAGAAAATACATACCATTGTCTTAAGAAGGTACCTGTTAAAACAGCTAGAGGGTGCTGATGTGAGGGTTTAAAAAGAAACTCTGAAAGCTTCTTTTAGTGTAATAAGGTGTCCGTGCCTATTGTCTTGATTAGAGCAAAACACTGACATTTACCTTCAAAATATGGGAATGGCTATGGGCACCAGGATGGCACCACAGTACACCGATCTATTTATGGCAGATCTCGAAGAAAATTCCTCAGCATGCAACATCAAAAACCATTAAAATATCATAGATATATTGATGATATCTTTATCATATGGACAGCAGGAGAGGAAAACTTAAAACATTTTATTTGACAGCTTCAATAACTTCCATCCTTCCATTAAATTCCAGATAAATTACTCTAAGTGTGTGCATTTCCTGGATACAAGAGTCACACTAAAAATGGAACACTGCAAACATCTGTGTACATAAAACCTACAGACAGATGCAGTTACCTGCACAGCTCAAGCTACCATCCCTCTCATACCAAAACATCCATTTTACGCAGCCAGGCCATCCAGTACCATCGCATTTGGTCTAATCAAGACAACGGGGACAGACACCTTATTACACTAAAAGAAGCTTTCAGACAGAAGGGATATAAAACCAGCTCCATTGACAGGAATATCCATTCTGCACTCCGTAGGCCTAGGGAAGAACTACTTTAGTACAATCTACAAAGAACATCTGATTGCACACCTCTGGTAGTAACCTACAACTCAGAACTGGAAAAACAACAGAAAATAATTAAAGATCTACAGCCACTACTGTCTGAAGATGAAACTCCAAAAAATATATTTCCCACTCCACCAGTGCTTGCCTTCTGCCAACCAACAAACCTGAAGCAGAAACTGGTGCAAAGCAAACTTCCTTCTGAGCTCCAACTTGGTGACAAAGGTACAAAACCATGCAAAGCACCTTGCTGAAAACTATGTACACATATCTCTCCTGAGACATGTGTCAGTCACAATGGAAAAACATTTACAATCCAAAACTCCTATACCTATTCTTCTAGCAACGTAGCTTACATGATACAATGCAGAAAATGTGAGGAAGGCTGCTATATTGGTGAAACTGGACAGGAACTCAAAACAAGGATGAATCACCACAGATTCACAGTTACCCATAAAAATGAAAATGTGCCAGTAGGGGAACATTTTTCTAGACCAGATCACTCCACCAGTGATGTTACTATCAGAGTGTTAAAAGGGAACTTCAAAAACAGCCAGGATTGACAAACATTTGAAATCAAAATGATACAATATTTTGACACTAAAGAAGAAGGACTTAATAAAGATGTTGTTTTTTAATACACTACTAGTAATTATGCATAAAGCAGTGCTTCTGAGTTTTTTTTAAAACCCTCACATCAGCACCCTTTGGCTGTTTTAACAGGTACCTTCTTAAGACAATGGTATGTATTTTTTATGCCTTGCCTTTTTAGAAATGTTAATTAATGATCCAGAGTCACAGTAAAATTAGGTAGCCTTTTGATCTTACAAGTTGATCTCTCCAACAGACACACTCCAGTGAAAATTAGTCTTTCTGTTTGTAAGAGGTGCAAATTGACCTCAATGCTTTGATCTCTAACCTGCTAGTCTAGGCTTTGAATCCACATCCAACCTTTTTATCTGTCACACTGCTCAGCTGTTTTCACTTTTGACCTGAGGAAGAGAGTTTCACCTCTCGAATGCTAGTCTTAAAAGTAATTTTGTTAGCCTAATAAAAGGTATCACCTGCAACATATTTGTTGTATATTTTCTCTACATTGTTGATTGGACTGGCATGGCTACCACACCTCTCTTTTTTCACCAAAATATAATAAAGTAAACCTTCCAATTCCGTTGAAAAAGTCTACCAGTTTCGGCCAGGGCGAAAGATAATCCCAACCCTGAAAAATGCTGGAAATCCTGGGAATATACTTGCCATTTCTAGTCCGAAGAAGAATCAGCCCATCAAGTCCAATCCAGGTCAAACTAAAGGGGAGAATCCCTGCAGTACTCCAGAAAATTGCACCAAGGACACTGTTGCCTCTCGAAGCCAGGTTCAGGCGCTGGAAAGGTCAGAGGAGCACCGCTAAAGCAAATTACCAGAGTTTAATTTGGTTTCCTTACCCTAAACTCATGGGTTCAGTTCTGAACTGGAAAAGCTTGTCCAGTCACTTCTGCAGTCATACCAAAGAAAAAGGGAAGAAATAACTCTCTTTGAGGAATCAGACTGCATACACCACATCTGATGCTGATGCTCCACTAAAAAGGCAAAACCGTTAAATCCATGTCACTTGTACAAATCAGGGAGCAGAGTTTTAAATTCTTGAATCGCTTTTTCAGGGGTCTCAAAGGTCAACCATTGTTCTCCATGTTTTACTTGCAAAATCACTGGATATTTCACATGTAAAGGCTTACTAGCTGCAATCAATGTGGTTACTGTCGGGGTGAAGTTCCTGCCTCCTGGCTCACACTGACTGTGGCAAATCTTACGTGATACTAATCTTCCGACCTTCCCATTGGACTTCTTGGAGCTCCCTGACTTTGTTCATGATGTGCAGTTTATCTAAAAAGTTAAGCAACTTAAGGATAAGATGCCTAGGCGAGGAACCCGGCAGTGGAGGGCGTAGAGCACGATGAGCCATCTCAATTACATGCACCACCCCATTTTGTGATGGTCCAACTATTTTTTCACAGAACCTCTGCAGGAATAAAATCGGGGAATTGCCTTCTTCCTTTTCTGGTATACCAATTATTAAGAGGTTGTTGCACCTACTGCGCCCCTCTAAGTCTTCAAGTTTTTCCTTCAGTTTCTTGAGTCACCTATTAGTGTTCATAGTCTCCTATTCAGCTTTCCCCTGTTTTTTCTCTAGCGACACAATTCTGGCTTCTGAATCACCCACCCTGGTATGTAGAGATTCCACTGAGGATTTAATATGTAGTAGATCTACCAACATGGTAGAAATTGTGTCTTGCAAGGGCTGCATTATCTTGAGGAATCTCCTCTGACAGGACCATTTGAGTGGATGAGGCTTTAAGTGAGCTGGAGGTCTGCTACTTGGGATGCTTTGTGACTTTGTGTTTTTCAGGTGTGGGGGACAGCTAGTGCCATGGAAGAGACTTTTCCATATATACTTCCATTTTGGTATCTCAGTTCAATGCAGAAATATTTCCTGTAAGTAACTTGTTCTGTTGAAATCAGGATGTCAGCCTGAAGTGATAATTTGATGAGATTGTTTGCGGGAAGGGAGCAGAGCTGTAGAGGCATGCTGCTTCTTCTCAGACCACCATCACGTGACCAGCCCTTCTAGTTTTTTCCAATGTACTATGGACACACTCAGTATTTATGTGTGCTATTTCAATTAATTTCAAATCAGTTGGTTATTCTCTGTACCAGACTTTATTAGTATGCAGGTGTCAGTTGTGCCACAACTATTTTCACCAGCACATTTGGTAAGTTAGCATGTCCCTCTTCACTGAGGACAGAGTATCTGTTGTTTATATCCAGAAGATATGGGTGCTCCATTACAAGTCTCCATCTTTTCCTTCTCCCAGTAGTTTGTACTGTACACTAGTCATTATCTATAGGGACACCATACTATAATTACAAATTTTTCTTTTGTTTCTTTTCTGTTACAGAATATTCAAACACCAGACATGGCATGCACCAGCTCACAGAACAAGCCACACTCCTGAAGGAGTCCATATCTGCCATTCAACAAGATATGATACCCACACAAGAAGGAGCAAACTCATGTCTGGGTAGAGCAAGCACTTGCCCAGAAGGAGCAAGCATATCTCTCCCAGAATGACAGTGACTTAACTGGCATTCTTGGGGAGACATGTGGCCTGCTGCATGAGCTGCTGCATGAGCTGGGGTCACAATATAAGGAAGAAGCAGCAATGCAGGAGCCTTGGGTACAAACACAAATGCTGGATCTGGATGTCTTCTTTAATTTTATTCAAGGGCTCATCATCCCTCCCCAGGACCAGAAATGCAGGACCCGCTGCCAGAGTACCACCCTGGTGAAGAACAACAAGAACAGCAGGTCTCAGGCAGCCAGCAGCAGTTATCCACCTGTCCACCTCTCTCTCTCACTAGCATCTTCTACTTCTGACTGCACCAAGGAACTTGCTCACCTGGTTGCCTGAAGTACAGTCTGCTGCTGTCCTCCAAGTCCTGCCCACACATATTATTTGGACATAAATTTCTTAGAGGGCATTATAATTAAGAAAATCTAAGCATTTTATAAATATTTATTGTAAAAACTTTTCTGGTTCCTTGTTTACAAAACTGTATTTTAAATTTACATAATTTATTAAAGTAGCAGTAACACAAACAGAAGTAATTAATATGACATTTACAACCCAATTTTTGTTATTCTAATAATCTCATCAGACAAACTACTACCACATTCAATGACTGTATTTCTTTTCTTTATATACATTAATGTGCATATCTATAAATTTTAACTAGAAAAAAGTCTGTTATGCCATTCTTCAAGATTCAACATACTGTTTTGTAAGAAACTATAGACATACAGTAGCAGTGCTGTATTAATAGTTTATATAATTAAATATTTCTTAAGGATGTCTAGATCATACTAGTACTACAGTGTCCCTTCTTTTATCTGCAAATATGTGTGCATATTACATTTTGATATATATCAGAGGGTGGCATATGATGGAATGTGGCAGTGAAAGTGTAAATAACCTTAAGAGTACTGTGAAGCAATGTTTGCAGGAAAAGGTACTGTAGTTCAGATAAACAAGGTAGCACTGTATTTGTTACTTTAGCCAATAACTGGATAAACAAACTATCATATATTATGAAATGGGTAGAAAGCGGACTCTTGATTGGGAAACAGATACTTTCAACTGAACTATTCTACTACCACAACAGCCCAACTGAAACTGGCTGAACAAAAATGTCTGTTAATACTGCCACCGAAGCCACTATTATATTTGTAACAGTGCTCTCATGCACACTGATAGTGTATATGAACCATGAACTGAAGCTGAGTGGTTCTGATACCCTAAGAATGTAAGTGAGACAACACTTACAACTGTAATAGTGCTCTAGGCAGTGGCATTAATATATTATTGATCTTTCTCTTTCAATAATATATAACTTTAAAGAAAACCTTAATCAAACATGCCTGTTTGCAGGGCAGCAGCACATGACACACTCTTCACAGAATAAGAGTGTGTCACACTCAAAAGAAAGAAGCCCTCAATTGTTTGGGAGCGCTACCTTGATCTATAATACGTTAAGAAAATAAATAATATTTTATAAAACTGAATCGTTTCATAATCTTAATCAGCCATGACAAGGGACTCATTAAGGTGGGCTAACAGATGACCTTAGCTGGTGTAAGTATGAGGTGAAGTCTCATACTTCAACCTGCCCAAGTAAGGGCGCTTATCCCAGAATAACGCACCAGCCTGTCATGGCTTATGCAAGCAATAACACACTATGAGGTGTGGGTTATGTCCTGATAACAGCATGCCCAGGTACATTATGAGGCATCAGGCACTTGCACTGAGTGCCTTATGCAACTGTGCATGCTCTTATCAGGACATAACCCATACCTCTGAGTGTGTTATTGTGCTTATAAAATGGGCCCCCAAGTAATTATTAAAAAAAAACACAAATAACAAATCAAATGTCTGAAATATAAAATTGGCTCCAATGGGTCAAATAGTAAAATATAGCCTATTGTTAAAAGAAGTTTATTGGGCAGAGAGACCTTGCTATATATTCCTCAGGTGAAAGCTAGAAAAATACCACACAATGTATGTAAGGTCTCCCTTCCTATACAAGCTCTAAACATTTCACCTTTTGTATGTGAAGTCTGACCTGTGCTTCAATGCTCAAATCTCACAGCAATCAAGTCAGTGAAGCATGTCTTTCAAATCCCCTATACATGTAGTGCTGCCATAGCAATCCAGCGAACAGGGCAGTACATTGGAGTAAAAACCTAGATCTCCTCCTCCAGTGACACTTGAGTTTCTAGTTTGATAAGAAAAAAAATCATTCCTTTAGCAGTTACTGGCCTGAAGTTACAGTCAACATTTCATAATTAAGCCCTCCATGG
The DNA here is from genome assembly GCA_016271365.2 of Neoceratodus forsteri. Taxonomy (NCBI): domain Eukaryota; kingdom Metazoa; phylum Chordata; order Ceratodontiformes; family Ceratodontidae; genus Neoceratodus; species Neoceratodus forsteri. The sequence continues at coordinate 401,386,681 of CM028135.1, forward strand.
AAAAGCTCTAAGCATGGTGGCTCTAGCTGGACATGCTCACTCTCCATGAAAGTGGATGGGTGGTGTCAGGCTGAGAAGGAGTGAGTCTGACTTTTTTCACTTTGGTTAGACTGAACTTGCAGGTTCGACATCTCTAATGTTGACCGATATTACTGTGTCAGGAATCATGTCGACCACAAATCATGGTCGGCATGATTCCTTGCAGACTCCCAGTCCTGTTTTTCTATTGGTGGGCTTCCCCCCATCCCCCATGCAGGGGGCCCTGCCCCTTCACCCCCTGACTAAGGGATTGTTAACTCCAATTGGAGTTAATTTGGGGTGGGGGTGCAGGACTGGGAGACTGCATTCCCCTGTCCTGGGCACATCAACACAGCGACCTGTTGGCAAAGTGTCAATTTTGCCAACAGGAGAGTAGTTCACTATGTCAGTGTCACCATATGGGGGGCATACTCTGAACTTGTAAGGCCTGGATAGGTTACCATGAAATGTAAACCTTAATGCATAAAACAATGTACTTGGTGTTTCCATGTCACTGGCTCATTAACAGAGGACTGCATCTATACCAGGATTTGAAAGCCATGCTTCACTGAGTTTATTGTCATCAGAACTGAGAACTGCATATGGCATAAGATTGTTTGAACTGCATAAAACTGAGGAATTCTGTGGGAAGTTTTGAAAACTCAGGATCTCTGAGCTCCTAAAGAAGGGAGATTGGAAGTGGTGGTGAAGTACCCTCACAAGAACTCTTAGAGACCCGGATGCAGTCTTGAATTTGGATTATATTTTTTTCCTTTTAAGGGCTTATGTGAGTTAATTCTCTTACAGCTTACAGCTTTAGAAAAAGGAAAAGCCATTTGAACATTTGGTGTTCTGGACTTTTAAATTCATTATTTGGGACTTATTTTGGCTTTTGCTTATTCTCACAGCCTACTATACAGACTGTTATACACCTGTCATACATCTTAGTGTTTTCATGTTTTTTTGTGTGTGTGTGTTTACAGCACACTTGATTTAAACCATCTACATTTACAGCTACACCTATTAGTAGAGGTTTGTGTAATAAAATATGAATATTGGAAGTGGTAAAACCATAATGGCTCCATATAAACCATTACAGAAGGGTGGAAACCCTAATTGAGTTGTGTGTTCAAGGGTTAGCTTGAGATTATGACATCAGCACCAATAGAGAAGTAAACAAAACCCGAGAAGTGTAGACAAAGTAAAGGAACAGCAACATCAGAGTATTAATCAGAACACATACTCAAAAGGAAAGGTGACTAATTCTAGTATAAATAAAAGGATGAATAAAAAAGGTGGTTTACAACCTAAAAAGACAAGGGAAAGTGAGGGAAATAAAGAAGAAAGTAAAGAAGACAGACAGAGTGAAAGAGATAGGGAAGCTATAAATGAAGGTAATAGTGAGGGGAAATTGATAGTAGAAGATTTAAGGATCAAAGAATGTGTAATATTGGAAACAGGAGTAGAGGATTATATAGAGAATGATATAAGAAAGAAAGTGAGAATAACAGGGAAGCAAAATGTGATGGGTGAAGGTATAATAAGGCCCAGCCAAAAACTATCTGACTACTTCCCGATAATTGGAAAAAATAAGTAACTAGAATGGGTGTTAAAACAGCTTTCTTAGAGATAGAAAAAGATCAAGAAATTAAAAGCCAAAATATAAATGATTAAGACATCTTAAAAGGTACTTCACTGGGGGAAGAGCTGAATGTAGGAGAGATGACAAAACAGGAAGCTACAAAATTGGATTCATGTATTCCCCTGAACTTATCTGGAAATATGGCTAAATTGGAAAGATCAGGAAATTCAAATATCTGTATCCTAGTGGGATCTCCCAACACTGTGTTTCAGAATTTAGATAAGGAGATAGAGAAAATAAATTTTGAACCAGAATTATTAGCTCAATGTCCCTATACACTATCAAAATATACAATCAAAGCACTAGCCCATACAGTAATTGCGAACATAGTTTTACTGGAGGCATTAAATGATATTAGAGAAAAAATGTTAGGACATACTAATTTGATTATTGTGAGATTAGATAATTTGGAGAATAAGATAAATGAAATGGAAGTAAAAATAAATAAAGTGAATGAAGTGGAGGTAAAGTCTGATAAACGGAGACCCTCTTTCTCCTCACTCCAGATACCTGACTCCCCAAAAATAAAGATGAATTTACTAAGAGGGAAAAAAAAACAAAAGGTAAGGAGAAATCAAAACATGGTAAAAAGGTGAAAATAACAACAAAACCAAAAAAAAAAAAAGAAGGTGAGAAGGGGGAAAAAAGGAGGAAATGAGTACCAGAATAGAAGAAAAGATAATTCCTTTAGAGCTTATAATTATGTAAGAGAAAAAGATGGTGATTGATAGGTCTGAAAAGAAGTTGGAAGAGATGAAGGATGTTGACAAAGTTAATGAACAAAAAAAATGAGAATGTGGGGGAAAGAGGTTGAATTTAAGGTACTTCATCATGGACAGATAATGAGAAAATTAGAGGGAAGTGAAATGGTAGTTAGAATTAAAGGAATTTATAAACAAAGCTATGAAACCATCAAAACAGTGAAGGAGTTCATTGAATATCTGTTCAATGTAGAACTGGGGCTGGGCATTAGAATGGAGGATATGATATATGTAATGAGGGATGTACAAGATCATGAGACCCCAGTTTATGTTCTGCTCGCTGATATGGAGATAGCATAAAATATGGTTTAAGCAACAGCATTTATTGACATTGGGTCTAGAAATACAACCACCTATTAGATGGCAAGCAATACTTTGCCAATACACTATAGAGGAAATCTCAGTGAGAGAGATCTCTGTGAACATTTTGCAATGATAGTGATGGAACTAAAATGGGATTTTACAAAAAATAAAGGGGAGGGAGGGAGGGCAGGAAAGGGTTATATATATTGACATTATTTGGGTTAGACATAATATACAATGAAAATAATGAGATGCTTAAACCATTTTGATTGCATTGTTAACCAGTATGATGAATACTGAGATTAAGAATGGTAAAATAAAGGAAGTAGAAAGGGTACTTCCTAAAGAGGGAGGTACACAAATTAACATAAATGGTGGGTCAAAACAGATAGTTAAGAGATTACTACAGAAAGCGGAAAGACTGGATAAAGCAGGTTTCCTATTAATTGATTAGGGGAGCTAGAAATGGAGAGACAGTCATTATTTCAAGGGCATGAACAAATTTGACTAGAACAAAGTAGTTAACATCAATCAAATCTGAACAAAAGTAATCCAGCACAAAGTATTCAAGCCAATCTCTTATCATGGAATATAGCTGGGATTTCAGGGAAATTGGCTGATGAAGAATGGCTTTAGTTTATACAGGAAATAGATTTGAGATAATACTACTTCAGGAAACATGGGCTAATGAAACAATTGACTTGAATGGCTTCAGGGCATTTCAGTCTCTAGCAATAAAGTGTAACAAATTTGGAAGACTTTCAGGTGGATTAATATTTTATATTAAAATCAGTAAAAATATAACAGCTACTGAAGTTTTTAAAAATGAGAAAGAATTATATAATAATGTCATTAAAATGGGGTAGTGATCAGTATATTATATTAAACATCTACATACCACCAGTAGTGGAAAATGTGATAATACAAATTGTGGAATAACCTGCATAAAGATGTGGAGGCTATTATAAAGAAACATCCAGCAGGAATTGTAATAGCAGCAGGAGACTTTAATGCCTGGATAGCAAAATATGATAATTTAACATTATTGGAGTCTGAACTGAATTTAACAGACTGTAATTTGAGAAATAATATGGATATTGGCAAAAATGGTAATGGTATAGAATTACAGAGATTTCTAGAAAACACCACTTTACTGATATTAAATGGAAGATTAAATGGTGATTTGGAAGGAAAAATTACTTTCTTCTCCCATAATGGACATATTTTGACAGACAATATGTTATGCCATATGCCATGGCAACACATATCCATACAAGTCCTGGGGTTAAACACCGGATCACATCATTTGGAATAGAAGCAGTTCCGATGAATTTAAGGGGTAGAAACTTTGAGACTACACTTGACTGTCGTGAACAAAAATGGTTCCACAGACTTGGAGTGTTGCAAGGAAAAGGGCTAAATTATAAATTGAGTTTAGACCCTTTCTAAAATGTAGGAAAAGATAGATGTCTCTATAAATGTGAATCCAAATAACTCTGTATGTTAGATTAATAATCTCTGAATGAAATATGATAACTGGTGAATGGCTGGGTCTGATAAAAGATAAAAGACAAAATATAGAAATAAATCAATATAAATTAAATCAAATTTAATGAAAGCATGAGGGAATGTTTTGGTGCAAGTCAGATGCAATGTATTATTTTTACTTTATGAGGAGTACTGTATGTATATATTATAACTCCTAATTTTTTCCATTATTTTTTCTAGGTGTAAATAACTGTATACACATGGAATAATCCAGGCTGCTCATCTGTCAGATTCTTGAGTGCCTCTAAAGATAATTCTTTATAGATATTTTCTATGACATAATTTTTGGATTTAGATTTTAAAAATATTGTTAAAATTGTATAAGAAGTTGAAATTAATTAGAAAATGAAAAAATAGTAATGTGCTTTCTACATAATTTTGTATGTGTATCTTTCAGAAAAAAAGGTGTAGGTGGATATGTAATTAGCTAATTAGACCCCTTGTGAGGTATATAAGAGCATTATCTGTTTGGTTGCACTAGCTCTGATGAAGCCCAGGGTGCTGGGTGAAACGTAAGCACAGAGACGGTACTTTAGCACTGTGTGATTGTCTTTGTCTTTGGTGCCCTGGATGTGAATAAAACTGCATTTACTTTAAATAGCAGTGCGGACATTCTATTTTTTCCACTGGGTGAGTGGTGTGTGCTTCCATTCTATTCAAAATATGTTATGTACCCCCCGAACATCATAGAAATTTCCAGAATTTGAAAATCTCAATTAGACCTGAGAGTGACCATGTGTCACTAGAATGAATAATTAAACTAAATATGGGAGAAGAAAATCTTAGTGAGATAGTGACCCCACAAGCGAACCTAGTTTGTATGGGGAAAAAAGTACTTTTCCGCTCAAAAATAAATGACAATACATTGGATGGAGTTTTTTCAAATTGGAATATGAAATTGGAGGGATTAATTAATCAATGTTTTATTAATGTACACTTAACTGAACATTTAATAAATCAGTTTGAGAATGTAATTAAGGTAATATATAGAGAACAACATATTAAGAATAATACAAAAAAATGGTTTGACAAATCATGCACCGTGGCAAAAAAATAACTTAATAAATTAATAAGATGGACTAAAGAACATCCAGCTAGAGTCAACTTTTGTAGACTCAATAAAGCACGAAAATCATATAATAAGTTTCTACAATTAAAAAAAGTTCAAGCTTTAAATAATCAATGGGAAGAAATGTTCAGAATTATATGGACAAATGATAAAAGTCGATTCAGGAAATTAGTGATAAAGGGGACTAGCACATATTCTTCACCATCAGTATATGTTCCCAAGGATGCATGGGTGGCACATTTTCATTCAATATTTAATAAGAAGTAGGAAATGATGATATGTGATATAGACAAAGGTCTAATAGAGGCTTGTTATGAGCCATTAATTCTATCTGAATATGATTTAGAAGTTGCAATAACAGGATTAAAAAAATCATAAGGTGCCTGGACATGATCTAATTCCTCTGGAAATATATAAAAATACAGCAACTTTTGGATATCATTGTTAACAACATTTTCTAATTTATGCTCTCAATATAAATATATACCAATTGAATGGAAAACTAACATCATTGTACCTATTCATAAAAAGAGATCAATGTATGACCCAAATAAATTCAGACCCATTAGTTTATTAAATATAGTCTCAAAGATTTTTGCAATGGTTGTGTTGGATACATTGACCAACTAGATAAAAAAAGAGAAAATACTCTCTCTCCATCCCAGGCCAGATTCAGAGAGAACTTCTGTACATCAGACAATGTTTTTTGTTTGGCCCATTTAATGGAAAAGTAAATAGATATACATAAAATGAAATTGTATGCTCTATTTATCTACTTTTCCCATGCGTTTGATTCAATTAATAGGAAAACGTTATGGGAAATTCTTTTAAAAAAAAACATTTACCCCACTCACTTCTGTTCCCTATTTATCTGTTATATACAGGTACCCAAATTGCAGTTAGATATAGTAATAAAGGGGAGTTAACTCAATTTTTCCCGACAAATAGAGGAATTAAACAGGGATGTTTACTTGCACCATCTCTGTTCAACATCTTTAGTAATACATTATTAGAATATGAGTCTGAAGATAACATGGATTCCCCCATAATAAATAAACAAAGGGTCCATTCTTTGGCCTATGCAGATGATATTATGCTACTATCCCTCATTGAAATTGTATTACAAAAGAAAATTTACATTTTTACACAAACATTTAATGATTTAGAATTGAAAGTAAACCTAAACCAAACTAAAGTTATGGTACTTGGTGCAAGCCACAGGGACCATTGTAAAAATAAAGATTTACATAAATAAACAATTGGCGGAAGTGGTAAATGAATACCCACATCTGGGGATTAAAATTACATCCAGTGGTAAATGGACAAGACACATAAAGGAGCAAAATATTAAAGACAAAATAAATGCTAAGGCTTTATTAAAATTTAATAATCAGTTTGGAAGGAATACATTGATACCAGCCTTAACAGCAGGTGATGCAAAAATAAATCCAATATTACTATATGGAGCAGAAGTTTAGGGGCATGAAGACAACATAGATGGTTTCTTGGAAACCCCTTTAATATATTATTATAAGTGTCTCTTAAATGTTCCCCCCTCAACAGCTAATGCTATGATAAGGGCGGAACTAGGAAAAATAAAAATAAGTAAGATAAAAGAGATACACCTGGTAAATTACTGGATTAAAATAATGAATAGCCATGAGAATATCCTTCTAAAAATGTGCTTGTTAGAAAAAAAAAGCTTGGAAACAAAAAGGGAGTAATTTTAAATGGTTAACTTATTTATGTAAAATGCTATATAAACTTAAATTACAACACTTACGTTCTGATGTAGAGAAAAATATCTCAATTGCTCCTCAATATAAAGAATTAGTGATGAAGAAGGCTATTTTAGCTGCTCAATAAGAGGGCATGAGGGATATAAAAAAACAGAAATGTGCTATATGGTAGAAGAACAATAAAATGGGGCATTTTTTAGACGAATATCTGACTTTGCCAATCACAAAAATACAAATGAAAAATATAACATGGGCTAGATTCAAACTAATTACTGCAAATATATCTATTTTAATAGATAAACCACAACAGATATAAAAATACACGAGAATAATGAGTGTCTGTGTAAGAAAGGCTTTCAAGAAAACTTAAGACACTTAATTGTAGATTGCCTATTATATATCAAAATAAGAAACATATATCTTGCCCAGACTTTAAAGATTTATGCAAATAAGCTAAATGATATGGTATTTATAATGCTACAACTAAGAACCTATGAAGAGGCAGTAACAATAGCTAACTTCTTTATATCTGTAGACAAACAGAAAAAAAAGACTGTATAGAATGTGCAATAAGAAACTGGGGATGTTAATTGATAATAACAATTTATGAATTTGGCTTGAGGGAAGGTAGGAGCCTTGGCTTTAACTAACTGATGGAATGATATGAGTAATATATTATGTGATAAATGTCTTAAAGATATTTTAGCTTTTGTATTGTATTTATGATGTATTTACTTTATGTAATAGTCATGATTCTCAAATATTATGACTGATCAATAAAAACTGATGATGGTGATGATGATAAAACAGGTCAGAGTTTACTTAGAAAATTATAAAAGTTTATGGCTTGTGGAGGAAGGGGAACGTTACACACATTGCATGGTATTTTGTTTTAATTTCTGTCTTGCTGCCACCTCTCTTCAAGTTCCAGTGCAGCTGTTGTCATTCCTCAGTGAGAGAGGGGTAGCACTCATTAATTTTATTGTGTAGTGCGGTTTGATTATCACACAAAGTGCCCATTGAATGGATATGTCCTGATAAGGACACAGCTGGAAAAGGCTTTCAGACAATCCTGTTTCAGGATTTTTATTGCCCAATTTATAATGCTTAAATAAGGCACTTCAGAAAGTGCATTACAATGGTTAATGGCCCTTGTCAGCTTTTAGTAACACTTAGCTTTGCCTCTTTGACACTGTGCGACATAGAAGGCTATTAAACAAATGTAATATGGGAGAGGGCAGGACAGTAGTGTGGTGGGTAGGTAATTGGCTGGGTGGCAGGACACAGAGGGTGGAGGTAAATTTAACCATAGAACAAATAAAAGTATTGGAAGAAATTCAAACATTAGAAACAAAATTGAAAGAAACCGTTGAAACAAAACAACTCAAACTTTTACAAGAAAAAATTGAGAAATCTTTGATAGAATATGATAATCATATCAGAAGCATTAAAATTAATAAGTTTAAAAGGGACATTAACAAATATAAAAATGGCACCATTTACATCTGGAAAGGATCAGAATACAACACTGATTTCTATAATTTGGATGATACATTAACATCTTTGGGTACTTCTGACACAGAAAACTATGAACCAAGAACCTTCAGAGGCACTGGGTACAGAAAACCATATTATAGAAGAAATAGGTACTCCAGTTATTATAATAGACCATATGGCAGATTTCAACATCAAAGGGGAAGCTATTATGAAAGAAACTCTTCTAATACCCCCTACTGGCAACAACAGGAGAGACAAACAGAAATGGATTTTCAGAAAGGTCCAGAGCAGACAGGCCCCTCAGGGTCAAGGAAAAAAGGAAAAGAAAAAGACACAGGCAGAGGAGAGCTAGAAAAAGAAAAAACACACAAACTCAGATCTCGGAACCAAGAAAATTAAACATTTATAATTTGTTACACAGAATATTAACTCTCATAGAAGAAAAGTCCTTAATTATGGCCTTTCTTTTAGTTTAATACAAAAACTAAACCCTTCTGAACTCAAAATAGACCTAGAGAAGTTTTATCGGAAGATTAGGCTGAAACATTTTCTTGGTACAAGAGAAGAATCCCGTGAAAATGAATTGGAAAAGACAGCACGATATGAATTAAAACAAGCCCAAGGGACCAAATCTAATTTTGACCCAACAGGTTTTACCCCAGCTAATGTAACTCGTTTTATTGAAAAAGTTAACAAGCACATAGAAAAAATACTGGTGGATAATATATCCAAACCTATAAACTACAATCTAACAGGAATATGAAGCCCTTGAAAACCTGAGCAAGGATGATACAATAATAATCAAACCAGCTGATAAAGGGGGAGGCATAGTGCTTTTGGATAGAGAAGATTACAGAACAGAGTGTCTGAGACAACTTAATGATCAGATTACCTATGATAAAAAAAAAGGAATATTCCTTTCCAATAATTGAGAACTGTGATAACAGAAACAAGTAATGAAGCCAGTGATAGAGGAATTATGGAACAGTGATTTTCAGATGAACTTATAAATAAAACACCAAGAATACCTTTATTTTATTGCTTACCGAAAATACATAAAACTCTAGTACAACCCCCTGAAAGACCCATTATTTCAGGAATAGGATCCATCACAGGACCATTATCTAACTATGTGGACCACTACTAAACATCTAATAGTGAATACCTGATCATACCTTAAGGATAGCAAACATTGTATACAATTATTGGAAGAGTTGAATCAGAAGGAACAGAATCTCGAGGAAGTATTACTTATCACCTTGGATGTTAAAAGCCTTTATACCAATATACCACACAATGAAGGACTGTGAGAATTGTATTTCTTTTTGTCTACAAGAGAACAGAATAAACCTAATAAGGAATTTTTACTACATCTCACCAGAATAGTACTTGAAAATAATTATTTTGCCTTTGAAGATTCCACTTATATACAAAAAATAGGCACAGCTATGGGATCGACAATGGCACCCACATATACCAACATATATGTGGCCTATTTTGAAAAGGAATACATTCAGTCAAAAAACAATAGATTCAAGTCAAATTTAATTTTTTACAGAAGATTTGTTAATGATGTTTTGATCATTGGGAGAGGCACGCTACAAGAAGCACTAGATTTCTACCATTATCTTGAAAATGCCACCCCACATCTATCCTTCACATTTGAGTCCAATAACCTAGAAATTCCCTTTTTTGGACCTTAAGATTATCAAGGAAGATGGGAAGATCATAACAGACCTATATAGAAAATAAATATCTACTAATACCATTTTACATGCTAAAAGTTTCCATCCTAAAATGTTAAAAGTTAGTATTCTTTATAGCCAGATGCTGAGGGTTAAAAGGAACAGTGGCAGTCAAGAACGCTGTAACAAAAATGTAACAGCTTTAACTGAAAGGTTCAACTCTAGAGACTATTTGAATTCAGTACTAAGAACATCAAAAAATAAATGTGACTCTAGAGAGAGAGAGAGAGAGAGAGAGAGAAGTTTTATTGAGAGATAGACCTACAAATGTGACAGAGACTACTTCTAAAATAACACTGTCAACTCAGTACTCAGAGAGTTTTGGTCGAATTAAAAATGTTATCTTGTCAAACTGGAAAATTTAACACTCAAATGAAAGAGGAGAAAAAATATTTGAACAGAAACCATGGATTACAGCAAAGAAAATGACCACCATACAAAATAAACTAATAAGAACACAGCATTGGAAACCTGAAAATATGACTTCTACTTGGCTTAAAAGCACTATAAAAGGCTTTTATCCCTGTGGAAACTGTGTCCACTGTAACAGTGGACCGAAAACTAAAACGATAAGAAGTACATGGAATGATAAAGAATACAACATAAACAAGGCCACTGATTTACGGTGATTAAAACAATTAAATTCCGTTTTCAAGACTTAAGATTCCGGAATTTCACCGGTGATTGTTACTCTAATTTCTGGATTTTACCGGGATTCTGTTATCAATTTTTAGTATGTGCATAAATAATCAGAATTAAAGAAGGCTTCATGTACACAGCAATAAATAAAGCAAACTGAAAATAGTACAGGAAGGAATTACAAGAAAAACACACTTTTTTATAGATTTACTGATCTGATAGAAAATGCCAGATTCCATGAAATCTTCGTTTTTACCGGTTTTCAGGCAGCCCTAATTCCGAAATTTTACCGGATTTTCCGGTAAAAACCGAAAAACAGTGGCCTTGAACATAAATGACTTTATAACACGTAGAACTTCATTTGTTGTTTACTGTATTATTTGTCCCTGTTCCTTATATTACATTGGAGAGACCACCAGACCTCTGAAATTACATATATCAGAACATAAAAGCAATATTAGAAGAGGTGATATTAGATCACCCCTAGCAAGACATTTTTTAGAATTCCACCATTCCATTTCCAGTTTAAACTTTTTTAGAATAAAGAAAATACCCGAAAACTTACCTGGTGGAAATAGAGATTCAGCACTGCTAAGAAGGGAAGCCTGGTGGATTTTCACACTGAAGATGAATATCCCCAGATATGACTAAATGAAAACTTGATATAGACTACTTTTGAATGAACATCTCTCCTTTGCTTTCTCCATTTTTTTAGTTCAGTTATATTAGATCTCTTCAGTCACATTCACCCTCTGTCACATATTATGCCTTTTTGTCTCCTGTACATTTTATTTTTTACTTGAAACTTGCCTTTTCTGTATCATTTCTTTCAGTTACTTTCCTTATAGCCTAAAAATCACCACATATGTGGTCTGTTATTATGACTTTCTGATAACTATATCCCACACACAGTTTCTTCTCTGACTTTCTTGATTTTAACTGAGTGCTGATTCTCCTCTGTTATCTATCGGATTACTCTGGTTCTAATCCCACCATCACCTTGGCTCCTGGTTTAGGTTTCCATTCATTTTGACCTATTCCTACATTTCCCATGTTTTCACCCTAAAATGAGACTTCTTACCTTACACACACACCCCTCTTATGTCCCTCTTTTCACACTTTTCTCCCCAACATAATTTCATTTAGCCTTTCTTTCCCTTCTGTATATGCTTTTCTGTCCACTTCATCCTTGTCTCATACCTATTTACTACTATCTTGATCCTTTTACCAGATAGCTGTTCTGTCATCATTAGCTAATTTATAATTTATTGTCATACTTCTGGAGCATAAAATATAAAATGTACTACACATATGTCTGATTGAAAAAATTTGATGGAATTTATAAATAACAAAAAATCGCCATACTATTTGTAAAATAATAGAGTGTGACATGTGTAATCTTGGTTTCCTTTATTAATATGGGACCTTCTTAACCAATACTTTGCAAATGAGAAGATTATTAAAAGAAATTTAAATACAATAGAAGCGGGGGACTTTCTGACTGCTCTTTATGCACCAGAGAGTTTCTTAACTGACCAGGCTGCCCAGGTGACGTCATGCTTGACATTGGCATGCTATCCTGGCATGCAGCCAAGTGACCTGGACCCTCTTCTTCACCTTGCAAGGTGTTAGCAAAGATGCACTCATGGAACAGCTTTGGGGTTAATGGTGATGGGTCATTGGCATTTTTTTGCCCTAATGAGATTCATTCAGGTATACTGTGCACAAAACGAACTCCCAGAAACAGGTAAAGGAGTTTAACCCTGAACTTACTCAAATTTAAAACATTCATAGGGCAACTAAGAATTAATTTTGTATTAATTGTGAGGCTTTCTGTTTCTTTATTTAGAATCAGCAAAGATATGCTGCTTCAGGCAAATGGATCTTTTCCTGCTAAAACAAATTGCGCTTTTGAACTTTGAAGTAAGATTTCTGTACTACATGTGAGCTTTTTTGAATGAAATCATTTAGGTTTTTAGAATGAAAATTCATTTGAACTTTTTCTTATTTAAATTGGGCTATTTTGAGATGAGCCATAGAGCAGGAGATTGAACCTACCCCCCCCTCAACACCTTAACCCACGCTGACTCCTATAAAGATTTTATTTGAAGCAAGTGATTTATACAGGTCTGTTCCACTTGTACACAAGTTATTTCAAGAAATCTTGAAAACTGAAAGATTTATGATTTAATTATTATAACTAAAATAATTTTGGCATTCAGCATACTAAGAATATTTCTCTGTTTTGTTTTTTCATATCTATTTAGATTTATGTATAGCTCCCAATCTGAGGAAGGAATCTATATGTGTTCTGAAACATTACACAAGAATATAAATATGAATATGGAACATATAATTACATCCTTTTTGAGCTTCATGAAAAATATACTTTAAAATAAGGAGAAATTCTACATATAAGCTACAGTTTGAAAGAAAATTAAATCACAGATTCACTGACTACTGTGGCCTGCCTTTTTATGAGAGGGTTGAGTGAGACTTGAACATATTACTATCACTGAATGAATCTGCTTAGCCTCACTCCCCTGATTTTACTTCCTTACATCAATAAGGCTTGAAAAGGAACCCATGAAGACTAAAACTGGATTTACATGGTTGTAAATGGCTGTCACTCCACAGAAGAAAGATTGACCAGTGGGGTACCTCAGGAATAAATGCTGGGACCAGTCCTATTCAATGCCTTCATCAGTGACATTGCACAGGACCTAGAAGGCAGAATTTCCCTGTTCACTGCTTATACAAAGCTCTGTAACAGAGTGGACAGGCCAGAGGGTGTAGACAGAATGAGGCGGGACCTGCAGAAGCTTGAAGAATGGTCAAGGGTTTGGCAGTTGAAATTCAATGCAAAGAAGTGCAAGATAATGCATATGGGGCACAAAAACCATGGAATAACATATCAATTTGGGAGTGAGGATATAGCATGCACCAAGCAGGAAAGGGACCTTGGGGTTATCATATCTAATGACCTCAATGTAGGCAAACAGTGTGACAAGGCAGCAGGTAAAGCAAATAGAATGCTGGGATGCATAGACAGAGGCATCACCAGCAGGAAAAGGGAGGTCATAATTCTACCATACAAGACATTAGTGAGGCTCCACCTGGAGTACAGTGTGCAGCTCTGAAGACCTTACCTACATAACGACATAGACGGGATAGAGAAGGTTCAGAGGAGAGCAACAAAGATGATACATGGATTGCATCACAAGTCCTATGAGGACAGGATGAAGAATTTGAATATGTACCCCTTGGAGGAGAGGAGGGAGAGAGGGAATATCATAGAGACATGCAAGAACCGTACTGGGAGGAACAGGGAGCAGGAATACACTATTTTCCAGAGAAAAAGATGTTTCAGGACTAGAGGGCATGGGATGAAGTTGGAGGGAGAGTGATTCAGAGGAAACATGAGGAAGAGTTTCTTCACAGAATGGGTGGTGGACAAGTAGAACACCCTGCCAGAGGAAGTGGTGGGGGCTGAAACAATCACAAGATATAAGAATGTATGGGATAGACACAAAGGAATTCTGGAGGTCAAGGGCAAGAGGCAACAAACTTCTAGAAAAACATAAAGCGAACTTACAAGCTTAAATGGGCAGACTGGGTGGGCCATAGGCCCTTATCTGCTGACAGTGTATATGAATCTATGTATCTATGCTTTAACCTTCCAATGGAGTGATGAGATCACTATCTAACCATTACAGTCCCCTGTCACACCTTATTGCATAAATATTTTATAAACTTTAATGGCTCCTGAGGGATACACACTTATAAACAGCATGCCATGAAAAGAAGCAGCACATCTGCCTCCACCCTTGTCACTCTGCTAAAGTTAACCACTTATGTGGAAAACATACAGTATATGACACTACAACATTGTATTATGTAGCTGCTTGTAAGTGCATGCTCCTTATTATTCAGCATTTTTTGCCAAAAAATGTTTTTTAAAAAAAACCTGATTAAACAGCTTGCGACATGTAAATTGATTTTACTCTTTGAACAAAAAATTGTTCACGTTACAAATACCTTGGGAGCTGTAAATCGATTTTATCGATTGATCAATAGTATTTACAGACTGCAAGGTATCTGCAATATGTAAAGTTTAATTATCAGTCAAGTGATAATATACAGATTGCAAAGTATTTGCAAGGTGTAAACTCATATTATCAATTGAGCAATAATATTTACAGACTGCAAGGTATTTGCAATGTATAAAGTCCAATTATTGATAGAGTAATAATATTAATAGTCCACAAGGTATTTGCAAGGTGTAAAGTCCAGTTATTATTCAAGCAATAATATTTATAGCCTGAAAGATATTTGTGAGGTGTAAAGTCTAATTATAAATAGAGTGATAATATTTACAGCCCACAAGTTATTTGTGAGGTGTAAACTCATAATCTTGATCAAGCGATAATATTTATAGACCATGAAGTATTTTCAATATGTAAAGTCTAGTTATTGATCAAGCAATACTATTTACAGTCCACAACATATTCGTGATGTGTACAGTCCAATTATTAATCAAGTGATTATATTTACAGATGACAAGGTATTTGTGAGGTGTAAAGTTTGACTATCGACTGAGCTAAAATATTTACAGCCCACAAAGTATTTACAAGGTGTAAACTCATATTATCAATCAAGCAATAATATTTAGAGACCACAAAGTTTTTGTGAGCACCAAAATCCAATTATTGATCATGCAATAATATTTACAGCCTGCAGTATTTGCAAGGCATAAAAAGCCCAGTTATCAATCGGGTGATAATACTTACAGCATCAAGGCATCTGTGAGGTATAAAGTTCAATTATCAGTCGAACAATAATATTTACAGATTGCAAGGTATTTGTGAGGTGTAACCTCATATTGTCAATCAAGTGACAATATTTACAGACCACAAGTTATTTCTGATCAACAAAGACCAATTATCACTCAAGAGATAATATTTACAGACCACAAGGTATTTGCAATGTGTAAAGTCCTATTATTGATTGAGCCATAATATTTACAGCCTCAGGGTATCTGTGAGGTATGAAGTTCAAATATCAATCCAATAATAATATTTATAGATCACAAGGTGTTTGTGAGGTGTAAAGTCTAATTATCAATCAAGCAATAATATTTACAGATGACAAGGTATTTGCAATGTGTAAAGTCTGATTATCAATAGAGCAATAATATTTATAGCCCACAAGTTATTTGCAAGGTGCAAAATCTGATTATCCATCGAGCAATGATATTTACAACCCTCAAGATATTTGCATAGTATAAACATATATTATTGATTGAGTGATATTTGCAGACCACAAGGTATTTGCAAGTTATAAACTCATATTATGAATTGAGCGATAATATTTACAGCCTGCAAGGTTTCTGCAAGGTGTAAAGTCCTATTTATTTATTTAGCGATTCAGAAAAAAACTTTGAGCAAAAGCTCTTTTACAAAGGTTCCACGTCATAGATTGCAAAACAAAGTACAGTAGAAGAAAGCAAAGATACATTACAATGAACGATGCAGCTTGGATTCAGAACTTACAGAATAACTGAAGACATAGCTACAAGTTAAATAACAAGAAAGAAACACTTTATGAGGGTGGGTGGGGGGATTAAGCAGCCACAAAGTGCCTTGTCAGTAGTTCAGAGGGATAGGGATAGCTGGCAGAGTGGTGAAGAAGGGAGGTATGAGAGAGAGAGAGAGGTAAGTACTGCAGTGGAGGTGAGAGGGTGGGAGAAGAGGGATGATAAGGTATAGGTAGAAATGGTGGGGTGATGGGAGGCTGAGCAGAGAGGACATGCTAGAGTAAAATGGTGGAGTGTGAGGGGGCATGGTCAGGCAGCCAGCATTAGTAAAGTTTGGAAAACTCACGGGACTGTGAGTTGGAAGAGAGGGAGGGGGGTGGCAGTTGCCGAAGGAGCATGATGCAAAAACAGATTGCTGATTGAAGTGAGCAATAATACTTACGGTCCACAAGGTATGTGCAAGCTGTAAAGTCCAGTTGTTGATCAAGCAATAATATTTACAGATCACAAGGTATTTGTCCGGTATAAACTCATATTATCTTTTAGTTTTTTATATATTTAAAAGTTGATAACTGGGAAAGGAACAATGAGATAAGGCTCATTTCCAGTTACAACCTGGGGAAATGGGGCACAGGAAAATAAATAACATACAGGAAAATAAATAACAATCACATCATATAAGCAGTTGAAGACAGTAGAGACATCGCTATAATGGACAGCAGTAGTGAGGGCTAATGCAATACTAATATATTAAGTCTGACCTGTATACAATGAGGATCTAAGTGTGGGTGAATCAACACAGCTATACAGTTGTGTACAAAGCAGCTGGACTGGACAAAAACAGCTTCAGAATTATTCTAAGGGGAAGGGGTGGCAGATGCAGGGTGGGGGAGAGATGAGTTTTATTTGCTGCTTGAGGGGGATGGGAATGAGGGGGAGTCTCAAAGGCTAAGGAGTAATTTGTTCCAGAGATGGAGGAGATGGGATGAGATGGCAGAGAGACCTGAAGAGGACTGGCTATGAGGGATGGAGAAGGTGTGGGGGTGAAAGGAGCACAGGGAGTTCAAAGGTAATGGGGCAGGAGTGAGGGTGGAGGTGAGGTAAGTGGGAAGGAGGTCAAACCAATACTTGGCAATGAAGGTTAAGGAGTTGATGTGTCTTCTGTGTGAGAGGGAGGGAAGGTTTAAGGAGGAGAGGAGAGGAGACAGCAATGATGATTCTGAAGTGGGGAGTTAGTAGTGAAGCAGCAGAAGGAGTGAATCTAGGTGGGAAAGAGTGATGATGGGGTCTGAAGCATAGATAACATTGTCGTGATCGAACAGGGGGAGCATGGTCTTGGACAGCAGGATGTGGTGGAGGTGAAGGGGGATGCAATCCTTATTCTGATAGAGTACTCCAAGTTTGGGGCAAAGTTCTGCACACATGGAGTCGATATGGCTGGAGTAGTCAAGGTGCTGATTGAGCCAGAGGCCTATGAATTTTAGGAGGTTACTGAGTCAAGGGTGGATCCATCCAAGGTAGTGAATGAGGGGCAGAGGTGCAGCTTAGCCAGCTTGTTGGGGGTTCTAAAAACCGTGGAAATGGTTTTCTTGGTGTTGACTTTTAGAGAGATTTGTCATGAAACCAATGGAGGACATGGTTGAAGTAGGATTAGATGTTGGGGTGGACAGAGTCGGGGGTGGGACCAGAGGTGTAAAGGATTGTGTCATCTGCATAGAGGTGGATACTAGAATGTTGGTAGACAGCTGGAAGGTCATTGATA
Organism: Neoceratodus forsteri; assembly: GCA_016271365.2. Lineage (NCBI taxonomy): Eukaryota > Metazoa > Chordata > Ceratodontiformes > Ceratodontidae > Neoceratodus > Neoceratodus forsteri. Next base: position 401,404,940 of record CM028135.1, read on the forward strand.
AATAATGAAAAAAGAATTAGACCTAGAATAGATCCTTGGAGAGATAATGTTTACAGCCAACAAGGTACTTGCGATATGTAAAGTCACATTATCATTCAAATGGTAAATAAGATTTACATGTCACAAATTAGTGTGTGAAAGATAAAAATCACATCTTGCGAATGATAAATTAGTGATTTTCAACTGCAGCCAAACATGATAAAGAAATACATTTCTACAACTTTTTATGAAAATCAATACCAGACTCTTGCTAAACAGGTCCTGTTGATGAAGATTCAGATATTGTTTTTTCATACTATTCTCATTTTTATGAGTTTTCAAAATTTTTCCAAAAAGAAAAGATGGCAGCCATCACGGTTGCTATTTTTTCTTACTATCAATAAATCAGTAATTCTGTGATGGATAAACCCTCACAATTTATTTTTTTAAATGTTTTGTATCAGAGGATTATCCAAAAACCCTACTGAGCATGCTCAGAAAAAAACACCTTAAAATCCTTATAACTCTGAAACTGTTTAATATTTTTTTTTTACAAAGCCTTCAAAAGGGAGTACCTCAGCACAAGCTGCCTCTACCCTGAAAGTTTTGTGAACAAATTCTGTGCTGTCTATGCCATACATGTCAGCAAAAAAACATATTGAGTACAGGACTGTACAAAATGCTGTTATGAAACTTTTTATGTCTTGAGACCCTGCCTGCCACACTATGCATGCAAAATGTTGGCCTATTTCATTGAACATCACCAAAGCTATTAAAGACCAAAAATTGAGGTTTAATTTTAAACACCTTACTTAACCCTAACTATACTGGCAGTACAGCACCAGTATAGTATGTATTACACAGGTACTATGGGGTTCAGTAAACACATTAATGTTAAACCCCAATTTTTGCACCTTTATGACTCTGTCCCCATTTGACCATTTTGTACGAAATTTGGGAGGATAAGTGAAAGTACCAAGATCTCTGGGTCCAATAAGTTTAATTCTGATTAGTGTGGGTTCGGAATTACAGAGGTGTAAACATAATAAGAATCTCAATTTTTAAGACTTCTTTTGTTTACCTGTAACTCAGAAATGGCTTAGATTTGAAACCTGAATCTTTCAGGTTTGATAGAGTTTTGGCCCAATATGCGATCCATTGCTATTTTATGCTCCTAGATTGATCTGTTTATTTTAAATTTAAAAAATATGGTTTCATTTTTTGGAGCATGCTTAGTAGCTTTTTTGGGTATCTTGATTTCTGAGGAAACATATTATGAGGGTTTCATGTGGTGAGACCATTACAATAAGCATTCATACACTCTGAAAGCATGGTGTGCTAAAGCTTTCATTTAGTGCACTATGCTGCCATTCTCTTGGGATGGGGCTGCATCAGTACATCCACGTGTGCTGACACTGCCCAGTGTCCCTGCCTGATTTTATGGTGGTAATTACAGTCCACTCTCAGACAGGTACGCATTTCAAAATGATACTGTCAGCAGCTGTCAATGAAGTCACCACTGTCATATTCAGCCCCCTGCTTTCATATACTGTTTAGTTTTATTTTTCCTGGTCTCCCTGGTGGCTCCCTTCTGCCTGTTCCCTGTCCCAGCCTCATCAACCTGGCATCACTGAGGGATTTTGTGGGTCCCTCCCCTTGTTCTCCCACAGCTTTCCTCTCTGGCATGAGCAACAGAGGCCCCCCATCTTCCCTTATGGACAGGATCCAGTTGGGGATGGACTATACGTGAGTATCCAGGTGTGGTGCCTGGAGACTGGGGAACTTCATTATACCAATGGGGAGAGTTTTCTGTTGTGTTCTCAAGTCCCCTGGGATGTTGGCATCATGGGCATACTGAGCACATCCCCATGTGAGTGTGTGGCATGTGTTGCCTGCCAAAGTCCTCCTCCCACTAGCTGCTATAGCTACTCTGCCACCTGTGGTCATCCAGGTGGCAGTAGAGCTGGCTGCCCTCCCTCCCTGGAGAAGGATAGCATTCATTGGGATACTCATTCCTTACCCTGCAACCAACCCCTGCAGCCCAAATTCATTCCTGAACTTAGACTGCCAGCAAAGGCATTAAGTGCCTCAGCCCTCTGCACCACCGGGCTGGCTTTAATGTTTAGTTTTTTAAATTATGCCAGTAGTGGGTGCTCAATCACTGGCATCCTACATCCACATACCAGCTGTAACATATAACTGGTGATAGGTGAACTCAGTACTGTCAGCGATATCACATTACTGACACTGGTGTACTCAAACCCCAGTGCCAGTTCAACAGTCCTCCCCCCACCTAGACTACTTGTGACACTGGGGTGCCAACCTTAGCTGCTGCTGCTAAATATATCCCATCACTGGGGTGCCCAATCCTCAGTGTCACTGCCTGCACCACCCTCACCCTAATTTATGCTGATCCTCCCACTAATAGATGCCAGCCCTGAGGTGCCCACCCCCAGTGACAACAATGAGAACACCAATGCTGGGATGCCCAAGTGGAGAATGCTATGACTAATTCTGTTTGCCAGAAGCAGAAAGCTATAATCCTCTGGATGCAACAAAATGGAGGGGGGGGGGCACTCAGAATCATGAAAACTCACCTATTTTGTTGTATCCTGAAGTCTACTCATGAGCTGGCTCCACACCAGAGATTTTGTATGGATGTGATTACCTGCTGGGTCATGTGCTTGTAAGCTATAGTTCTCTACCTCCAGAGAGTATATGCCTATGAGACACTGGCTTGGAGCTCAACCTTTTGCTTCTGACAGGAAGCTATAGGCTAGAGGGAAGGGGGTGGGTGTTAGGGCTGGCAACCCCAGTGAACACCACCCTACTGAGTCACCAAGACTCTAAGCCCTAATGCTTTTCATTTCCTTACTTTGTCCACTTTGCGTTCTTCAACCATAATATCTGCATTAACGTACTTTTTTGCAATAAATATGTATGCCACAGACAGCTCCCTGAAATTTTTGCAGTACTATACTTGTGATCACTTGGTGGATGTCAGGTGGTGTCCAGCTGAAGAGGTGAGTGGAAGGCTGTGCCAGTCACTGTCTTCCCTGCCCATGTCAGACTGGTGTCTGGGGTTGAAGGTGTGAGGTATAGGGTTCAAAGTTGGCAGGTCGGGTGGTGGTACAGTGATCAATTTGGGGATGAGTGTCTACTAGACACCAGGGATATGACAGATGGAAACAGCATGAGTGACTGGTGGTGGAGGTCCTCTAGATAACAGGGAATATGTCAGAGGGAAACCACATGGGTGATCACTTTTTGGAGGGTCCACTGAACACCAGGGAATACGTAAAAGGGAAAAGCATTGGTGATGAGGGTGGGGTGCAGCCACTGTGCCATGTTAAGGGCAGTGTTCAGTGGCCTTGAAAGAGTGCTGTGATGGTGGCTGTTTCATGTTGCCAAAAACTTTGAATATGCAGATGCGCCCACTATACACGAAGTATCAATCATTTAAATAGGCACAACGGTATAGTCTGCACTGTCAATCTGCTGGGCTGGCACAGTGCATTGGGGACCTCTGACTATGGCCCCACTCTGGCTGCTGGCACTAATCACAGTTAGCATGGCACTGACCTGGTTAGTACCACACTTACTGTTTGAATAAGGGGACTTTATCACTGCTATGCTTTCTTTGTTTATATTCTAGGGGTGTGCATGGGATTAAATAATGTTTTAACCATTTTTTCTCACCCCTACATCCTTCCTACTTGGTAACATCCCAGCCCAGTCCACCACTAGTCACTGGTCAGCAAAGAGCCAATAGATCCATTGCAGTGAGGCTGGAGAGTGCTAACAGTCATTCATGGTTGCTAGAAGGCTTTTTTCTATTTACTCCCTTGGGTTTCTTACACCTTCCCAATGGTGTACACAGCTAAGGCCTCACAAACATGCAGTGTCATCCTGTACGCACACCAACTCCTCAAATAATAGCCAGTTCCCTACCACACAGTGAAGGACCACTATGGTGTCAGATCACTGAACCATCCTTTGCTAGGCTGGGTTCCATGAGCAGCACATTGCCTAGCTGGACTGATCTGCTGCAGGTGTCTGAGTGCAATCCTGAACCTGAGTCCCATACATGGGAGTTTGACAGAAGAAATTAACTTCATACTTACCATAATTTCCTTTTCTGTTAGCTCCAACATTGTCAATGGGTAATCATTACAAATGGGTATAGTGCATCCCAACCAGGGGAATGGCACAGCCCAAGATTTAGAATATTGGATGTCTGAGGATTCTAAGCACTAATGACAACTCCCCAGTTACTACTTAGCAGTGCCATGAGAGCTACAAATATATACAATCGAAAACCAGTCACAAATTTACAATAATAAAAAACTGTCTTATCTTCCTATCCAATATTCGGAGAGGGGATGCATTTTATGGACCCAAAAGGATGCCTGAAGTATTCTGATTTTGTTGTAGTGAAAAACATGCAGTCATAAGATGCTTCACAGGCACAACAGGTCTCAAAGGAGTAACCCATCTGTGAACTGAAGCTAATGTACAATGAGACATATGCTCTGTCCTTTCTTTTTAGAAGGCAGAGAACTAAACTACAACAGGAAATGCACCTTAGTTAACTAACAAAACCTGTTAACCTGCAGTTGCAGATAACTGATAAATCAGCAAATAAATCAGCTTAAAGGGACACTGTCAATCTTTTTTGCATCATACTATTTTTAGGTAAATTTTATGATTGTTTACCTTCTCTAAAATTCATTGATGCTGCTGGTCGTTTAATCTACCACCTTATTTATTAGAACTGAAATGCATGGGAATGTATAGTTATATACAGCGTTGTTTTGCTCCAGATGGTTTACCTAAGCTTACTACACACTTTCTGAGCATTAAAAACACCCTCAAACAGTGCAGCCACTTGTGATGCAATAGTCTCATCTACTCCCACTGGATAATGAGTAGCTATATAGTGTCGGGGTGTTCCTGAATCCAGGAAAGATGCAGCTGTAGTTGGTCAAGAAATGTAAACAAACATATTTTGATGTGGTAACACCAGTTTGGTTGACATTCAGTTTTTTTACTTTTTATATGGAAAAAGCAGTCTGACTCAAACAACCAGCTTCATCAGCAGTCTTTATAGAATGAGAATGATCATAAAATGTGTTTATTAAACTAGTGACACTTTGAGGCCAAAAGGGGTTGACAGTGTCCCTTTAATTGATAGGTAAGTATATAAATATACATATCAGAATACAGTGCAGCTGAAAAGAGAGAGAGAGATAAATGTAGGGGATTTTACTGAAAAATAGTCCTCTCTCCTGGCATGCAGGATAAGATTCTCCCTCTGGAGCCATCCTCCTGGGTGGGTCCCATTGACAATGTTGGAGAAACAGAAAAGGAAATTATGCTAAGTATGAAGTTCATTTCTTCTTTCTGTAGCACTCCACATTGTCAATGGGTAATCATTACAAATGGGTTCTAAGAAGCAGTACCCAGACAATAAAATGGGAGGGGGGAGAATGTTATCCCATACACCAAATGCTTCAGAATTACTTGAGAACTGCTGCCTATAACACTCTGTGACCAAAAGCTGCATCAGCAGAACTCTGAACAACCAGTTTATAATGTTTTGGGAATGTGTGGTTGATCATAATCTGAGATCAACGTAGCTGCCTTGCATAGTTCTGAAACTGTGGTCTTGCCCCTCTCCACCCAGGAAGTTGCCAGTACCCTGGTGGAGTGAGCCTTGATAAGAGCCAGAGGCCTTTTCTTTTTCACCACATAGGCATAGCAACACAGGCCCATACCCACCTAGCTAGGGTGGGTTTAGAGGCCTTCTGTCCTTTCTTGGCTGCCCCAAAAAGCACAAACAGACTATCTGACTTATGAAATTCAGACATATATTTAAGGTAGATCCTAACTGCTCATCTCAGGTCCAGTTTATACAACTCCTTCTCCTTGGGGTGAGAAGAATGCAGACAGAATGACAGAAGCAAAACTCTTGGTTCACATGAAAAGCTGTGGCCACTTTTGGGGTGGAGGACAGAACAGTCCAAAGCACCACCTTGTCATTATGCATTATAAGATAAGGATCCTTATGAGACAAGGCCTGGAGTTCACCCACTCTCCTGGTGTAACACATGGCCACTAAACAACAGACCTTGTAAGACAACACATCCAGTGGTATGGACAACAATGGTTTGAAAGGCTCAATGCAGAGAACACTCAGAACCAAGTTAAGATCCCATGGGGAACCAGAGATAGAAACAGCGGTCCGCTCCTGCCAACCGCATGCAAAAAACAAACAACCTCTCTATTTGTTCCTAGGGAGAAACCACAAGGAAACTCTGAGAGTGGAAACCTGCCCTCTCAGCATACTCAGTGCCAATCCTTTGTCTACGCCAACCTGAAGGAATTCCAGAATCTGAGTAATGGAGGTTTTTGAAAGTGTAATTCCTTTCTCTCTGGCCTAAGAAGAAAATATAGTCCAGACTCAGGCATAAGCAGCTGAGGTGGGGGGGTTTCTTGACAAAGGCAAGGGTTCAGCTACCCTCAGGGAAATACACAGTCTTATGAGTCTCCTCCTTTCAGGAGCCAGGCCACAAGCTGCATTGTGCCTGGGTTCGGGTGGAGAATGGCACCTTGCAGCAGGAGGTCCCTTGGTACCGGAAGGTGAAAGTGTACTTGCTGGGCTAGGTTTACAAGATCTGAGAACCACAGTTTTCTTGGCCACTCTGGGGCTATCAGAAGTAAGCTTCTGCTTGAGTGTCTTATTTTTCTTAAGACATTCTGGAGGATAGGCAATGGGGGAAAGGCATATGCTCTGCAGAAGGACCACACCTGATTCAGAGCATCTACTGCCTCTGTCTGAGAGCACCGATACTGACTGAAGAACCTGTGGGTCTGAGCATTGTGGCTTGAAGCAAACAGATCTATCTGTGGTTATCCAAACTGATTGCTTAGCAGGGGGAACACATCTGGGTTCAACTGCCACTGTCCAGGATGAACGGTTTTGCGACTTAGCCAGTCCCCCTCAATGTTCAATTCCCCCATCAGATGAACTGCCAACAGAAAGAGAAGATTCTCCTCTACCCACCTCAGTAGTTCAAAGGTCTCCCAAAGCATTGCCCTGAATTTTGTGCCTACTTGGTTGTTTATGTATGCCACTGTGACGGCATTGTCCAGTCGCAACTTCGCTGCTGTGTTCTTCAGTCTAGGCTGAAACTGAAGCAAAGCTAAGTGAACCACCCACATCTCTAAGACATTTATGTGGTGACACTCACTATTCTTGTAGTGACCACATCCCCTGACTGGGAAGTTGATCCAGGACTGCCCCCACCTGGGCAGGCTGGCATCCATTGTGAGAATCACCTCTGTCGGTAGTTCGAAAGGAAACACTTGTTGAGATTCTGCAGATTCAACCACCAACTCAGGGAGTGACAAAGCTGAGGGGTGAGGGGGATCCTGGCTTGGTAGTCCTCTGATGACAGGTCCCAGCCTGTCAGTCGCCTTGTCTGAAGGGGCCACATGTGGAAGCAGGCCCAGGGAACCAAGTCCATCATTGCCACCATAAGGCCTAGAATCTGCAGCAGATTGTGGGCCAACATTGAGGCCTGAGTCCTGAGCCACCGTATCTCCAACAGCAACATCTCCTCCCTGGAGGATGTTAAGAACACCCTCCCCAACTTCATGTTGTAGATCACCCCCAAGTGCTCCAAGGACTGAGATGGCTCAAAGGCGCTCTTCTCCCTGTTCACTATCCAGTCATGTGATTCCAGTATCTCCAGGGTCCTGGACACCGACCTCTTCACAAGAAGCATTATCAGTGCTTTGATGAGCAGATCATCCAGATAAGGATAGATAGGATGACCCTCCTATTATAGCTGAGCCAAACGATACCTTCAAGAAAGCTCGAGAGGCTGTTGCAAGGCCAAATAAAGGTGCTTTGTACTGGAAATGTTGTCCCAGTATTGAGAACCTGAGGTACTTCTGGTGGGACTGATGGATGGGGATGTGGAGGTAAGCAACCATCAGATCTATTGAGGCTAAGAAGTCCCCCAGTTGAACAACCCAGATTATCAACCTCAGAGACTCCATCTTGAACATCTTGTGGCACCCAAACTTGTTCAGATGCTTCAGATCCAAAATGAGTCTGAAACCCCTGGACTTCTTGGGGACTACAAAGTAAAGGGAGTAGAACCCTTGACCCTGCTTATTTGGGGGAACCAGAACAATGGCCCTGATCTGAATGAGATGGGTCAGAGTGCCTGACACTGCCTGGTATTTTGTCACTTGTTGTGAAACCAGGGATGGCAGAAAACATCCCTTAAGGGAACCATTAAGAATTCTATGGCATAGCCCAGGTGAAGAATTTCCAGAACCCAGGTGTCTGATGTTTATTGGGACGACCTTGGAAGGAATTCCTGTAGTCTTCCACCAAGGGGAAGGGGGCAGAGATGGGCCTGTGTACCTTTATTGTGAGGTACCAGTCATTTGTGCTGGTCCTCCTCCATGCTGCCTGAGAAAGGATCCTCAATTGTCTGAAGAGGTACTTCTGTTCCTTTCGGTACTGAAGTTCCAAAAGGGATGATGGCCTCCCTGGAACTGTCTGCTCCAACCATCTTCCTGACCTCATTAAGGAGCTGTAGCCTTGTGTTGCTGTTTTGATACTGGGAGATGGCCCTTCTTATCTGGCATGTCCTGAAAGACATAATCCAGACCTGACCAAGCAATAAACTTCCTTGAAAAGGAAGGCTAAACAGTTTTGACTTTGAAGATTGATCAGCAGACGAGTGTCTAACTCACATGGCCCTCATGCCGATGCAGTTTGGTAGGCCGAGTGGGCTGAAAAGCATAAATTGTCCACTGTGGAATCCCCATGGAAGGAGGATGTCAAGGCTACCAACTGAAAAATACTTGCACCATCCGAATTAGGAGGGATGTAGTTGGCCAGCATAGTGAGCCAGAGGTTTAAGGCTCTGGCAACAATAAATGAAGCATAGGAGGTATGAATGTTTGTGCCTGAAGCGGCGAAAGTCCTCCTGCATGAGGTGTCCATCTGCTTGTCATGTGAATCTGATAGTGCTAGAGCTCCCTCCATTGGAATGGTGGTGTGTTTTATAGAATTAACAGCCTTGCCTCCGGGGGGGGGTCCCACTTGCGAGACCTTCCCTTAAAAAAGGATAATTCCTAGTTCTCAGTTTTGGGAGATTTTTTTCCTCATCCACACTTGCCAATTCCTGTTCAATAATTTGGTCACAGTGGAGAGCACCTGGGAAACATTTTGGATCAGAGGAGGAGGATGCTGACAGAATTTAATTTACATCCAGTGTCTACACAGACTGCTGCTCCTTGAGCTGTAAAGATCTACATGCCTCAGCTATCAAAAAAGGACAAGGACTTACTATCAAAGAGGGGTGGAATCAGTATACTGGTCTTGGGCTCCATCCACCCTCCTTCCTCTGCCTCCTCCTCCTCCTCAGAGGAGATATCCTCCTCATCTGAAGGTAATTTTTTAAGGTCTGACATTTCCCCAAGATCCCCATAATCATCATCCTGTCTTTCAATGGGTTAGGGTCGGGATCTGCCTGCATATCTGATTCCGCAGCCTGCTCCTGCTAAGTCACACTTGGACATACCTGTGTGGGCCCCCCCAGGCCTAAGGGGCCCAGTTTGGGTGTATCTGCTGGGATGCCCTGCAGGACAGTGAGGCTCAAAAGCTCACCAAGGAGCAACCAGAGATGTTTATGCAATTCTGCTTTGCCACTGCCATGCAATGGACTTGGTGCCCCCCCCCCAGCTTACAGAACTGGCTAGGAGGAACTGTGAGAAATATCATGATGGGCAACACAATGAAGACAATATGGACTCACTAGAGAGGACCTCATCACCCTTCTGCAGGTCTTACATTGTTTCATAATGTATGGTCTCCCGAAAGCCATGGTGCCAAAAACAGAAAAAAAAACTTAGATTTGAAACTGTCTTTAAGATAGTTTCTCCTGCACTGAAAACTGTGATGAGAAAAAAACATGAATTTTTAACTGCCAACAAACTGTAAAAGCATTGCAGCAGCTTTAAAAGCTGTAACTGTGTGTGCACTCACCCCATAGGCTCACGGGGGCATGAGCATGCATGTGTGAGAGTGTGCACACTTGAGAAAATGCCCGCCTACTGGTGGAAAACTGCTATGGTGAAGAAGCATGTGGCCAGACCTAATGGCAGCTGTGCAACTGAAAAAAATGGAGGTTAAGGTGGGAAAAATACAGAAAAACCTCCAAGCTGGCAATAACAAAATTTATGGCAGAAACACAGTAAAACCCACAAAAAAACTCAAGCTGGGGTGTGTGGGGGGCAAGGGAAATAACGCTAAAGATGAGTGACCCCTTGGAGCCCCTAAACTCCCATGAAAAAAATCCATACCTGCCTGAGTCATCTCTAATCCTTTTTTAAAGACTGTAATTGGAGGCCATAAAAAACACCCTAGCAAGGCAGAAGTGGCTCCCAATCCACAGAGGGAGTGAGAAGAAAGGTAGGTTATTCAATTTTAAAGATGTGGCTTAACAGGCACAATTTAAATTTAGGGGTGCTCCCGGAAGCAGAAAGTCCCAACCTGTACCGCAGAATTGCAGCCCCAACTGAAGTCTTGAATCTTGAAACTTTAAATTCTTCAGAGAAGAGAAAAGCAGCTGTGTTCCCTTTGAATGGCATTGTGTAACTGGGGAGTTGCTGGAATCCTCAGGTGCCCAACATTCTAAATCCTGGGCTGTGCCATTTCCCTGGTAGGGGTGCACAATACCCATTTGTAATTATTACCCACTGACAATCTGGAGCACTACAGAAATACTTTTCTTGGGCCACCAAGTGATTCAAATACTTTTTTCACAGTTACAGTATAAAGTAGTGGGACCACCTCTACCAATCAGAATACAGCATTATTGTACCTATTATTGAGCATACAGTTGCTGCCTCACACTGCTCCAGCTCCATACAACTGATTCCCACCGTGGTGACTGTCATTTCTCACACTGTTTCTGACAGAGTCGCTATGGTGGAATCAGCTGTAAAAGGAATCTCGCTTAAAAAAAATCTCTCTATTGAAGCACAAAACTTCCCAACAAACTTCCACCATGGTATCAGAAAGGAGCACTCCTTCAACCACACGAGTGATCCTGAAGCATAACAAAGTAGAAAGTCAGTCTATTTAGTGAGATAACTTCCAGAGAAAGTCTGACACCAGTTTGTAAAATGATATACAGTATATAGAGAGAGAAAAAGAATACTTGGCAGTTTGATTTTTGTGCCTGCAGTAAAACTCTTCTGTTAATGCTAGTAGCAAACCTAAAGCCTGTTGGCAAAACATAAAAAAAAAAAAAACTTTAATGAAAACCTTTAATCCGCGATTCCTTCACTCTGCTAAAGACCACTAGTGGAAAGCATCACTACCACAGCAAACAGTGGGGGAGACCAGCAAAACGGGAAGAAATAAAATGAAAATTCCCAAAAAAATGTTAAGTCTTTTGAGTCAGATGCAGTTCCGCCACTTTATAATATATTAATGCATAGACTTAAGGATGTCTCTTACAGGATAAGAAGCTTATCTCATGCTGTTTTGGGCTGACAGAATCACTCAGCTTCACTTTGTGATCCTTTCACCCAAAACAGCACAAGATAACCTTCTTATCCCATAAGAGACACACCTAAGTCTACATATTAATATATAGTACAGCGCCGCCAGCCAGGATCAAGTGCTCTTATCACAGTTTCTTCTGTGATACCTTGCAGAATACTACAGGAAGTTAATGTAAGCCAATGGCAATTACTCCAATTTGCTGTGCAGTAAACTGTGAAATCTCATTCGTAATTCTTAACCATTGGATGGCACTGTATCACAAATAATGGGCTATGTATTATTCAGAATCGTAGTAACAATAGTCACTGTTCAGTTAAAAAACTATTTATTCAGACAAATGTTTGATATCCTATGTATAAAGCAACCGCGATTGAGTGCTTTCAAAAGGCGACTCAATCACAATGCTTTTCCATGGGACTACGTGGCAGGAAGGTGACCAGATAGGGGGATTCAGTGACTATGGTGACAGGATGTTGCTATGTGAACATGCATGTGGGGGGTGGGGAGGACCATGCTGTGTAATGGGTGGAAGGGAGGAAGGGTTTGTGAGGGTGTAGTGCAGTGGTGGGCTGCTGGGTTGGCCATGTGGCATGGTGGGCTGGTGGCAGGCTGGGGTTGGAAGGTGCCAGGTTTGGTTCTGGGCATGCTCATTTTGTCCTGGGTCATTTTCTTTTCTCTTTTGCACCTCCACATGCACCCCCTAGAGTTGAGAATCCTTAGTAGGGGTAAGCGAGGACAAAGCTCCACCGTGGGGGGCACAGCCTTCCTCATAAAAAATGCAAATCCTGCATCTCGGGCACCATTTTGCTCTTTGTCACGAGTCTACATCGATGATATTTATTTTTAGCGATGTAGACTCACCCAAACGGTGATCGCTATTACGCTGTCGCCATTATCACATGGAACCAAACTTTCCCAGACTGAATCAAATCCACTAGGTCTTAGAATGTGTGTAAAGTATTAAGATTGTATAACATTGTATGAAACCTAGGATTTCTAATGTTTTTTTTTGTTGTATTATACTGCCTGTAAAGTAGTTTAATGTGCATACACAACCTAAATACTGTGTAATGCTTGTGTAACATGTTGGCAGCTGAAGGCTAGTTGTATGGTTTGATGATGACTGCCATTTGTAGTTACTTTGGCCATTCGCACTGTCTGTCCTCTGAGGGACTACCACCCTGTCAGGCTACTGGTAACACAAAGTAAACCTCTTGAGGAGGGTTCCATCCCTATAGATGCAGTGGGAATGTGATTCATTTACCTACAGGTACCTTAGGAAGGACTGACCACAACAAAAGAACCCCTAAAAGCCACACTGCTTGTTTCAGCTGCAGTCTCAAATAAACAACAAACTGAGACAAAAAAGGAACACACCATTTGCACTTTTTGTTTAATATGAAATTTTAACTAATGGCTAATTAAATTGGTAAGAGAGCTTTTTGTGTGAAAGTCTCTTTTCTTGTCTTACATTAGGAAGGATTCCAAAGAGGGAAATGAGCTACTGGAGCAGGAAGAGTACACAGTAGGAGAAAACAGAAGGAGCTTTAAAATAAGGCAGGAGGAAGCTGGTTTATATAGCCCAGGAAGGGGTTGTGACTAATTATGCCCACCCTTTAAATCACAAGGTTTAGCTTTTTAATTTGATGGCCATACACAACCACAGTGTGGCATCGTGCTTGTGAAACTTGTTGGTAGCCCAAGGATAGTTATGTAGTTGGATGTACCAGGAAGGCAAAGGAACCCTTTTGAGGAATGTTCCACCTCTAGATATGCTATGGGATTGTGATTCCTTTAACTGAAAGTACCTTAGGAAGAAGCCCAATAGAACAGTGAACAAGAAGCTGCAAACAAAGAAGAGCAATGTGATGGCACAGACAGCTTATAGCTAATGGCAAATGAAAGCAGATTAAGGCATGTTTCCAGAAGAGACAGAGGGAATGGCAGAACTGTACACAAGCCACTATCCAATCTCAACTCACAGCAGAAATGGTAATGCTAGCTAAAATGATACTGAACAGCAACTTTATGGCCTTTGGCACTCAGGAGAGATAAAAAGCCATTGCTGAAGAAATCTCTGGGGATCCATGGCCTCAGCAGCCATCTTTCCTGGAATGTGTACCATTATTAGGCTCACTATACTAATTTGGAATTCCAATTTGTGGAAAACTTTTGGAGGGATACCTTTCATTCTTCACTCTAATGGTGTAATGTTATGGGAGTGCCACAAGTAGGTTTTAAAGCCAAAGTAGGTACCCCAGGTAAGGACCCCCCAAGACATAGACCGAGGAGAGTGACTGCTGAAAAGATAATACCCAGCCTCAAGACCTTGAGGAGGCTTACCTGCAACTGAAAGCTATAAGAAGTGGATATAGAAGGAGACTAGGTGGACCTTAGGGAGACGCAGGCAGAATAGCTTTTGCAGGTACTGTCAATGTGGTCTGCACTGCTGAAGGAACCCATGAGGGCTTAGATCCCCATCCTCTGATGGCTGAAATCTTAAATATTACACTGTGAGGTGCCACCAATAGTGGGTCTGCTTGGCTGAAGCTTCCTCCTGAGTGCTTTTTGTATACCTGTTTCTGTACTGTACTTTGATGTATTCATGACCAGGTCCACCTTGCAAATGAGCCTTGCTCAATGGTGCCCTCCTGGATAAATAAAGATTTTGATTGATTGATTGATTTATTGTAACCACAAAATCTCTAATACAAGTTAAACTTCCTGTGCAAACCTTGGAAAAGTGCTAATGGTGCTTAAAACATTGCACATGGGGTGGCTGGAAGAGACATTTTAAAGTTTTGGGTGATTTTAAATAAAGAAGTAGCTAATGTGCATATTTTGTGCTGTCTGTTCCAATGGTTCTAATGAGGTGTTGTGCCCAGCTCTCTGTATGTACTGAATTGCTGAACTGTTGCTTTATGCCATGGCACATCCACTATTCTAAAGCAACCTTTCATTCTCTCCAAAAACTTATTATTCCATTTTTAATACAAGCTGGCATATTGCCAGATCTCAAATTTGTCTTTATATGATGCTCCTTCCCTAGTCTGTCTTACATCACTGGCCCCAAAAGGTCACATTTCTCAAGCCGCCCCCATAACCCCTAACCTATGATTGGGCAGGGTGCAGTAATAGCCTGATTCTCAGATAGTTAGTTGTTCCCCCTCCATAACTCGAAGCATGCTGCCCAGTCTAGTAATGTAGTTAACTAATATCCTGTATGCAGTGCACCAGGAGGGTGGAGCAGTCTGCACATATTTCACTGACAGTAAACCAGGCTTGCTGCATGCAGACAGTCGGCTAATATTTCTTCTCCTGATCATGGGTAGGGAGTTAGTGCGTGGGGAGTTAGTTGACAAATGTGGCCTTTTGGGGGCAGGTGAGAAATGAGGCTGGGATCATCTTATAAATGCATTTTCAGAGCTGAAAAAGTGCCAGCTTGACATAGAAAACTGAATAAATGTTTACTTGTATGGGAAGGTAAAGGGTGCAGAGCAGGAGACAACTGGGATAAGGGGGTGGTAATAGGACAAGCCCTAGCTAGAAAGTCTTTTAAAGTCTGTTTAAAAAAAAAAAATCACCTAAAAAAAATTGTTAGTAATTCATCAGTAACAGAGATCCCCTGAATGCCTACCTTACCTATATTTATTTATTCATTATTCTTAGATACACATATTTTGTTTGCAGAAGAGGACCCCAAGGCCCATCCAGTCTGCCCTAACCCTACCTACCCTATGTGGTGGCAAGGGGCCCTATGTGGCCCCCAGCTCCACCAACTGTCTCAAGGTGATTCTTCCTTTTAATGATACTAATGTGCCTGTCCCATGCATGGCTGAATTCCGTCACTGTCTATGTTCCACCAGCTCCCTAGGTAACTTGTTCTATGTATCCACCAAGCTTTCTGTAAAGAAAAAAGCCTCCTCCCCTTCCTCCTGAAACTTCTCTCCACTACCTTCAGGTGTTCCCTCTTGTAACTACGTTTGTGCTCAATCTGAAAATGCCAGAGCACAGAGCACAATATATAAGAAAAAAAGCCAGAGAGTGGTTTCCCCACGAGAGAGAGAAACCAGAGGAAATTCAGCTCATAATGGCATATTCTAATTTAAAAAATGAAGCTTTTTCCTGACCAATGAGTGGGTCACCTTGTTGTTGGTGGTCAGGCTAATCATAATTCAGCCAAATGATGAGATCAAGAACCCCTCTAACATGTTAAAATGATGGCAGAAAAAAATAAGAAAACTGATTTGAATGAATTGCAGGCATTAAAGCAGCGATTGTGGGGGTAGCAGTGGTAATGTAATTGTTTGCAATCGAAAAAGCTCCCAGCACTCTGCCCTATTTATTCCCAGAGGTATGTAAAGGTCTCAGTTTTGTCCCCCTGGCTCTCCTGTTCTGTAAGGAGTACATTTTGAAGCCCTTAAGCCTTTCCTCATAGGGTTTCCCCTGCTGCCCCTGTATAACACTGGTTGCCCTCCTCAGCACAGCCTCCAATGTCCTTTCTAAGGTGAGGGCTCCAGAACTGCACACAGTACTTATGATAGGGGTGAATCAATGACTTGCACAGGGAGGTTATACCATCCCTCTTTATGCCTACTATCCCCCTTTCCATGCAACCCATCATCCTATTTACTCACCTCACCGCCCATCACCACTGGGATGCAACTTTCACGTTGTCCATAATGATAACCTCTAGGTTCCTTTCCTTTGAGGTGTAATGACTTTCCCTCCCATCCCTATTCTTGACTCTGAAGTTTTTGAGCCTCTGTAAATGACTTTGCCCTTTTTTGCACTTAGTCCCAGCTGTCAAATTCTGAACCACCCTCTTAGACTTTCCAGGTCACTCCTCATGGGTGCCACCCCCTCAATTATATTCACTTTCCTCACTGCCAATGACCACTGAGATACTACTTTCAGGTAGTCCATAATGATATCCCCTTTTCCCTATCCTCCAAGGTGCCATGACTTTCCCTGCCATCCTGTACTTGACTCTGGGTTTTTCTGTCAAATATGCATAGCTTTGCCATTTTTGCCATTGAACCCCAGCTGACAAATTCTCAGCCACTCTTCAAGCCTTTCCAGGTCCCTCTTCATGGTCTCCAGTCTCTCCATTGTGTCCACTCTCTTGCAGATCTTGGTGTCATCTGCCAATAGACAGACTTTTCCTTCTAACCTTACCCCTATGTCCACTATAAATATATTGAAGAGTACCTGGTCCTACTGACCACGGGGGTACTCTGCTTGTGCCCATCTCCCCTGAAAATCCCCTATTCAGTACTACAGTCTGGGCTCTATTCCTTAACCAATTTCCTACTCATCACATTATTTTGCCCCTCCCCAGGCCTCTTAACTTTTATGGTAACTTCCTGTGCAGCACTGTATCGAAGGCTTTACCGAAGTCCATGTAGGCCACATTGACAGTTCACCCCCCCGTCCACCTCCTTTGTTACCTAGTCAAAACATTCCACTACATTCATCTGGCATGATTTCATCATGATAACCCCATAATGCTTATTGTCCTGTAATCCATTAGTTCCACAGATTCTACTAATCTTTCAACAGAGTCTCTATCAATTTTCACACTACAAAGTTTAGGATCAGTAGCCTGTAATTCCCTGGTTCTTCCCTGCTGCCATTCTTGTGTAGGGGAGAACATCTACACTTCTCCAGTCCTCTGGGACTACTCCTAATTCCAAAAAGCTGTTAAAAAAGTCCCCCAACAGGGCCATCAGGACCTCACCTACTTCTATTAACACCCTTGGGTACAGTCCACGTGGTCCCACTGCCTTCTTAACCTTTAGCACCCTTAACACTTTCAAAACCTTCTCTTTGTAAAATGCAGTAGTTCTCTTCTCCCTGCCAGCCTCCCACTTACCCATGTATGCTCCTCCTGATAATGTACCCAATGGGGGGTGAGATACTGACAACAGTAAAAATAGAAAGGGACCGGGGGGTAATTATATCAGATGACCTAAAGGTGGGCAAGCAATGTGAGAAGGCAGTAAGGAAGGCTGGGGGGATACTGGGATGCATAGGAAGAGGCATCAATAGTAGAAAACAGGAAGTTGTTATCCCTCTGTACAGACAGTTGGTGAGACCCCATCTGGAGTACTGTGTGCAGTTCTGGAGACCCCATCTCCACAAAGACATAGACAGAGTGGAGACTGTCCAGAGGAGGGCAACCAAAATGGTACAGGAGTCTGTACCAGAAGACATCATGAAGAAAGACTAAAGGAGCTTAATATGTATACCCTTGAGGAAAGAAGGGAGAGAGGGGACATGATAGAAACTTTCAAGTACCTCAAGGGAATTAATAAAGTCCAAGAGGATAGCATCTTCCAGAAAAAGAGATGTGCAAGAACAAGGGGGCACAATTTGAAGATAGAGGGGGGACGGCTCAGAGGTAATGTGAGAAGTATTTTTTCACTGAGAGAGTTGTGGATGCATGGAACAGCCTCCCTGAGGAGGTTGTGGAGTCAAGAACAGTGGGGGACTTCAAGAATGCATGGGACAGGCATAAGGCAGTCCTAGTGGGGGGTAGGAGGAAGTAAGCTGTTGGTTAACTAGGATCTGCAGCTTATCTGTTAGGTAGGAAAATGGGCAGACTAGGTGGGCCAAGCCGTCCTTATCTGCCATCAAATTCTATGTTTCTATGTGCCCCCTTCTCCACTGTGAATGCTGAGCAAACGGTTTGCTTAAGTATTCCTGCCTTTTCCACATCTCCTTCTAACAATTCTAGTCTGGTCTTTAATCTGACTACCCCACCCAATTTTGTCTTCCCTTTCTCACTGACATAGAATGCCTTGTCCCGTACCTTACTCTCTGCAATACTTTCTTCCTTTTTAACCTTCATCTTCCTCTGCATTCCCTCATCCGCTCTTGTACTGTGCAGATCTCCCCCATGATGGGCTATCAGAGATAAATGTAAGCAGTTTTATCTAACACTAACACCAAATCCTGTGAACTGGCTATTAAAAGAAATGCTTTATTTATTTTAATGAGGAAGAGCAATGTGTGAGTTGTTATGGCATTTCTGGCATTTCAAAAATAAAACTGTAAGGAGTAGGATTATACAGCGCAGTGTGCTAGGACTTTAAAATAATTAAGTGTCTTTGTAATACTGTTGTAATGACATAAGACTTTAAGAATTTGTTTGAGATTAAAATGTTGCCTGACTCACACATCCAGCTGTCATACTCTTTGCATAGAAGAGAGGAAGTCTCAACTCGATGCAAATAAAAAAGAAGGTAGAGAAACATATACAAATGTTAGCTACAGGCAACATTTATGAAAAAAAAACAACATTAAGCTTAGTAAGCACAGGCAGGATTAACAAAAAGATCTGTCTGAGAGCAGACTGCTCCTGCTTTTAAATGGCAAATTCATTTGAACTGTTACACCATCTATTAGACGATCCAACTGTGTCCGATTTTTGTGACAAAAGAAAAGACACAAGTGCAGCAAACAATGGCAAAACTGCATTTGTGTCTTGTTTTTATTTGCCTTGTCACAAATGGATGCATCTTTTAAAAATAACAGCAGAGCTGGTTGGAAACATTCAGGCAGATGCACACTCTGCACGAATTTATATTTGTGTCCATCCTTTTGAAAGTCATGTCTGTTCTATTTATTTGTTCAACCAAAAGAAAAGAACAGTGTGAAAATAAAGATTGGGATAGACTCCTCACATACAGAATAATAAAATGTATGACTAATAGTCACATTTCTCTCACGTTTAAGTTTAATATATGTATCCTGTGTCATTATTTTATTTCACTGTCACTCTTAGCATATTTACAGCAAGTATTTAATATATCAGGATGAACATTGTTTCAGCATTTTTATTTTAATACCATGTGTGTATGAATTACATCAGAGCTCCTTCTATGCTCACTGTATAAAGCACAATATAAAAAGTAAGCAAGAAATTGGAGCAAGGCTGTTAAATGCAACTTTTCTTCAAACAAAGTAAAAAAGGAAATAGTGTGCTGTGGCCTGCATGTAAGCATAGTATACATTACTGCATATTAAAAGTCATCAATATCTGCCCTGCTGATATGCAGTGCTTAGGAAAAGCATTATATGTACTGTATCTATCTAAGTCTAAACGGTCCCAGTGAAATTGCTGTTTATGTATTTTCTTTTTTACTATAAGCTACAATGCTTGGCATGTTAATAAGATAACTTAAAATCAGTTCTGTAAGGTCAAACACAGGCGTTTTACTGCATTGCAGTATATTAGTATCTCAAACAAGTTTAGCAATGAACATTGAGCAATATGTTGTGAGCACTAAAGCCTGTTTGTTATCTTTCTCTAGCTGCTATGATTATGGTAAATTTAATCTTTACTGTATTACAATATGATGTGCATTCCAATTGGTGTATCCATTTCTCTTTCCTTAGGATGCACCTAGTTTGGGTGATGAGAAAAGCAGCAGCTTTAAATCCTTTAAATAGCAGCTACTACTCTAATCCCACTGACCTGAGAGCTAGCTACTACAGGTGTAGTAGATAAAAGTAGTAGAAAATGGTCTACAGATAGCACTAATGTTGCAGAGAAGGGTAGGGCACAGGGGGATAAGCTGATTGACTTTCTCCTTATTACTTCATTAGACTAATCCACCCCGCTCCTTACCTTTCTACATAGCATCAAAAAGTGGCTGCATATCTGTCTGCCAAAACTAGAAAAAAATCTGACATATGAATTTTTTTTTTTTAGAAATACTAAACTGCTTAGTGTCTATACCCATGCTTAGTGTAATGGCATTGACCAAGCCATTTTGATTATATTTGTATGCACATTTTCAATTTCTCCTTAAATGGTCACACTTATATCAAGGTTCTGGGGGCATTTTGTCCTTGTACATTTAACAGAACAATATTTAAATGCATTGGTACTCTGCTGATCACACCCCTGGATGAAGATCCCCTGTGGTTCCAGTGCTGGGATTAGTCTCTGGTAGTTCTCTTTTGTTCAATGTTAGCAACAAAATGGCTATTAAGCTAAGTTAACATTTTTTGTCTCAGCCATTGAGTTTGAGACATTTCCTCTTCAAGTGCAAGCTTTCCTGCATCTGTGCATGATATTGGGATTAGCCTCCCTGACTTACACCAGTCTTGTTTCCCTGGACATGCTACAACCTTCATTTGTATTGAGATAGCACTCTATGTTAGCGAAGGCAATGAAGCCACAGATATAAACAATTTAGGTGGCTCTGGAGGTTCTGCAACTCTGTGGTACTAGCAACCTCAGAGTAAGGGGAACAAATCAGTGTGGGAGTAGTTTGTAGGCCAAGCCTGATCCAAGGGCAGAAAAGGAACTAGGTGAAATTCTAAACAGGGTATCTGAGTAGGGGAAGTAGTGATAATGGAGGACTTCAACATGCTGAATGTACTATAGACTAGAATGTCCCAGTCACAGTAAGTGCAAAGAGCCAACCCCTGGTGGAGGCATTCTAGGAAACATTCCTTGCTCAACTGGCCCAGGAGTTAGCACTACTTGACCTGGTGGTGGATAGTGAGGGGTCCAAAACACAGGAGACCAAAAACTGTTGAGGTCAAATGAACATGCGACTAGAGGTCCAAGTGGAAGACAGCAAGTGGAAAAGAGCAGTAAAGGTGTGGGACTTCAGAAAAGCAGACTTTTGATACATGCAGTGGCTACTAGAGTATAACATAAGGGGAATGGCAAGGATACAATGAATGGAGGGAGAATGGGAAGCATTCAAGGGAGCATATAAAGGCTGCAAAATACTGTCTCAGGAGAGTTAGCAAGGGGGAGAAAAACAAAGGACCTACTGTGTTTCACATGGAATGGGAAAGAAGCAGTGAGGGCAAAAAGGAGGATATTCAAGAAATACTAGGGGAAACAAAGGGAGGATTACCAAAGGGCAACCAGGAAGGCCAGTAGGAAGATCAGAAATGCTATGGCTGAGACAGACCTCAGAGTAGCAGGAAGACCAGAGCTGAAGAACAAGGTGTTCTTCCAGTATATAGAAAGAAATGTAAAGTTTTGAAGGGTATCATGAGACTGGAAAAAGGGGAAGGATGGGAGGAAGGGGAGTGGGGCAAAGCAGAGCTACTGAGCCAATATTTTAGTTCAGTATTTACCAGCAAATTAGAGGGAACTTTACCAGAATGTGGGGTATGGTTTAATAGGAGGGACAGAGGAAGATGACTTTAACAGTCAGGGAAGAATCAAAGAAGAAAGCTTGCTTGAATGGCTAAAAGGGTCAAGGGTAGACAAATAGATGTGACCAGATGGACTACTCCCTAGGATACTCAAGGAAGCAGCTGAGGTGATAGTGGCTCCACTTGCAGATATTTTCAGCTGCTCACTAGGCAGATGACAGCTGATGTGGTCCCTCTGCATAACAGTAGAAGGAAGGATGCCCCTTGTAACTATAGACCAGTCAGCCTGATGTCTATAGTAGGTAGGTTTCTTCATGTGTGGTTGACATTCTCAAAATAAATGGGTAACAGGATGATGGTGGCAAGGGTTCACCAAGATGAGCCCATACCAGATGAACCTAATAGAATTCTTCAACTTGGTGACTAGGAAGGGCTGACAAAGGAAAAACAGTTGCTGTACTGTACCTGGATTATGGATATCATCAAGGCATTTGACTTGATCCCCCACAGGATACTGGTCAAAAACTAAGGGACCTAAGTGTGCAAGAATGTAAAGCTATATGGCTAGAGAGCTGAATGAGGGGCAAGATTCAGAGGATAGTGGTAAATGGCAAACTCTCAAATGCTGAAGAGGTTACAAGTGGGGTGCCAAAGGATGGGTCCTAGGCCCCATCCTCTTCAGCATATTCATTTTAGTCCATGGGCTAGACAGTGAAACCCTCCCCCCACAGAAAATTTTCAAGACTATGATTTTTGAAAAGTTTGTATCATAGCAATTTGGAATTTACTTGTTTGCCATTTGCTGATGGTAGCTTCTGTTTGGTACAGGGTCATACAGAATGTGCCATCAATTTTCATAGGAACTGAAGGGCAATGATGAAGGGGTAGGGAGAGCTTTTCATATAGAAAATCTAAGTCTGTGACTAAAAATAATGGCAAACTGGGTATCAATAAAAAGGTTTCTAATTTTTCTGTCGTAAGAATATCATCTAGAGGTTCATGAAGGCAACAGTAATGTAACCACAAGATCATAACTTTGACCTGACAGTTTTGGAAATCAAATAGATTGTAGATGGGGATATGTAAAGCTATTTTCTATTAAATTATTATTGCATCAATGAACATTGAAATGATTGTTTTAGTACAAAATAATTTTGGAAAAAGCAAAATAAATAATTTTTATTTCTTTTTTCAGGACTTGAGACAGCATGCTGACGAGCATCCTGTAGCACTAAAAGCACCTAAGTTGAGGCGGACAAGTCACCGTTCCATAGAGAAGATATGCATAACTCACAGCAGCAAGAACAAGTCTGACATAATAATAAGACCTTTTTAACATCGACCAGTCAGTTCAGAAGTGAAAAGGCTGTACATTGGAGACTATTGTGTGATGACCCAAGTATCAGACTTTGTGACGTATGCAAAAACATTGCTGTTGAACTTGGTGACATGCATCATGGGTATCACAGACGGTGCTACTGTACCAGTCATTTACAAATGTCAAATACCTTAGGAAAAGGAAGTGTCAGGTTGATGATGACACAGAGGACCAACAGCCTTCAACATCCCAAAATATCAGAGCTGAAACATCCTCTCAAGTGTTATTTCCTTTGAACCAGTGTATCATATGTGGAACAAGAGATAAGCAGATTTCTGGAGGAAAAAATAAGACAAAAACTAGGGAAAAACTGATGCAGTGTATAACAAAAACTGCAGAGATGTCTATCAAAGAAGCAGCAGAGGTGAAACAAGATGATAATCTATTATGCAGCATTCGAGGTGTTGATTTAAATGCAAGGGAGGCTCATTATCCCAACTCTTGTCACCGCGATTATACAAGGAAAGATGACAGAAATGCAGTAGTGGATCAAACTGGTGGAAGTGTCGAGCAAACCAGAGCCCACAAAAAGGCATTTGAGTATATCACCGAATATGTTGAAAAGAATATCATTAGAGGATCATAGGTTGAATGAATGACAATGTTGCTTGAGAGGTACTGTTTGTTTATGCAGGCTCATTACCCAGCATTTTATAATCCTAATTGCAAAACAGACAAATTGAAAAACAAGTTGATCAAACACTATAGTCAGAGGACAAGGTTCTAGCATTCAAACTTTAGAAGTGAACTTGTTTACTCTGATGAGCTCCCAACTGATCAAACTGTGGAGATTACATTTGAATCTGCTTCATCAGATGACAGGAGACTTGAAGAGGCAGCAATTCTTTTGCATCGTCTCATCATAGATTCCTTCAGGGAATCACAGAAGCTTCCCTGGCCACTTTCTTCAGGTTTTCTGCTCTCCAGCAACATCTCACACCCAGATGTGCTTGTAAAATTCCTGGCCCACCTAATTTCTGGCTGATCTAATTCTATGAACACCTCAAAAAGAACAGAGAGGTTCGTGAATTCAGTTGGTCAAGATATTTGCTATGCAGTGGGTTGTGGTCAATGGAAAATGCCCAAACATCTCCTCCTAGGAATGACTATAAGACACATCACTGGTAGTGCTGAAATTGTGAGTATCCTCAACCACTTTGGACACTGTGTGTCCTATTCAACCCTTTTGGAATTAGAAACTGCTATGTGTGATAGCGTTGTTGAGAGTGATAGCACTCTCCCTGTAATCATAGATATGGACAGAACTATTGTGATGCATTTTTGCTGAGACAATTTCAATCTTAATGAAGAAACCCCTTCTGGTGCAGGCATCACACATTCAATTCATGGTAATATAATGCAGGAAAAGGCAGAAGAATGCCTACCTACATCTGTGGGATCTAGCCAGCTCAAAAGCAAAAAGTGATATGTTAAATAAAAGCCTCAAGAGCTTGAACCATGCTTTGTTAAGCAACATGTTGAGCCAAACCTGACTGTGTATCAGATTTCATGTGTTTTTTCTGCAGAGGCCAGATGTATGATGGAACACAATCTGTTACTGGGTGGACAGGCTGGGCATCTTACACAGGGAACCAGACAGGATCTGTGCAAAGACAACTAAATGTTGACTACATGGCAGCAATCAACTTTTCTGTTACAGAAAACTCCACTGTTCAACATGTACTGCAGGTATCACAAAATGCTACCAGAGAGATTGGCCAACTGTACACGATTGTTACTTTTGGTCTTGCTGTTGCAAAGAAGGCATATGCTAGCATGTGGCAGAATGCACCCCAGTTCAGTGATGTCACTGTTTGACTTGATGTTTTCCACACAATTTGCTCATATTTAGGAGCCCTTGAGAAACTGCTACATGGAACTGGCTTTGCTGACATCATCATTGAGCCAGAGGTGTATGTCAGTGGCTGTACTGAAAAAGTATTGAGTGGCAAACACTACAACAGGGCCATGTGGGGGCTTAAGTTTAGCATTGAGGCACTTAAATGCCTTCTTTTTCAATCATTCCAAAAACAGCACTGATGTACAGACATTGGTAGAAGAGGCCAAGGAAGAGGTGAAAAGGCTAGTGGAGTTTGGCTCAGATAGCTGTACCTTTCTGTTGCTACTAAGTTTGTGGAGGGGCACAAGTGAAGGATTTAGTTGTTGGTAAACTTGGAACAGTTTGTACTTGTTTGAGTTGGTTACCTTTAGGCAGTAGTGCTGAGTTTGTTTAATACAGTGTAATGTGTGTGTGTGTGTGTTTGATCTATAGTGTGAGCTGGAGATTCACATTTATTTTTTCAACAGGCATTGGTAGCAGCTTTCTGGAAGGTTCTGTTCTCTCCCCTCAGCTAGGATCAATTTACAGCTAATTGTGGTTTATATACAAGTGGGTTCTCTCACACAGCAGTAGTGCAGAAACAGACTTAGTCTGACTCAGGTAGATGTACCTTTCTGTTGCTGCTAAGTTTGTGAAGGATTTAGTTGCTGGTAAGCTTGGAACTGTTTGTACATGTTTGAGTTTGTTGCCTTTAGTGCAGGTCTCATATTTCAACAGATTTGGAGGGATCTGTTTTTTTTGTGTGTGTTGTTTTGTTGTTGTTTTTTCTTTCTTGTTTCTTTTTTCATTGGGGCTTGTCCTGTGTGAACATAGGGTAAAGGGATCCTCAGCTGATTATTTCTGGACTCAGCCAGAAGGTCATCCCACCCACACCTGGGCTAGTCCTCCTTTTATAGGGTGTGGGTCCATAGTGTTACACTTTCCTACACCACACAGGAAGTTCCACACCAAGGAAAGGGAGGAGCATAGGGGTTCATCTAGAGTGCATACCTCAGTTGTATTGCAGGCCAGGTCACATCAGACATGACAGGAGTGGTGCAGTGCAGTGGCTGTGGAGCAGCAGTCTTCAGGGAGGCATCCTGGAGGCTGCAATGCTGCTCTATCTGCAGGCACCTGTCTGGGCTGAAAAAGAAGGCTGCTTCTCTGTGTGCAGAAGTGGCCAGGTTACAAGTGGCATCCACCCCCACCCAGAGACCACTGGGTCCACAGCATCAACCTGAAAGGTTACCCAGGAAGAAGGGTGACTGGACCACAGTGGGCTCAGGGAGAGTGGGAAGGGGTCAGAGGCACATCCCCCAACCAATCCAGCTTAATAACTCCATACACTGTTTTGAAGAAACGGGACTGCCCCACACAGGCACCCACAGCTGGGACAAGGAAGGAAAGTCAGGACCTCCAATCCAAAGTCCCAGGAAGGGGGGGGGGCAATGGACCCTGGAAGAGGGGGAAGCTTCTCATAATGGGGGGCTCTATTGTACAGGGTGTGAAATTAGGGAGAACTAGCAAAGGGGAGAGGGACACCAAGTGCCTCCCAGGAAGTGCTGCATGGAGGGGTGGGAAGCAACTCCATAGGATCACTAGGGTGATAGCCAGGAGGGAGGAGCTGGATGTCATTGTCCACCTGGGGACCAATGACTTGGTGAGAAGAAGGGTAGAGTTAGCCAGAGTCCAGGAGAATTTCAGTAAGCCGGGAGAGGACCTGAAATGGGTAGCACATTCTGTGTCATTCTCAGAGGCGCTACTTGTCCAAGGCATGAAGGAGGTCAGGGCACTCCACATTCAAACCTTCAACTCCTGCTTGAAGAATTGGTGTGGAAGGGAAGGATTTGGCTTCATAGGGGACTGGGGTCCAACCTGGGCAGATGCAAGCTTGTATCAGGAGGATGGTCTGCATCTGTCTGGAAAGGGAACCTTAATCCTTAGTGAGAAGTTGGAATGCTTCAGCAGAGAGCATTTAAACTGGCCAAAGGAGGAGAGCCAGGAGAAGCAGGTGGCTTAGGAACACAACACCCCCGCAAGAGCATGCAAAATACAAATTGACAACGGGAACAATGCAAGTGAGCATTGAGGGTCAGGCAGGGGAAACTTTTATAAGGGGGGATAAGGGGCGCAAGAGCACATGAGCACCAATACCAGGACGGGGGAAGAAGCAAAGTACAGAAAACAGGAACAGAGGGAAGGCAGGGAGTAAAACATGGAAGGTCATGTTCACAAATGCCAGCAGTCTGGGAAATAATGTTCCAGACCTGGAAGCCTTGATGATGGATGCAGACCTTAACATAGCAGCAATAACAGAGCCATGGTATTCTGCTACTCACAGCTAGGATGTCAACATACCAGGCTATACACTGGTCAGAAGGGACAAGGAAGGTAAAAAGGGAGGGGGTGGCCCTGTATGTCGGAGAATGCATAAAGGCTACAGAAGTACAGGGAAGGCAGGGGGAGGCCAAGGCAATGTGGATCACCCTTGAACCAGGGAATGGCACAACAATATATACAGGGGTGATCTACAGACCTTCAGCACAGAAGGAGAAAGTGGATATGGTACTAGTGGAGGAAATTCATGACATGGCAGCTAAAGGTGAAATCCTGTTAATGGGAGATTTCAATATGCTGGACATGGATTAGACTACCCAGGCTACTGCTTCAGCCAGAAGCATGGGCATCCTGGAATCCCTGCAAGGAGCTGGACTCAGACAGCTGGTGCATGAGCCAACCAGGGACAAATCAATTCTGGACCTGGTATGGACCAATTGGAACAGAGTCAAAAGAATCCAGGTGGAAGGGAAGCTGGGATCCATCGAACATCACATGGTGTGGTTTGACATGGAGACAGGGACTCAGTTAAGCCACACAAGGGCAAAAGTATTAGATTTCAGGAGGGCGGATTTCAATGAAATGGGTAGATGTTTAAAAGCAGCCCTGGAGAAGGAAGAGGTAATGGATGGGGTGGAAGAACAGTGGGGGAGACTAAAACTAGCCATTCTGGAGGTAACTAACTAATGTATTAGGATGGTGGCCAAAGGGAAAAGAAGAAAGAAACCACTATGATTTTCTAAAGAGGTGGGAGACAAAGTAAGAGCTAAAAGAGCAAGTTTCAGGAAGTATAAGGGATCCCAAAGGGAGGAGGACTG